>CP106718.1:49705520-50905520 GCA_025503065.1 Gossypium bickii | reverse complement strand
AATTCGAGTTTAGAATGATAATTTAATATTATTTTTTGTGTGAATAGTATGTGATATAGTCCGTGTGAAAATTCTATGTGGTAATTTTATCGACTATGTGCCGAAATAAGAGAAGGATTTTATTGCGTAAAGTGTAAAAGCTATGTGCTGATTTTTAATTACCTAAGTGTTGTTGTCTTTATAAAGAGGAGGCCTTATGTTACAAATAGCCCATTAATAAAGAAAGCAGGTGGTAATGGTCAAGAATGACCTTATATCATATGTTATATGTATTTTATACTAAAGGTTAGTTTTGTAATTTAATAATTATGTTTAATATAACAAAGCAAAGCATGAAATAGTTATCATCTTCTTCATGTTCCACCGAATTTAGAAAGAAAAAGAAACGGTGTAAGCTTCCATGATATTTGGCACTTACTTAGCTTAGTTCAAGGTATGTTTGAACTCGGTTTTTGTTAATTTCTATGTTTTCGTAATCGGTTGCTTCATGCTCTAGCTAACCCATGTTGTAATTTTATGAATTGATGATGTTTTTGTGATTAGCCATTGATGAATGTTTGAGCTATGTGCTAGTTGATAGTGAAATATGAAAACTTGGTGTTGGGTTGGCATATTTTGTATTGGGATCTTTAGTGAAATTTAGTGTTTTAGGCTTAATTAAGAAAATGAGTAATTGAAGGATTAAAATGTGTAATAAATGAAATGTGTGGGTTTGTATAAGCATGGTGAGAATTCGTCTAGGCTTGAACCAAGTGAAATTATGTGAATTTGATGATTTGGTGAAATAGGGACTAAAATGTCGAAATATAAAATTGTGAGGGCTATTTTGTAAAACGCCCTAAATATGTGTGTTTGGACTAAAATGAATAATTTGGTGATTGAATGGATTTAATTTAAATGTGTATAGACCAAGAAAGAAGAAGTTCTAATCGAGATCAAGGCAAAGATAAAGTGCTCGATTAATCGACCGTTTCGGTAGTTCGACGTCCGAGGTAAGTTCAGACATATTACATGTACTATATTTAGTTATGTTTAATGTTTGAAATGAGTGGCATGGTATAAATGAATTATGAATGCTATGTGAGAGCTCGACGTTAAGTGGCACTAAGTGTGCGTGATCAGAGATGTAACTAAGATGATTAGCACTGTGTGTGCGAAATAATATAAGCTTTAGTTTATGGTGGGCACTGTGTGTGCAATACCGATATAAAATCGGTTTGATATAGATACACTAAGTGTGCGATGTTTACTAAACTTTGATTAATGATTTGGGCACTGAGTGTGCAAACGAACCGAAGAAGTTACGAAAGCTGATTGAAAAGAAATCAGTGAGTATTTAATAGTACGTGATCAAAAACTAAGTGTTGGCTAAGGTACGTTCGGAACCAATGTGGTTGATGAAATTATGATTGAGATTATGGAATGTTAAATGAATATATTAGCTTGTATGGTATGGTACATATGTGTTCATGAAATAATTTATGTGATGGTTGATTTAGTATAATGTTTTATGTTACGAACTTACTAAGCTTTATAAAGCTTACTGTGTGATTTGTTTCTCTATTTTAAGGTGTCGATGCATTAGCTCGGATCCGGGAATCGCGACTTTTTCAATCACACTATCGGTAATCTATTTTGGGTACTGTTGGAAAGATGTATATAGTTGAAATATGGCATGTATAGGCTAGTTATTTGGTACATATTTGAGGTGTGTAATTAGCCATGTGATGTGGCTAAATATATGGTTGCTTCAAGATGAATGGATTTGTGATATGAAGCATATTTTGGTATGGTTTATGGTTGAAGAGAATGATTTATCAATGGTAACTTTGTGTTGGTAAAATGCTAGTATGATTTAGTGAAATTGAGAAGGAATAATGTTTAGTATTGAATGTGTTCAAGTTGTATATGTTAGCTTATAAGTTGATATGTTTGAAAGTGAGTTTGTATGAGTTGATAGATTGATCATATGATAGGAAATGGTTCCCAAAAATGTGTGTATAAACATGCTTAAGTGTGCTTGTAGTGATTGACCCATGTGGGTGGCATTTTGGCCTTGCAAATGGCCTAATTTTTTTGCCACACGGTTGTGGCACACGGGCGTGCCTAGTGACCGCGGGCATAAGTCAGTATATGGCCTAAGAGCACATGGCCATGGCACACGGACGTGCCTGGTAGCCGTGTGGTTTTTGTCAAGATCGACCACGGCCAAAGTACACGGGCGTGCTTGTTGGCCGTGGAGAAAAGGTCAGTTTAGACCACGGAGAGGACACACGGGTGTGTCTAGCAGCCGCGAAGACACACGGCCTACCCCCACAGGCGTGTATCCCCTGAAACCTAGAAAAGTTTTAAATTTCTGATAAGTTTCTGTATGTGCTTTGGTTTAGTCTCGATCCCTCTTTAACATATGTTTAAGGTCTCATACGCCTTAATAAGGGACTAATCGTATATGTTTGATGTATTATGATGATGATTGACATTGTGTCGTAAATGAGTTGTGAAATGATCCTATTGTTTGGTAATGCCTCTTAACCCTAGTCTGGCGACGGTTTCGGGTTAGGGGTGTTACGAGGCGGTGGTACATTCTATGATGACGTAATGTAAGAGATTCGACAAAGTACATTGAGAGCAAACATGATTTATGTAGTGTGTCACTCACGTCAAAATCTTGATTTTCATGTCACTGAGCACGTTAGGCCCGACCAGGAAATGTCAGGTTCATCCTATCATTTCAACCTATTGGAAGGGACCTGCGATTGTGGGAGATTCCAAGCACTTTGGTTCTCATGCGCACATTCAATTGTCACATGTAGGAACATACAGATTGAGTACGCGCCTTACATCAATGACGTCTACCAACTACAACGCATTCATAGTGTGTGAAGTCCTAAATTTGCACCTCTCCCATATGATAGTATGTGGTCACCTATGTCCAACGTGCCGTTCAAGCTAGTGCCAAACAAGGACCTGCATCGCGTCCAAAAATGTCGCCCGAATTCCACCCGAATAAAGAATAATATGGATATTCAGGAGAGGCATGATCAACAGAAATTATGCGGGTGTTGTAGAAACCCAGGGCATACGACCATGTTCTCTGTATAGGGAAACATTGGGGCCACAGCGTTGATAACATTGCTTTCAACCAAATTTCATATTCATTAGTGTTTTTTTTTATAACCAAATTTTATTTTCATATGTGCATGCCATACTAATAGTATTTGTTGTATTCAGTATAAACTATAAAGGTCGATGTTCCGTATTACAATTGGTTTTAAGGACATACAATTTATTTAGTTGTGAAATGTTATAACTTTTGAATGTACGGAGAGCAAATATTTTTTATTCTACAAATGACAAGGTAAATCCAAAAAATTTCATATTCAAAATGATATGTCGATAAAAAAATTTGACATTTGTTATTTATCGATGAAACATAGATACTAATAATAACAAATGGTTTCTTTGAATGAATAACCTCAGTTCTTTTTATTTATGACATATCCATATTTACATTAACAAAATTAAAACAAAAATACAATCAATGGTGTATATGCCACTCTCTCGTCCACCGATTGCAACGATGAGCCACCTTCGTAAAATAGTGATGCGCACGGTGTTTGGGTCACTATAGGCATGAAACCATAAGGAACCCCAAACCCTGGGTACATTAGAAAGCTACCAGGCATAGACTACTGCATGGGCGCTTGCATCGGTGGCGGTGGGTACATTAGTGTCCGTCTCAACACGGGGTTCACATTGACATCTATATAGGGATGTAGTATGTAAGGGACGTCGGTGGAGCGAAATATGTACCTTCTGGAAAAGAAGAACCGGCCACATGAGGCGGTGGTGCTTGTGAATAAAACACAATTTTACTTAATTTAATGGGAATACATGGACTGAAGTGACCCAAATATTGCATAGCTATAGGCGACACATCTTCTGCCGGAGCGGATGACGAACCTGTCGTGCAACTGTGTCCCATCCTAATATGCTGTGGTGGTCGACGTGACCTATTCACCTGAATTTATCAACTCCTCTCCTTTCGTGATAATAGATATAACTTACCAATAACTTTGAACCATGCCAAGTAATCATCAACTGCCATCGTGTCTGCTGAGAAAAATTGTTCGCTAATGGGTATAAATTACATCCTACAATCCCATGCCTCGATGTGCTCTTCGTGCCGCACTGACCAGTCGATGTTGTCCTTCCACTAGATGTCAACTTTGTGCAGCTCCTTTAGGTCTTGCGGTGGCGGCAGAATTCGTTGCCTCCACCCGAACTGCTGTAACATTTGGTCTTGTTTCGTGCATTTTCACCGTTGCATACACTACCAACGGTACCTTCGCATCTCACATCTGTCGATTGCCCAACACTTCCAACGGGATGCAGGATATAACATCGATGTCAGCGTATGACATCCATTCAAACTGATAAGCAAAATTGCAAATATCGTTATTTATGATTTTTTTACGAATCATTATGTAATTAATATAGATTCAAAAGAATAGGTAACTAACCTCGACTTTCGAGAGTTGATCTAACAATAGCCTAATATCTTCTAGATCATCGAGCAATCCCATGTAGCTCGACCTGTGGTTCTACTTATATAAGCGATATGTTAGTCAAAACGTATAATAATAATAAATTTTGTACAAACTACGCATTTGTTAATAAATGATGTTTACCTCATCACCAATGGGAACATTTATGGGTCGATCACCATGGGATGTAGAAATGGTAGTAACCATCAGGCCTATGACTGCAGTAGGAGTAGACAACCACCGATCGACGCAGCACTCAGTAGCGTGGCCCAACACATCTCCCAGTATAACGTGGACAATACGACAGATCCCCAACTTAGTTTCCCTCACTCATTGAAGACTACTAGATGCAGTAGTCACCTTAAGTGACCAAATTTTTAGATTTATCGGGCATTAAAATGCCGCCGATTAACCTCATGATGTATGCTCGGGCGTATTGTTGTATGACCTCCTCCATTCAGTCTTCAAAGTCTTTGGGAAGCTCGTTGAAATTATCCTTCAACTAGTTCATTGATTGGCTGAGGGTCACTTTGCCCAGAACGATAACAGATTCCGTGATAACTTGCCCATCCACTGTCAGACCAAGTTATAGTGTTAGGTCTTCGAGTGTGATTGTACACTCGTTGCATGGAAGGTGGAAAGTGTGTGTTTCGGGCCTCCATCTTTTCACCAACGCGCTGATTAGTTACAAATCGAGTTTGTAGCCCTCAGACATGCAAGAGGCATGTAAGAATCCAACTGCTTACAATTGGCCACGAATTTCAAGGATCATAGGCTTTCCCATATTTTGGATGAAGCCCTCCAAAACACGATCATCTGCCTATTGACACAATAAAAAAATTATAATTATAAAAAAAATTAAATTTAACATTATTGAAATTAACAAAATTTAAATTTCGGTCTGACCATTACTAATTGGGCGGCGGAAATATGCTTGTCGTTAAAGTGGATTAAAGAGGTAGCAATTTGTGAGAAGTCGATTTAAACGAATAAAAACGAGATAATTAAAAATAAAAATTTTAAATAAAAATTTAAAAAAATTTAAAAACGAGAGATGAGAGATGATAGACTTGAGAGGGTTTGAGAGAGTTTGAGAGAATTGAGAGAGTTGAGAGAAGGATACAAATGAAAAAAAAAAAATGAAATTTGAAGGGTATTTATAGGGTAAAAAAGTTACCATTGGATTTTTTTTTTACCGTTGGTGGTAACGTTTAAAAAGCAGTTAGAATCTGACCGTTAACTAAGCATGTCCAATGCGCTTTCCAATTAAATCAACCTATATCCCTAATTAATTTTAAAACCAACCTCAAAACCTAATTAGAAAAAAATCGGCCTATAGACCTTATTTTGCTTGTTGTAGCTAATAAAATAGCACCATGTAATATTTTTAATAAAAATATATCATTTTTTATAAAAATATATAAATTTGAAAATTTATAAAAATAAAAATATATATATAAACATTACATAAACATATCTAATCTAAAACTAATTTATCAATAAACAAAGAAAAAAAGAAAAAGAAAAATGTTATAAACTCTCTCCCTATCTCTCTATATATGGTAAATGATTAAATAATTTTTAACCCAAAAATAAAATATGATTGTGTAATTTTTGGGTTTCAAGATTGATGAGGTTATTTGTTTAGATTTCAAGATTCAATTTTCTTTTTAATTTTATAATTTTTAGGTTTCAAGACTCTTACTTTCTAGATTCTGTCTTCTTTTTCTTCCCTCAATCTTCTTCTTCCCCCAAAGATTAAAGTGATTTTAAGAACCCTCTACAAATTTATAAATGACTGAGAAAAAAATATCTCCTATTAATTCACATGCTTTTATTTTATTTATGATTTTCTATAAAATTTTCTTTAATTAAATTAAAACTCAAATTATTCTCCCTTTAAAGTTTGAAATCAACTCAAAATATTCTAGATATGGCGTGTAAGACCCAAATTTTGCCCGGGCCTATCAAGTAGTAAAACAAAAACAGAAATGAAAAAGCCCAATAAAATTAGTCCAAAATAATAGTCCATTAAATACAACCAGACCCAAAGCCCAATAGCCTAGCCCAAAAATCTAGCTAGCCCAATGGCCCAAAAACCTAAAAAAAAAATTCTGAACCCTAAGGTTCCTTCTTGTTGTGCCGCCTCTCCACCAGCACCCCTTCCCACGCGCATCAGTCCACGCCCATGCCTCCTGACAACCGCGGCTCCCCAGACGCCTGTGCCACCATCATCCGCATGCCTCGCCCATGCCCTGCAAGAGGAGCAGACCACGCGAACGACAAGGAAAAACAACAGAAACAGATGAAAGAGAACAAAAATGAAATATGTGTTTCGGTTATAAAAACCGAAACAAAACTCGTTTTTTTCTTCCGTTTTTTACGAAATTTCAGCAATAAAAATCATCAGAAATAAAAGAAAACGGATCAAAAGTTTGTTCTTTTCAATTTTCTCTGTTTTATTCTCTATTTCTTCTATGCCTTTTATTTTTTATTTTTTTTACTTATTGTTTTCAAAACCTAATACAAAAATAAATAATAATAGCAAAACGAAAAGAAGGAAACTTACCCGAATCTGGCCTTTGCGCGACCAACCACCACCCACGGTGGAGCCACGGCGGCTCGGCGCCATGCGATGATGGGTTGTTCAAAACCCTAGCAGAAGAAGAGAAGAAAAGGATGAGGGGTTTGCTTTTTTTTTTGTTTAAAAAAAAAAAGAACTTGTTAGCTTAAAAAAAAAGTATAATACAGATTATTAAAATATTTTAAATGGTGTAATTAAGGATAGTGGAGGCCAACACATTTACGATTGATAGTTGGATATGCGCCTTTTCATCTTCAATGAGGAATTTATGCGGACAGTCCCTTCTCATCTCCAGGCTTCTGCAATCAAGTTTTCGTGTTCTTTTAATTTGGCCCTAAATGTCCATTCGATTTTCGATTAAGTCCCTGCCTATGTTGCGCGTTTTGGGAGGAAAGGGTTATTGTCCTTTTTAGTCCCCTATGTAATCCGCACGTTTCAAATAGGCCCTCCCCTCTTTATTTTATTTCAGATTTACCTCAATAATCCGTTTTTAGTTCGATTTTGGTTCCTTTTTTATTATTTTGATTATTTTACATTATTTATCACTTTTAATACTATTATTTTTATTTATATGTACTATCACTAATGTTATTACTATTATATTTATTGTTATTGATATTATTTTTAATTTGTACCAATTTTATTTTTATGTTATTATATTATGTTTAATAATTGTTTTAAATCTCATTCTTAACATTATTTTTACTATCCTGTTATCTATCATATTTATTTTTGTCTTTGTTATTATTATACTCACCATCATTACTTACTCTATATCTTTATTACATCATATTTGTCTTTTTGTATATATTATTATTATATTTATCATTTATTATTACTATCACTACTATTATTTTTATTATTTTCGTTACTATTATATCATTAGTATATCATCGTTATTTTCTTTTTCCGTAATTATTCTTGCTAACTCATTTTCTTTTTGTTATGTTTATTATATATTTTTATCATTTTATTATTACCTCCATTATTATATTCTTATTCCCTTACTATTATTATTACTATTACTATCATAATTATATTTTCTTTTCGTATTTATACTTATAATAATTTTATTATTATTCATTATTCTTATTTTTATTTTTTATCGTCATCTTGACTTGTTTGTTTTTATTTAATTTTATCTCCGTCCTTTATGTTGTCGTTCGTACCAACGCATTGATTTCCATGTTGTTACGCATATCTGTATTGTAATTGGTTTTTACATTTTATTATAAACTTGTGTTGTATTGATTTTGCTCGACAGAAAATTACTTCTTTTCCTAAAGGTGATATTCCTTATTTAGAAATTCGAGCGGTCGTGCCCTAAAGTATTGGGTTGCAATTTTCTCGTTTAATCTAAATAATTGAATATCCTTTTAAGACGATTGCATTTTTAAACAAAAAGCTTATTCTCAGAAATTCGAAATGTCGTGTCCTAAAGTATTGGATGTGATATTTCATTCCTTCAGAACGAGAAAGTCTTGATATTCGATTCGGGGAAATTATGAGATGATCTTGAATTCGAGGATTTGAATTATCGTGTCCTAAAGTATTGGATGTGATATTTTAATTCCTTTGGAACGAGAAAGTCCTGATTTTCAATTCGAGAAAACTATGGGATAATCTTGGATTCGAAGATTTAAAATATCGTGTCCTAAAGTATTGGATGTGGTATTTTATTCTTTTGGAACAAGAAGATCTTGATTTTCAATTCAAGAAACCATGGGATGATCTCGAATTCGAGGATTTAAATTATCGTGTGCTAAAGAATTGGATGTGATATTTCAATCCCTTTGGAACGAGAAAGTCCCGATTTGCAATTCGGGAAAACTATGAGGTGATCTTGGGCTCGAGGATTTAAACCATCGTGTCCTAAATTATTAGATATGATATTTTATTCCTTCGAAACGAGAAGATCTTGATTTAACTCAAGAAAACGCAAATATTTCCAAAAGAGGTCGAATTTTTAAATTCCGTTAAAATTTTCAATTTTCGACATCAAGACATTAGATAATCAATTAGGTACCAATTCTTGGCCGTATCGAGGGTGCTAACCCTTCTTCGTGCGTAACCGACTCCCGAATCTATTTCTTTGAGCTTCGTGGACCAAAATCGTTGTTTTGATAAATTAAATGGTTTATTTAAAGCAACCACTTTTCAAGGTGATCCGATCACACCTCAACAAAAAGGATCGGTGGCGACTCCCGTTCTATTCTCAAAACCCAAGTTCGATTCCCCTTTTTTTTAAAAAATGGCTTCGACATGGCGTTTACCGTTAATCACCTCTCACGTGGCTGTTTGAATCCAAATTTCATCATTATTTTGTTTTAAAATATTTTTCGTTTCCATCATTTGTTTTTTCAAAGGAAAATTTGAATTTTTCCAAAGCAATCTTGAAACTTCAACATAAAATCTAGGTGTTTTCTATTGTGTTCAATTTTCAGTATGGTTTTTTCCCAGTTTCTCATTCAGTCTTTAGATCAATAAAATAATACTCGGTAGACTTTAGTTCTTGCTTTAGGCAGAACTGATATTGTGCTGTTTGCTTTTTGTTGTCTTTCCTTTTTTTTTTTTTTTTTTGCATTCTAATTATAGTTATGACGGAAATGAAGACTTCAGCAATGGTTTTTTTTTTTTTTTTTTATGGGTAAGAAGGTAAATTGGGAAAGAGGAAAAAGGAGAAAGAGAACATGAAAAAAAAGAGAAAGAATTAAAAAAATACAATTTTTATTTTTTAGTTAAATGTAATTGTAATAAATATATTTTTAAGCCAAAATTTTTTTATGAAAATATAAAAATCAGTACGTGGCATTTCTTTTTTAATGTCTTGAAAAATTAGATCAAAAACCATAGCGAAGCGATGTACATTATATACAAAAAAGGATAAAAAAAAAGTTTAAATAGTAAAGTGAAAAATGGGTAAATTTCAGAGCACAAATCGTGAAATAAGTTATATTTGCATCTACACTAAAGAAAAACTACTAAACACCATTTCAGAATTTACGGGTCAAATCGAAATTTTAAAAAAAAAAAATTGTAATTAGACGTTCCTTTAGATATTTACAAATTGGGCGTTCCAAAAGTAAGGTTCATAGTAACACATGGGCCCACATACATAGTAAAACAATGCCTTTAAAATAAGAAGCGGTAGGGGGTTGAAGAACATACGTTTCAGAGAGAAATAGGAAAGAAGAGAAGGGAAAAGCCAAAACCTTGCCCTTGCGTTTCTCATGAACTGTGGAGTCGTCTTGGGTTTCTATTGTTGGGGTTGGGAGTTCTTAACTGCCCTTCTTCTCTTCTCCCCTTATCCTTGAATTAATTTCTTCTTCGTTTGATTTAATTTTATACGATACTTATTGTATAGATTTCACTTTCTGTATTAGTATGGAATCTATGATGGGAAGTTATAATGACAAAGGTTTGTTAGAATATGTAAGGAAATCAACACCACCACCATTTTTGTTGAAGACTTACATGTTAGTGCAGGATCCGATCACCAATGATGTTATATCGTGGAACGCAGACGGGTCAGGTTTTGTCGTGTGGCGGCCGGCGGAGTTTGCTCGTGATCTCCTCCCAACACTTTTCAAGCATAGCAATTTCTCTAGCTTTGTCCGCCAGCTTAATACTTACGTAAGTTGTTTTTTCTTGTTCCTTTTCCCTGTATCATTACAACCAATGTTTGATGCTCGTGTCATAAATTTCTTTTAACATCGGTTTTTATCATTTAGGTTGAGTTGACTTGGTTTTCAGAATCAATAATTCAAGTTTATCCTTTTGACATAAAAAATTTAGTTCCAGTAGACTCCTCAATAATTTATATTTTTATTCTAGTCCCTCAACAATTTTTTTCTTCACCTAGGTATTATCATTTAAAAGAAAATGTACTTAGATATACCATACGTAAAGATGTGTTAAGATAATTTTCAGGTGGTGGCTTGTTTGGTTGTTACTGGTTTTTTGATGGCTGTTGTTTTCATGTGCTGTGTTCTGTCGGTTGTGCTAGACATTTCAGGCATAGATTTTAGTCAAATGTGCCAAAAAAAAACAAACTTGAGGCGCTTTTACTATTTTTGACTAAAGCCCGACTCTAAAAAGCACGTAGGGGGTCTAACCTAATAAAATAAAACGTTTTATGGATGATTTACGTTGGATGCCTTTAATTTTAATTTAATATGTTTTTACCAATTTTCTATAGTTTTCCCAAAAGAATTTTTTGATTAGACAAGAATATGCATCTAAAAGAAATAATTATGAATCTAAAGTTTAATTCATATATTCAATAGTAAGCTAAGTACCAAATTCCACTTACATCCTTCTCCTTGATATAAAAAAGGTCATATATGTAATAGATTTAGAATTCTAATTTTAACATTGACTCATGTACCTATATATGTGAATAAAAGTTTGTCAGACGGTAAAGAAAATGTATTATTTTGCATCAATTTATTGGTTTCATTAATTTATTTTTAAAAAATATTCAATCATATATGTTTCAATTAATTCCTACTTAAATTTGACAATTTTCATATTCATATGGTTTTTGTGTATTTCTTAAGTTATATTCAGATTATTTTATAACTTTAAGCAAGTTAATAATTTGAATTGTATAAATATACATATTTATTTAATTTTGTTAAGTTCATGTTTTTATTTTGATGTTGCGTTGTGTTTATACTGTTCACGGTGTCTAGAGTTACTAGATCTACTCTTAATTTTATATTTTGAGATTTTATTTTAGTGGTAAACTTGTAATTTCTCGAGTTTATGGATCCCGCATACCATGCATGATTGCCATATTATATCCAAACCATATGCTTAATAAGAATTGGCCAAAACAAATTATTAGTAAATGTATCTTGCATATATTTTGTTTGTGCGTAGGGATTTCGGAAAGTTGCAACTAGTCGATGGGAATTTTGCAACGAAATGTTTCGAAAGGGCGAAGAAGAGCTACTTTCCCAAATCCGAAGAAGAAAATCATGGGCAAATAGGCAACAAAACAGTGCAATAGCTCAAGCGTCATCACCATTGGAGTGTGAGGAAGATCAAAGGTCTTCGTCAACTTGTTCATCATCGGGATTCAACAACCTAATGGACGAAAATAAGCGTTTGAGGAAGGAAAATGGGGCATTGAACTGGGAGCTGACAAGCATGAAAAGAAAATTCAAGGAACTTCTTGATTTGGTGGCTAATTATGCACAGTTCGAGAAAGAAAAAGATGACGATGAAAGCCCTATGTTGTTTGGAGTGAAGCTGGAAATCGAAGGGGATAGCGAGAGGAAGAGGAAGAGGAAGAGAGATGAGATCAGTGAAAGCGCAAGCGTTTTGCTATCTCAAGCCTGCAAATAATTACTATATATTTATCTATTGATGGTAAATTATGGTGTTATATATTAAAAAGTTTAATTATTTATAAATCATTTTTAAGGTTTTAGGTGATTTATTATTAACATATAAATTTATACATTGATAATTTTCAACCAAAAACATTCGTTACCTTCTATTACTATTAAAATTTTAGCTGTTGCCTAAGAAAATTTAAGAATGTTAAGAATGTTTATTTTTCTTCCTTTATTCATGTTAAATGGAAACTATTAAACTTAATAGCAATGGTTCTTCTCTTGGTAATTCGAGTTTAATAGGAGCTGGTGCTTTGATCCAAAACCATGAGAGAAAACAGATTACGAGCTCTCATTTTTTTCTCTTGGTACTACTTCGAATATGGTTGTTGGCTTACTTCTTGGATTCATTTGAACATTGATGAATTAATTGTTTAAGTTGATGTAACTGCTCTCATTAGTCTTCTCAAGAAGCTTATTGCTTTATCCTAGTGTTGATGTTTCCAAGACCTTATTGAGGACCTTTTAGAATAATTGTGTTCTTCATGTTTATTGTAAAGGCAACCACTGTGTCGATGCTCTTGCTAGTTGAATCAAGGTTTTCTAGGAACTAATGAGAAATATGCCTTGTATTGGTAGATATTGCAAGTCCTCCTTTGTATCCAATCTTTTTATATGTTACGCTATGCTACTTTATTGACAAAAAAGTACAAAGATTATTTAAGCTGTACGGTTTCGTTGTTGAAAGACAAGGCCTATTCATGGTGGGATACTTTGACTACAATGACATCCAGTGATCGTATTAACTGGGGCTTCTTTTAGATAGAATTTGGGAAGAAATATGTTAGTCGGTTGTACCTCAACAAGAAAAAGAAAGAATTTCTTGAATTGAAACAGGGGAATCGATCAGTACTCGAGTATGAACAGGAGTTTGTACAATTAAGCAAGTATGCTTGTAATATCGTATCAAATGAAGAATATATGTGCATTAGATTCAAAATGGCTTCAAAGATGAAATTTGGATGTCTGTTGCAACATTGAAATCACATGAATTTGTACAACTCTCAGAACGAGCTCAAAAAATTGAAGAAATCTGCAAAAGTAAACGACAATCTAATTTGAGATCTCCAGATTTCAACAAACGAGGGTTATCTAAATCAGCTCAGACTTTTTCGTCAAAGAAGTTTAGAAATGATGCAAATCGATTAACTACTCCTTTAGAGTTTACTGGTAGAGATAGACCAAGACAGAGTAGCTTGAAATTTTTTAATTCACCTATTGCTAGTGTTGGTTGAGTGAGAAATGTTGAGAAGATTGTTTGTGAGGAATGCGAAAAAAAAGGCATTTCGGCAAATGTCAATCTAAGTTAGGAACCTATTTTCAGTGTGGATTTCCTGATCATTTTCTCAAGGACTGTCCAAAGCATCATGGTGATTCGGGAAATCAATCTACAAAGCCTAAAGCTACATCATAGAGAGGCATAAGGCCGAGAAATTTTGATAAGAATGCTATTGTTGGTCGAGGAAAGACTAGAGATACAACTGATTGTTCTGAAGCTAGAGCACCTGCTAGAGCGTACGCAATTAGAGCTCGAAAAGAAGCTTCTACTCCGGATGTTATTGCTGGTACTTTCTCTCTTTTTGATATTGATGTATATGCATTGATTGACCCTGGGTCAACACACTTTTATATATGCACTGCATTAGTAGACAATGAGAAATTACCTGTTGTGTCAACTGAGTACACTGTTAAAGTAACAAATCCACTTGGCCAGTGTGTTTTAGTTAATTAGATTTGTAAATTATGTCAACTAAAAGTTCAAAGTTATGACTTTCCTACTAATTTGATGCTATTACCATTTAATAAATTTGATCTTATTTTGGGAATGGGTTGGTTGTCTGAACATGATGTGATGGTAAGTTGTCGAAGAAAACAAGTTAGCTTGAAACATTTGAGTGGTGAATCTATTTGTGTTAAGGTAATGGGACCGATTGTGTGACAAATGTGATTTTGGCAATTTCAACTCATAAGCTGATCAGAAAAAGGTATGAAGCTTATTTAGCTTATATTCTCAATTTGAAAGTGGCAGAATCCAAAATTAATTAAGTACCGATAGTTAGAGAATATGCTGATGTTTTCCCTGAAGAATTGATTGGGTTACCACAGATTCGAGAAGTTGAATTTGTAATTGAACTTGTGCCAAGAATAGCTTCAATTTCAATAGCCCTGTACAGAATGGCTCCTACAGGCTTGAAAGAGTTGAAATTATAATTGCAAGAATTATTAGACCATAAATTTATTCGACTGAATGTGTCACCTTGGGGTGCTCCTATTCTGTTTGTGAAAAAGAAGGATGGATTGATGAGATTATGCATAGATTACTGGTAGTTGAATCAAGTCACTATCAAGAATAAATATATGTTACCTCGTATTAATGATTTGTTCGATCAGTTGTAGGGAGCTATGATATTTTCAAAGATTGATTTGTGATCTGGGTATTACCAGTTGCGAGTTAAGGAGCCTAATGTACCAAAGACTGCATTCAGAACTTAATACAGTCATTACGAATTTTTAGTGATGCCATTTGGTTTGACCAATGCCCATGCAACATTCATGGATTTGATAACTAGAGTATTTTAGCCGTATTTAGATCGGTTTGTTGTAGTATTCATTAATGATATTCTGATTTATTCGCTGAATGAGTTAGATCATGTCGAGCATTTGAGAATTGTGTTGCAAACTCTGCTTGAAAAATAACTTTATGTGAAATTCAGAAAATGTGAATTTTAGTTGCAAGAGGTTGGGTTTCTGAGTCATGTTATCCCTGTTAATCGTATTTGTGTTGATCCGAATAAAATATCTGCGATTGTTGATTGGAAAGTTCCAAAGAATGTTTCTGAGGTTCATAGTCTCTTGGGCTTAGCGGGATATTATCAGTGTTTTGTCAAAAACTTCTCCATTATAGCATCTCTGATGACTGAACTGTTGCAAAAAGATGTTAATTTTGTCTGGACTAATAAATGTCAGAATAGTTTCGAGCAACTAAATAATATGTTAACTGAAGCTCCAGTTTTGACTTAACTTGAAACCAGGAAAGACTTTATTGTTTATAATGACGCGTCCCTTTGTGGTATAGGTTGTGTTTTGATGCAGAACAGTAAAGTGATTGCACTTGAAGACAATTGAAGCCTCACGAGCAGAACTATCTGGCACATGACTTAAGTTGGCTATTGTGGTTTTTTCTTTAAAGACCTGAAGACATTATTTATACGGTGACAAATGTCATATTTTTACCGATCATAAAAGCTTGAAATACTTGATGACTCAAAAAGATTTGAATTTACGTCAGTGTAGATGGCTTGAGTTACTAAAAGATTATGATTTAGTAATTGACTCTCATCCCGGGAAAGCTAATGTTGTTGTTGATGCTTTGATTCAGAAATCTTTGTTTGCTCTGAAAGCAATGAATGCAAACTTAACGTTGGAACGTGATGGTTCTATTTTGGCAGAATTGATAGAAAAGCCGATATTTTTATCAAAAATTCAAGAACTTCAGAAAAATGATCCAAATTTATTGTTGAAGCTTGAATTAGTGAAAAGCAGTCAGAAATCTAATTTTCATATAGGGAATGATGATTTTTTATATTTTCGAGATCGAATTTCTGTACCAAACGATTCTGAGTTAAAGCGAGAATTATTGAACGAAGCACATAGTAGTATTTATTTGATTCATCCCAAGAGTACAAAAATGTATAATGATCTAAAACAACATTATTGGTGGCTTGGAATGAAACGTGAAATAACATAGTTTGTATCCAGTTGTTTAGTTTGTCAACAGGTGAAAGCTGAACACCAGGTTCCGTCGGGATTGTTGCAATTGGTAATGATTCCTGAGCGGAAATGGGAACAAGTCACGATGGATTTTGTTTCAGGGTTACCTTTGACTCTGAAAAGAAAAGAATCGATCTGGGTTATCATGGATAGATTAACGAAAACAGCTCATTTTATTCCTGTTCAAGCTGACTATTCACTTGAGAAATTAGCCAAATTGTATGTTTTAGAAATTGTGAGATTGCATGGTGTACCACTGTTGATTATATCTGATCGTGACTCGTAGTTTACTTCTAGATTTTAAGGTAAATTACACAATGCTCTCGGTTCTAGGTTGAATTTTAGTACTGTTTTTCATCCGTAAACAAATGGGTAGTCTGAGCGAATAATACAAATTTTAGAAGATATGTTACGGTGTTGTGTTATTGAGTTTGAAGGCAGCTGGGAAAAATATTTGTCGTTAGCTGAGTTCGCATATAATAACAATTATCAGTTGAGCATAAAGATGGCTCCGTACGAGGCTTTATACAGGCGTAAATGTAGAAGCCTGTTATATTGGTCTAAATTGAATGATAGAAAAATAGCTGGGGTTGATTTAGTTAAGGAAACTAAAGAAAAAGTTTGAGTTATCAAAGATAATTTGAAGGCTTCCTATAATCGTCAGAAATCTTATGCTGATTTGAAACATAAAAATATGGCATTTTCTATTGGTGAGAAAGTGTTTCTGAAAGTCTTGCCCTGGAAGAAAGTGTTGCGTTTTGGCAGAAAAGGAAAACTCAATCCCAGATTTATCGGATCGTACGAAGTGCAAGAAAGAATTGGACCCGTAGCGTATCGCTTAGCATTACCTCCAGAACTTGATAGAATTCATAATGTTTTTCACGTTTCGTTGCTTCGACGTTATCGTTCGGATCTGTCACATGTTTTGACTGCAGATGAAATTGAGTTACAGCCTGGTCTAACTTATGATGAGGAACTGAAGAAGATTCTAGCTCGGGAAATTAAAGAATTGAGAAATAAATATGTGCCATTAGTTAAAGTTCTTTGGAGATGACATGGAATAGAGGAAGCTACGTGGGAGATAGAAGAAATTATGAAAAATAAATATTCGAACCTTTTCTCTGGTAAGATTTTCGAGGATGAAAATTTCTTTAGGGGGAGAGTTGTAATATTTTCAATGGTGTCAGAAACAGTGGTTTCAGGACCACAATTCTGATATGTGAAGTTGTGTTTATTATTTAATTAGTATTTGTGGAGTCACATTTAGAGTCATATTAAATTTCTATAAAAGAAATTTTAACATTTCGTTAGTTAATTGAAGAAAAGGATTAGATTGTAAAAGGCACAAAAGTTAGTAATTATTGAATTGATTTGATATAATAGCTTAGTTATTCAAAGAAAGAGGATTTATGATGCGATTAGTCCATTAGAGATGTAAATGGACGATTAGTGGCCTTTTTAAAATGAAATTGTAAGATTATGATTGAGGGCAAATTGGTAATTTAATAAATGAAAATTTAAGTAAAATAATAAAAAACTTGAATCATCATCTTCCACAAGTGGTTGGCCGAAATTGAAAAGGGATAAACACCATTTTATGAATCTTTGGGTTCGACCAAGCATTTGATGTATGCATGTGAGTAATTTTTATGTTTTTGTGATTGTTACAACTAGGTCCAGCTAACCCATACCTCCGTTTTTGAAACTTTCAAAGATTTTAAATGTTACCATTGATAAGTTCTTGATGTTCATGATGTTAAATAATATATTTGAGTTATTAGTTGTTGATTATGACTATTTTATAAAGTGGTTGGTGTTATTTTTGAGTAAAGGATTAAATTGATTAAATGTTAGAATCGATAGGGAATTTTTGTGAATTTAGAATAAATGTGGGCTGAATATAGTAGGGTAAAAATTCGGCTAGCAAGTTATGTTATAAAGTTTTGTTAATTTTTGTATTTTGAAGGTAGGGACTAAATTGTGAATGATGTTAAAGTTTAGAGAAATTGTGTAATTAATAAAAATTTAAGGTCGTATGCATTATATTAAGCATGAATTGTATGTTAAATTAATAGAGGATATTTACTTATTAGTTTAGATCAAGACTTGAATAAAAAAATACAATAATTGTGGAAAAGAAAAAATTGTTGAGTAGTCTCTACTGTGAAATCGGGAGTGACCGTAGGTAAGTTCATAGTATTTCAATATGAAAATGTATGTTATTTGTGATTAATTATCATTTTCTGGTTATTAGTAAATAATCTTGTGAAAATTCAATAGATAGGGATATATGATTGCAATATACTACTGAATATGTATGGAAATATAAGATTGATGGTGGTATCTTGATGATTTCATATTATGAATGTGTTTATAATTAAAATATCATATGTGTATGAAAAATAACGAAGTGCCTTTGAATTGATATAATAGAAATGGAATTTTGGTTACTGCCCAGTCGAACTTAGTAATCGTGTAGGATACGATTGACATGCCAATAGGGTTAGTATGCGCGTTTTTGTATGGGATTTGCACTTTGGTGCCTCTATTTGCACTTCGGTGCCTTTGATCGCACATTTGTGCCTCTATCTGTACTTCGGTGCCTTTGTTATGCATCTATAATGTCTCTGGTGTGGTGTAGTTACTTGAGCATTCGAGTCGAATTACTTAGTTCATCAGGCTAAATGTTAATGAAATGTATAGTTGACTTGTGGATTTAAATGTTGATGCATATTCAAGATATTTAAAAGTGTTAAATGTTCAATGAAATATTTGTTTATATATGAGCACATTTATATTGATGAGATGTTAATTATGGAATTGATAAGTTATGTGTGATGAGGATTATCATGTTATACATTGATATGTGATCATGAATCATGAAACCATTTTTTTTAAAAAACAGGGGTCGACTTTAAGAACGAAAATGGAGTCGCCACCAATCCTTATTTCGAGGTGTGATCCGGTCACCTTTAGATTGATCATTAGAACATTTTGATTTACTAAAACAGTGATTTTGGCCTACAAAATTTGAGAAAACGGGTTCGGGAGTCGGTTACGCACGAGTAAGGATTAGCACCCTCGTAACGCCCAAAATTGGTACCAGATTGATTGATTAACGTTTTAATGTCGAAAATTTAAAAAGATTTTAAAAATGATCCTCTTTATTTTAAAAAAAAAAAACTTGAATAAATTAAATTGGATGCTGAGACCCGCTTATTTCGAAGAAGTAAAATGTCATTCCCACTGAGTTAGGATACGACACTTCGAATCCTCGAAACTAAGCTTGTCTTTTGACTTTTAAAACTCGTGCATTTAAATTTAAGAAGGATATTCAGTTATTTGGGTCAAATGAAAAAATCGGAACCCAGTAAGTTAGGGAACAATTTCTCAAAATTCCAAATACAGAATATTGCATTTATTTTTAGAAATCCTTACCTCGAGATAACAAAATGTTACATCCAATGAGTTAAGACACAACATTTTTGAATTCCCAAGATAAGCTTTTATTTAACTTATATGCTTTGATTAAAAAAGGATAATTGATTCTTTAGACTCGATGAGAAAAATCGAAACCCAATAAGTTAGAGTACGATTTCTCGAAGCCCCCAAATTCGGAACATTGCCCATTTTTTTGAAAACTCTCTTTTTTATGCAATCGGGTGAAAATTAATGATATTTAAAAATGATATATGATAAAATATTATAATAACGATAATGTAATTACAAAGATGAATACAATATTGGTAAACAAGTCTCGATATAATAAATAAAGCAATAAAATGAGAATGTATGATAAAAAACAATCAAATATAGCATAAAATGTTTAAAATGGATGAAATAATAAAACCGTATATAAAAAGGAAACAAATAATAAACAAATGGATAAATAAATAAATTTTAGAAGTAAGAAAATACTCTAATCAACAAATATTCATAAAAGAAAATATTAACCTTACAAACTTTAATACATATATAAACATGTAAAATGATAAATATGTAAGTAAATAAAATAGATATACATGAAGTTAAATTAATGGTTTTAAAAATGAATAAATAGATAAATTGAGCAAACAATTATAAATAAATTTAAATATTTAAAGGATAGAAGAATAATAGACAAATAAGTCGATAAATGTAATAGATTTAGGCAATACTAAGTTTAGGTATGTAAAAAATGTAAATAATACTAATTTAAAGTATATAAAAACAAAGAATAATAAATGAAACAAATATCAATAACATGGATTTCAAATAAAAGGCAAGGCAATAATAATAAACGAGTACATAATTAATAATGAAATAAAGATTAAAAAATAAAAAAATCCTTAAAAGGCTGAAATTAAACAACTAAAGGATTTAATTGAAATTAAAATGGAACTAAAGGCCTAAATTGTAATAAGATAAAAGTTTAAAAGGCTAGATTGAAATTTAAACAAAGTTTCAGGCCAAAATAAAATAAAAATAAATAAGAAACGAAGGATCTAATTAAAACAGGTGGAAAAGGTGGAAAGGCTGGTTGAGTAAATAACCCAAAGACTATGAAACACGCGGATCCCCTTTTACGCGGGTCGGGTAATCGGGTCAGCCCTCCCAAAATGACCCCGCTTTGGCATTTGGGGGGCCAGATGAAACTACGTCATTTCATGCTCCCTATTTAAGTCCCATTTTTTTAAAATCCTTCATTTCAACCCTTCCCTTTAAAAAAAACTGAAAAAACCTCTCAACCTTTTAATCACCTCCCTTGGCCGGCCTTAGGGTCCCGTCGCCTGTCCGTCGTAGCACCACGTGGCCAGTGGCTGACGTTGTACAAAATGAGCTTTTTAGCCCCCGTTTTAAGACGTATTCGAAGGCCAAGCCTTCCTAGCCCAGAAGGCCGAAAGAAGAGGGCTTTTGACCCCTTTTTGGGTCCGATTTCGCGACGGAGAAGGGCCCTCCGGCGACGCGACCGCGGGGTGATTTTTGGTGCTTTTTTTCTTTCTTTCTTTTATTTTATGTCGAAACAAAATAAAATGAAAATGAAAATAAAAAAAAAAACAAAAAGCACCTGCGAAATAAAAAAAAATAGAGATAGGTCACCTTGAATTTGTTCTCTTTTTCTCTGTATTTTCTGTCTGTGTAAAAAAAAATTAAAGGTTTTCTTCTTTGTTTTATAGCCGAATTTTGAATAAAAATATACAATATTTTTGTTTCTTTTTGCTGTGTTGTTTGTTTGTCCTTTTTGTAGGTACGGAGCTATGTGGTGGTGTACGGAGGCACGACGACAGCAGCTAGGGCTGACCTACTGCATCTTCAGGGGCATAGGAACTAGCGCTTCGATCCAATTCAATGAGATTAGACTTGTAGTGTCAATTCTACTTTGCTGCAACTTCAGGGAGATAAGATTTACTATCTTAAGTTTGCTCCGCTGCAACTTTGGAGGTATATGATTTGTAACTTTAATCTTTTCCACTGCAACTTCAGGGAAATAAGACTTGTGGCTTCAATCTGCCCCACTACAACTTCAGGGGGATAAGAGTTGTGGCTTTAATCTGCTCCACTACAACTTCGGGGAGATAAGATTCACCATGATAGATTTGATTCGACCTACTGCAACTTCAGAGGTATAGGAATTGTAACTCGTAGCTTAAATCTGTTCCGCTGCAACTTTAAGGAAATAAGATTTGCTGTCTTCAGTCTGCTCCATTGTAATTTCAGGGAGATAAGACTTGTAATGATCTACTCTACTGCAACTTCAGAGAGATAAGATCTATAATTTATAGCTTCAATCTGTTCTACTACAACTTCAGGGAAATAAGTTTCGCTATCTTCAGTCTGCTCCACTACAACTTCAGAGGTACGTGACTTGTGGATTCACCGATTTTACTACATCGTCCTCCAGGGGACATAACCTGTAGAATCGATTTTATGGACCTATGCTTATGCATAATGACTAGGATGCAATGATCAGAATGAATCGAATGCTCCTAACTAGATGTGTTATGGATGATATCTGCATGAATGCAAAATGTCATGAGAATGATCCCCTTTTTTAATGTCTGGGTTGTCATTGCTCATTGTTCTTCAAGGTTGTATCACTGACGTAATATCATGTCTTCTTGTTCAGCCGATGTTTTTGGCAGAAAATTCGAAGAAATAGTCACTATTTAGAGTTCCTTTCTCAAATATTTCCAAACCTTAGGCTTGATGAGTTCTAAATAATAGTCCTGTTTCAGGTTCTCGTATTATTTAGAAGTTTCTAGAGTAATATGCAAAACTCCTTTTGTGAAAGTATTATTAGTCCATTAATCGTTACTTCAATGCAAAATGCTTGAAAATGATCATAATGATGGATAAAACTAAAATTTATCTGGAACAAAATTTGAAAAGAATGGGTTAATTAAAGAAAGCAAACATTGCTGGAATACAAAATAGTGAGGGGAAAAATAGGTGGCCCAGATATCGCAGCCTGAGCTTCTCTGTACAAACTTTTTGAATATCATTTTAATCTCAATATGTGTTTAGGAGATCTAGAGTACTTTGTCGGCACCCCAAGAGGTTGCATACCCTTTCTTTGTTAATTCAGGTATAGCAAGACCACCGCATGCCCCATCTTTGATCACAATTTGAGTCGCCCTTTTCGGGTTTTCGACTCAAAACCCCTTTGGTCTTAAGACGTCCTTTGCGGGTTTTCACCTTGGCCTTTCCCTTTTTTTAAGAAGGTCTTAAAGCGCCCTTTGTGGGTTTTCACATTGGCCTCTTTTCTTCTTTAAGTATAGTACTTCTTGATTGAATCTGAATTTACAAGATTGGACAAGTTTTTCCCATCCATTTCAGTCAAAATCAGTGCTCCTCCGGAGAAAGCCTTTTTAACCACATAGGGTAATTCCCAATTTGGCATCCATTTCCCTCTAAAATCCTTTTGTATGGGGACGATCTTTTTCAATACTAGGTCCCCCTTGTGAAATTCTCTTGGGCGAACATTTTTGTCATAAGCTCGAATCATTCGTTTTTGGTACATCTAACCCTGACGAATAGTCTTTACCCTCTTTTCCTCAATCAAGTTCAACTGATCATATCGAGACTGGATCCATTCTGCTTCTTCTAACTTTACCTCTGACAAAACTAAAAGGGAAGGTATCTCTACTTCAAAGGGTAAAACCGCCTCCATTCATCTCGAAGGGAAGGTATCTCTACTTCAAAGGGTAAAACCGCCTCCATTCATAAACCAATGAGAAAGGCTTTGCCCCGGTGAAAGTTTTGATAGACGTTCGATAAGCATGGAGAGAAAATGGTAACTTCTCATGCCAATCTTTATAAGTTTCAGCCATTTTCCCCACGATCTTCTTAATATTTTTATTGGCTGCTTCCAGTGCGCCATTCATTTTTGAGCGATACAGTGATGAATTGTGGTGTCTGATTTTGAATTAACTGCAGACCTCCGCTATCGTGCTGTTGTTCAAATTTAATATATTATCAGATATGATCCTCTCGGGCATTTCATATCAACATATGATTTCTTTTTTTAGGAATCTACTGACTATCGACTTAGTAACACTGGCATATGAAGCAGCCTCTACCCACTTGGTGAAATAGTCGATGACTACAAAGATGAATCGATGCCCATTTAAAGGTTTTAGCGAGATCGGCCCAATGACATCCATGCCCCACATAGAGAAAGGCCATGAAGAAGTCATAACATGAAAAGGCGAAGGAGGTACATGAATTTTGTCTCCATAAATTTGGCATTTGTGACATCTCTTAGCATAATTGATGCAGTCTCCCTCTATGGTAGACTAATAGTACCTGAATCTCATAATTTGCCTAGCCATTGTGAAACCATTAGCATGTGTTCCACAAACACCCTCGTGGACTTCTTCAAGAATTTTCTTAGCTTCAACAGCGTCCACACATCTCAATAGTACCCGATCCTTTCTTCTTTTGTACAGGATCTCCTCGTCTAAGATATAGTCACAGGCTAGTCTTCTCAATGTCTTTTTATCGTTCTTGGTTGCCTGATCAAGGTATTCATGATTTCTCACATATCGTAATATATCGTGGTACTGGGGGTGATCATCTCTTTCTTCTTCTTCCATGTTGTAACAATGAGCTAGGGCCTCATAAATACTCATTTCAATGGGTTTTACATCCTCTTGTTTGCTCACTTTGATCAAGGAAGCCAAAATAGCCAAAGCATCTGCCATTTGGTTTTCGTCTTTCGGGAGATAATTGAAAGTAATATCATCAAACTCCTCAATTAACCCTAGAACTATCCTTCGATAATTGATCAATTTGGGGTCTTTTGTCTCCCATTCACCTTTCAGTTGGTAGATCACTAGTGCAGAATCTTCATATACTTCCAACGCTCTAATTTTGCGTTCTATGGCTGCACGAAGTCTGTAACACCCCTATCCCACGTTCGTCGCTGGATCAGGGTTAGGAACGTTATCGAACAGATCAGAAAGCATTTACAGAAATTCATACATTCATTTCTATTCGAATGTCCCACGTTATCTCTAAAACGACTTTGATTATCTCTGAATCTTATTGAAGCAGACTGAAATGATTTACTCTGAAATCTCTTTCTCAAATCTCGAGCTTCAGACTCAGGTTTTCTCTTATCTTTCCCGAGTGCCTCAGCTTTGCAAGCTCTGTCAACGAGTTCAACAAACTCTTTTATTTCCAAAATCCTGACTAGCAAACGAATGTCTTCATTAAAACCATATTCGAATCTTTTGCACATTATAGCTTCAGATGATACATATTCTCAAGCATACTGACTCAGTCTCATATGCTCTCGTTCATATTCTGAAACAGTCATACGGCCTTGTTTCAATTCCAGGAATTCCTTTCGTTTCGGAGTAACGAATCTCTCACTGATATATTTCTTCTGGAACTCGATCTGAAAGAAGTCCTATGTAACTCGTTCACTTGGAACAACAGAAATTAGAGTTTTCCACCATTGATAAGCCGCATCACGAAGACAAGATACAACACACTTTATGCATTCTTCCGGAGTCAGAGACATTTCATCGAATACCCGAATAGTATTTTCAATCTAGAATTCGTCTTTTTCAGCATCATCATCTTTAGTAGCTCGAAATTCTCTAGCCCTATACTTACGAATCTTGTCAACTGGAGGCTTATTCATTATATTCAGATACATAACCGGTGGCACAACTGTAGTCTGAGAGGGATTAACCGGGAGCAGAGGTTGAGAAATAGTCGGGTTATTCTTTACAAACTGAGTGAACCACTCACTCATCATCTGGAAGAAAGCTTATTTAGCTTCTCCCTCTTAACCGCTCGTAGCCGGTCTCAATTCAGAAGGCGCTGTCCCTTGCGCGGGAGCAGGTGCATTACTTTTTACGTCGTCAGCTATTGCTCTTTTGGGATCCATTACTATACGAAAATCACATTTTATACGTTAGGATTTATCACACTAGCACAATTCAGATATATGGCATGTATAGCTAGACTCTGACACGCTATGTTAGTCTGAGAATCAGCTAAATCGTAGCTCTGATACCAACCAAATGTAACACCCCTATCCCGAGTCCGTCGCCAGATTAGGGTTAGGAGCGTTACCGAACAGATCAAAAAGCATTTATAGAAATTCATACATTCATTCATTATTCTCAAACATAATGTCTCTTAAATGAGTCCTTAAGACCAATAGCATGCTTATAAATCGGGTCAGGACTAAACCGAAACATATATAAAATTTCAGGAAAATTAAAAACTATTCTAAGTTTCAGGGGCTACACACCCGTGAAAGAAGACCCTGTTCCCTCCACAGCTTCTAGACATCCCCGTGTGTCCTTCCGTGCCCATATACTGACTATACCAACACGGTCACTAGGCACGCCCGTGTGCCAAGGCCGTGTGCTACTAGGCCATATACTGACTTTCCCACCACGGTCACCAAACACGCCCGTGTGCCATGGCCATGTACTCTAAGCTAGCTACTAACTTGTACACCACGGCTAGCTGACACCCCAGTGTCGAGGCCGTGTGCTACTAAGCTACATTCTGCCAATTCACCCACGGCCTTTAGGCATGCCCGTGTGCCACAACCGTGTGACATTATAGGTCATTTACAATGCCAAAATGCCACCCATATAGGTCATACCTACAAGCCATATTTACCAAGACATCTCATGCACATATAACCACCAAAACATACCAAAATAATTATTTAAACCATGCATTTAATACCAATTCCAACCATAACAATTTCAAACACTAAAACTCATATCATCACAAACATAATTCTTTCAATTGCTCACTTAAAACTTGGCCATTCCAAATGCTTCAACCATACCAAGATATGCATCATATATCACATTCATTTAAGCAAAGTCTCAGCTCATAAATAGCCAAATCACATGGCTAAATTCACATAACAACTTATACCAAAATACTAGCCTATACGTGCCATATCTAGCTTTATACATTTTCAAAGTGTACCAAAATGATTTTAGTAGTGTGATGACAATCCTTGACGGTCCCGAGCCTTCAGTAGGTTTGATGACCTATAAAACAGAGAAAACACCCATAGAATAAACTTTCCAAAAGCTTAGTAAGTCAATACACAAACAAACTTAACCTAAATTGCACATAACCAAATCATTAAAATGACCAATTTGATTCTTATGATATAAATCATCTCATTCTTTCTTAAGCTCGTTTGCTTAACCAACACTTACCATATATGCACATAGTTCATCTAGTCAAACTTTACATATCATATCATCAATTCCATATACATAAAATCATAGTAAGATCACATAGATGCTTACCTTGAATACACAATTAGTGTATAATTAGCGTACCTGAAATGGACATTCATTCACTTAATTTATCAAAGCCCGGATTTGCAATTCGTATCACAGACTTGCCCGCTGAATCGTAAGGAATCTAGTAGGATACTCAGAAAGCTCGGAATAGTCGTACAATGTCAACGTCCCAGACGAGGTCTTACATGCACTCAGATATCGACGCCACTGTCCCAGACAGGGTCTTACACGAATCAATACGATGCCAATGTCCTAGACATGGTCTTACGCGTAAAGATTATAACGATGCCAACATCCCAGACGTGGTCTTACACGTAAAGCTCATATCGATGCCAATGTCCCAGACGTGGTCTTATAAGTAAAGCTCATATCGATGCCAACGTCCCAGACGTGGTCTTACATGAGTCTCAAATCAACGCCAACGTCCCAGACGTGGTCTTACATGATAACAACAGAATAGATGACTATGACATGATTAAGCCAATCCTATCTATTCCTAAGTTCGTACTGGCTTCTCAGACTTAATCTCTATATCGAACTTATCTCGGAATTCAAATACATAACCTCTCATAAGTATTCATTATCATCATTAAGCATACATATACATTTATTTGCATAGTGACTTACCTCGGATTCGATATGTCGGAATGAAAACGGCTACTCGATTATTTTCGCTTTCCCGCAATCTAAGTCCGTTTTCCTTGGTTCTTGATCTAAACATATTCAGAATTAACCCTTTTATTCACTAATTCATTCAATTCAATCCAAGGACACACATTTAGGGCTATTTACAAATTAACCCTCATATTTGCACAATTTATCAATTTAGTCTATTTTTTCTCAAAACATCAATTTCACAAAATCCACACATACACATGCCTAGCCGAATGCATAAACATCTCATACAAGTCCATATTTTCCATCAAATTTGCTATTTAATCCCTCAAGTTACCATTTTCTCAATTTAGCCTTATTTAGCTAAATTCATCAAAACCTCAAGAACAAAACATGTTCATCTAGCTCAACTCTTTCATTTAACACCATAAAACATCACAAAACTCAACATATCATCAATGGAATTGTAACATCCCGAAATTGGGCCTAGTAGGATTGGGCCCAATGGGCCTTGGGCGTAAGAATGTTTAAAATTTTTGAGAACAAGAGAACGACATTATTTCAAGTTGGACTTATTAGGAAGGTGATTTTAGAAAGTTACGGGGTTCTATGAAGTTCCGGGGTCAAGTTGGGCCTTAGTAAAATTTTGCGTTTAAGCCTATTAAGGAGAGATAGTAAGTGGCATCAAGGCTTATGGAAATAAAAGAGTAAATTGCTAGCATAAGTGACCTATTGGTAAGAAGGATATGACGCCACATGAAGTAACTTGAGGGAAGAGGTTTGAATCCCATTGTGTGCAAATTTTGACTATTATTTTTGCACTCTTTCCTTAAGTGTTGGCCAAGCATGTAAATATGGCAAGGTGGACTTTTTATTTTTGGCAAGATGGCTAAGAAGAATAGGAAAGAATGAAGGTGAGGAAAGAAATCAAGAAAAAGGGGAAAGTAAGGGGAACAAGTGGCCTTTTTCAAGGGAAATGCTATGGAAAGTATGGTTGGCTAATTTTGACCATTTTGATCATAAATGTGGACGGTTTTATGTGTTAGGAGGGATAGCCAAATTTTGTCTTTGGAAATTGGTAAAAATTTTGGTATTGTTTTGGCCAAAATTCCTTTATGCAACTTTTGTGTCATATTTTCTTTTCTCTCCAAACTTTCTCCCTCTTGCCGAATTTTCAAGCCTTGAGTTTTCTTTCTTTCTTTCTTCTTGCCGAATGTACCTAAGCCATTGAGACCTTATTGCTCTCTTTTCTTTTTACAAAATTTTCCAAACACCTTTCTTCTTCCTCTCAAATCAATATTTTTCATGACCGAATATTAATGTTTGTTTTTACCCCATAGCCGAATATCATTGTTCATTTTCCCTTATAGTCAAATCTTCCATCTCATCCATATTTTCTTCTCAACCGTATTACTACTCATACTTTGATTAATTGATAAGTGATTCATTTCAACATTTTATTTTTTTCTTCCTCTTAGTGCCGAATCTATGCCTTGGTGTGGGATGGCCATATTGATCGAGACCATCACTTTGTTCTACTTTCTCAATCGAGACCGTTTTTCCCTTTTGTAGTATTCTAACAGAAAGCCGAACATCATTCTAGCCTTAAGTCGAATGGAGAAATCGGATCCAATATTAATAAGGTAAGGAGTTCTTATGGATTATTGATATTATTCAATATTCGATTGGTTTCTAACGGAGTAATAATTTGAAATAATTGACTATATGTTTTAGGGACAAATCACTCGATATATTCTACCTTCGGACATAGTGGTAAGTGATTCGAGTGTAAGTGATACGAAATCTTTTGGAAATTCGAGGCTAACTTTTGGTTGGTATTGTTCTAGGTCATCGATGAGTGGTTCGTTAGGAAATCGAAATCAGGTGTTTAATCCCGTACCTTCTGTATACATATCTAAAATGGTGTGTAATCTCACACTTCTCTGAAAGTTTGTATGAAATGTTCTGTGATTTGGTCGAAATACCGAAGAAAATCAAAAACTGGCATCCGTGATCACTCGGGCGTGCGTATGTCCGTAGTGGTAACCATAGTTTGCAATGAAATAGTTTTTGGTCAGCAACAATAATGTGATTTGGAAAAATCAAGAAAACTAGTAGAAAAGGGATTAATAAGTGAATAAGATATTGAATTAAATCTTACTGTGTCTATTTTAATATGGAAGAAACAGAGAAGGAAAAGGAATTTTATGTTCTGAGATATGTTAATTTTAGTGAGACTGGTTCTGAATGACTTTGTGGTTCCCTAATCTGTTTTGGAAAATCATATAAAATTGTACAAAGTGAATTATGGGTTATAATTTATATGTATGGATTCCTTAGTGAGCCTATTTTCATTAGAAACAAGTGGGAGCAATATATGAAAACTGTACAGTGAGATATTTAAAATTAAGGTAAGAGAGGTCAGAATTGTTGGACAGTGAAACAAGGGAAAATTTAAGGAATAAAATGTACTAAATGGTTAAGCTAAAAATTCTGGAAAATTTGTAGCAAGAAGATATATGAGTCTAGTTTCAAGGAAAATTTACAGATTTAGGTTTTGAGATTTCTAACTCAAGTCATAGTCAATTTAGTCAGTACGACGCAGATGGACAGTTTTAAATTGTTATGCCCAAATTAGTAGTCAGGTCTGGATTGCGTAATTACCGAATTACCCTTAGTGGGTAAATTACCGAATTACGAAATTGCCCTTACGGGCTGAATTATGGAAATGCCCCTAAGGGCCAAAATACGAAATTGCTTATGGGCTGAATGGACATATTGATTAATGGGCCATTATGATATTTTGCTAAATGGGCCAATCTGATATTTTGCTAAATGGGCCAATCTGATATTTTGCTGAATGGGCCAATCTGATATTTTGCTAAATGGGCCAATCTGATATTTTGCTAAGTGGGCCAATCTGATATTTTGCTAAATGGGCCAAATCTGGTATTTTGCTTAATGGGCCTTTTTGATTAATTGAGATAATGGACCATAATTTTGTAATAAATATCCAAATAAATTACTGTTGTTATATTGTGATTTGTTATGCATTATATACATGATTTTGCATGGGATGGGATAATATTGAAGAGAAGTTCTGGTGGCTCTGCCACATATTTTGGTGGCTCTGCCACAAATTTGTATAGTGGCAATGCCACGTAAATTCTGTTACTCTGGTGGTTTGTCCACAACTAAATTTGCTATAAATGGCTTAATGCCTGCGTTTGGTGTGTTGGCGGGGTGGGTTGACTGATGATCACCCACATGTGTGTTGGTTGGTACGGGTGGTGTGTAGCGGATGGATTATTAGGATTGGTTTGGGAATTGCATTTCATACACATGTTATATTTGATACATTATTGTTATTGTAAATGGGCTTAGGCCCAAAATATTGCTAAATGGGTTCCGGCCCAATGGATAACGATAAGGGGATTTCACACTTAGTTCTTGTAACTCACCCCCTTTCTCTTATCCCTTTCAGGTAATGCTCAATGACGTGGACTTGGGCCATGGATGACTCGGTGGAGGCCATAGTTCAGAAATGGTGTTTTTATTTTGGAACTTTAGATTTCTATTTTCGTTCACTTTACTATTGTGGGTTTTATGTTGTAATAAGGCCTTTGGAGTATTTTATTATTTGCTTTATGTTTGTTATATTTATTATTTTACTTAAATTGTTTTAAATGGGAATTTTCTAAAAACTTAAATAAAAGTTTTCCAAAATCGATTAACAAATGGATTTCAAAATAAACTTTTACAAATATTTTTAACACGGAAATTTTCATTCAAATTATCAATGAAATTTTCAAAAGACTCGGATTCTCTTTCGAATTTTCAGCGTCTTTTTCCAAATTCACGTTTTATAAGATCACTAGTTCAAATTTATCGATTTATCAATCAATCTTTGAGGTTAGTAGTATTTTATCAAATATTTCAAATCGAACTTGTTTTATTGATTTTAACAAAGCAATACCTATTTTAGTACTTAAAAAAAGGTTTAACATGTTTTGCTCGTGTGACATACCAAATCCGCTCATAACGCATGGGCCGGGTTTGGGGTGTTACAGGCATATTTCAAAAACATCAATAATACACAAAATTGATACATGGGTTTTGTAGCTCTCGAAGCAACGATTGCAAAAACGTATAAATTATCGAAAACGGATCGGAAACTAACCTTGAATTCAAGCTTGAACAATGCCCGAATATAGCTAGCTTAAAACCTTGTTTTCTTTTCTTTGTTCATGCAAAAATCGGCTAAGATCAATGAATCCTTCCATTATCTAATTCTTTTGTTTTATTAAGAATTAACAACATTATTTCATTTACAAAATTAACCTTTACTAATAAATATAACAACATATAATGCAAGGTCATTCTTGACCATTACTACCCACTCATCTTATTAATAGGCTATTTGCCTATTAAGGACTTCCCATTTCAAAGAGATCTCAAATAGGTGTCTTTTCATAAAGCATGTGAATTTTGCATTTAATTCAATTTAATTCTTTTGCCAAATTAAACACACAGACAATCAAATTAACTTACGGAAATTTAACACATGCTTAATCACATATTAACGACACAGAAAATAATATTAAAATATTATTCAAACTCGGATTCGTGGTCCCAAAACCACTGTTCTGACTAGGGTATAAACCAGACTGTTACAATTCTTCCCCTTAGGGATTTTTGTCCCCAAAAATCTTACTGTTAAATAGAGTCGGATATTGCTGTCTCACTAAGAATTCAGGCTCCCATGTAGCCTCTTCAATCGCATGTCGATTCCATAGTATTTTCACTAACGGAATTTTCTTGTTTCTTAACTCTTTCACTTTACAAGCTAAAATACAGATCGGTTCCTCTTCATATGTCATATCAGATTGGATTTTAATTTCAGACAGAGTAATAACATGTGACGGATCGGATCGATATCTACGAAGCATCGAAACATGAAATATGTTGTGTATCTTTTCTAGTTCAGAAGGCAACTTCAATCTATATGCAACAGGCCCAACACGTTCAATGATCTCATACGGTCCGATGAACCTCGGACTTAATTTGCCTTTACATCTGAATCGAAGCACTTTCTTCCATGGGGACACTTTCAGAAATACTTTATCGCCGATTTCAAATTCTATATCTTTTCGTTTCAAGTCTACATAAGACTTCTGACGATCAGATGCTGCTTTCAAACAATCTCGGATCAATTTCACTTTCTGTTCTGAATCTTCTATCAAATCGACCTCGTGTAGCTTATTTTCACTAAGCTCGGTCCAATACAGAGGTGTAGAACATTTACGTCCGTATAAAGCTTCATATGGTGCCATTTTGATGCTCGTCTGAAAACTATTATTATATACAAATTCGATCAACAGCAGATACTGTTCCCACGAACCATCAAACTCAAGTGTACATCATCTCAACATATCTTCAAGAATCTGAATAATTCGTTCAGACTGACCATCTGTTTGCGGATGAAAAGCTGTACTAAAGTGTAATTTCGTGCCCAAAGCTTCTTGCAGTTTCTTCCAAAATTTCGACGTAAACCTCGGATCTCTATCGGATACAATAGATAGTGGCACCCCGTGCAATCTCACAATATTACCAATATAAAGCTCAGCTAATCTGTCAAGTGAGTAGTCAAATCTTACCGAAATGAAATGAGCGGATTTTGTTAATCTATCAACCACGACCCATATAGCATCTTTCTTTCTCGAAGTTTGAGGTAAACTAGAAACAAAATCAATTGTCACTCTATCCCATTTCCACTCAGGAATCAAAATCGGTTGTAACAACCCAGACGGAACTTGATGTTCGGCTTTCACTTGCTGACAGACTAAACATTTCAAAACAAAGTTAGAAACGTCTCGTTTTATACCAGACCACCAGTAATGCCATTTCAAATCATGATACATTTTAGTACTTCCCGGATGAACAGATAGACGACTATTATGTGCTTCACTCAGAATCAACTGAATCAACTCTGGATTTCTAGGAACACAGATGCAATCCCTGAATCTCAAACAATCATCAAAAATTTGAAATTCAAATTCAAAATTCACTTCACTCTGAGCTCATTTCACTAGAAATTCATTATCAAATTTCTGAGCATCACATATCTGTTATAAGAACAACGGTTTTGCTTTTAATTCTGCTAACACTGAACAACCATCAGTCAAATCTAACTGGGCATTCAGGGCATGTAGTGCAAACAGTGATTTTCTACTCAGAGCATCTGCGACAATATTTGCTTTACCTGGATGATAATCTATCACAAGCTCATAATCTTTCTATAACTCAAGCCATCTTCGCTGTCGCAAAGTCAAATCTTTTTAAGTCATCAGATATTTCAAACTTTTATGATCTGAAAACATGTGACATTCTCACTGTATAAATAGTAACGCCAAATCTTAAATGCAAATACAATTGCAGCTAACTCAAGGTCGTGCATCGGATAGTTCTTTTCATGAGGCTTCAATTGTCTCGAAGCATAAGCTACAACTTTATCTTCCTGCATCAAAAGACATCCCAGACCGTTTAACGAAGCATCACTGTATACAACAAATTCTTACCCGATTCTGGCTGTACTAACACTGGAGCTTCTGTTAACAGAGTTTTTAACTGATCAAAACTTTTCTGACATTTATCCAACCATTCAAATCTGACATCTTTCTGAAGTAATCTAGTCAATGGAGTAGCTATCGCTGAAAATCCTTTTACAAATCTACGATAATAACCAGCTAAACCCAGAAAACTGCGAACTTCAGATACATTTCTCGGAGGTTTCCAATTTAGAATAGCAGAAATCTTATTCGGATCCACTCGGATTCCAGAAGCTGACACAACATGTCCCAGAAAACTAACCTCGTGCAAACAGAATTCACATTTGTTGAATTTCGCATACAATTGCTTTTCTCTCGAAGTTTGCAAAACAATTCTCAAATGTTCAGCATGCTCCTTTTTATTTGAATAAATCAGGATGTCATCTATGAATACCACAACAAATTGATCTAGGTACGGTTTGAAAATTCTGTTCATCAGATCCATAAAAATAGTAGGAGCATTGGTTAGTCCAAATGACATAACTAAAAACTCATAATGCCCGTACCTTCTTCTGAAAGCAGTCTTTGGAATGTCTGAATCTTTCACTCTAAACTGATAGTATCCCGATCTCAGGTCAATCTTTGAAAACACAGTAGCTCCTTTTAACTGATCGAATAAATCGTCTATTCTGGGCAACGGATATTCATTCTTTATTGTCACTTTATTCAGCTGACGGTAGTCAATACACATTCTCATCATGCCATCTTTCTTTTTCACAAACAGAACAGGTGCACCCCAAGGTGAGAAACTCAGTCTGGCAAACCCTCTTTCAGTCAGTTCTTGCAACTATGACTTCAACTCTTTCAATTCTGTTGGTGCCATCCTATATGGAGCTATCGATATAGGTGTAGTACCAGGCATCAAATTAATACCAAACTCAACTTCACAAATCGAAGGCAAACTCGGTAACTTTTCTGGAAATACATCAGAAAACTCACAAACAATAGGCACTGACTCAACTTTCTTTTCGGATACCTTTGAATCAATCACATAAGCAAAATATGCCTCGTAACCCTTTTTCACATAACTCTGAGCTTTCAAAACATATATCACAGCAGGCAATCCATTCAAGTTATCAGACTCAATCCATACAATTTCATCATTCGGAAATCTCAAATCTATAGTCTTTCTTTTGCAGTTCACAACAGCATCATGCATAAACAACCAATCCATACCCAGTATGATATCGAATTTATCAAATGGCAAAAGCATCAGATTAGCAGAGAAACATATATCTCGAAACATTAACAGACAATTTTTGCACACTTTATCAACAATGACACTTTTACCTAAGGGGTTTGATACTTTTATAGCAAACTCAGTAGACTCAACAGGCAAAGTCTTGTTGAATACTAAATTCATGCATATATATGAATGCGTAGAACTAGGGTCTATCAATGCAATCACAGAAGTATCATAAAGAGTAAAAGTACCCGTTATAACATCTGGCGATGAAGCTTCCTCTCGAGCTCAGATAGCATACGCTCTACTGGCGCTCTAGCTTCAGATCTGACAACATTGTCTCGTAGTTTTCTGACTGCCACTAAAATTTCTTACATTCTTCGATGATCTACCTCTCACAGGTGCATTATCAGATCTCAGATTCTGAACAGTCTCTAGCTCGACAGACTCAGGGCAATCACAGATAAAATGATCAAGCGATCCACATCTGAAGCAAGCTCTGTCGTTTAATCTATAGTTTCTCGGATGCCTTTTTCCGTAATGCTTACATTCAGGTCTCTCAGATAGAACATTTCCAACGCTATCCACCGAAGTTGCTGGAGTTTTAGAACTCATTTGCGGTCTAGATTGATTTCTATACGAATGTCCCACGTTATCTCTGAAACGGCTTTGATTATCTTTGAATCTTTTTGAAACAGACTGAAATGATTAACTCTAAAATCTCTTTCTCACATCTCGAGCTTCAGACTCAGCTTTTCTCTTATCTTTCCCGAGTGCCTCAACTTTGTAAGCTCTGTCAACGAGTACAACAAACTCTTTTATTTCCAAAATCCCGACTGGCAAACGAATGTCTTCATTAAGACCATCTTCGAATCTTTTGCACATTATAGCTTCAGATGATACACATTCTCAAGCATAATGACTCAGTCTCACGAACTCTCGTTCATATTCCGAAAAAGTCATACGACCTTGTTTCAATTCCAGGAATTCCTTTCGTTTCTGATCAACTAATCTCTCACTGATATATTTCTTCCGGAATTCGATCAGAGAGAAGTCCCATGTAACTCGTTCTCTTTGAACAACAGAAATTAGAGTTTTCCACCATTGATAAGCCGCATCACGAAGCAAAGATACACCACACTTTATGCATTCTTCCAGAGTCAGAGACATTTCATCGAATACCCGAATAGTATTTTCAATCCAGAATTCGGCTTTTTCATCATCATAATCTTTAGTAGCCCGAAATTCTTTGGCCCCATACTTACGAATCTTGTCAATCGAAGGCTTATTCATCAGATTCGGATACATAACCGGTGGCACAACTGTAGTCTGAGGGGGATTAACCGGGGGCGGAGGTTGAGAAACAGTCGGGTTATTCTTTACAAACTGAGTGAACCACTCACTCATCATCTGGAAGAAAGCTTGTTTAGCTTCTCCCTCTTGACTGCTCGTAGCCGGTCTCGATTCAGAAGGCGCTGTCCCTTGCGCGGGAGCAGACGCATTACTTTCTACGTCGTCAGCTACTACTCTTTCAAAATCCATTATTATACGAAAATCACATTTTATACGTCAGGATTCATCACACTATCACAATTCAGATATATGGTATGTACAGCTAGACTCTAACACGCTACGTTAGTCCTAGAATCGGCTAAACCGTAGCTCTAATACCAACCAAATATAACACCCCTATCCCGAGTCCGTCACCAGATTAGGGTTAGGAGCGTTACCGAACAGATCAGAAAGCATTTACAAAAATTCATACATTCATTCATTATTTTCAAACATAATGTCCCTTAAATGAGTCCTTAAGACCAATAGCATGCTTATAAATCAGGTCAGGACTAAACCGAAACACATATAAAATTTCATGAAAATTAAAAACTTTTCTATGTTTCAGAGGATACATGCCTCCACGGCTTCTAGACAACCCCGTGTGTCCTTCTGTGTCCATATACTGACAATACCACCACGGTCACTAGGCACGCCCGTGTGCCATGGCCGTGTGCTACTAGGCCATATATTGACTTTCCCACCACGGCTACCAAACACGCCCATGTGCCATGGCCGTGTACTCTTAGCTAGCTACTGACTTGTTCACCACGGCTAGCTAACACCCCCGTGTCGAGGCCGTGTGCTACTAAGCTATATTCTGCCAATTCACCGACGGCCTTTAGGCATGCTCGTGTGCCACAACCGTGTGACATTATAGGCCATTTACAAGGCCAAAATGCCACCCATATAGGTCATACCTACAAGCCATATTTACCAAGACATCTCATGCACATATAACCACCAAAACATACCAAAATAATTATTCAAACCATGCATTCAATACCAATTCCAACCATAACAATTTCAAAGACTAAAACTCGTATCATCACAAACATAATTCATTCATTTGCTCACTTAAAACTTGGCCATTCCAAATGCTTCAACCATACCAAGATATGCATCATATATCATATTCATTTAAGCAAAGTCTCAACTCATAAATAGCCAAATCACATGGCTAAATTCACATAACGACTTATACCTAAATACTAGCCTGTACATGTCATATCTAGCTTTATACATTTTCAAAGTGTACCAAAATGATTTTAGTAGTGTGATGACAATCCTTGACGGTCCCCGAGCCTTCAGTAGGTTTAACAACCTATAAAACAGAGAAAACACCCACAAAATAAGCTTTCCAAAAGCTTAGTAAGTCAATACACAAACAAACTTAACCTGAATTGCACATAACCAAATCATTAAAATGACCAATTTGATTCTTATGATATAAATCATCTCATTCTTTCTTAAGCTCGTTTGCTTCACCAACACTTACCATATATGCACATAGTTCATCTAGTCAAAATTTACATATCATATCATCAATTCCATATACATAACATCATAGTAAGATCACATAGATGCTTACCTTGTATACACAATTAGTGTATAATCAGCGTACCTGAAATGGACATTCATTAACTTAATTTATCAAAGCCCGGATTTGCAATTCGTATCACAGACTTGCCCGCTGAACCGTAAGGAACCTAGTAGGATACTCAAAAAGCTTGGAATAGTCGTACAATGCCAACGTCCCAGACGAGGTCTTACATGCATTCAGATATCCCAGACAGGGGCTTACACGAATCAATACGATGCCAATATCCCAGACATGGTCTTACGCGTAAAGATTATAACGATGCCAACGTTCCATATGTGGTCTTACACGTAATCAGATATCGATGCCACTGTTCCAGACAGGGTCTTACATGAGTCTCAAATCAACGCTAACGTCCCAGACGTGTTCTTACATGATAACAACAGAACAGATGACTATGACATGATTAAGCCAATCCTATCTATTCCTAGGTTCGTACGGGCTTCTCAGACTTAATCTCTATATCGAACTTATCTTGGAATTCAAATACATAACCTCTCATAAGCATTCATTATCATCATTAATCAAATGAACAATTACAATTGCATACATATACATATATTTGCATAATGACTTACCTCAGATTCGATATGTCGGAATGAAAACGGCTACTCGGTTTTTTTCGCTTTCCCGCGATCTAAGTCTGTTTTCCTCGATTCTTGATCTAAACATATTCAGAAGTAACCCTTTTATTCACTAATTCATTCAATTCAATCCAAGGACACATATTTAGGGCTATTTACAAATTAACCCTCACATTTGCACAATTTATCAATTTAGTCTATTTTTTCTCAAAACATCAATTTCACAAAATCCACACATACACATGCCTAGTCAAATGCATAAACATCTCATGCAAGTCCATATTTTCCATCAAATTTGGTATTTAGTCCCTCAAGTTTCCATTTTCTCAATTTAGCCCTATTTAGCTAAATTCATCAAAACCTCAAGAACAAAACATGTTCATCTAGCTCAACTCTTTCATTTAACACCATAAAACATCACAAAACTCAACATATCATCAATGGCATATTACATAAACATCAACAATACACAAAATTGAGACATGGGTTTTGTAGCTCTCGAAGCAACGATTGCAAAAACGTAGAAATTATCAAAAATGAATCGGAAACTAACCTTGAATTCAAGCTTGAACAATGGCCGAATATAGCTAGCTTAAAACCTTGTTTTCTTTTCTTTGTTCATGCAAAAATCAGCTTAGATCAATGAATCCTTCCATTATCCAATTCTTTTGTTCTATTAAGAATTAACAACATTAATTCATTTACAAAATTAAACTTTTCTAATAAATATAACAACATATAATGCAAGGTCTTTCTTGACCATTACCACCCAATCATCTTATTAATAGGCTATTTGCCTATTAAGGACTTCCCATTTCAAAGCCATCTCAAATAGGTGTCTTTCCATAAAGCATGCGAATTTTGCATTTAATGCAATTTAATTCTTTTGCCGAATTAAACACACAGACAATCAAATTAACTTACGAAAATTTAGCACATGCTTAATCACATATTAACAACACAAAAAATAATATTAAAATATTATTTGAACTCGAATTCGTGGTCCCGAAACCACTATTCTGAATAGGGTATAAACCAGACTATTACAGAGTCCCATGATACATGCTTTATATTCTGCCATATTATTTGTACAATCAAAGTCCAATTTGCATGTGAATGGATAATGATCTCCATTTGGTGATTCCAAGACGGCCCCAATTCCATTACCTATAGTATTTGATGCTCCGTCAAAATTTAATATCCAAAGGTGATCTTTTGTAGCGTCTTCTTCAGTAGCTACCACATACATTAGTTCTTCATTGGGGAAGTCAAAGTTAAGAGGCTCATACTCTTCTAGAGCTCTACTGGCCAGAAAATCTGCTACTGCGCTTCCTTTCACAGCTTTTTGGCTCACATAAACTATGTCAAATTCACAGAGCAGAATTTGCCATCTAACTATCCTTCCATTCAAAGCAGTTGACTCCATCATATATTTTAGAGGGTCTAACTTCGAGGTTAGCCAGGTCGTATGGTACAGCATGTATTGCCTCAACCTCTGAGTTGTCCAAATCAAGGCACAACACAATTTCTCAATTGGCGAATATCTCATTTCACACTTAGTGAATTTCTTACTGAAGTAGTATATCGCCTTTTCTCTTCTTCTCGAATAATCGTGTTGACCTAGCACACATCCCATAAAGTTATTAAACACTGTTAAATACAATATTAATGGCCTATCTGGTCATGGAGGTGACAATGATGGAGGACTTTACAAGTACTGTTTAACCTTATCAAAAGCTTTCTGGCATTTATCATCCCACACGCCTGGATTGTGTTTCTTAAGAAGACGAAATATAGGATCACATTTCTCGGTTAATTGTGAAACGAATCGAGCAATGTAATTTAGCCTTCCAAGGAAACCTCGAACTTCTTTTTAAGTGCGCGGTGGAGGCAAATCTTGTATAGCTCAGGCCTTGTCTGAGTCAATCTCAATTCCCCTCTCGCTGACTATGAAGCCCAACAATTTTCTCGATCTAGCTCCAAAAGCACATTTTGTTGGATTGAGCTTTAATTGGGATTTCCTCAGTCTCAAGAATAACTTCCTCAAAACTTGGATATGTTCCATTTTTGTTCGGGACTTTGCGATCATATCATCGACATAAACTTCGATTTCTTTGTGCATCATATCATGGAACAAGGTCACCATGGCCCTTTGCTATGTTGCTCCTACATTTTTTAGCCCAAATGGCATCACCTTATAACAAAATGTACCCAACAAGTTTATGAAGGTGGTCTTTTCCATGTCTTCAGGATGCATATTTATCTGATTGTATCCTGAGAAGCCATCCATGAAGGAAAACAATGAATAGCCTACCACATTGTCTTCTAGAGTATCAATTAGAGGCAAGGGGAAATTGTCTTTCGAGCTGGCCTTATTTAAGTTTCTATAATTTACACATATTCGTACCTTCCCATATTTCTTAGGGATAGGCACAATATTGGCTACCCATTCTGAGTATTTGACTTCCTACAAGAATCCAGTATCGAACTACTTTTTGACTTCCTCTTTTATTTTTAGCACAATGTCAGGCCTTATTCTCTGGAGCTTCTACTAAACTGGCCTACAATCCTCTTTTATGGAGAGGCGGGGTACAATAATGTCAATGCTTAACCCAAGCATAACTTGGTATGACCACGCGAAGACATCTTTGAATTCTTGAAGTAACTTTACGAGGTCTCGCTTCGTTTCTTCGGTTATGCACGTTCCAATTTTCACTACCTTTCTTTCTTCCAAGGTCACAATATTTACTGTCTCTTCATGAGGTAGAATTTGTTTTTCCTCTTGTTTTACCATTCTTAACAAGTCCGGAGATAAGTCACAGTCTATGTCATCTTCAAAGTCATGTGATCCCTCTAAACACATGTCTTGCTCAAAAGGAGGTTCTAATTCATTAGCAGCGTTACTCATGTTGTTGATATCCGAGAACCTATCATAGGTACAAAAGAATATAAAAAGAACAAGAATAATTATTTGTATGGTATGATTATGAATGAGATGAAAGAATGATTTGGAAATAGGTTCAAGGAATGAAAGAGTCTAACATAATTACTTGTATAGAAAGAATGAAAGAATCTAAAAGAATGAAAGAATATTTACTCAAAATGATATCAAATATGTATTTCATAATGATGTTTGGACATAAGCCTATTTCACAAAGGAATTCTTCTTGCTTTTAAGCTTAAAGCAACAAGTGTGTTTTGAACATTACTCTAAGTAAGCTCTAAAAACTACAGGAATTTCTCCTGCAGTCCAATTGTTCAGAACACTCTTGGGTTCATAAGGGCAGATATCTGACAAGGTCCCTCCTTCAGTTTTTCTTCACATATGGCATTGATGTGAACATTTCCCAACATTTCTTCAACACTTTCTTTCCTTGGTGTCCTTCACTCGGGATGAATAATCCCTCCCGATATGAAAGTTTTGTATATGTGGGGGAATATTATTGGTTCCCATTTGATTTCTTCCCCACTCATGCGTGCCCTTCTTCTTTCTTGCCTCTTTTCCAGTTCCTTCCTTCTTTTTCTCGCATCTGGCTTGTACCTTAAGCCAAAGCAGTCATGCTTGTCTTTCAACATTGGAGACTCAACTCTTCCCTGAAGATGCCTCCTTAGTCCTTTTCCCGGTAGAGCTCTCTTTCCTACCGTCAGCTATAATCCCATCCTAGTAGCATTGGATATTTTTAGCATTGGAATCATGTTTCCCTCAGTATTGAATGTTGCATTCACAAACTCTAAAGACCGAAAAAAACATTCAATTGCCTCATCATTTGCCTCCAAGTAAGGCGCATCACTAGTTACGGCTGCGATAATATCTTCTTCAGCATTTATCGTCACCAGCCGACCTTCTGATACTAGCTTTAACTTCTGATGTAGTGACGAAGGCACTGCCCCTGCCGAATGTATCCAAGGTCTTCCCAATAAAAAATTGTAGGAGGGCTTGATATCCATTACTAGGAAGTCCACCACATAGGTAGTTGGACCAATCAACAGAGGTATTGCGATTCTTCCCATGACCCCCTTTCTATGCCATCAAACGCCCTCACTATATTTTGGCATAACTTCATGTGTGAACTATCCACAGGTAACCTATTAAGTGTGGATAGGGGAAATACGTTCAGTGCCGATCCATTATCGATCAGGACCCCTGCCAATGCGTATCCTTTGCATCTGGTAGTGATGTGCAGAGCTTTAGTGGATCCCATACCCCCTGGTGGTATTTCATCATCGTTGAAGAAGATGAAATTATCGACACTTATGTTATTAACCAGTCGGTCCAGTTAATTGACAGAGATATCATTGGGCACGTACATCTCGTTCAGCACTTTCATCAATGCACTTCGGTGTGCCTCCAAACTCAAGAGTAAAGCTAGTATAGATATGCGAGCTAGTTGTTTATGCAACTGTTCTACAACACTATACTCAATGTGCTTCAAAAACTTTAGGAATTCCTTAACCTCCTTCTCTTTTACTGGCTCATTAACAAGCGGCTCAGGTTTGACTACTTTTTCCTTTTTTTGCTCCACCATTATGGTTTTTCCTTTTACAGGTTCTGCTCGGGCATTTATCAAATCATAACGCCTTCCACTACGCGTATAAAAACCTACATCTTGATCCTCTTTTAAACCGCTGGTTGAGTTCTCCTTTCCCGGGATTGTCACGTTGCAATCATAATTCCATTGGACCCTTTTACTATCCTGATAAGAAAAGACCGTCAGTTTTTGAATTATGATCTTTGGTGACATCTGTACTCCAGCTTCATTGTTTTTAGGTCGCGATATGATGACCACAGAATGATTGACTTTTGGGACCTTCATTGTTGATTCTGACACACATATGCTTCCTTCTTCTTTAGCTTCTTCACAAAACTCTATCTCTATATTGTCCATCAGACCTTACACCAAAGCTCTGAATTCTGTGCATTCTTGGATCTTGTGCCACTCACAGTAGTTCCTCATGTTTCCACAACTCCCTTCAAGATCCGAAATGCTCAGCCCCCTTTTTACCATCTTCATCCAGACTCATCTCAAAGGAGTTTTTACTTCTACAATATCGATCTTGATTCTTCTCTCCACCTTTCCATCTATCATATTTACCCCATTATCAGTGTGATTGGGTAGCGAATTTTCGGCACTAGGTGCATCATCAAATTTCACAATGCCCATTTTAATAAGTCTTTCAACGACTTTCTTAAAGGCAGTGCAGTTTTCTATTGAATGCCCCGAAATTCCTGCATGGTAGTCACATTGAGCGTTTGCATCATACCATTTAGGGTATGGAGGCTATAATAATTTTAGGTAAAAAGGGGATTACACATGTGCATCAAATAAGCTTTGATACAACTCCTGCCTTGATAAACCTTGTTGACCGGTAGCCATCGTTCTTGGTTGATTTACCGTAATCGATTTTGAGTAACCCTTGTTATATGTACTTGTGTTATTCACCTCATTTTCCTTTTTCCTCGAGGTTGACCTTTTTTACTCTCTCCTCCATCTATCTTTCCTCTTCTTATCGCATTCTCGATCATTTCGCCAGTCATCACTATGTTTGAAAAACTTTTTGTAGCACTTCCTATCATGTGAATGATGAATGGGGCTTTTAGGGTGTTGATAAAGAGCATCATATTTTCTTTTTCTAGGAGCGGCAGTTGAACTTGTATGGCAATTTCTCTCCATCTCTGTGCATATTGCCTGAAACTCCCACTCGGTTTCTTCTCCATGTTTTGTAAAGTAATTCTATCAGGAGTCATATCCGTTACATGACTATACTGCTTCATGAATGCTTGTGCTAAGTCCCTCCAGGAACCAATCCTAGTACGACTCAATTGGTTGTACCATTTGGATGCTGCTCCCACCAGACTGTCTTGGAATCAATATATTAGTAGTTGATTGTTGTTAACATACCCGGTCATCCGCCTGCAAAACATGGTGATGTGAGCTTCGAGGCAACTGGTCCCATTGTACTTTTCGAATTCTGGCATTTTGAACTTGTAGGGAAGCACTAGATTTGGGACCAAAATCAGATCCTTAGCATCGATTCCATGCTGACTATCAACGTTTTCTATTGCCTTGAACATTTCCTCCAACCATTTACATCGGTCCTCTAACTGCTTTGGCATTTCTGTCATTACCCTTTCCTTTTCTGCCACTTCATCAAGGTTAAGGATAACAGGATTAGTTGGGTTATCCCCTGGGTTAGAACCTGATCCAACTTGAAAGTTCATCGGTACCGAAACACCATCTTGAAATTGTTGAGGCTTAATCGTAATGAATGTTCTTCAAGGATACACATCAGGTTGTGTCTGTGTATTTGTTGGAAAAAAACCCGAAGGATAGAGAGGTTCCTCATTATCTTCTCTAGCATTAACCATGGGGCCCTTTCCTCTATCTATTCCTCCAGTCAATAGTTGGGTCAACTGAGTCATCATATTTCTTTGGGACTCCAACATTCAGTCTATCATGTCTTGTTGGATTTTAGCTAGTTGCTCTTGCATTTGTAATTGTAGTTGATCTTGCATCTCTTTTTGGAGTTGTTCAAGTCTTTCCAATCTTTGATCCATGTCTTTTGTCTTTGCTCGGGTACCGTAATGATGTTTGGTTGGTAAGTTTTTGTTGGTTTCCAGATTAACTCTGAAATGATTTTAACCAATTAGGGTCCTTCCATGAAATTTAAATGCACATGATGTGATGTAATGCTAATGCATGAAATGAATGCAAAAAAGCGTCAATTCTGATTCAATTTCATTTAGAAAACTTTACTAGAAAATAAAATTCTTTACATAAAATGGATTACAAATATGACTTTGCCCTAATGCTCAAAGTTTTAACTTTCCTAAGCAACGAAGCTAACTCTTAACCTCGATCTGATTCTAGCTCATACTTCACGCTTAACATGTCGACCTGAATTGCCAAGGTCTGTAAATGATCGGCTACCTCACGAATCTAAGTCATGGCCTCGCCCATAATGTAATCTTTTTTCCTAACTTGATTCTGAGAATGGTGAAGCTGGTCCTTCTAACGTTCCTCACTTACCTCAAGAAGCTCTACCCGGGGTTCACAGTTTCGTAACGCAGACTCTTGTTCTTCTATCTTTCTTTTCATTTCTTTGATCTTGTTCAAACTTGCCCTCAATTCAACTGCAAAATTACGATTCCTATGCTGATGAAGTGATTTTTCAAGTTCTGCTACTCTCACCTTTAATTCTCTTTTGCCATTTTAGGCTTCTAACAAACTCCTTTCTAGGGCCTCTTTCTATTCCTGAGCCTCTTAAAATTTTCCCTCCCACCGATTGGCTTTGGTTCTTTCTTCTTGGATCTCTTGTCGCCATTGCTCTGACGTTTTTCCCAATCTGGCGGTTCTCATTGATAGACACAATTTCTTGTAATCCGTCTTCAAACTATCCAAGTCTTCCTCGGCTTTGTTCTTTCCTTTCCTTAATTTCCCGGCCTCTAGCTTTTGAACATCAACATCTAAACTTAAATGCATCTTCTCCTCCTCCAATTGTTCTATCTTCTTTTCAAGTTCAAAATTCCTCTTCTTGAAGTCGTGCTTTAAAATTTCTAGTTCTGACGGGATCACTTGTAAGTACTCCTCCATCAGTCGAACGCCTTCTAAATTCGGTATAGGGATATTATCATTAATTCTTTTACCCCACCATCCACTGTACTTGGGAGTCGTCATTGAACTTACGGCCACCCTTTTCATTCGACGAGTCTGATTCCAAATGTTAGCAATCTCCTTTACCCTTTACTTGTAGTTATCTCCCCGGTACGAAAACTCACATTGAGCTAGCCCGTGCGTTGCCAGTATGAACTGTCTTGATCTGTATTACCTTAATACGAGCAATGGAGCATACCCAACGGCTCCCCAAATCCCAAGCAAAGGGACCCAGTCAAAACTCTCACATTGGTAAAGAATTTCGTTAGGAATCAACCAAGGAGCTCTCCATTCGACGTCTTCTTCCTGGAGATTTTAGAGGAGCGCTATCCAATTTTTCTCTAATATGTCATCCCTTCTTGGCGTGGCCACTATCTCCTTTAATGGGGAGTAATTCTCGGAGAAAACTCGATAATAAACCTTATCCACTTTTTAGAAATGACTGTGGAACCAAGCCAATAACAATTGTGCGCACCCTATAAATCTGCCCTTACCGGACCTCCTACATGCATTCAAAGATCTAAATGTCTCAGCCAAGATTGCAGGAACAGGTGTGACCCCTTTATCAAGTCAATCAAAGAGATCCGAGACTGCCTCATCTACATATTCTAATGCCCTAGGGAAGATCATTAATCCGTAGATGCTCAAAGCAAACACATCAACTCTCTTCTTCGTATCAGGATACGCTAGAATCAAATCTCTCAAATTCTTTTATGGGATGCACTTACACTCACCTTTCTGCTTGATCCTAACTATAATCCACTGTTCGCTCATTCCTGTAATGTTCATCAATTTCTTCTAAAAGCTCAGGACATAGGCGGCTCTAGAATAAGCTTTATAGACTTGAACCTTTGGACAACACAGTAGGGCTGTATATTCTTCTACAGTGGGCACTAAATCGACCCTCCCAAAGGTAAGGCAACTGTATGCAGGGTTCCAATACTAAGCGAGGGCCAGGAACAAATGCTCGTCTACCTTGATGTCGAGTAGATACGACAAATCCCCATAATTATAGTAGAACAACTACTTGGTCTCATCATTCCATTGATCCCATATCTCTTTTAATTCTTGAAGGCTATTTTGCGTCACGCTGATACGGGTGTAGTCCCATAATTCTGACGTATACCCCTCGGCTAGACTATCTCCTTTTTCTAATTGAGTTTTCTCTAACCACATACGGACAACAGCATTATCTTCTACTTTATCAAGAAATTCGTTCTCCATGACAAGCTCTCTAATTTAGTAATCGAACTCAAACTGACACTCTTTCAAATATGAAATGACATACTAACATAGTAAAAACACAATAAGTCAGTACAACATACAAAAACAAAACTCAAAGTAAATAAAAGAGAATCAAGCACCTATTTGGGTAACCACTAGGGTTTCTCACAGTACTATCTACGGTGGGTTCCTAAGGTCTTCTACATGCGATTTGGTTCTAAAGTTAAGGTACCCGAACCAACAGACTCCTCGATCCTCACTCATTATAGGCTCATACAGACCAAGTTCAGTTCAGGGGAATACATTTCCCTATGGCTGCACGGAGATGAAAATCTCACGAAGACATAGGTACGGATGTATCCCGAAAGCGATCCACTATCTTGCACGGAGGTGACAACCTCACGAAAGAGTAGCTTCTCACTCCCACTTAAAAGAGTTAAGACCGAACGGTCATTATGCAATATGATGCGGAAATACTCTACGAGACTCAAACCACATCAATCATATGAAATAACACAAACAAGTGCAATAAAAAGGATCGTAGTTTTTCAAATCAGATTTTCAGTTTTCGATAACAGGACAAAAAATAATCAATTTTTACAGCTTGACTCTCTTATTGGTCCCCAGTGGAGTCGCCAAACTGTCGAAACCATCTTTTCTGAAAAAATGAGGGTCGACTTTAAGAACGAAAATGGAGTCGCCACCAATCCTTATTTCGAGGTGTGATCGGATCACCTTGAGATTGATCATTAAAACATTTTGATTTATTAAAACAATGATTTTGGCCTACAAAATTCGAGAAAACGGGTTCGAGAGTCGGTTACGCACGAGGAAGGATTAGCACCCTCGTAATGCCCAAAATTGGTACCGGACTGATTGATTAACGTTTTAATGTCGAAAATTTAAAAAGATTTTAAAAACAATCCACTTTGTTTTTTTATTAAAAACTTGAATAAATTAAATTGGATGCTTAGACCTGCTTATTTCGAAGAAGTAAAATGTCATTCCCAGTGAATTAGGATACAACACTTCGAATCCTCGAAACTAAGCTTGTCTTTTGACTTTTAAAACTCGTGCATTTAAATTTAAGAAGGATATTCGGTTATTTGGGTCAAATGAAAAAATTGGAACCCAGTAAGTTAGGGCACAATTTCTCAAAATTCCAAATACAGAATATTGTATTTATTTTTAGAAATCCTTACCTCGAGATAACAAAATGTTACATCCAATGAGTTAAGACACAACATTTTTGAATTCCCAAGATAAGCTTTTATTTAACTTATATGCTTTGATTAAAAAAGGATAATTGATTATTTAGACTCGATGAGAAAAATCGAAACCCAATAAGTTAGGGTACGATTTCTCGAAGCCCCCAAATTCGAAACATTGCCCTTTTTTTTGAAAATCCTCTTTTTTATGCAATCGGGTGAAAATTAATGATATTTAAAAATGATATATGATAAAATATTATAATAACGATAATGTAATTACAAAGATGAATACAATATTGCTAAACAAGTCTCGATATAATAAATAAAGCAATAAAACGAGAATGTATGATAAAAAACAATCAAATATAGCATAAAATGTTTAAAATGGATGAAATAATAAAACCGTATATAAAAAGGAAACAAATAATAAACAAATGGATAAATAAATAAATTTTAGAAGTAAGAAAATATTCTAATCAACAAATATTCATAAAAGAAAATATTAACCTTACAAACTTCAATACATATATAAACATGTAAAATGATAAATATGCAAGTAAATAAAATAGATATACATAAAGTTAAAATTAATGGTTTTAAAAATGAATAAACTGATAAACTGAATAAACAATTATAAATAAATTTAAATATTTAAAGGATAGAAGAATAATAGACAAATAAGTCGATAAATGTAATAGATTTAGGCAATACTAAGTTTAGGTATGTAAAAAATGTAAATAATATTAATTTAAAGTATATAAAAACAAAGAATAATAAATAAAACAAATATCAACAACATGGATTTCAAATAAAAGGCAAGGCAATAATAATAAACAAGTAAATAATTAATAATGAAATAAAGATTAAAAAATAAAAAAATCCTTAAAAGGCTAAAATTAAACAAGTAAAGGATTTAATTGAAATTAAAATGGAACTAAAGGCCTAAATTGTAATAAGATAAAAGTTTAAAAGGCTAGATTGAAATTTAAACAAAGTTTTGGGCCAAAATAAAATAAAAATAAATAAGAAACGAAGGATCTAATTAAAACAGGTGGAAAAGGTGGAAGGGCTGGTTGAGTAAATAACCCAAAGACTATGAAACACGCGGATCCCCTTTTATGTGGGTCGGGTAATCGGGTTAGCCCCCCGAAAACGATGCCGTTTTGGCATCTGGGGGCCCAGATGAAACTACGTCGTTTCATGCTCCCTATTTAAGCTCCTTTTTTTAAAAAAAAATCCTTCATTTCAACCCTTCCTTTTTTTAAAAAAAACTGAAAAAAAACCTCTCAACCTTTTAATAACCTCCCTTGGCCGGCCTTAAGGTGCCATTGCCTGTCCGCCGTACCACCACCGTGGCTGGTAGCTGGGATTGCACAAAAGGAGCTTTTTAGCCCCCGTTTTAAGCCGTATTCGATGGCCAAGCCTTCCTAGCCCAGAAAGCCGAAAGAAGAGGGCTTTTGACCCCTTTTTGTGTCCAATTTCGCGACGGAGAAGGGCCTTCCGACGACGCGACCACAGGGTGATTTTTGGTGCATTTTTTTCTTTTTTTCTTTTATTTTATGTCGAAACAAAAGGAAAATTAAATGAAAACAAAAAAAACCAAAAAGCACCTGCGAAATAAAAAAAAAAAAGAGATAGGTCACCTTGAATTTGTTCTCTTTTTCTCTGTATTTTCTATCTGTGTAAAAAAAATTACAAAGGTTTTCTTCTTTGTTTTATAGCTGAATTTTGAATAAAAATATACAATATTTTTGTTTCTTTTTGCTGTGCTGTTTGTTTGTCCTTTTTGTAGGTACGGAGTGACGTGGCGGTGTACAGAGTGCGGACGTGGCGGTGTACGGAGGCGTGGCAGCGGCGGCTAGGGCTGACCTAGGGTTTTCTTCTTTTGCCTTGTTTTAATTTTTGGGCTTAGACATTGGGTTAGGGTTTTGTTAATTTGGGCTTTGAATTTTGTTTGGTAATTGGGCCTGTACTTTGTAATTTTGGACTGTTAATTTATGTTTATTTTCTGTGTTTATTGCGAATGGGCCCCGGGCATAAATTGGGCCTTACAATGAACTAATGAGATTTGTGAATGTGTATTTGGCTATCAGGAATTGTATGTTATCTCTTTATTTTTTTTTATGAAAATTAAGGTAAGTTTAGTTCAATGATCTAAACTATGAACTTACTAAGCTTCTTAAGCTTACTTGTTCCATTTATGTTCTTTTGTAGTTGTCTAAGTTGCGAACTAACTAGATGGATCAAAAGAAGCTCACACTATCCAACTATTAAGTAGTTGTTATATTTCATTTTGGAATGTGGCATGTATATAAATATAGGTGTTTTGTTGTGAATATGTAAATGTTATTCTATAAAGGTTATGTTAGTGAAATGGTTATTTTGAAGGTATGTATTTGATGTACTTAGGTTGTAAGCCTTAAGACTATGTTTTGGTCATGATGCCTATAATGATAACTTGATGAAAGTGCCCATGCTTGTGTCATTTTGGTTGAAGTTTGATTATGAATAAGTGGTAAATGTCATGTGTTCTTTTTAGCTTGGTTATTTGAATTAATAATCATTGATTGCGGTGCCTTTGAATGACATATTGGTTAGGCATAGTATGACTGAAATTTTAGCATGTAATTGATAATTTGAATGCGTTTTTGAACCTAAGAATTGATATAGATATGGTATGTCTTGTTGCGCAAGAAATGGTGTATGAGATTGTTTGGTTTAAGGGTGACACAACCTTGTAACCCAACTTCGAATTCACACGCAGTCTGGTACACGACTTGTGACACGGTCGTGTGACCCTATTTCGAATATTCACACGGGTGGAAACACGGGCTGGGATACGGTCATGTGTCCAGACATCGAATGTCCACACGGTCTTGGCTTAGTCACACGATCGTGTGACCCCTGTTTTGAAAACTTTTAATTTTTTCTAAAATTTTCTATTTTGTTCCGATTTGATCCTAGATTGTCCTCAGACTATTTTTAAGGCCCCGTAAGGCCATTTTAAGACCCATAGGTGTATTTATATCATGAATTAGTTTATTTGTCATATGTTATAAATTATTTGTATAATTATCCTAAAATGAAGTGAAATGTTTTGTTCTTCTCGATAACACTCTATAGCTCTAATTCGATAACAAAGACGGGTTAGGGGTGTTACAAGTGTTATAGGCAATTCTCATGTTTGCAATGTCTTGTTTTTTACTACCCAATTCTTTTTGTAAAGAACTTGAAATGGTTATTGCTAGATTTTGGTGACAGAAGAAAGCTGAATGAAAGGGTTTACATTGGTGTTCTTGGAACTCACTGTGTATTCTGAAAGGGGATGGAGGTATGAGTTTCCGAGAACTAATTTATTATTAAAGCAGGGATGGCAACTGATGGAAACTCCAGACTCTTTAACAACCAGATTACTTCAGGCAAAGTATTATTATGGGTCTAACTTTATAGATGCCCCATTGGGTTCTAACCCCTCTCTGACTTGGAGAAGTATACGGTGTTCCAAAGCTCTACTAAAATCTGGTCTTGGGTGGAGGATTGGTTAAGGGTTATCAATTTCGATATGGGGGATTATTGGCTACTAGGGAAGAGTGGAGCACGAGTTAGTTCAAGTAGAGTTGATGGATTAGAGTATGTGAATGATTTGATTATCCTAAATCCAAATTGATGGGATAGACAACTAATCTATTCAACATTTTCAGTGGAAGAAGGAAATAAAATTGTAAGTATCCCTCTCCCTACCACAAATCAATTCGATAAAGCGATTTGGATTAGAGAAAATTCGGGTACTTGTTTTGCCAAAAGTGGTTATAAAGCCTTTTTAGAGTTTGAGTAATTTGGAGCAGTTCAATTTTAAGAAAATTTGGAATTTAATGTGCCCTTCAAAATTTGCATTTACTATGGATATTTTCTAACAATTTTCATTTAAGAAGAATTATGCACGAAAATAATTGCTTGCGCTATCGGGATTGTAGTGAATCGACTATTCATGTTGAGCGAGACTGCACGTTTGCTATGCAAGTATGATAAAAGTTAAATTATCGGTGGACAAGTTATGTTACGGATTTGAATTTTAACGAATGGTTAAACTCGTTATTCGTAAATTATGCCAGTAACACTGAAGAGAAAATCACCATTACAATATGGGCAATCTGGTTTGCCCTCAACAAGCTACTGCATGAAAGAAAAACGCAAAGTGCGAAGGAGGTTATTACCTTTATTTGGGGATATGGTAGAGATTATAGGGAGATGATTGGTATGTTGAAGCATCCCAAACCTTGATCCCTAATTAAATGGGAGCCTCCGTCTATGAATTGGGTCAAAGTGAATGTGGACACCGGGTTCTTTAAGGCAAATCAACGCGCAGTATCAGGGTTTCTAATTAGGAATGATGATGGAAATTTAATGGGTTTGAGATTCAAAATGTATAACCTGGTTAGGACGGTGGTGCTGGCCGAAGCAATGGCTATTTTGCATGGTCTTCAGTTCACGAGGGATATGGGTTTCTCGAGAGCAGGGATTTAAATTGCGGTCGTGGTCGCGTTTTCAGGCCGTTGCGTTTATCGCGGTCGTTGACATAACGGATACTATTGCGATCACTGCGGGTATCGCGGTCGTGAATTTTAGAGTGTTCTCTAACACTTATGAACTTTTATTATAATTATAAAAAGTCACTTTTAATGAATTTTAGAGTGTTTTCTAACACTTATGAACTTTTATTAATATGATATGAGAACACAACTTTTATAATCATTAAATATTCTTACATTTATATATAAATTTTCTAAGAATGTTATATTAACTAATAACAAAGTAAAAAAAAAAGGAAATATTAAACATTTATCATATTTAATAAGTTTGAAAGTTTTTATAGATAAAATAATTCAAAATTCATACATGAGAGATGTCTACAATATTTCTTGACAACTTAGAAAATGGTGAAGATATAAACATTCTATGCTGCAAAAGGAAAAAAAAGAATAGATAAATGTATAGATTCTCATTAATTATTTCTATTTCCTACCACTTATTCTCACTCTCATTCTACTTTCATATATAGTTTAACATGTTTCGATTCTTAATTATCTTTTCATAAAATATACTCCATTCATTTATCTAAAGATATATTTTAAATGTTTTAATATCATTAAAATTAAGAAAATTAACAAAAGTTTTCTTTAAAAAGACATACCTTACAAATAATGGTAGTGGTACGATTTAGTTTTCACCAATTAGTGGAATGACCAGGAAGATCAGATCATTCACCTTCACTTTGAGAGCGTTCTTGACTTGATTCTCTTGGCCTTTGTCCAAAAATGTATCCAAAAAAAAGTTACATTTTCACCTTGGTTTTCATATAATTGATATGGAGGATATATTTGAGGAAGAGGATACATGAGAGGTGGAGGTGGGTGATACATTGGTGGTGGAGGGTGCATTTGAGGCTGGTATGGCACACCATAATTAGAAAATGGTGGATAATAACCATATGGTTGTGGATAACCATGTGAAGGTTGAAAATATGAAGGTTGTTCTAGTGGATAAAAACCTTGAGTGCTAGTAGATGAATCACTATACCCAAGGTTACTAGAACTCGATCTCCTATCAGATGAAGAGCCTATAGAAGTATGCTTTTTTCCTTTTCCTTTTGATGGAGCTCTAGGTTCACTTCTATCTCTCCTAGGTTCAGGAAACATATTTCCATCAAACTCTGATCTATCACAAAAATGGCCTCTAGTGTTACCAACCCCATATTCTCCTCCATACTGGCTAGAAGATCTAATTTCACCTCTATCACCACTATATCCATCATCCTCATCAATTGGACTTAAACCACGACTATTAGGTCCATCGCCACTCTAACTTGGCGTTGAACTAGAACTTGAATGAGACAACTTTTGTTGTTGAGATTGATTAACATCCATTTCACCATCAGAGGTATCCACAAGAAACACACCGGCATTTTCACCATCTAATAATGGATTCTCTTTCTCATGAAGCCATTCTGATAGTGGATCAACATCTTCAAAGATATGATCAAGGCTGATAGGATTAAAACTAGCGTTTATATCATCAGTGCTCATTCTCTTTTGATGCCTTATCTGAAGCCTCATATTATAATAGGTAAACACTAGTTTCTTAAGTTTTTTATACTTTAACCTATTTCTTGCCTTGGTGTGAATATAACTAAATGTGCTCCAATTTCGTTCGTAATTTGATGCTGAAGTTGTTTGACTAAGCACTTTAATTGATAATTTTTGTAATTAGGGAACACATGTGCCGTATATTATCCACCACTCAGCTGCATAATATTATTAAATTTCAAAATAACTTCAAAATGTACAATATAATTAAATAATATAAATTAAATTAAATAATTTAATTAACTGTTTACCTAGATTCATTTGCTTCCAAGCTCCTTGTGCTTGTGGAGTACCGAATGTCTCATGTTTATCTCTAAATAGTAACAACTGCATAAATAAAAGATAAAGTAAAAATAACTGGCGATTTAGTTCCTATAATAACCGTTTAGTCCAAACTATTAATCGGTTTAGCAATCAATCGAATAATGAACGATATCAAATAATCTATAAAGAACTCCTTACCTTATCGATATTGGATCCGATTTCCACCAATTGACTTAACGCTAGAATGATATTTGGCCACCCACTTAGAACACTATGAAAAAGAGGGTGATTAAGATGTGAAGGAGAGATTACGGTTTGAAAGGTTCGGCTATGGAGGAAAAATGAACAAGAAAATTCGGCTATGAGAGTATGGATTAGAGAAGAAGAAAGAAGGGTTGAAGAATTTTGTGAAAAAGAAAAGAAAGATGGAGAATGAGTGCTTAACTAGTTTCGGTTTTCAAAGGGAAGATGAGTGAAAATAATTTGGTCACAATGGCTAGGTGGTTTCGGCAAGACAAAGAAATAAAAGAAAAAATTCACTCACTATTGGTTTGAAGTTTCGGGAATGAGAGAAGAAGTTGGAGAAAAGAACACAAAAGAATGCTAAAAGAAATTAGGCCTAACAAGCACCAAAATTCTACCAAAAGACTAAAGAAAATCCGGCTACTCCAAGACCCCTCCCAAACCGTGTATACCATACCAAGAGAATCAAAAATTGACCACAAAAACTTTCCAAAACATCCTCCCCAAAATCGGCCAACATATCCCCCTTCTTGCTCCTTTTCTTTCATTTCTTTCCTTACCCTCATCCTTACCTTATTTCCTTAGCCACCTTTCAAAAATTAAAAAGTCTTCCTTGCCTTAAATACATCCATGGCTGACACTATGGATGAATAGCACAAAAAAATAATCAAATTTTGCATCAAGTGGGACTCGAACCTCCTCCCTTAAAGTCCTTCATGTGACGCCACATCCTCTTTACCATATGCTCATTTATGCTAGCAAATTACTCACTTATTTCCATAAGCATTGATGCCACTTACTATCTCTCCTTAAAGTGCTTAAACACCAAATTTTTACTAAGGCCCAATTCAACCCCGAGCCTTCTTAGGACCCCTTAAACATACACAATTAACATTCTTTACTAACCTACCACAAGATATAAGGCACAAACATAAAATTCTGAATTTCAGGATGTTACAGGGAGTCGGTTACGTACGAGGAAGGATTAGCATTCTCGTAAGCCCAAAATTGGTACATGATTGATTAGTTACTGTCCTAATGTCGAAAAATTTTAAAAAAAATTTAAAATACGATCCTCTTTGTTTTTGAAAACTTGAATGAATTAAACTAGACGTCGAGACCCGCTTATTTCGAACGAATAAAATATCATACCCAGTGAGTTAGGATACAACATTTCGAATCCTTGAAACTAAGCTTGTCTTTATTTAAAATTCGTATATTTAAACTTAAAAAGGATATTCGGTTATCTGAGTTGAATGAAAAATTGGTAACCAGTAAGTTAGGACACAATTTCTCGAAATTCTCAAATATCGAATATCGTCTTTATTATTGGAAGTCCTTACCTCGAGATAACAAAATGTCATATCCAGTGAGTTAGGTCACAACACTTTTGAATTCCCGAAAATAAGTATTTTATTTAACTTGTAGGTTTAAAAATAATTGGTTCTTTAGACTTGATTAGAAAAATCGAAACCCAGTAAGTTAGGGTACGATTTCTTTCGAATCTTAGAACGCAGAGTGTTTGCTTATTTCAAAACGAATAAAATGTAGTGACTACAATAAAATGGAAAATGAATTCAAAATAAAATGTAAATCGATTTACAATGCTAGCGTGTGTGATGACATGGTGACGATAAAATATAATAACAATAAAGGCAGGAATAAAATACAATAAAGCAAAAGCAAGATAGACAACTGAAATAAAATAAAAGAGAATAGTAACAAAAATGAGAATATATATATATATATATATAGAATAATAATAGTAACAAAAATAATAAAAAAATATATTAGTAAACCAAAAATAATAAATAAATCAAAAAAATAAAAATAATATTAGTAATAATAAAAATAATAACAATAACAAAAATAGCAATAATAATGTTAATAATAAAATAATAATAAATGTAATAATAATAATAATATAATTAGTTATAAATAAAATAATAGTAGTAGTAATATCAAAATAATAAATTTAATAGTAAAATAATACTAAATTAGTGATAATAATAGTAATAATAATATAAATAATAAATGAAAATAATAATAAAAAAAAGTAATATTAAAAATAAAAATAATATTAGTAAAATAAAAATATATTAAAAATAAAAATAATAATGATATATGTTAATATACAAATAAATTTTATACAAAATAAAATTTTAAAAACAATATATAATATAATACTATATAATATACAAAATTTTAAAAATATATAATATAATATATAAGTTATAAAATAATATGTAATATATATATATGTATAACATTAAACTAAATAAAATAACCTAGTATGCATAATACATAGTAATAATTTAATAGTACTTACTAAAATAAAAAAAAAAACTTTATATTATTAATAATTTAATTTAAATAATATACATTATACAAATTAAAAAAATAGAAATAATATAGAATCTTAATAAAAATGATATAATTAGATATAATGTGCAAATAATTTAAAAATAAAAAGGGTTAAAAATAAATTAAAAAAGGATTAAATTGGGGTTGAAACAAAATTGTGGGGTTAAATTATAAATAAATAAAAAAGAACGGACTCAACTAAAATGCGCTAAAAATATGAGGGGGTGAAAAGGGAAATATGCCTAGGGTGTTATGCGTTGCGTTTTATCCAGGAACTAAAATGGACCAGCAAGAAAACCACTTGGAGCAAATTTAGAATTAAAAAAACTTGGTTTAAAATAAATGAAAATGCGGAAGGGCTAAAACAACAAATAACCCATTTTGCAAGAAAACGCGCGGATCCCTGGAGCGGGTCGGGTCAACACGTGGGTCTTAAGCGAAACGGCGCAGTTTTAGGCTATTAAATTCAGCCCCAAAACGACACCGTTTAAGGGGGTATATAAGTTGAAATTCTTAAAAAAAATCATTCTTTCTCATTGTAAAACAAAAAAATAGAGAAGAGCTCTCTCTTTCTCCCGCCTAAACGATTTCTTACGAGATCTGGCGAGGTTTTCCGGCGCAATTTTGGCTGTCCACTGCCGTTGGCGCCATTGTGTGCGGCGGCCGGATATAAAAAAGTGAGTTTTTCTTCTATTTTTTTATATTTTTTATATGATTTTAAAAATATATATTTACAAATATATGCAAAAAGTTTCAGAGAAAAAAAATGAAAGAGATAAATAGAAAGAAAATAATAACAGAAAATCAACCTCCGATCTATTTTCTTTTGTATTCTCTGTATATTTGCGTATATTCTCGTGTATCCTCCCAAATTTTTTACATCCGTTTATATAGCCTAAAAAAATCATTACATTTTGTATTTCTTGCTATATTTGCTACGTTTTTCCTTTTCTTCTTGCAGGTAACCGGCAAAATCTACGGCGACGGGGCGCTATTCGCGCGCGGATCGTGGCTTGACGAGGGCTGTGCTGAGGTTTCTTGCTGCTCGAGGGAGGGCTGTGTTGAAAGTTGCAGTGCAAGACCCCTGCTAGGGTTTCCAGCAACTGAAAATATTTTGGGCCACTGGACCAACTTTATCTGTTGGATTAGGTTAGGATTGAGTGTAATTGGGGTAATGGTTTTGGGTGTTAGTTTAGTTGGGTCAGAGGGTGTAATTTGGGCCATGAGTATTTTGTTGGTTTTGGGTTTGGGATTTCAGCCCGTTTATTGTAAAAACTGTTGGACTTTTATATTTATTATTTTTTTATTACTGATATGGGCCCAGGCATAAATGGGCTATTTCACGTGGGAGAGGACTCGGAGATGGCCACACTACATGATGATTAAATTTTTTATCACTTGTTTCAAAAAACATGGTTTAATTGCTTTATTTTCGTTGGATGTAATAAGGCCTTATACTCCGATTTGACATTAGATTTTGAGTTTTGTTCTTATTGTTTCAACTGTTTACTTAGTTATTAAACTTGAGTAAATTTCTTAGATTTAAACATGGTTTTCGAAATACTTAAAATGATAAAATGGGCTTTTATTAGTACCTAGCAAGATTCAAGGATTTGGGGCTTTTAGGCCTTAAATTTTTAACTTAGCGAAATTGTTTTGAATTGTGCCTTTGATGTGACATTCCCGGATTTGACCATAAGTCTGGGCCGGGTTTGGGGTGTTACAATAATATTCTCCAACTTCTTCTACAACTGAATCTAACAAACTGTAGTAGAATTCAGCATCTCTACTACGAACACTTGAGGCATCTACCGATTTCCAAAAAACGGTTCATTTACTGCAATAAACAAGGAAATTAATGATGTGCATTTGATTCAAACTGTTGGTCCAACCATTACACATTAGAGTTGCACCCAATTCTTTCCAATGAGTCTTTAGTCCATTTACCCAAGCATGAACTCGTTGATACTCTATCTCCAAATATACATCTGAAACCTCATAAGGTGTTGGGAGCTTTACACCTTGTCCAACTTCTGTTGACGCTTGAATTAATTTATACAACCATGGAAAGCTTGCTAATTAAAAAGGAAGTATTTCATATATTACAAATTTAGATACCGCTTCACCTATCTTCCTTCGAAAACTCGTTAAAAAAGAGTCATTGACCTTTGGTTGCTTTGAACTTTTGCTTCTAACCAATTCAGGTATAGCTCCCCTTAAGGTAAACTCAGACTCACTTGGGATGGATTTACTTGTTCTTTCTCTATGAATTCTCTAGCTGATCCATGAGAAGATTGCCCTTCTTCATAAATGTTATCACAACCACCAGTACTTCGTCTGAATTCTTCCCTTCTATGCCATTCGTGTTGTGATTGGATACTTTCTCGAGTTGTTTGCCTTATAGCAGAAACCTCATCATTGAATTCCTCATGTTCATCCTCCTCTTCTATTAATTGAGATAAGAATCCATATTTTCCCCTCTTTTTGTCTATTTTCTTTGTGTTGCTTTCCTTCAGTATATTCATCATACTTTCTGTAACACCCCTTACCCGAGACCGTTGCCGGAGTCAAGCACGAGGCATTACTAGACTTAACTTACTAGTTCTGGGCATAAAAATTGAAACTGTCCGTCTGCATCATGTTCACTAAATTAATTATAACTTGAGTTACGAAACTCGAAATCTAGATCCATAAATTTTCCTTGAAACTAGACTCATATATCTTCTTACTGTAAGTTTTCTAGAATTTTTGGTGTGGCCGATTAGTACAGTTTATTTGAAACACCCCACACCCGGCCCACGAGCCTGAACCGGATCTGGTATGTTCCTTAAGAAAATCGGTTTTCAATGTCCTGATTAACTTAGAGAAAATTTGTGTAATTAAGAAAAATTCGTTTTGGGTTGGGCTTAAATTGGAATCCATTTAATAAATTTTGAAAAATCCAACTTAAATAAGGTGACAAAATAATTTTAAAAGAAATAAATTTACTTAACTTTATTCAAAAAAAAATAATTTGTATCTTAATCAAATAAAATAAATGAAATAAAGAAAATCCAACTGGGCCTTATGGCCTTATTACATCATTCAAACCCAAAATAAAATTTAAAGTACTAAATTTAAATAGAGTCTAAATTCTAATAAATTCTTCAAGTGTTGCATGGCCACCTTTAGCTCCTGCCGACCCGGTCCATTACTGCTCATCACCTGAAAAATAATTCCCCAACGGGGTGAGTCCACAGACTCAATGTGTACACAGATACTAATTTTCAACAAATCGTGCATACAAGTCATATCAATTTCATGTTCATACAAATTTAAGGATGATGCAACCCAAACCCAAGCCTATTTGTCCATCCGCTACACACCACCCGTACCAACTTTGTGTACACACCGGGGACTACTAAGTCAACCCTCCATCCGCTACACACCATCGAAGGCGATCATTGCGATCGACGTGCTCATCGCCCACTTACGTTGTGTCATTAGACACTATATTCAAATAATGTAACCGAAGTTACCATATTCACGCAATGGGGCCGTAGCCACCATATTTCGTTGGTGAGGCCGAAACCAACACCTTCACTTTCGTTGGTGAGACCGAAGTCAACACCTTCGTTGGTGAGACCGAAGTCAACACCTTCACTTTCTTCCTTCACATATATCCCAAATGCCCCAATTATTTTATAACATATTCCACATACTTAATTTTCATTCATGTTACTAATCACATGTTCAAAGTATATCACATTCATAATCCTATCAAAAGTAGGAAACATACCTGGGTACTCCTTACCACATTTGTGGTACTTAACCATATTCACATACTGATACATATTCATATATTTAATAATTACCACGTAATTTATTGAAGGTTAGTAAGGGTACACACCTGATTTGCTTAACAGATTCCTTGAAATCCCGAAGAATGATCTACAGATTTAGATCTCAAGTTCCTTGAAATTCTCAAATCCCGAAATCCTTGTATCCCTCTGTCAAAATCCCTATAACTACATGTTAGATCAATTTCTAACATTTATTCACAACAATTAACCCTTAGCCGAATGTTAAATATGACTTACCTTAGATTCTTAAATCCCGAAATTCACCGAATAACTAGGGAACACGCGGCCTATGGTGTACCTTCGGGAAAAGAACTTCTCCTTCCTTGTAGTCGACACTTAGTAAATCCCGGAAGATCTCTTCGGCAACAGATATTAAGGGTATTAGAATCTTAATTTCGACAGCCTTAAAAGAAATAGAATGAGAATCTAACCTAATCTTACCCTTACTTGAAGAAATCGATTGCATCTTCACTTCAACCTTCAGAGATTCGACTATGGCCTTGATCTTAGCAAGCTTTCAGCTTTTGGAATATTGAGAGGAGAAGAATGAAGAAGAAAAGAAAAGAGAAAAAGAGAATAATGGTAGAGAAAATTCGGCAGAGAGAATAGGAGAAATTTTAGAGAATTTCGGCAGAGGTTTTCTTGAAGAGAAAAGAATGAATGAAGAATAGCCTTACTCTTCCTTTTATAGCCAAAATTACTAGCTAGAGTCCTTTACTTGGCCACCACTCTTCTATTTTGATAACTTTATCCTTTAATTATCATAAATAAAAGAGTTTAATCCAATATTTATCTCTTCTAAATAATCCAATTTAAAAATCCTTTATTTATCACCTTTTTAATCGAATATTTATGAAAATAAAACACCTCTCTTTTTAAACACATGTGCTGTCCACTCAAATTTACAGGAGCAAAATTAAAACCTTCATTTAATTGCTTCCCTTGTGACTCGAACCCAAGCCCATGCCTCTTGCACATGGCGCCATTTCCATAGGCCCTAAGTGCCCTCTTCAGGCCACTTTTCCTAGCCCGTTTGTGTGTCAAATCTTACCATCTTTTTCTTTTAAGGCCCCTTAGCCTTAATCTCCTATTTAAAACTTTAAAACTTGACATTTTTAAGTCATTTCTAAGTTTCCTAAAATTTTCGATCGACTCTCTAAACTTGCCATTTTCTTACATTTCCAAGTTTCCAGAAATGTTCACTTTCCATTTTTGAATCATTTCCTTACATTTCCTAGTTTCCATAAATGTTCACTTTCCTCTTTATTCCTTTACATTTTCAGGACATTTCCCTACATTTCCAAGACAAGACATTTCCTTACATTTCCTTGCATTTCCTTACATTTTCATACATTTCCTCACATTTCCTTACATTTCCTTACATTTCCATACATTTCCATACATTTCCTTACATTTCCTTACATTTTCTTACATTTCCCTACATTGCCTTACATTTCCATACATTTTCACACATTTCCACACATTTCCATACACTTCCATACACTTCCATATATTTCCTTACATTTCCATACATTTCCTTACATTTCCTTACATTTTCTTACATTTCCCTACATTGCCTTACATTTCCATACATTTCCACACATTTCCACACATTTCCATACACTTCCATACATTTCCATATATTTCCTTACATTTCCATACATTTCTTACATTTCCTTACATTTCCATACATTTTCTTACATTTCTCACATTTCCATACGTTTCTGACATTTCCTTACATTTCCATATTTCCTTACACTTCCATACATTTCATTATTTCTAGAATTCACATAACACATTCATAATTCATAAAACATGCCATTTTACCACATGGTTCCTTGTGTCATGCTTCACACTGAGTTTCTTTTAAAGCCTCATTTACCTAGCTCCCTTTTTACTTAAAACCAATAATTTTCCAAAGCTTTCTTCTTCCATCCTAGAAGTCTAAAACCCTTAATACACTTCCAAACACTGCCAAAACCTACTAACTCATGAATTATGCACAAATGCATAACCCCTAATCTAGGGTGTTACTGAGTTCTACCCTCCTTAAAAATAATTTCGTCCTCGAAATTACTTACTAACAATCGTACCATCCTTCTCCGCACTTTACTATGCTTACGCTGCGCACTCTGATCTTAATAGAACCATCATACTTTCTAGGCACAATCTCTAAGTTCACGTCCCCTAGAACTTATTTCTAACGTCGCGATTTAATCTGGTTAACGAGTTTTATGCATCAAAACTTTTGTTTCACTGATTAACCGCGAACAGTTTTATGAAAAAGTATTTAAGAGTGGTTCTTTCGTATTCATACATGCACACAGTCTTTTCATTCATTCATACATCTAACAATCAATTATGAACTTTCGTTCATTCAGAGAAATGTTGTAGTTTTCATTGTTGTTGTTTTTCCACTACCCAGGGGCATTTTCGTAATTTTTCAAAAGAAAAAGTTCCTTGGTGATTTTGTCAGAAAGTATTTTGGTGATTTTAAATTTCCGGGGTATTTTGGAAAATTTTTAAAATTCGGGAGTATTTCGGTAATTTTAGACCTCGGGGGTATTTTGGTAATTTTTCACAAACCAGGGTAACTTTGTAAAGATTAATAAATCAGGGGTAGTTCAAAATTTACAAAACTTGATGGTTATCTTTGAGAATTCATTTTTCCAAAACGGTGATGTTGCAAAAATTTTGGAAATCGTGGTCATTTTGGTAATTTTTGTAAGTTAGGAGCAATTTAAGTAATTTTCCAAAATCAAGGTATTTTTGATAATTTGCAAATTTGGGTTTTTGAACATTTTATAAAGTAATGAAATCTTGATAAGAACTGTGGGTATTTTGGGAATTTCATAAACCAAGGGTATTTTTGTAATTTACCACTAGTGGTATTTTGTAATTTCATAAATCAAAAAATTTTTCAAAAAATTTTGTAAAAATGGTTCTCACAAATTGAAAAGGTAATTTTAAGAGTTTTAAAACTAGGGTTTCGTTATTTTTATAAAAACACAATAGTTCCCTTTCGAGTTTTAGTCATTATGTTTAGCCTATGTCCTAGCCCTCTTTGGTCGTGGTGAACCAAAGCTACGCACTGTGCGAGATTCGAATGGAGAGGAGGTGAGTCACACTGATCGCTTAAATACCAAGCTCCCATCGAAACCATTCCTAGACATGCGTCATGAGGTTGCCACACCACCGAGCCCTCTGAGTTAGGGTGAACCGGCTACGCACTGGTAGGATTCTGCGAAGAGGAGGTGAGTCACTAGGGATCGCTTAAATACTGTGCTCTTCCGGATCCAATCCTGAGACATGCGCACGCACAGGGTTACCACACCCTTAGCTCGATGACTTAACCATAGGGTTGTTTAGTGCATTAAGTCTTATGTGTTTGTGTTTGAGTAGACTAGTCCTAGGGTTCAAGTTCCTATCATACTATTCTACGTTCCATGCCTTTTCTACCCTTATACAGATTCATAAGTCACGAGAATCACACATAAAGTTAGGGGTACTTACCGTGTGGATCATGGTCTGAGACTCAAAAGCCATGCCGTAAACTCCGCTTATTTTCATAGAAAATCATTTGGGCTCGAATTAAAAATGTTTTGGCCCTTAGCCCACAGGGCCGAAAGTTTAAAATGGCTCGATACCAAATCAAACACTCCCACACTGCCCACGAGCTCGAACCGGATCTGGTATGTTCCTTAAGAAAATCGATTTTCAATGTCCCGATTAACTTAGAGAAAATTTGTGTAATTAAGAAAAATTCGTTTTTTGGTTGGGCTTAAATTGGAATCCATTTAATAAATTTTGAAAAATCCAACTTAAATAAGGTGACAAAATAATTTTAAAAGAAATAAATTTACTTAACTTTATTCAAAAAAAAATAATTTGTATCTTAATCAAATAAAATAAACAGAAATAAAGAAAATCCAACTGGGCCTTATGGCCTTATTACATCATTCAAACCCAAAATAAAATTTAAAGTACTAAATTTAAATAGAGTCTAAATTCTAATAAATTCTTCAAGTGTTGCATGGCCACCTTTAGCTCCTGCCACCCGGTCCATTCTTGCTCATCACTGAAAAATAATTCCCCAACGGGGTGAGTCCACAGACTCAATGTGTACACAGTACTAATTTTCAACAAATCAGGCATACAAGTCATATCAATTTCATGTTCATACAAATTTAAGGATGATGCAACCCAAACCCAAGCCTATTTGTCCATCCGCTACACACCACCCGTACCAACCTGTACACCGTGGGGACTACTAAGTCAACCCTCCATCCGCTACACACCATCGAAGGCAGTCGCTGCAGTCGACGTGCTCATCGCCCACTTACGTTGTGTCATTAGACACTATATTCAAATAATGTAACCGAAGTTACCATATTCACGCAATGGGGCCGTAGCCACCATATTTCGTTGGTTGGTGGTAAAACCAACACCTTTACTTTCGTTGGTGAGACCGAAGTCAACACCTTCGTTGGTGAGACCGAAGTCAACACCTTCACTTTCTTCCTTCACATATATCCCAAATGCCCCAATTATTTTATAACATATTCCACATACTTAATTTTCATTCATGTTACTAATCACATGTTCAAAGTATATCACATTCATAATCCTATCAAAAGTAGGAAACATACCTGGGTACTCCTTACCACATTTGTGGTACTTAACCATATTCACATACTGATACATATTCATATATTTAATAATTACCACGTAATTTATTGAAGGTTAGTAAGGGTACACACCTGATTTGCTTAACAGATTCCTTGAAATCCCGAAGAATGATCTACAGATTTAGATCTCAAGTTCCTTGAAATTCTCAAATCCCAAATCCTTGTATCCTCTCATCAAAATCCCTATAACTACATGTTAGATCAATTTCTAACATTTATTCACAACAATTAACCCTTAGCCGAATGTTAAATATGACTTACCTTAGATTCTTAAATCCCAAATTCACCGAATAACTAGGGAACACGCGACCTATGGTGTACCTTCTGAAAAGAACTTCTCCTTCCTTGTAGTCGACACTTAGTAAATCCCTGAAGATCTCTTCGACAGAGATATTAAGGGTATTAGAATCTTAATTTCGACAAACCTTAAAAGAAATAGAATGAGAATCTAACCTAATCTTACCCTTACTTGAAGAAATCGATTGCATCTTCACTTCAACCTTCAGAGATTCGACTATGGCCTTGATCTTAGCAAGCTTTCAGCTTTTTGAAATATTGAGAGGAGAAGAATGAAGAAGAAAAGAAAAGAGAAAAAGAGAATAATGGTAGAGAAAATTCGGCAGAGAGAATAGGAGAAATTTTAGAGAATTTCGTGAGGTTTTCTTGAAGAAAAAGAATGAATGAAGAATAGCCTTACTCTTCCTTTTATAGCCAAAATTACTAGCTAGAGTCCTTTACTTGGCCACCACTCTTCTATTTTGATAACTTTATCCTTTAATTATCATAAATAAAAGAGTTTAATCCAATATTTATCTCTTCTAAATAATCCAATTTAAAAATCCTTTATTTATCACCTTTTAATCGAATATTTATGAAAATAAAACACCTCTCTTTTAAACACATGTGCTGTCCACTCTCACCTTACAGGAGCAAAATTAAAACCTTCATTTAATTGCTTCCCTTGTGACTCAACCCAAGCCCATGCCTCTTGCACATGGCGCCATTTCCATAGGCCCTAAGTGCCCTCTTCAGCCACTTTTCCTAGCCCGTTTGTGTGTCAAATCTTACCATCTTTTCTTTTTAAGGCCCTTTAGCCTTAATCTCCTATTTAAAACTTTAAAACTTGACATTTTTAAGTCATTTCTAAGTTTCCTAAAATTTTCGATCGACTCAGAAAACTTGCCATTTTCTTACATTTCCAAGTTTCCAAATGTTCACTTTCCATTTTGAATCATTTCCTTACATTTCCTAGTTTCCATAAATGTTCACTTTCCTCTTTATTCCTTTACATTTTCGTGACATTTCCTACATTTCCAAGACAAGACATTTCCTTACATTTCCTTGCATTTCCTTACATTTTCATACATTTCCTCACATTTCCTTACATTTCCTTACATTTCCATACATTTCCATACATTTCTTACATTTCCTTACATTTTCTTACATTTCCTACATTGCCTTACATTTCCATACATTTTCACACATTTCCACACATTTCCATACACTTCCATACACTTCCATATATTTCCTTACATTTCCATACATTTCCTTACATTTCCTTACATTTTCTTACATTTCCCTACATTGCCTTACATTTCCATACATTTCCACACATTTCCACACATTTCCATACACTTCCATACATTTCCATATATTTCCTTACATTTCCATACATTTCCTTACATTTCCTTACATTTCCATACATTTCCTTACATTTCCTCACATTTCCATACGTTTCCTGACATTTCCTTACATTTCCATATTTCCTTACATTTCCATACATTTCATTATTTCTAGAATTCACATAACACATTCATAATTCATAAAACATGCCATTTTACCACATGGTTCCTTGTGTCATACTTCACACGGAGTTTCTTTTAAAGCCTCATTTACCTAGCTCCCCTTTTTACTTAAAAACCAATAATTTTCCAAAGCTTTCTTCTTCCATCCTAGAAGTCTAAAAACCCTTAATACACTTCCAAACACTGCCAAAACCTACTAACTCATGAATTATGCACAAACGCATAACCCCTAATCTAGGATGTTACATTATTAGTTAAAGTCTCCCCTATTACACAATTTGACAGTTCTAACCTCTCTTCACTAAAAATCAATTATCTCATAATATACAACTCTTTTTCCTACAAAGTTTTCTTTATATGAAAATAGACTCAATAAGATTTAATTCTATATCTCATTCACAACATAATTCAATTTCTAATATTTTTGGTGATTTTTCAAAATCACGTCACTGCTGTCCAACTATTCCCCTGCATATAATTACATAATTTTTTTAAAATAACTATCAACTAGGCATTTCATAACATCCAAAACATGTTCTTAATTAACCATTTTAATGGATAATCATTACCAAGCATTTACAAGCCAATATTAAGCCATATCATAAGGTCATATACACAAAATGGCTAAGTCCCTATACATGCCATAACTTAAAACGTTCGAATCACAAAATACCAATATAATCTTTTGATAGTGTGTAACAATCTCCGACGTCCTTTCGATCCCCGAGTTGGCTTGTAATACTATAACAAAAATTAAAGAATGGGAGTAAGCATAAAGCTTAGTAAGTTTACATGTAAATAGATAACAACATTCTTAATGAATTATCTTATTCTTTTCTTATCAAGATCACTTAAGCTTTTAATTCAATATACTTAAACTTGTATTCTTACCTTACCTTTTAACATGAACTTGTCTTACCTTACCTTTTTAGCTTGAACTTGTCTTACCTTTACTTTGATGTACTCTTTGAATTTTCCGTTGAACCACTTGGAATACTAAGGATACGCGGGTACCTTTCCTTATGAAACTTAACCATTGCCATGTCTTGACATGGTCTTACGTGGTATGCTTGCCTTATGAACTCACCAATGCCATGCCTTGGCATGGTCTTACATGGGACCTTTGCCTTATAGTAACTTATCAATGCCATGTCTTGACATGGTCTTACATGATTTTCTTAAACCCTAATGTCATGACATTTGTATCCTACACATTCCTAAGGTTCAACCGGAACTTTCTGAGATAGCTTTTCCGTCAATTCATATTTAAGTCTTTAAATAATAAACTTACAGAATAAATATGTAAATGCTGAAAATTAATAATATTAAATGTAAAATAATAGAATATTGTATTTATTTACTGCAAACTTACCTCGAAACAAAATACGATAAACTATATCGATTTAGTCCACTATCTTTTTCTTTCCCCGATCTAACTCTGGATTTCGTTCTTCTTGATCTATAATAGCAAATTTAGCTTATTTAATACTCACATTTACTAAAACAGTCCTTAACTCTAACTTTGGCAAAATTACAATTTTGCCCCTAAACTTGTACATATTTATGATTTTGCCCCTAAGCTCGAAAATTAAACTTCAGCCCTTATTCTTATGTTTTCTAACATGCTGAACATTTTTCCCTTCTATAGCAACTTCAAATTCTTACTATAACACATACTTATGAACAATAACAACTTTTACTAATTAGCTCGTTTTACTCGTTTTCACCGAAAATCACTTAGTAAAAATTATTCCTCTACTCATAAACATGCATAATCTACCATCAATCATCAAAAATCACAAGTTCTCATCAATGGCATAACTCGAAATATTCATCAAAATTCAAAATTCAAACAAATGGGTTTTGTAGCACTTGAAGCATCGATCTCAAAAACATAAAAATTATCAAAAACCGAGTTAGAACTCACCTTGAATCAAGCTTCAATGCCAAACCCTAAGCTTATTTATTTCTGTTTCTTTTCTTTGTGTTTCGATCGTAAGAAAGAAAAGAGATGAACATGGCTTTTAATTATTTTATGTTTGTCTTATTATAACAATATTATAATATTTTATTTATTATTATAACCATTATCATTAATATGAAAACCATATAATATAAGCTTAGTGCCGTCCACTATCTCCTTAAATAGGCTAATTTCCCTTTAAGGACCTCATATTAAAAATCCACTGTCAAATAAGCACTTTACACTTTAATTGTAACTTTTACATTTTACGCGATTTAGCCCTGTTCTTTAAATTAGGCACACTAACAATAAAATTAATTCACGAAACTTTCACACATGTAAATTCACATATTATAAGCATTGAAAATAATATTAAAATATTTTACTGACTCGGATTTGTGGTTTCGCAACCACTATTCCGTTTAGGCCCTATTTCAGGATGTTACACTTTCTCTAATGACACATGTTATTAAAATAAAAGAATTCACACTTTATATTATTATCAATATTATATAATCTTTATTGATAAATTTACAATAGCATTTAATAATAATAATGAAGTATCACATACCAGTAACATTAGGGCATGGTGCAACATTGCCTGTTTTATGAGCAATGTGCTCTTTAAATCGTGTTATTCCTCCTTTCACAACTTTACCACAAAGTTTACACACAATATTTCCTCTCGCATTTGGCATTGGAGTTCCTAAGTGCCAACCTATATCATTACTTGGTGCACCCTCCAATCCTTTAGTCGGGAACTCCTCACGTGGTGGCATGCTTTATTTTTATTTATATATAAGAAACATAAAATTATATTTAGAAATATAAGCAACTCATTACTTATATTATCAACAATATAATACAAAAAAAAGTAAACATCATTAACATGGAAAATTTAAATTTATTGCATAATCCATACATATTTTATTTTTTAAAAAACAACGATACACCATAACCCATTATTACTTGGTTCCAAAGTTTTTGATATAAATAGTTTGTTTTGTTCTATTCCATCTTAATAAAATTTAAATTCAAATTGGATCAAATTTAAAAATTCAAGTTTTTCATATTATGCAAATTAAAATCAATAGAGATTTATCTAATGTTGAATTGAAGTCATCTATCAGATTTGATAAAGAAAAACACAATGAATTAATTTGTCTTGATTTTTTACCTTTTATAATACAAGTCATAAGTGAAAATATATTTACAAAATAGGTTAAAACATGCAATAAATCCTTATATTTTTCATAAAATTGAAATTTAGTCCTTATACTTTTAATTCTAAGAATTTAGTCTCTTTATTTTTTTTGATTTCAAAATTTAAGACTAATTGTTAACACTGTTAAAACTATTTTGTTAAATCCAGCTTTAATTACAATGTCATTTTTTTAGTTACATGGCTACCAAATGATATGTTTTTTATTTCAAAATGTAACGTTAACAAATTTAACAAAAAAATTAACAGTTTTAACAATTAGATATGAATTTTGAAATCTGAAAAATAAAGAGTCTAAATTCTTAAAAATAAAAATAAAAATATTAAATTCTTAATTTGTGAAGAGTATAGGAACTTATGGTATGTTTTGACCTATAAAATATTAATGAAATTTTGGCTTAAATCACAATATTGATAATTTCAAGTAGGGGTTAATTTGAAAGGGTAGGCAGAGGCTTTGGCCCCCCTCAAATAGAAATTTTTCATATAAGTCTTTATTAAATTATTAAATTAAATATTAATTTGTAGTAAAATTACATTTTGACTCTTAAAAATAAATAAAATTATGTTTAATCCTTTTAGAAATATGAAATCGTAAATTAATACATTGTAAAATTATATTCTGATCTCTCAAAATTTTATTATTCAATTCCAGCCTCTAAAAAATTATTGAATCCACCCCTAATTTTAGAAGTTTTATAATTTTAGTTGAAGTATTTTAGGTTTAAATTGTTTCCTTATAGTTTTTATTATATATATATATATATAAACACTCTCATTGCAGTATATTTTATAAATGAATGACAATATAAAAAATTATTTTAGATAATATAAAATTCTAAAATCTAAAAATTTTATATAAAAAATAGATTTATTTTAGACTTGAAAATAGTAATAAGAGTTAATTTAATGTTTTTTAATTTATTATATTATTCATGCACTCTAAAAAAATATATGATGTGGTATATTATTATTAAGTGATTAAAAGGAGATTTTTTAATATCATCCTATCTAAGATAAACTTTTAAAAAATTTCACGTTATAACTTTAATGCCAATTTACAATGTTATCGATTTGCACTTACTAATAATATTGCAAAAAAAAAACATGATTAAATCATGTCAAACTAAAGTATAAAAATCATATCTTAAGCCTTGATCTGTATTAAGTGATTAAAACTATTGACAGACACTCATTTGACACAAATTTAAATTGTATGACCCCATCATTCAATATTATATAATATATATATAATCTAATCCTAATAAAGGGACCAAACTAAAATTAGGCCAATTTAATTACAAATGGGTTAAGAAAAATTCATTTTATTATTACTTTATTATCTAATCCATATCCATACCAAGCCTAAATAAATACACAATATTCATAAAATTATTAATTTATTTATTATTAATAAATATCAAATGAACTCTCTCTTTTTACCCAAAATGAAAAAATAAAAGAAAAACAAAATGAAACGGCAGAAGAAACGTTCTGCCTCCCTGTTCTAATTTCTAAAATCCCTAAATGCTAAAGTTTTCTTTGTTCCCAAATCCCAACTTGTGCATTCTCCAGTTCTCCCTTCATCGGAGAAATCAAGAGTTTTCATCCCTAACCCTGCTTTCATCTCTACTCCCTAAAGTTTAAAGAAAATATCTGCACTGCTGCAGATTCAAGAAATGCAAGCAAGCAAGAATCAAGATTCAAGAGTTCAAGATAAAATTTCAGGAACTACTCTACTACTTACTTGAAAATTATCAGAGAATCTCATTCATCTGCTGCTGTGTGTGTTGTTTGCCGAAAATGAGAAATAGAATTTCATTTTCATATTTTCTATTGCTTTTAAGTTTTGAATTTCGTTGCTTTTTTTTGTTTATTTAAACTTCTTTTTACTTTTTTTTATTGAAAATCTCTGATTTTGCAGGTAGGGAATATATTTCTTTTTGTTTTATTCTACTTCTGTTGATTTTTGTCTGGAAAATATTAAATTTTTTTAAATTTACTGTGACAGAAAATATCGAGAATAGCGGCCCGTTATTGTAACATCCCGACATTGGGCCTAGTAGGATTGGGCCCAATGGGCTTTGGGCGTAGTAGCGTTTAAAATTTTTGGAGAACAAGAGATCAGCTTAAGTGCAAGTTGGACCTATTAGGTAAGTGATTTTGGAAGGTTAGAGGGCTTCTATAAAGTCCCGGGATCAAACTTTGGCTTTGGGGAAATTTTGGTTTTAGGCGAGAAAAACCCTGGGAGTTAGTAGGTAGGCTTTAAGAATAAAATATGGAGGAAAATGACACAAGTGGAGTGTGTGGTGTAGTGGCAAAGTGACGCCACATAAGAGGCAAGGGGATGATGCCACAAGGAAGAAAGGAGGTCTAAGGTTCAAGTTTTGGCTCTTGCATTTTGGTTTTCTTTTTACATGGACCTTAGTATTTGGCTATAGATTTATATTTGGTTGTGCATGGTTTAAGACACAAGAGGAGCTTGTGGCCAAGTGGTTAGCGGCATGGATTATGTTGCAAGGGAGCCTGGGTTCGAATCTCATGAGAAGCAAGGGAGTATTTATTTTGCGGTCTGGACGGGCATTTGCTGCTGCAGAATAAACCAATTTTAAAATGGGATAACATGCTCGATAAGGCATGAGTTCTAGTATCATAAGTGTTTCTTCGTAGGAACGTCCACGAATCTGATCAATTATTCTTCGTGCTTTGTGAGCAGACATACATATATGTTAACCCAAAGCGTATACTTCATCTGAAGTTGTATATGGGTTCCTCCTGTGTTTCTTTATCTTTATCATAAAGTTTACCTCTCACTAATGAATTCATTAATTAATCTCTATTTTTTATTATAATTTATTATAATAATATTAACGACGAGATTTATTATCATTTTTTGCGTGTCCGCAAAAATTTATAGTAGGTGCGAATTCTCCCAATTTATGTCCTACCATACGATCCGTTATATAAATGGGCAAATGTTCTTTTCCATTATGGATAGCGATAGGTAGATGCTCTGGACCAAGTTATTATTATTTCTTTTTCCTCTTTTGTATTAAGCCTTTCGATTTTTTTTTAATAAATGATTTGCTACAAAAGGATTTTTTTTAGTGAACGCGCCATTTTTTTACTTTAAAAATATATATTTTTTTGTTTTTGTAAAGACGAAGAAAGAAATAATCTCTCCTATTTACTCCGTCGACGAAGAATCAAATTATCACTATATTTATTCCTTTTTCTACTTCTTCTTCCAAGTGCAGGATAACCCCAAGAGGTTGCGAGTTTTTTTCTACTAATTGGAGCCCTCCCTTCACCACCCCCATGGGGACGGTCTATAGGGTTCATAACTACTCCTCTTACTACAGGACGCTTACCTAGCCAACATTTAGATCCAGCTCTACCCAAACTTTTCTAGTTCACCCCAACATTCCCCACCACACTGATCATTGTTCTTTGAGCGGTTTTGGATATCAAACGGACCTCCCAAGAAGGTAATTTTAATGTGGCCGATTTCCCCTCCTTTGCAATCAGTTTCACAACAGCACCGGCTGCTCTAGCTAATTGTCCACTCCTTCCAAGTGTGATTTCTATGTTATGTATGGCTGTGCCTAAGGGCATACCGGTTGAAGTAGATTCTTCTTTTTGATCAATCAATCAAAACCCCTTCCCAAATTGTACAAGCTTCTTCCAAAGCATACGGCTTTCTGGATGTAGATGATGATGTCTATACAGATGGATTCGTATAATTCTTATATATATTGTACAATGAAGTACCACATGAGTGGATATATAGGAATTAAAATCTGTCGAACCACTCATGTCATGATCTTCTACATCCTAGGGTATTTATTTTGTGGTCTGGATGGGAAGAGTTTGAGTTGGATTTAAACTCTGCTGATGGAAGGATCCCACATCAGAAAGATACAAAGAAGGAAGGTGAGAAGCTAGCTATGAGGAGGATGAATACACCTTGGAGGGCGTTTGGGCACAGGAGTGGTCGGAGCGCAGATTAGCACCAGATTCCTATCAGGTGTGTACTTCTCTACTCTAGTTGTAGAGCGGCAAATACCGAAGTGCCGGTCACGGCAATAGTAGCCACACAAGCGTGCGAGCGTACGTGTGGGGCTTCGACGCGATAGTTGAGGCCATCAGTAGTATTCTTGTGGGTTGAGGCTGCTTAGGCCACGATGGGCTGAAGGAGCCCAATGGGCTCGTGGGCTCAATTGAATAAAATTGTATGATGGTGTAGTATATAGTGAACTAGACTAGGTGAATCTCATATACGTGGCTAGATTTGTGTTAGGTGGGCCACACGAGCGTGTGGGCTCGAATGGGCCGAAATCGGGTTTTAGGCCCAATAGTCCGGTACGACCGGAGATGGTAGTTGAGTCGCTCAAGGTGACATTGGGCCTTCGGAAAGGCCATTCCAGGTGCGGAATTACTGATATATCCTTGGTGGGTAAGTTACCGAAATACCCTGGAGGGTAAATTACTGAAATACCCTTGATAAGTAAATTACGAAAATACCCTTGCTAGGTAAAATTATTGCTATACCCTTAGAGGTTGATTAGCTTGATTATGTTGTATTATGTCTATCTAATTATGATGGTAATTCATGTTATACTTATATTTGATATATGTTTTGCATACATGTCATACTACATACACGAATTATTATGTCATGACATGTTGCATGGGTTGGGGTATGATGAGAAGTGTAACACCCCACACCCGGCCCAAACATTACGACCGAATTTGGTATGTTACAGAGGAAAATACTTTGAAACCCTGGTTAACCGATTCCATTTAAGGTAAAAGATATTGTATTGTTTTAAAACCGTTGTATTGTATGAAGAAAACATTACTTAGGGTTGTTTAAAAATATCTTAAGTCAGGTTGTTACTGATTTCAGATGCACCCGATGGCGCAGAAAACATTTACGTTTGAATTTAAGGAAACTCGTGTAGATATTTTAAAGACATTAAATGGTTTAAATAAATTATCCAAAACATATAAAATAATAAAATAAAATCATAGGAGGCCTTATTACAACTTGAACAAAATAAAACCAACAAATAAATAAAAATAGTTCAAAATTCATTTAGTCCAAATTTTCACTGCATGGTCACCTCGAGTCCATCCGGCTCCTCATCCGCGATCTACGTGTCACCTGAAAAATGTTAAAGGAGAAGGTGAGTCACCAAGACTCAATGTGTAACCCTTCCCCGGTTTAATGCCACATCATACACAATTTATAACGAATAATCATGCACTAAGTTTAACATGCCCTAAATCATGCACCCAACCTAGCCATCCAAACACCTTTCTCTACCCCGTGTGGTACCAAACGACTGGTGGTGCCAAACCACTGGTGACTTAAAGTCACGAAATCTGTCATATTGTGGTGCCAAACCACTGGTGGGGCTAACCCACATGTGATACCAAATCACTGGCGTCAATCCCATAATATAATCCATGCGGCCAACCCACTGTGGTGCTAAGCCACTGGGACGAGACGCTATGAGGCGCCAAACCTCTGGAGGTGCCAAACCTCTGGTGACCGAAGTCACGAAATGTGGTACCAAACCACTGGTGTCCGTCGACATGAATATCACTTCCCCTTCCACTCATATATCCCACAATAATCCATGATATTTAACAGAAATCATGCCAACATGCTTATTTAGCAACATACACTGGATTTATCATTACCCATATATTTAAGTCACATATACCAAATATGTCGTGCTTCCCAAAAGCATCATAAAGAACTCATAACGACAAGGACTTACCTGAATCCTTGCTTATACCATTATGGTATTAAATCCAAATCTACATCATTCCAAATTAGCACACACAATGTATTTAGCACAGTTATTAATTATAAGTGTGTATGTACACACCTGTTTCTACCGAAATTCCTAGATCCCGAAGATCCAATCTATGACGCTAGATCCTTGATCCTATAATCGGCCAACAACAGGGTTAGAGATTTTGGCCTATTCAGCCAATCCAAATAATCCCGAAGGATATGATGTACCAAAAATATGGCCTTTGGCCGAATGTGCTTAACCACTTACCAAACTCACCGAAATCCCGAATTTGTCACTTGCCCTGTTGAGATCCCTACCAAAACACTTGTTAAAATTGGCTCGCACACTAATACATAATCAAGGCCTATGGCCGAATGGTACTTACCTTAGGAAAACAAATCCCGAGAGCTTCCCTCAATATACCTTAACGTTATCTACACACAAAACGTACACCATTAGAACCATAACCTCATTCGGCCAACTTACCAAGGCTTGTTTCTCAAGCTTTTCGGCACACAAAAGGAAAAGCAAAGAAGCCGAATGTTAAAGTGACACACTTACCCCTTTTGGAAATCGATAGCACCTTACTAGAAGGATTCGGCCTAAGCCCTTTATGGAAGAGATATTTGGCTAGCAACACAAATGGAAGGTGCAATTTTTTTTAGTAAAAGAGAGGGGTAGGTTCGGCTAAGTAGAAGAAAAGAAGAAGAAAATTTTTGAAGAACTTTAGCAATTGCGGTTTGGGAAGTATTCGGCCAGCAACAAGAAGAGAAAAGAATAGAATTTTTTTATGAATTTAGGCCCCTCTCTCTAGGTGATAAACCGAATGTGAATGGCCCTAATGAATCCTTCATTCCGCCAACTCTCACCCTCTTTTTGTGATAATTTCCAGCTTTAATTATCACTTTAAAAATAACATTTATCTCCTATCCTTACTTTTATCACCTCTTCAAAATAAAAATAAAATAAAAGAAATCATGTGCTCATCAATTTCTTTCAGCTGAATTTTAAAAAACAAAATCAGCTTGATCCTTATCCCAATTGAAGATCCCATGTGCAGGCCAATTCCTTCTCTCCCTTTCCACACCAGCCTTGAAAAATAAAAAACCAATTGCAGCTCCCTTGGTTCGAACCTAGACCCTCACTACCGCAGCCCTCTCTTCCAACGCCCCAGGCCACTCTTCCCATTTGACTTTCATGTCATAAAACCCCATCATTTAATTTTAAAGCCTTCCTACTTAAGCCCATCACCGCATATATAAAAAAAAATAAAATGCAAAACGCTGCTCCAGCCATTCAAACCTGCGCCCATCTTCACCTCCATCTCCTAAGTGACGCATGGAAGCCACTTTGCCAATGAGTTCTTTGTGCTAAGCTTCACCCGAAATTTTACTTAACCCCTAGCTCACCTAGCTCCCTTCTTTAAAACACTTAGAAAGAAATTTTTAGTTCTAAGTCAGGCCTAGCTCTGGGTTATTTCTAGACCCTAAAACATGCCAAATGATCCTAGTATTTAATTCTTCAAGCACACACATGGGAAATTAATTAAATTACAAACAACCCCCAATTTAGGGTGTTACAGTTCTACCCCCTTAAAATAATTTCGGCCTCGAAATTACCTGATCAGAAGAGATGGGAGTATTGCTGCCGCATCACATCCTCTGGTTCCCACGTAGCTTCCTCTATACCATGGTTCCGCCATAGCACTTTCACCAAAGGCACTGACTTCCTACGTAAAACCTTGACATCTCGATCTAAGATCTGAACTGGTTCTTCCTCGAAAGACAAGTCCGAGTTTACCTCAACCTCTGCCGCTGGTACAACGTGTGATGGATCTGACCGATACCGTCTAAGCATCGACACATGAAAGGCGTCATGAATCTGACTTAACTCTGCTGGCAACTCAAGCTGATAAGCTACTGGTCCTACTCGCCTTAACACTATATATGGCCTGATGAACCTAGGGCTCAGCTTCCCTTTTCGCCCAAATCTCAGTACCTTTTTCCAAGGCGACACCTTCAGAAAGACTTTATCTCCTACTGCATACTCCATTTCCTTACGCTTAAGATCAGCGTAGGACTTCTGCCTGTCTGATGCCTCCTTGAGACGAGCCCGAATCACCTTGACTTTCTCTTCAGTCTCTGTCACCAACTCTGGACCCAAAACTTGTCGTTCTCCCAACTCCGTCCAACATGTAGGAGTACGGCATTTCCGTCCATATAGTGCTTCGTATGGTGCCATCTGAATACTCACTTGATAGCTATTGTTATAAGCGAATTTCGCTAATGGTAGATACTCCTCTCAACTACCATCAAAATCAAAAACACCCCACTCTCAAAGATATCTTCGAGAATCAGATGACCCTTCCCGATCGCCTCGCCGACCGTGTATGGAAAGTCAGATCAAATCCAATTGTGTGCCCAAAGCCTGATGCAACGCTTTCCAGAACCTTGACGTAAATCTGAGATCCCTATCCGAGATAATTGACACTGGCACATCATGCAATCTTACTATCTCAGCCACATACAATTTTGCTAGCCTCTGAAGAGAATAGTCCACTCTCACCGGTATGAGTCAGACGGTCCACAATCACCCAAACTGCGTCCTTCTTGCTGGGCGTGAGGGGTAGCCCACTGACGAAATCCATAGTGATCCTCTCCCATTTCCACTGCGGGATCTTCACTGGTTGAAGTAACCCTGATGGCAACTGGTGCTCAGCCTTCACCTGCTGACACGTCAAACACTTTCCCACGAATTCAGTTACCTCACGCTTTAACCCTGGCCACCAAAACTGTTTTCGCAAACCTCCATACATTTTACTTCCTCCAGGATGCATAGCGTATGGGCTGCTATGTGCATCTTAAAGAATTCTTTGTCTCAAATCCACATCCTTTTGCATACAAGCTCGTCCTTGAAAACATAGCACTCCATCACTAGACAAACTGTACCCTTCCAAACCACCATCCTGAACTTGCGACCTTCGCGCATTTAACCGGTCATCCACCAATTGCTTTTCCTTAATCTTCTCGATCCAAGTCGGCTTAACATGTAGTTCTGCCAAGAGACTTCCATTATCGTATAGACTAAGGTGAGCAAACATCGCTCTTAAGTCCGTCACCACCTTACGGCTCAACGCGTCAGCTACCACGTTAGCCTTGCCCGGATGGTACTCAATTGAACAGTCGTAGTCTTTCAACAGCTCAATCCACCGACGCTGCCTCAAATTCAAATCCTTCTGAGTTAAAAGATACCTTAGACTTTTGTGATCTGTGTAGACTATCGACTTCTCCCCAGACAAGTAATGCCGCCATATCTTCAAAGCAAAGACTACTACCACTAGCTCTAAATCGTGAGTTGGATAGTTAACCTCATGCGGTCTTAACTGACGGGATGCATAGGCCACTACCTTCCCTTCCTGCATTAATACACATCCCAATCCAGTATGGGACGCATCACAGTAAACCGTGAACAACTTTCCTGCCTCAGGCTGTACCAGAACTGGAGCTTCCGTCAAAATCTTCCTGAGCTTGTCAAAACTTTCTTGTTGTTTCCCCGACCATACAAATGGAACTCCCTTCCTTAGTAATTTAGTCAACGGTGCTGCGATTAAAGAGAATCCTTCCATAAATTTTCGATAGTACCCTGCTAGACCCAGAAAACTTCGAATTTCTGCCACCGACCTAGGCGGTTTCCAATCCAATACCGCTTCAACCTTGCGAGGGTCCACTCTAATCCCTTCCACCGACACTACGTGACCTAAGAAAGCCACCTCCCTAAGCCAAAATTCACACTTATTGAATTTGGCATATAACTGCTTCTCCCTCAATACTTGTAGCACTATACGCAGATACACATCATGCTCCTCCTCCGTCTTTGAGTAAACTAATATGTCGTCTATAAACACCACGACAAATTGATCCAAGTATTGTTGGAACACCCTATTCATTAAGTCCATAAATGCTGCCGGTGCGTTGGTCAACCCAAATGGCATCACCAAAAACTCGTAATGCCCATACCGAGTTCAGAATGCCGTCTTGTGAACATCAACCTCCTTCACCTTAAGTTGATGATAACCTGACCTAAGATCTATCTTCGAGAACACCGATGCACCCCTCAGTTGATCAAACAAGTCATCAATCCGAGGCAACGGATACTTGTTCTTGATCGTCAACTTGTTTAGTTGGCAGTAGTCGATACACATCCGCATTGAACCGTCCTTCTTCTTGACAAAAAGCACAGGTGCTCCCCACGGAGATATACTTGGTCGAATAAACCCTCGATCCAAGAGTTCCTGAATTTGAGCCTTCAGCTCCACCAATTCCTTTGGTGCCATTCAGTACGATGCTATAGACACAGGTGCCGTACCGGGTAGCAAGTCTATACCGAATTCAACTTCCCGATCTAGAGGCAGACCCGGGAGTTCTTCTGGGAACACATAAGTGAATTCCCCTACCGTTCGAACCTTCTCAACTGCTGACTCCTTAGCCTCCAAGGCACAAATTTGAACCAAAAACGCCTCACAACCCTTCTTGACCATCTTCTCAGCCTTCAAGGCAGACACCACGTTGGATAGGTAATCCCTTCTATTACCTATCATGACCACTTCATCACCTTCAGCCATCTTAAGAACCATGCGCTTAGCAAATAAGCAATCCAACCTTGCACGATACTTAACCAACCAGTCCATTCCAAGGACCAAATCGAACTCCCCAAACGGCAGTTCCATCAGATCAGCCACAAACACTACCCCTTGGAGTTCTAGGGGTACATCTCTATAAAGCTTGTTTACAACTACAGAGTGACCTAAAGGGCTAATTACAATCATCTCCCTAGAAGCAGTCTCAAAGTCTAAGTTCATAGTCTCTACCACACTACTAGCAACGTATGAATGCGTCGAACCCACATCAATTAATGCAACATATGGAAAACCAAAAATTAGGAACGTACCGGTTATGACGTCCGGTGCGTCACCCTCCTCACGACGCCTCGCTGCATAGACTAAACTAGGTTGCCTAGCTTCTGTGTTGCCTGCCCCTCTTCCCGGAATTCTGCAACCTCGATTAGAACCATTGCCTCCTCTACCATTACCACGACCCCTCTGTGGTGGTCCTACATTTCTAACCTGAGCACGGTTCTGACCCTCTGGCTGATTCTTAGCTCACTTCCGAGGACAGTCCCTTACACGGTGATCCAAAGATCCACATTCAAAACATCCCCTTTCACCGGTCCAACAACCTCCCCAATGTGACTTCCCACAACGATTACACTGAGCCGGTCTCTGATTAGTAGCCATGGGCCTCCCTGTCTGATTCGGCCCACTCTGCCTAGCCCTCTTTTGTGCATTACTACCTGATCCAGATGACCCAAAGCCTCTTTTCTGCCTGTTCCTATCATAATTCTGTCTCACGGACTCCTTGACCCCTTCGGCTACCTTAGCCTTTTCCACCAAAACAGTAAACTCACGTTCCTACTGTGGAGCAATCAGCAACCTTAAATCATCCCTAAGTCCGTCTCCAAAGCGGACACAACGATCATGCTCAGTTGACACGATTCCCCGAGCATAGCGGCTCAGCCTCAAGAATTCTGCTTCATACTCCGACACTGACTTATTTCCTTGTACTAACCTCAGAAAAGCTTTCCTCTGTGCATCAGTGTAGCTGGTACCCACATACTTCTTTTGATAAGCAGTTTTGAAGTACTCCCAAGTAAGATCATCTGCCGTAGCACCATCCCGAACCGTGAGCCACCACTGATATGACTCATCCTTTAGAAGCGACACCGCTCCTTTTAGCTTCTCCTCATTTGTCAGATCGAGATCGTCCATGATCCTCTCAGTCGATTCTAACCAATATTCCGCTGCACTGGGCGCCACTCTCGATACACCCCATAATACCTCAGCTCCACTGGATCGGAGTCGCTCGGGAACAGATTTTCGAGCTCCCACTCCTCCACTAGCCCCAGCCACCATCTCAAGGACTCGCAAAGCCGCGACTTGCGATCATCGCCTCACCCCGCTCCGATCCTCGTTCTCGGCTCCAAAAGTTGGGGTGGTGGTGGCGGTGTTACCTCATTCTCCGACCCCTGACCCGACCTAACGGGTTCTGACACTGTCATCCTGCCTCTACCGCGTCCACGACGTCCACGTCCTCTAGAGCTCATTCTAACTATCGCACTTTAATCTGATTAAGAGATTTTTATGAATTAGTACTTTGTTTCACTTGGTTATTCGCGAAGAAATTTTATGAGAAGAGTTTAACAGGGATTCTTTCGAGCAATCAAAGTTTTAAGTCTTCTATCCTAGTTCACAGAGAAGAGCACATCCATTCCCTAATACCTTTCATACTTATTCACTCTTCGGGCATTTCTTTCCGTTTCTATCCTAGGGGTATTTTCGTCATTTTCCTACAGGGGCATTTTCGTAATAATTCAAAGAAATTTTAAAACTTTAATAAATCAAGGCATTTGAGATTTCCCAAGACTGGAGGGTATTTTTGAAAATTTCGTAATTTAAAGGTACAGCGAAATTTTTGGAAACCAGGGGTATTTTGGTAATTTTGTCAATCAGGGGTAATTTTGTAAATTTAATAAATCAGGGATATTTTAACAGTTGTAAAACTCTGAGGGTTCCTTTGAGTTTCCCTTTTTAAATCGATGATGTTGAAAAATTTTAGAAACCAGGGTCATTTTAGTAATTGTGCAAGTTGAGGGCATTTTCATAACTTCCAAAACCAAAGTATTTTTTCTAATTTGTACAGTAGGGTTTTTGGATATTTATAAAATAATGAAGTTTCGGGCGAAACCATTGAGTAGTTGGCATTTTATAAACCAAGGGCATTTTGGTAATTTTACCCCCTAAGGGCATTTTTGTAATTTTCACAAATCAAATTTTTCAGAAAATGTTGTAAAGGTGGTTGTTCTCAATTTGAAAGAGTGATGTTAAAAGTTTTGAAAAACTAGGGTTTTGTTGTTTTCTTCTTTTTCCTAAAAACATGGCTAGTTCCCTTTCGGGTTTTAGTCATTATGTTTAGCCTATGACCGAGCCCTCTTGGTCGTGGTGAACCAAAGCTACGCACTGTGCGAGATTCGAGTGGAGAGGAGGTGAGTCACGCGGATCGCTTAAATACCAAGCTCCCACCAAAACCATTCCTAGACATGCGCACAGAGGTTGCCACACCACTGAGCCCTCTGAGTTAGGGTGAACCGAAGCTACGCACCAGGTAGGATACCTGCGAAGAGGAGGTGAGTCACTACGGCTGCTTAAATACCAGGCTCTTTCGGATCCAATCCTACACATGCGTACAGGGGTTACCACACCCTAGCTCAGTGACTTAGTCATAGGTTGGTTTAGTGCATTAAGTCTTATGTGCTTCGTGTTTGAGTATTCTAATCCTAGGGTTCAAGTTCCTAACAGACTATTCTATGTTCCATTCCTACCCTTTCTACAAGTAATAATTCATACAGAAGTTAGAGGTACTTACCTGGGCGGAGTGGTGCCGGAGACTCGGTGCCATGCTGTTCAAGATCAAAAATGTTTCACAAAGGCCTACCAAAACATTTTGGGCCTTGGGCCCCCACAGCCGAGCTTTGAACTAGGCTCTGATACCAATTTTGTAACACCCCAAACCCGGCCCAAACATTACGACCGAATTTGGTATGTTACAGAGGAAAATACTTTGAAACCCTGGTTAACCGATTCCATTTAAGGTAAAAGATATTGTATTGTTTTAAAACCGTTGTATTGTATGAAGAAAACATTACTTAGGGTTGTTTAAAAATATCTTAAGTCAGGTTGTTACTGATTTCAGATGTACCCGATGGCACAGAAAACATTTACGTTTGAATTTAAGGAAACTCGTATAGTTATTTTAAAGACATTAAATGGTTTAAATAAATTATCCAAAACATATAAAATAATAAAATAAAATCATAGGAGGCCTTATTACAACTTGAACAAAATAAAACCAACAAATAAATAAAAATAGTTCAAAATTCATTTAGTCCAAATTTTCACTGCATGGTCACCTCGAGTCCATCCGGCTCCTCATTCGCGATCTACGTGTCACCTAAAAAATGTTAAAGGAGAAGGTTAGTCACCAAGACTCAATGTGTAACCCTTCCCTCGGTTTAATGCCACATCATACACAATTTATAACGAATAATCATGCACTAAGTTTAACATGCACTAAATCATGCACCTAACCTAGCCATCCACCTTTCTCTACCCCGTGTGGTACCAAACCACTGGTGGTGCCAAACCACTGGTGACTTAAAGTCACGAAATCTGTCATATTGTGGTGCCAAACCACTGGTGGGGCCAACCCACATGTGATACCAAATCACTGGCGTCAATCCCATAATATAATCCATGGGGCCAACCCACTGTGGTGTTAAGCCACTGGGACGAGACGCTATGAGGTGCCAAACCTCTGGAGGTGCCAAACCTCTGGTGACCGAAGTCACGAAATGTGGTACCAAACCACTGGTGTCCGTCGACACGAATATCACTTCCCCCTCCACTCATTTATCCCACAATAATCCATGATATTTAACAAAAATCATGCCAACATGCTTATTTAGCAACATACACTGGATTTATCATTACCCATATATTTAAGTCACATATACCAAATATGTTGTGCTTCTCAAAAGCATCATAAAGAACTCATAACGACAAGGACTTACCTGAATCCTTGCTTATACCATTATGGTATTAAATCCAAATCTACATCATTCCAAATTAGCACACACAATGTATTTAGCACAGTTATTAATTATAAGTGTGTATGTACACACCTGTTTCTACCGAAATTTCTAGATCCCAAAGATCCGATCTACGACGCTAGATTGTTGATCCTATAATCAGCCAACAACAGGGTTAGAGATTTTGGCCTATTCAGCCAATCCAAATAATCCCGAAAGATACGATGTACCAAAAATATGGCCTTTGGCCGAATGTGCTTAACCACTTACCAAACTCACCGAAATCCCGAATTTGTCACTTGCCCTGTTGAGATCCCTACCAAAACACTTGTTAAAATTGGCTTGCACACTAATACATAATCAAGGCCTATGGCCGAATGGTACTTACCTTAGGAAAACAAATCCCAAGAGCTTCCCTCAATATACCTTAACGTTATCTACACACAAAACGTACACCATTAGAACCATAACCTCATTCGGCCAACTTACCAAGGCTTGTTTCTCAAGCTTTTCGGCACACAAAAGGAAAAGCAAAGAAGCCGAATGTTAAAGTGACACACTTACCCCCTTTGGAAATCGATAGCACCTTACTAAGAGGATTCGGCCTAAGCCCTTTATGGAAGAGATATTCGGCTAGCAACACAAATGGAAGGTGCAATTTTTTTTAGTAAAAGAGAGGGGTAGGTTCGGCTAAGTAGAAGAAAAGAAGAAGAAAATTTTTGAAGAACTTTAGCAATTGCGGTTTGGGAAGAATTCGGCCAGCATCAAGAAGAGAAAAGAACAGAATTTTTTTATGAATTTCGGCCCCTCTCTCTAGGTGATAAACCGAATGTGGATGGCCCTAATGAATCCTTCATTCGGCCAACTCTCACCCTCTTTTTGTGATAATTTCCAGCTTTTAATTATCACTTTAAAAATAACATTTATCTCCTATTCTTACCTTTATCACCTCTTCAAAATAAAAATAAAATAAAAGAAATCATGTGCTCATCAATTTCTTCCAGCCGAATTTTAAAAAACAAAATCAGCTTGATCCTTATCCCAATTGAAGATCCCATGTGCAGGCCAATTCCTTCTCTCCCTTTCCACGCCAGCCTTGAAAAATAAAAAACCAATTGCAGCTCCCTTGGTTCGAACCTAGACCCTCACTACCGCAGCCCTCTCTTCCAACGCCCCAAGCCACTCTTCCCATTTGACTTTCATGTCATAAAACCCCATCATTTAATTTTAAAGCCTTCTTACTTAAGCCCATCACCGTATATATAAAAAAAATAAAATGCAAAACGCTGCTCCAGCCATTTGAACCTGCGCCCATCTTCACCTCCATCTCCTAAGTGGCGCATGGAAGCCACTTTGCCAATGAGTTCTTTGTGCTAAGCTTCACCCGAAATTTTACTTAACCCCTAGCTCACCTAGCTTCCTTCTTTAAAACACTTAGAAAGAAATTTTTAGTTCTAAGTCAGGCCTAGCTCGGGGTTATTTCTAGACCCTAAAACATGCCAAATGATCCTAGTATTTAATTCTTCAAGCACACACATGGGAAATTAATTAAATTACAAACAACCCCCAATTTAGGGTGTTACAAGAAGGGGGAGGAAACATGATCTCTTTTAGACTGTCACCAGTGGTTAGGTACCACAAGTGGGTTGGCCCCACATATGATATTTTGTGACTAAGTCTTAGTGGTTTGGAACCACCAGTGGTTTGGTACCACATATATTATTTCTGTGACTCGTCCTAGTGGTTTGGTACCCTAGTGGGTTGGCCCCACATATATTCATTAAGGGATTGTCACCAGTAGTTAGGTACCACAAGTGGGTTGGCCCCACGTATTATATTTTGTGACATTTGTCACCAGTGGTTTGGTACCACATATATTATTTCTGTGACTCGTTCTAGTGGTTTTGTACCACAATAAGTTGGCCCCACATATATTCATTAAGGAATTGTCACCAGTGGTTAGGTACCACAAGTGGGTTGGCCCCACATATAATTATTTGTGACTTTTGTTACCAGTGGTTTGGAACCACCAGTGGTTAGGTACCACCAGTGGCTAGGTGCCACAGATATTGGATAGATTCCAGAGATATGGAGGATGGATATTAGGTTGATTGGGTTGCATTACATACATGCTTAATATATGATTGGTGTGAGAGCTCAAAGCTCAATTGGACGGGGATTTACACACTGAGTCTCGGTGACTCACCCCTTTGCTTATTTTTCCAGGTAATCATTAGATCGCGGATTTAGGAGCTAAGGCAGACTTGTGGTGGCCATGCATTACGATTGCTTTCTTAAACTTCTTTTTAATTTGAACTTATTTTAATTCAGGATTTTATTTTGTAATAAGGCCACTATTACTTTAAATTTGGTATTTTATTTGGTTTAGCTTTTAATTTGATTACTGCCTATTATTATTAAATGTTCAATACGAGAATTTCCTAAACCCTTGATAATCATTTTCCAAAATGTTAAATAAAGGATTACCAGCGAATAAATATTTAAACTCGAAAATTTTAACAAACTCTCAGATTTTAAACAACCCTTTCTTGTGACATGCCAGATCCGGTCATAACTTCTAGGCCGGGTTTGGGGTGTTACAGTTATTGCCGCAATTGGCCGTTACCCATTAAATTGCGACCGCAATCCACCACTATTGGTGTGACTCCACTTCACACCGCTATTTTCAACATTAGCGGTTTCAGACGGCGCCGCTACCGCTATGTAGCGGTCGTTATTCCGATATCGGTCCGCTATTTGAAACCTTGCTCGAGAGTAATCCTGGAAAGTGATTCAAAAATTGTTATTAGGAATCTCCAAGCATCTATGGAGAATTATTCAGAGATGAGGCCGATTACCTAGGATGTAAAGAATCTGGCGAGGAGTTTTGCATCTTGTCGTTTTGAATTTGTCAGGAGAGAAGGAAATACAGCGGTGCATGCGATGGCGTACAAAGGAATGAAGCACTCAGAGGATTCCTTCTGGGTAGAGGATGCTCCACTTCGGGTTTTGGAGCTGACTGATCTAGACCGTCGTTTCCACCAACCGCCGTAATTGCCTCCCTATCTGTTCGAAGTTCCCGGTTGAGAATATTTGTCACTCTAAGCGTTGAATCTCAACTCTCTTCCTCTGGTTGGTGGCTCCGACTGCCAATCTTGGGAAGGTTTTTGGCCATCTTGGGTTGCTGGTCACTGAAGGGTTTGGAAGAAGCTTTTAGATGTGTTTTTGTGCTTTCCTTTGTTACTTTACTGTTTCTAATTTGTTTTCCTATATGACTTTTGTTGGGTGTTGTTTTGCTTTTGTTTGGTTTGGGTTTTGTCTTAACATTTGTTGTGTTTGGGTTTTGTTTGTTATTTGTTTTGGACTTCCAAGTCCAGTTGAATCAAAATGGACCGTATTTCTCAAAAAAATTTATTAAAATCCTTTAAAAACAATTTAAATGTGTTTAAAACAACTTAAATTTGGTTCTTTAAATTTGTCTAAAAATTATTTAATTTTTGAGTATATGTTTAGAGCTACTAAAATATTTTTTTAATATTTTTAAATGTATTCTTAAACGATTTAAATATATTTAAAAAAGACGGAAAAGGCATTCATATTATGCCAAATGTCATAAACATGTAGTGTCAATACTAATTTTTTTAAAGAAAATTCATTAGTTATATGAATGAGACCATACAGTTCGGAAAAGAGAAAAAAGAAATCAGACATTGTAATCTTTCCATCACAATTTTTGAAAAAAAACAAACAAATATACCCACAAAATAGATCTATAAACTGAAAAGAGAGAGATTGTGGAATGAATGAGTAGAACAAACAAAAAGAGAACGTTGGTGAAAACGAAAAAAAAAAGGTGGACAATAACTAATCCAAATACTAGCATCGCGGCTAAACGAAATAAGGGAAAAAAGTATATTGATTGGAGAAAAAAAAAGTTTTTGTGAATACTATTATTTAACTAAAATCTTGTAATAATATATGTCGAAACCATTTTTTTTGTTGAAAACGAGGTCGACTTTAAAAACAAAAATGGAGTCGCCACCAATCTTTTTTTTAGGTGTGATCGGGTCACCTTGAGATTGATCGTTAAAATGTTTTGATTTATTAAAGTGATTATTTTTGCCTACAAAATTTCGAGAAAACAGGTTCGGGAGTTGGTTACGCATGAGGAAGGATTAGCACCCTCGTAACCCCCAAAATTGGTACCAAATTGACTAGTTAACGTCTTAATGTCGAAAAATTGAAAAGATTTTAAAATACGATCCTCGTTGTTTTTTTTTAAAAAAAAAACTTGAATAAATTGAATTGGATGTTGAGACCCGCTTATTTCGAAGAAGTAAAATGTCATGTCCAGTGAGTTAGGATACGACATTTTGAATCCTCGAAATTAAGCTTGTCTTATGACTTTTAAAACTAGTGCATTTAAATTCAAAAAAGATATTCGGTCATTTGGGTCAAATGAAAAATCGGAACCCAGTAAGTTAGGGCACAATTTCTCAAAATTCCAAACACAGAATATCGCCTTTGTTTTTAGAAATCCTTATCTCGAGATAACAAAATGTCACATCCAGTGAGTTAGGACACAACCTTTTTGAATTCCTGAGAATAAGCTTTTATTTAAATTTTATATGCTTTGATTTTAAAAGAAAAATAATAGGTTCTTTAGATTTGATGAGAAAATTTGAAACCTAGTAAGTTAGGGTACGATTTCTTTCGAACCTTAGAATGCGGAGTGTTTTCTTATTTCAAAACAACAATCTCATATTTAAAGAATAATTATGTGACATAAATCTAATAAATTAATGAAGCATAAGGATCATGATAATAAAAACACAATAAACAGCAAATATGAGCCTATTTAGAAATTCAATGTAACGCCCCGAAATTTTGGCCTAGAAGTATTGGGTCTTGAGCATAGAGACAGTGGGAGACTGCGCATAAGTGAGTGACTGTGCACATTAGTAACAAGAATGGGCTTGCTGGTATGGTGGTTAAGTGAGTATTAGCTTACCTTGAGGTTCTGGGTTCGAGACGTTGTGTGTGCATCTTGAATGGTACATTTATTTTAGGTTTTAAAATGATGATTCAGCTTTATTTTGGGTACCTTAATTGTTTAAGTTATTACTGTATTTTTATTTTATTTTGGGGATTATTTAGTGGGGGTTTACCTTAATTTTATTTTCTTTTCACGTTTCCCACTTTCCCTCTCCATTTTTCTCTTTTACTTTTCTTTACTTCTTGCTTCTTAAAAACAATACTTAAAGTTCAGTATTGGTTTTGTGACAGACCAATTTTGACCCTAATCGGAACGGTGGTTTCGGGACCACTAATCCGAGCCCAATAAATATTTTTATATATATATATATTTTACTTTGTGTCCATTATGGGTGAATTGTTGCATGTGAATGTTTTGTTTGAGAATTTAACTGTTTGGGTGTTTAATTGGCAAAAAGGACTAAATTGCCAAAGGAACTAAGATAGCAAACATGAAACAAATAAGGGGCTAAGTGAATTGAGACTTAAACATAGGGATTTGCATGTCAAATTCCCCTTGTTAGAGAGGTGGACGGCAAGCTTGTAATAAAATAACTCATGGCTTTAAAATATTGTTTTTAAGACATTATTTTATGTAAGCATGCTAAGAATATTAAGCTTTTATAAATATATTATAAACATAAGTAATATATTATATTAAAAGCATGCTAAAATAAGGTGTTAGTAGAATTAAACAAAAAGGAAATTAATCTACATCTCTTTCCTCCTTCATCTACCCGAATCTCACCTTGAAGAAGAGAAGAAACTTACCTTCTTCATTCGGCTGATGCATGTGTCTCTAAGGTGAGGTATTAAGCTTCATTTTTGATGATTTTTGCATGGTTGTGGGTAGTCTTTTATACTATCGAATTATGGTGCAAAACTTGAGATTTAAGCTCCTTTAGGTTCGCCATGATCTAGTTCTATGGCTTTTTCATGTTCGATGGAAACATGTTAGCTATGGTTAGTCTAATTGTTTGCTAAATAGAAAATGGGTGAGTATTTTAACTTGTTTTTAATAAGTCATTTTATATAGTATTGCTTATGTTTGATGCTAATGAAAATTAAGTTAAAATCTTGGATTTTAACAAACTAATATTCTACTGGGCTTTGGAGGAATAAATTATGGTTAATTAGCTTGTTGCTTGGTATTGTGTTGAAGAAAATGCGTGGGTACTTGAATTAGCAAATTCGGTCATAGGAAAGAATGATATTAAGCAATTGCATTCGGTTATATATGTATACTTATAAAGTGAATGTATGGCCATAGATAAGAAGATAAGTTTTAAACTAAAGTACATTAAAGGGATAGAAGGAAGGGTTATAGAGGATCCTAGAGACCTAAGGGCCATTCGGCCATGGAAAAGAAATCCAAATGAGTTGAAATTATGTTGTGGTGTGCAATCGGTTAAATTGGAAAAGTTAAATGCTTGAATTTGGTGTGGTTATTGTTTAGATTAAATGTATGAAGTAAGGATTCTGGTTCCTAGTTTTCTTGAATTAAGTTGTGTGTAATTTGTTTTGAGTTGAGTAAAAGGGACAGGGTGAATATGAACAAAATTTATTTAACATTTTTAGATCGGGAACAAAAGAGAAGGAACAAGATCGAGGAAAAACAAAGATTATCGAGTAGCCGATTTGCACGGCTTATCGACAACCGAGGTAAGTCCTTTATCTAAAATATGTCAATAAGTTAATCACGAATTTAGTGAATGATAAACTGTGGAAATTTAATGTATAAATTCATGATATAGCCGAGTGTAACTGTATGGTATTGAAGTGAATTTATTTGGCTAAAGCAAATGGATAAGTAAGTTCTTGAGCAATCTTATGTTTTGAGGTTATTTACAAAATCTAATGAATGATAGAATTTGTATGAGTTGGTGTAAAACCATGAGTTGGCCGAATGTGATGATGATGGATTGGGTTGATTTCAAATGTATTTAACTAAATGTGAATAAATGCATGTGGTTCGATATGTGACAGTGAAATGCGAAAAGTATGTAAAGTTATTTTTGACATTCGGGCTTTATGCCTAGCAGGCCTCGTGCCGGTGACATAATCGGGCTTTATGCCTAGCAGGCTTCGTGCCGGTGACATAATCGGGCTTTACGCCTAGCAGGCCTCATGCCGGTGTTATTTATCGGGCTTTACGCCTAGCAGGCCTTGTGCCGGTGTTACTTTTCAGGCTTTTACGCCTAGCAGGCTTGATGCCGGTGATGTATTTTACCAAAGAGAAATTGAATCTTTGTTCAAGACAATTTAGAGCTAAATTGTTAAGAATACGGTTCAGATAAGTATGTAAGGTATGCTATGTTTAATATTACTTGGGTCAAATTAATATTGATGGATGTAATTTGACGGAAGCCGAGCTTAGAACGTGCTATTATGGAACAATTGGTTTTCATGTATAGACGTTAAGAAAGTAGATTTCCATGCGATATACTTATATGAACTACGAAGAAATGTAGGTCTAAGGAAATGATCCCTAATTCACTTAGTTTACTGAATTACTAGTATTCGGCTTTGTGTAAACTATTTACTTAATTGCCTATGTGAGATGCAGTATGTTGATTGTTTTCTTTTCGTAAATAATTAAATGTTCTATTATCATGAGTTAGGACTTACTAAGCTAGTAAGCTTAATTATGTGAGATGTTTCCTCTGTTTTATAGATTAGGAACAAGCCACAAGCTCATCGATCGTCGAAAAGTCGCTCACACTATCAATCTACATTTTGGGTACTCTTTCATTTTGGTTTTAAGCAAAGGCATGTATAGGAAGGACTTGGTTTTGTTTGATGGAATCTTAAGGTTTATGTGTAAAAACAACTAAAAATAGCCATGCGAAAATGGCTAAATCTTTGTTAAGTACGTTGGTGTGTTTTGAATGTAAGTTGGTTCATGGTAGCAATGTCCATGCATTCTTAATCAAGTTAATCGTTTTTATTAAGGAAATGTTTGTATATGAATTGAATCCTTGAATTTGAGATGTAGGTAGGTTCGGTTAGAAGCTAGTTTATTTATTTTTTTGAATGAAATAAAACAGCTTGTAGTGGCAGCAGTGACGTGAGTTAGAAAAATCACCAAAAATAGGGTATATTGAGATTGGAGGTGAGTGAGTTATGAAATTGAACCTTAGTGTGTCTATTTTTACATGAAAGAAACAGAATAGGTAAAAGATTGGTATATTATGAGATAATTAAGTTTTAACGAGACCTGCTCTGAATGAATTCGTGAGCTACTGTCCCGTTTTGGAAAAATTGTCAAAAATTGTACAAAAATAATTAGGAATCGTGGTTTATATGTGTAGAATCCCAAATGAGTCTATTTTTCAATGGTATAAACAAGAACATCATAGGAAATTTGTGCAATCTGATAACTGCAGTTTTATAGGGACAGGTCAGAATTGTCCAGCAGTGTAATAAGGGTAACTTTGAAGAATAAACTGTACTAATTGGCCACATTAAAAATTCTGGAAAAATTATGGTGAATAGTTATATGAGTCTAGTTTCAAGAAAAATTTACGGATCTAAATTTTGAGTTTTGTAACTCGAGTTATGGCCGATTTAGTCAGCATGACGCAGTTGGGCAGCTTTAAAATTTTTACTCCTCGAGTTAATGGTCACGTCTAGTAATGCCACGTACTCGATTCCGAAAAGGGTACCGGGTAAGGGGTGTTACATTTGATTGGTATCAGAGCTTACGGTTTAGTCGATTCTAGGACTACCGTGGCGCGTGTGAGTCTAGCTATACATGCCTGTGGTTATATGTTGATAGTGTGGTGACTTCTGACAGCCTGAACTTTGTTTTGTATAGTAAATGGACTCAACCGAAAAGAGTCAGAGGCGATGATGTGGAGAGCGTGGCGCCTGACCGTACCCACGGATCAGCGCCGACAGACTCTCAACCTGTTTCGGGTAGCCACGAAGGAGAAACTAAACAAGCCTTTCATCGAATGATGAATGAGTGGTTTGCCCAATTTATTCAAAATAACCCGGCTGTACCCCAACCTCCGCCCCCGAATAATCCAACTCCGATTCCTTCAGCTCCCCAATGATAGATCCGATGAGATCTAGTAGGCCCCAGCTTGATAAAATCTGAAAATATGGGGCCAAGAATTTAAAGCTAATGACGATGATGACGCTGAGAGAGAGCCGAAATGTGGCTTGATAACACTATTCGGGTACTTGATGAGTCGTCTTGTACTCGGATGAATGCTTGAAGTGTACTATATCCTCATCATGGACACTTTGCATATCACCGTGGAATACACTAGTATCGGTGGTTCCAAAGAAAAAGTGACATGGGATTTCTTCCAAACTGAATTTCGCAAGAAGTATATTAGCCGAGATTCATTGATCAAAACGAAAGGAGTTCCTTGAAATAAACAAGAAGCGAATGACCGTAACGGAATATGAAAGAAAATTTGTCGCTCACCGATATGCTAGAGAATGTGTTTCTCTCTGAAGCTATTATGTGTAAAAGATTTGAAGACGGCCTAAATGAAGATATAAAGATGTTTGTTGGCATTCTTGAAATCCAAGAGTTTGTAACTTTAGTTGAGAGAGCTTGCAAAGTCAAGAGCTCTAAAAGAGAAAAGAAAGGCCGAGACGAAGCTAGAGACATCCGAAAAAGGTCTTCGGTAAAGTCTTTCATTCCACGATCAAGAAGCCCAGAGATGACTACAAATGATGTAAAGCTACTACAGATCCACCTAGACGGATCGACCTCCTATGAGCTCCCGAGCTACCTCGATAGCCAGTGTTGGTAACATTCCACAAAATAGAGTTGAATGCAAGCACTGTGGGAAATGGCACTCAGGGAGTTGTAGATTCCATGATCGGTCTTGCTATAAATGTGGATCGTCAGATCATTTTATTAGAGAGTGTCCGGTTAGCCGAAAGCGAGAATACGCTTCGAACACTAAACCGAGCAACGTGTCAATGCGAGGTAGACCACCCAGACATTCAGGCAATGTAGGTGGTAGTCAGAAAGGAACGAAGAACACTACAGATCGATCTGAGGCTAGAGCTCCGGCTAGAGCATATGCTGCGCGAGCTAGAGAGGATGCTTCCTCTACCGACGTCATTACCGGTACTTTCACTCTTTATGATACTACTGTGATTGCACTAATTGATCCTGGTTCGACTCATTCTTATGTGTGTGAAACTTTAAAATTTGGCAAGACTCTGCTAGTTGAGTCTACCGAGTTTGTGATTCGTGTGTCCAACCCTTTGGGTAGATGTGTGCTTGTTAATAAAGTGTGTAGAGGTTGCCCGTTGATGATTCGGGATTATTGCTTCCCAGCTGATTTAATGTTGTTGCCCTTTGACGAATTTGATATAATCTTGGGTATGGACTGGTTAACTTCACATGAGGCAGTAGTGGATTGTAAAAGGAAGCTTATCGATTTGAAATGTCGAAATGGTGAGACCATCAGAATTAAATCCTGTGACGTAAATGGGTTGCCTACACATAATATCTTCAATGTTAGCCCGAAAATATGTGAGAAAAGGGTGTGAAGCTTATTTGGCCTATGTAATCGGATAATAAAATGTCCGAGATACAAATTGAATCAGACGCTTGTATATGAATACCCCGATGTGTTTCCTGAAGAACTACCGGGTTTACCCCCAGTACGAGAGATTGAATTCAGCATTGAATTAGTACCGGGTGCGGCTCCGATTTCGATAGCTCCGTACCGAATGGCACCTATTGAATTAAAAGAATTGAAAGCGCAGCTTGCAAGAGTTGATGAGATAAGGGCTTCACGCGACCGAGTTTCTTCTCTCCGTAAGTGCACCGGTTTATTTGTGAAAAGAAAGATGGAACTATGCGAATGTGTATCGACTACCGACAACTAAATAAGGTAACCATAAAGAATAAGTACCAAGTTACCTCGGATTGACGATTTATTTGATCAATTGAAGGGGCTTGGTGTTTTCGAAAATAGATTTGAGATCGGGCTATTATCAGTTGCGAGTCAGAGATACAGATGTGCCAAAGACTGCTTTCCGAACGAGGTACGGACACTATGAGTTTTTGGTTATGCCTTTTGGACTCACTAATGCACCTGCTGTTTTTATGGATCTAATGAACCGGTCTTCCGGCGCTTTTGGATCGGATTGTAGTAGTGTTTATTGATGATATACTGATCTACTCCAAAAATGAAACGGAACATGCTGAGCATTTGAGATTAGTACTACAAATTTTGAGAGATCAACGATTGTATGCAAAGTTCAGTAAGTGTGAGTTCTGGATGAATGAAGTCAACTTCTTGGGTCATGTTGTTTCTGTCGTGTATTCGGTGGATCCAAACAAAATAGCAACCATACTCGATTGGAAACCACCAAAGAATGTTTCCGAGATTCGAGTTTCCTAGGCCTCATGGTATTACAGCGGTTTGTAAAGGTTTTTCTATTATAGCTACACCGCTGACGAGACTACTACGAGAAAGATGTCAAATTTGAGTGGTCGAAAAAATGTCGAAAAAGTTCGAGCAATTGAAAGCCTTTTTGACAGTAAGCCCCAAGTGATTAACTTAGCTTTGAATCGGGTAAAGAATTTACTATTTTTAGTGATGCTTCCTTAAATGGGTCAAGTTGTGTTTTAATGCAAGAAGGCAAGGTGATAGCCTACGCTTCGAGACAATTGAAGCCGCATGAGAAAAATTATCCAACTCACGATCTGGAGTTAGCATCCATTGTGTTCGCATTAAAAATTTGGCGTCACTACTTATTTGGCGAAAATGTCATATTTATTCGGATCACAAAAGTTTGAAATATTTGATGACTCGTAAAGACTTAAACTTGAGACAACGCAGATGGTTAGAATTGCTTTGAAAGACTATGAATTAGTGATTGACTACCATCCGGGAAAAGCTAATGTTGTAGCGGATGCGTTAAGTCGAAAATCATTATTTACACTTCGTGCATTGAACGCACGGGTGGCTATATCTGATGATGGTTCGATCATAGCCGAGTTACAAGCAAGACCGATGTTCATTCAAAGAAATTTGCGATGCACGTAAAGTTGACGAAAAAGCTAGTTGCTATTCGGATCCAGGTGTAAACGCTACGTAATCGATTTCGGATAGATGCAAATGACTATGCAATTATAAAAGTCGATTGTGTGTTCCGATGAACTCAGATTTGATACAGATGATTCTAAGTGAGGCCCATAATGGCCGAATGTCGATACACCCGGGTAGCACGAAAATGTATAATGATTTGAAGCAGTTCTATTGGTGGCCTGGCATGAAACGAGATATATCCGAATTTGTCTCCAAGTGCTTAATCACAACAAGTGAAAGCTAAGCATCAGGTTCCATCCGGATTGCTTCAGCCAATCATGATACCTGAATGGAAATGGGATAGAATCACCATGGATTTTGTATCCGGTCTCCCTATGACACCTAGTAAGAAAGACGCCGTATGGGTTATCGTTGATAGACCGACTAAATCACTCATTTTGTGCCGATGCGCGCCGACTATTCACTTGACAAACTCGCCAATTGTATGTGTCGCAGATTGTAAGATTGCACGCGGTACCGAGTTCCATTGTTTCAGATAGAGACCCAAGATTTACATCGCGATTCTGGAAGAAATTGCAAGATGCATTAGGTACTAAACTTCATTTTAGTACAGCCTTCCATCCGCAAACAGACGGTCAGTCTGAGCGAACTATTTTGATACTTGAGGACATGTTGAGGTGTTGCGTTCTTGAGTTTGAAGGTACGTGGGAACGATACCTACCTTTGATTGAATTTGCTTACAATAATGGCTTTCAATCTAGCATAAAAATGGCACCTTATGAAGCCTTATATGGTCGAAAATGTCGCACACCGTTGTATTGGACTGAGCTCAGTGAGAATAAGATACACGGGGTTGATTGGATTAAAGAAACTGAACAAAAGGTAGCTGTAATTAGAAGTAATTTGAAAGCTGCTTCGGATCGTCAAAAGTCCTATGCCGATTTAAAACGCAAGGACATTGAATTTCAGGTCGGAGATCGGGTGTTCTTGAAAGTTTCTCCGTGGAAGAAAATACTCCGATTCGGTCAGAAAGGTAAGTTGAGTCCGAGATTTATTGGACCGTATGAAATCACCGAGCGTATAGGGCCTATTGCTTATCGATTGAAACTGCCCCTTGACTTAGAAAAGATACACAATGTATTTCACGTTTCGATGCTTCGCAGATACAGATCGGATCCGTCCCATGTGATTACCCCGTCAGAGATTGAAATTCGATCTGATTTGACCTAAGATGAGGAACCGATCCGTATCTTAGCTCGGGAAACCAAAGAGTTAAGAAATAAAAGGGTTCCATTAGTAAAGATTTTATGGAATCGCACGGAGTTGAAGAGGCTACGTGGGAGCTGAAGGGTCAATGAAGCAAAGAATATCCGAACTTATTTAACGGTAAGATTTTCGGGGACGAAAATCTTTAAGGGGGGGAGAGTTGTGACAGACCAATTTTGACCCTAATCGGAACGGTGGTTTCGGGACCACTAATCCGAGCCCAATAAATATTTATATATATATATATATTTTACTTTGTGTCCATTATGGGTGAATTGTTGCATGTGAATGTTTTGTTTGAGAATTTAATCTGTTTGGGTGTTTAATTGGCAAAAGGACTAAATTGCCAAAGGAACTAAGATAGCAAACATGAAACAAATAAGGGGCTAAGTGAATTGAGACTTAAACATAGGATTTGCATGTCAAATTCCCTTGTTAGAGAGGTGGACGGCAAGCTTGTAATAAAATAACTCATGGCTTTAAAATATTGTTTTTAAGACATTATTTTATGTAAGCATGCTAAGAATATTAAGCTTTTATAAATATATTATAAACATAAGTAATATATTATATTAAAAGCATGCTAAAATAAGGTGTTAGTAGAATTAAACAAAAAGAAATTAATTTACATCTCTTTCCTCCTTCATCTACCCGAATCTCACCTTGAAGAAGAGAAGAAACTTACCTTCTTCATTCTGATGCATGTGTCTCTAAGGTGAGGTATTAAGCTTCATTTTTGATGATTTTTGCATGGTTGTGGGTAGTCTTTTATACTATCGAATTATGGTGCAAAATTTGAGATTTAAGCTCCCTTAGGTTCGGCCATGATCTAGTTCTATGGCTTTTTCATGTTCGATGGAAACATGTTAGCTATGGTTAGTCTAATTGTTTGCTAAATAGAAAAATGGGTGAGTATTTTAACTTGTTTTTAATAAGTCATTTTATATAGTATTGCTTGCGTTTGATGCTAATGAAAATTAAGTTAAAATCTTGGATTTTAACAAACTAATATTCTTTGGGCTTTGGAGGAATAAATTATGGTTAATTAGCTTGTTGCTTGGTATTGTGTTGAAGAAAATGCGTGGGTACTTGAATTAGCAAATTCGGTCATAGGAAAGAATGATATTAAGCAATTGCATTCGGTTATATATGTATACTTATAAAGTGAATGTATGGCCATAGATAAGAAGATAAGTTTTAAACTAAAGTACATTAAAGGGATAGAAGGAAGGGTTATAGAGGATCCTAGAGACCTAAGGGCCATTCGGCCATGGAAAAGAAATCCAAATGAGTTGAAATTATGTTGTGGTGTGCAATCGGTTAAATTGGAAAAGTTAAATGCTTGAATTTGGTGTGGTTATTGTTTAGATTAAATGTATGAAGTAAGGATTCGGTTCCTAGTTTTCTTGAATTAAGTTGTGTGTAATTTGTTTTGAGTTGACTAAAAGGGACAGGTGAATATGAACAAAATTTATTTAACATTTTTAGATCGGGAACAAAAGAGAAGGAACAAGATCGAGGAAAAACAAAGATTATCGAGTAGCCGATTTGCACGGCTTATCGACAACCGAGGTAAGTCCTTTATCTAAAATATGTCAATAAGTTAATCACGAATTTAGTGAATGATAAATCAGGAAATTTAATGTATAAATTCATGATATAGCCGAGTGTAATCAGTATGGTATTGAAGTGAATTTATTTGGCTAAAGCAAATGGATAAGTAAGTTCTTGAGCAATCTTATGTTTTGAGGTTATTTACAAAATCTAATGAATGATAGAATTTGTATGAGTTGGTGTAAAACCATGAGTTGGCCGAATGTGATGATGACGGATTGGGTTGATTTCAAATGTATTTAACTAAATGTGAATAAATGCATGTGGTTCGATATGTGACAGTGAAATGCGAAAAGTATGTAAAGTTATTTTTGACATTCGGGCTTTATGCCTAGCAGGCCTCGTGCCGGTGACATAATCGGGCTTTATGCCTAGCAGGCTTCGTGCCGGTGACATAATCGGGCTTTACGCCTAGCGTGCCCTCGTCTTGGTGTTATTTATCGGGCTTTACGCCTAGCGTGCCTTGTGCCTGTGTTATTTATCGGGCTTTACGCCTAGCGGTGCCTTGTGCCGTGTTACTTTTCGAGCTTTTACGCCTAGCGTGCTTGATGCCTGATGTATTTTACCAAAGAGAAATTGAATCTTTGTTCAAGACAATTTAGAGCTAAATTGTTAAGAATACTGTTCGAATAAGTATGTAAGGTATGCTATGTTTAATATTACTTGGGTCAAATTAATATTGATGGATGTAATTTGACTGGAAGCCGAGCTTAGAACGTGCTATTATGGAACAATTGGTTTTCATGTATAGACGTTAAGAAAGTAGATTTCCATGCGATATACTTATATGAACTACGAAGAAATGTAGGTCTAAGGAAATGATCCTAATTCACTTAGTTTCTTCGAATTACTAGTATTCGGCTTTGTGTAAACTATTTACTTAATTGCCTATGTGAGATGCATATGTTGATTGTTTTCTTTTAAGTAAATAATTAAATGTTCTATTATCATGAGTTAGGACTTACTAAGCTAGTAAGCTTAATTATGTGAGATGTTTCCTCTGTTTTATAGATTAGGAACAAGCCACAAGCTCATCGGGATCGTCGAAAGTCGCTCACACTATCAATCTACATTTTGGGTACTCTTTCATTTTGGTTTTAAGCAAAGGCATGTATAGGAAGGACTTGGTTTTTGTTTGATGGAATCTTAAGGTTTATGTGTAAAAACAACTAAAAATAGCCATGCGAAAATGGCTAAATCTTTGTTAAATACGTTGGTGTGTTTTGAATGTAAGTTGGTTCATGGTAGCAATGTCCATGCATTCTTAATCAAGTTAATCGTTTTTATTAAGGAAATGTTTGTATATGAATTGAATCCTTGAATTTGAGATGTAGGTAGGTTCGGTTAGAAGCTAGTTTATTTTTTTTGAATGAAATAAAACAGACTTGTAGTGGCAGCAGAGTGACGTGAGTTAGAAAAATCACCAAAAATAGGGTATATTGAGATTGGAGGTGAGTGAGTTATGAAATTGAACCTTAGTGTGTCTATTTTTACATGAAAGAAACAGAATAGGTAAAAGATTGGTATATTATGAGATAATTAAGTTTTAACGAGACCTGCTTTGAATGAATTAAGTGAGCTCTTTGTCCCGTTTTGGAAAAATTGTCAAAAATTATACAAAAATAATTAGGAATCGTGGTTTATGTAGAATCCCAAATGAGTCTATTTTTCAATGGTATAAACAAGAACATCATAGGAAATTTGTGCAATCTGATAATCTGCAGTTTTATAGGGACAGTCGAATTGTCCAAAGAGTGTAATAAGGGTAACTTTGAAGAATAAACTGTACTAATTGGCCACATTAAAAATTCTGGAAAAATTATGGTGAATAGTTATATGAGTCTAGTTTCAAGGAAAATTTACGGATCTAAATTTCGAGTTTTGTAACTCGAGTTATGGCCGATTTAGTCAGCATGACGCAGTTGGGCAGCTTTAAAATTTTTACTCCTCGAGTTAATGGTCATGTCTAGTAATGCCACGTACTCGATTCTGGAAAGGGTACCGGGTAAGGGGTGTTACATTTGATTGGTATCAGAGCTTACGGTTTAGTCGATTCTAGGACTACCGTGGCGCGTGTGAGTCTAGCTATACATGCCTGTGGTTATATGTTGATAGTGTGGTGACTTCTGACAGCCTGAACTTTGTTTTGTATAGTAAATGGACTCAACCGAGAAGAGTCAGAAGGCGATGATGTGGAGCGTGGCGCTGACCGTACCCACGGATCAGCGCCGACAGACTCTCGACCTGTTTCGGGTAGCCACGAAGGAGAAACTAAACAAGCCTTTTATCGAATGATGAATGAGTGGTTTGCCCAATTTATTCAAAATAACCCGGCTGTACCCCAACCTCCGCCCCCGAATAATCCAACTCCGATTCCTTCAGCTCCCCCAATGATAGATCCGATGAGATCTAGTAGGCCCCCAGTTGATAAAATCCGAAAATATGGGGCCGAAGAATTTAAAGCTAATGACGATGATGACGCTGAGAGAGCCGAAATGTGGCTTGATAACACTATTCGGTACTTGATGAGTGTCTTGTGTACTCGGATGAATGCTTGAAGTGTACTATATCCTTCTTTGCGGGACCGTGCATATCACCGTGGAATACACTAGTATCAGTGGTTCCGAAAGAAAAAGTGACATGGGATTTCTTCCAAACTGAATTTCGCAAGAAGTATATTAGCCAGAGATTCATTGATCAAAAACGAAAGGAGTTCCTTGAGCTGAAACAAGGGCGAATGACCGTAACGGAATATGAAAGAAAATTTGTCAGGCTCAGCCGATATGCTAGAGAATGTGTTTCTACTGAAGCTATTATGTGTAAAAGATTTGAAGACGGCCTAAATGAAGATATAAAGATGTTTGTTGGCATTCTTGAAATCCAAGAGTTTGTAACTTTAGTTGAGAGAGCTTGCAAAGCTGAAGAGCTCGGAAAAGAGAAAAGAAAGGCTGAGACAGAAGCTAGAGACATCCGAAAAAGGTCTTCGGGTAAAGTCTTTCATTCCACGATCAAGAAGCCCAGAGATGACTACAGCCGACAGAAAGCTACTACAGATCCACCTAGACGGGATCGACCTCCTATGAGCTCCCGAGCTACCTCGATAGCTTGATGTTGGTAACATTCCACAAAATAGAGTTGAATGCAAGCACTTTGGGGAAATGGCACTCGAGGGGAGTTGTAGATTCCATGATCGGTCTTGCTATAAATGTGGATCGTCGATCATTTTATTAGTGAGAGTGTCCGGTTAGCCGAGCGAATACGATTGAGAACACTAAACCGAGCAACGTGTCAATGCGAGGTAGACCACCCGCACATTCGGGCAATGTAGGTGGTAGTCGAGAAAGGAACGAAGAACACTACGGATCGATCGATCGAGGCTAGAGCTCAGCTAGAGCATATCTTCGCGCGAGCTAGAGAGGATGCTTCCTCTACCGACGTCATTACCTGTGGTACTTTCACTCTTTATGATACTACGTGATTGCACTAATTGATCCCGGTTCGACTCATTCTTATGTGTGTGAAACTTTAAAATTTGGCAAGACTCGCTAGTTGAGTCTACCGAGTTTGTGATTCGTGTGTCCAACCCTTTGGGTAGATGTGTGCTTGTTAATAAAGTGTGTAGAGGTTGCCCGTTGATGATTCGGGATTATTGCTTCCCACCGATTTAATGTTGTTGCCCTTTGACGAATTTGATATAATCTTGGGTATGGACTCGTTAACTTCACATGAGGCAAAGCGAGTGGATTGTAAAAGGAAGCTTATCGATTTGAAATGTCGAAATGGTGAGACCATCGAATTAAATCTGTGACGTAAATGGGTTGCCTCTGATAATATCTTCAATGTTAGCCCAAAATATGTGAGAAAAGGGTGTGAAGCTTATTTGGCCTATGTACTGGATAATAAAATGTCCGAGATACAAATTGAATCAGATCGATTGTATATGAATACCCGATGTGTTTCTGAAGAACTACTGGTTTACCCCCGATCTGAGAGATTGAATTCAGCATTGAATTAGTACCAAGTGCGGCTCCGATTTCGATAGCTCCGCATGCAGAATGGCACCTATTGAATTAAAAGAATTGAAAGCGCAGATTGCAAGAGTTGTGAGATAAGGGCTTCACGCGACCGAGTTTCTCTCAGTAGGTGCACACGGTTTTATTTGTGAAAAAGAAAGATGGAACTATGCGAATGTGTATCGACTACCGACAACTAAATAAGGTAACCATAAAGAATAAGTACCGTTACCTCGGATTGACGATTTATTTGATCAATTGAAGGGGGCTTGATGTTTTTTCAAAATAGATTTGAGATCGGGCTATTATCGATTGCAGTCGAGAGATACGAGATGTGCCAAAGATCGCTTTCGAACGCAGGTACGACACTATGAGTTTTTGGTTATGCCTTTTGGACTCACTAATGCACTCCGCTTTGCTTTTATGGATCTAATGAACAAGGGTCTTCCGGCGCTTTTGGATCGGATTGTAGTAGTGTTTATTGATGATATACTTGATCTACTCCAAAAATGAAACGGAACATCTTGAGCATTTGAGATTAGTACTACAAATTTTGAGAGATCAACGATTGTATGCAAAGTTCGATAAGTGTGAGTTCGGATGAATGAAGTCAACTTCTTGGGTCATGTTGTTTTGGTGTCGTATTCGGTGGATCCAAACAAAATAGCAGACCATACTCGATTGGAAACCACCAAAGAATGTTTAGAGATTCGAGTTTCCTAGGCACAGCGGGTATTATGACAAAGTGGTTTGTAAAAGGTTTTTCTGTTATAGCTACACCGTTGACGAGACTACTACAGAAAGATGTCAAATTTGAGTGGTCAGAAAAATGTCAGAAAAGTTTCGAGCAGTTGAAAGCCTTTTTGAGCGAAGCCCCAGTATTAACTTAGCCTGAATCGGGTAAAGAATTTACTATTTTTAGTGATGCTTCCTTAAATGGGTCAGTTGTGTTTTAATGCAAGAAGGCAAGGTGATAGCCTACGCTTGAGACAATTGAAGCCGCATGAGAAAAATTATCCAACTCACGATCTGGAGTTAGCATCCATTGTGTTCGCATTAAAAATTTGGCGTCACTACTTATTTGGCGAAAATGTCATATTTATTCAGATCACAAAAGTTTGAAATATTTGATGACTCAGAAAGACTTAAACTTGAGACAACGCAGATGGTTAGAATTGCTGAAAGACTATGAATTAGTGATTGACTACCATCCGGGGAAAGCTAATGTTATAGCGGATACGTTAAGTCGAAAATCATTATTTACACTTCGTGCATTGAGCGGACGGGTGGCTATATCGATGATGGTTCGATCATAGCCGAAGTTACAAGCAAGACCGATGTTCATTCAAAGAAATTTGCGATGCACGAGAAGTTGACGAAAAAGCTAGTTGCTATTCGGATCCAGTGTGAAAACGCTACGAATCGATTTCGGATAGATGCAAATGACCGTCGAATTATAAAAGTCGATTGTGTGTTCCGATGAACTCGGTTTGATACTGAGATGATTCTAAGTGAGGCCCATAATGGCCGAATATCGATACACCGGTAGCACGAAAATGTATAATGATTTGAAGCGGTTCTATTGGTGGCTTTGGCATGAAACGAGATATATCCGAATTTGTCTCCAAGTGCTTAATCACAACAAGTGAAAGCTAAGCATCGAGTTCCATCCGGATTGCTTCACCAATCATGATACTGAATGGAAATGGGATAGAATCACATGGGATTTTGTATCCGGTCTCCCTATGACACCTAGTAAGAAAGACGCCGTATGGGTTATCGTTGATAGACCGACTAAATCAGCTCATTTTGTGCCGATGACGCGCGCCGACTATTCACTTGACAAACTCGCCAATTGTATGTGTCGCAGATTGTAAGATTGCACGGTGTCACCGAGTTCCATTGTTTGAGATAGAGACCCAAGATTTACATCGCGATTACGGAAGAAATTGCAAGATGCATTAGGTACTAAACTTCATTTTAGTATGACCTTCCATCCGCAAAGCAGACATTCGATCTGAGCGAACTATTTTGATACTTGAGGACATGTTGAGGTGTTGCGTTCTTGAGTTTGAAGGTGCGTGGGAACGATACCTACCTTTGATTGAATTTGCTTACAATAATGGCTTTCAATCTAGCATAAAAATGGCACCTTATGAAGCCTTATATGGTCGAAAATGTCGCACACCGTTGTATTGGGTGAGCTCGGTGAGAATAAGATACACGGGTTGATTGGATTAAAGAAACCGAACAAAAGGTAGCTGTAATTAGAAGTAATTTGAAAGTCGCCGGATCGCCAAAAGTCCTATGCCGATTTAAAACGCAAGGACATTGAATTTCGAGTTGGAGATCGGGTGTTCTTGAAAGTTTCTCCGTGGAAGAAAATACTCCGATTCGGTCGAAAAGGCAAGTTGAGTCCGAGATTTATTGGACCGTATGAAATCACCGAAGCGTATAGGGCCTATTGCTTATCGATTGAAACGCCCCTTGACTTAGAAAAGATACACAATGTATTTCACGCTTTGATGCTTCGCGAATCTGGATCGGATCCGTCCCATGTGATCACCCCGTCGAGAGATTGAAATTGATCCGATTTGACCTAAGATGAGGAACCGATCCGTATCTTAGCTCTGGAAACCAAAGAGTTAAGAAATAAAAGGGTTCCATTAGTAAAGATTTTATGGAATCGTCACGAGTTGAAGAGGCTACGTGGGAGCACGAAGGGTCAATGAAGCGAAGAATATCCGAACTTATTTAACGGTAAGATTTTCGGGGGCGAAAATCTTTAAGGGGGGGAGAGTTGTGACAGACCAATTTTGACCCTAATCGGAACGGTGGTTTCGGGACCACTAATCCGAGCCCAATAAATATTTATATATATATATATATTTTACTTTGTGTCCATTATGGGTGAATTGTTGCATGTGAATGTTTTGTTTGAGAATTTAACTGTTTGGGTGTTTAATTGGCAAAAAGGACTAAATTGCCAAAGGAACTAAGATAGCAAACATGAAACAAATAAGGGGCTAAGTGAATTGAGACTTAAACATAGGGATTTGCATGTCAAATTCCCTTTTTAGAGAGGTGGACTGCAAGCTTGTAATAAAATAACTCATGGCTTTAAAATATTGTTTTTAAGACATTATTTTATGTAAGCATGCTAAGAATATTAAGCTTTTATAAATATATTATAAACATAAGTAATATATTATATTAAAAGCATGCTAAAATAAGGTGTTAGTAGAATTAAACAAAAGGAAATTAATTTACATCTCTTTCCTCCTTCATCTACTCCGAATCTCACCTTGAAGAAGAGAAGAAACTTACCTTCTTCATTCTACTGATGCATGTGTCTCTAAGGTGAGGTATTAAGCTTCATTTTTGATGATTTTTGCATGGTTGTGGGTAGTCTTTTATACTATCGAATTATGGTGCAAAATTTGAGATTTAAGCTCCCCTTAGGTTCGGCCATGATCTAGTTCTATGGCTTTTTCATGTTTGATGGAAACATGTTAGCTATGGTTAGTCTAATTGTTTGCTAAATAGAAAAATGGGTGAGTATTTTAACTTGTTTTTAATAAGTCATTTTATATAGTATTGCTTATGTTTGATGCTAATGAAAATTAAGTTAAAATCTTGGATTTTAACAAACTAATATTCTAATTTGGGCTTTGGAGGAATAAATTATGGTTAATTAGCTTGTTGCTTGGTATTGTGTTGAAGAAAATGCGTGGGTACTTGAATTAGCAAATTCGGTCATAGGAAAGAATGATATTAAGCAATTGCATTCGGTTATATATGTACACTTATAAAGTGAATGTATGGCCATAGATAAGAAGATAAGTTTTAAACTAAAGTACATTAAAGGGATAGAAGGAAGGGTTATAGAGGATCCTAGAGACCTAAGGGCCATTCGGCCATGGAAAAGAAATCCAAATGAGTTGAAATTATGTTGTGGTGTGCAATCGGTTAAATTGGAAAAGTTAAATGCTTGAATTTGGTGTGGTTATTGTTTAGATTAAATGTATGAAGTAAGGATTCGGTTCCTAGTTTTCTTGAATTAAGTTGTGTGTAATTTGTTTTGAGTTGAGTAAAAGGGACAGGTGAATATGAACAAAATTTATTTAACATTTTTAGATCGGGAACAAAAAGAGAAGGAACAAGATCGAGGAAAAACAAAGATTATCGAGTAGCCGATTTGCACGGCTTATCGACAACCGAGGTAAGTCCTTTATCTAAAATATGTCAATAAGTTAATCACGAATTTAGTGAATGATAAACTGTGGAAATTTAATGTATAAATTCATGATATAGCCGAGTGTAACTGTATGGTATTGAAGTGAATTTATTTGGCTAAAGCAAATGGATAAGTAAGTTCTTGAGCAATCTTATGTTTTGAGGTTATTTACAAAATCTAATGAATGATAGAATTTGTATGAGTTGGTGTAAAACCATGAGTTGGCCGAATGTGATGATGACGGATTGGGTTGATTTCAAATGTATTTAACTAAATGTGAATAAATGCATGTGGTTCGATATGTGACAGTGAAATGCGAAAAGTATGTAAAGTTATTTTTGACATTCGGGCTTTATGCCTAGCAGGCCTCGTGCCGGTGACATAATCGGGCTTTATGCCTAGCAGGAAACGTCGTCTGCGGTGACATAATCGGGCTTTACGCCTAGCGAGCCTCGTCAAGGTGTTATTTATCGGGCTTTACGCCTAGCAGGCCTTGTGCCGGTGTTATTTATCGGGCTTTACGCCTAGCAGGCCTTGTGCCGGTGTTACTTTTCAGGCTTTTACGCCTAGCAGGCTTGATGCCGGTGATGTATTTTACCAAAGAGAAATTGAATCTTTGTTCAAGACAATTTAGAGCTAAATTGTTAAGAATACGGTTCAGATAAGTATGTAAGGTATGCTATGTTTAATATTACTTGGGTCAAATTAATATTGATGGATGTAATTTGACTGGAAGCCGAGCTTAGAACGTGCTATTATGGAACAATTGGTTTTCATGTATAGACGTTAAGAAAGTAGATTTCCATGCGATATACTTATATGAACTACGAAGAAATGTAGGTCTAAGGAAATGATCCCTAATTCACTTAGTTTACTGAATTACTAGTATTCGGCTTTGTGTAAACTATTTACTTAATTGCCTATGTGAGATGCAGTATGTTGATTGTTTTCTTTTAAGAAATAATTAAATGTTCTATTATCATGAGTTAGGACTTACTAAGCTAGTAAGCTTAATTATGTGAGATGTTTCCTCCTGTTTTATAGATTAGGAACAAGCCACAAGCTCATCGGGATCGTCAGAAAAGTCGCTCACACTATCAATCTACATTTTGGGTACTCTTTCATTTTGGTTTTAAGCAAAGGCATGTATAGGAAGGACTTGGTTTTTGTTTGATGGAATCTTAAGGTTTATGTGTAAAAACAACTAAAAATAGCCATGCGAAAATGGCTAAATCTTTGTTAAAATACGTTGGTGTGTTTTGAATGTAAGTTGGTTCATGGTAGCAATGTCCATGCATTCTTAATCAAGTTAATCGTTTTATTAAGGAAATGTTTGTATATGAATTGAATCCTTGAATTTGAGATGTAGGTAGGTTCGGTTAGAAGCTAGTTTATTTTTTTTTTTGAAATAAAACAGCTTGTAGTGACAGCAGTGACGTGAGTTAGAAAAATCACCAAAAATAGGGTATATTGAGATTGGAGGTGAGTGAGTTATGAAATTGAACCTTAGTGTGTCTATTTTTACATGAAAGAAACAGAATAGGTAAAAGATTGGTATATTATGAGATAATTAAGTTTTAACGAGACCTGCTCTGAATGAATTCGTGAGCTACTGTCCCGTTTTGGAAAAATTGTCAAAAATTGTACAAAAATAATTAGGAATCGTGGTTTATATGTGTAGAATCCCAAATGAGTCTATTTTTCAATGGTATAAACAAGAACATCATAGGAAATTTGTGCAATCTGATAACTGCAGTTTTATAGGGACAGGTCAGAATTGTCCAGCAGTGTAATAAGGGTAACTTTGAAGAATAAACTGTACTAATTGGCCACATTAAAAATTCTGGAAAAATTATGGTGAATAGTTATATGAGTCTAGTTTCAAGGAAAATTTACGGATCTAAATTTCGAGTTTTGTAACTCGAGTTATGGCCGATTTAGTCAGCATGACGCAGTTGGGCAGCTTTAAAATTTTTACTCCTCGAGTTAATGGTCACGTCTAGTAATGCCACGTACTCGATTCCGGCAAGGGTACCGGGTAAGGGGTGTTACAGGTTTTTGGCATCGAGGTTTTCCGCTCCTCTATCGTCTTCTCCATTGTCGCAATCAAGTGTGGGATTCTAATCTGGTTACTACTTCCATTCTTAAATTGCTTGCTATCTTGTGTTACGAATCCCTTTCATTCAGCTTTTCGTAAGTATACAGTAACCTCGTTGTTTTGGAGTTTTTAGATGTTAAAAGTGAAGGAAAAACATTGTTATCTGATATATGTTGATAGGGCAAGGGTTAGTGACTGTTACTGTAGCTTAAACGGGGTTTTCAGGGTTGTTTTGGAGAGGTTTCGTGACATCCTTGACGACCATATTAGGTGCCACACAGCCTGGCCACATGGCCATGTGGCCAATTTGGGGATTTTTGTCGACTTTCACAAGGCCGTGTCCCTCAGGCACACGGGCATGTGAGATTGGGAATTACAGTATTAGGGTTTTGGGTCACATGGCCTGGCCACATGGTCGTATGATTGATTTGGGAATTTAGGGATTCTACACGGGCATGTGTTATAGGACACACGGCCGTGTCTAATGGCCACATGGGCGTGTGACACCTTCACACATTCGTGTTTGTCCTGCACTTAATTTTACCGAAATTGGACAGTGAGTTACACGGCCTATTTACACGGCCGTGCCCTTGCACCACACGGGCATGTGCCACCCCTCACACGGGTGTTTGGATCCCTACACGGCCTGGATGGCTCCACACAGTCGGAGCACACGGGCGTGTGGCCCTAACTTGCTAGATTCTGAATTTAGGGCAAGTCGAATGTCGTTGTGAGACTATGTGTTTCAACCCCTCATCTAAGCTTGCTGAGGGTGAATACAATTCTAATCTGACCTCGAATTATGTACTGCTTGTAAGTGAATGTGTGCTATGTTAGGTACTAAATCTGTGTGTATATGTGTGCACGTTTCTGTAATTGATTGACTGACTAAAAGTGACTGCTTCTGAATGACTGCCTGTAATTGTATTCTGAATTCGTGCATCTGCATTCACACACTTGCATACATGTATTTGCATACATACATCTGCATATAAAGTATTTTGGGTTGGGATTTTGAAGAGAAGGAAGATTTACGATCTAATATGGCAGTTTTACTGCAACTCATCGGTATAGCGGATTATCGCATTGCACTGTACCGTATGTACATTAGCTATGCTACGTACCACTATCTGATCTGGCAGTTGTACTGTAATTCATCGGTATAGCAGATTACCGCCTTGCACTGTACCGTATGTACATTAGCTATGCTACGTACCAATATCTGATCTGGCAGTTCATACTGCATGTCTGTACCACGGTTTATCGTATTGCACGTTACAGCTTATACGATAGCTTTGCTGCATAATTTACGATTTGGCAGTTTATCTGCATTTTGATAGCCTAATTCCCAGAGGGTCGAGGGCAGTCCCAATTCCTTGAGGGTCGAGGATAATGCTAATGATCATCGTTGCCGGGCAACCCGGGATGACATCATAGGGAGTATAAGGTTGGATGGGCTTTTCAAGGTCCTACTCGACGTGTAGGGATGAGTGGGTTGATTTTATCCCCATATGGTATGTTGGTGGTACGGAGTGGTGTGCTGGATAGATAGGTGGGTTGTTTTATAACTCATTTGCACTCATATGCATCTGATTGACATTTTGACTGAACGTGATACAGTGATTGAATTTGATTGGATGTTTGAGTGAAATATTTGAATGTTTGATTGATTGAAATGTCTGATTGTATTGTTCGACCAAAAGGCACTCGTGCCTAAGAGAACCTTGTGAGATGGGCTAAGGCCCAAACCGATTCTGATTCTAGAAAGGGCTTAGACCTAGGTTTTAACTACTGAGAATTTCTATTGCTGTATCCAATTAGGCCATATGACTGTAGAGTTACATATGGTGTACGTTGGTTTGGGGTGAATTCGCTTACCTATCCTCTGTCTGTGAATATGTTCTGGTTCTGGATTGCTTCTTGTTTCCTATTTCTACTTCTCTAGTTTAACTGGTGTGGTCTCACACTGAGCTCGTGTAGCTCACCCCCTTTTCTGTTTCCCCTTTTCAGGTACAGTTCTTGATTCTGGATGCTGGACTCAGTCGCGGAGGTCTCGGACAATTACTTGAACAGCAATTGAGCAGTTTGTGTTTTCTGGTTTTTAACATTTGGTTTTGAACTGTAAAGATTCATAATACTATGGTGCCAGTACGGTTTAAACCTTGTTCGTACATTATGATTTATTTACAGTTGCGAACGGTATTTTTAAACAAATAAACGTTTTGGTTTATTTTGAGATAATTATTTTTAGAAATGGAACTTTGAACGACTTGTTTTTATTAATTTTTCCTACGATCACTTCGGTGATCAATGTAGCATTATAAATTCGGTCTAGACTTCTAGGATGGGTTTGGGGTGTTACATTCAAGAATAAAATAAAAAATAAAAATATATATTCATATATATATAAATAAGATAATAAACAAATAATGAGATAAAATAAATAAATAAATAAATAAGTGAGTAAATGAAACAAATATATGATATTAGATTTAAGTATTTTAAAAATAAAATAAAATAAATGAATTAATTAGTAAAACTAATGTAGAATTTAGGTGAAAATAATGACAATAATAATAATGATATGTTAATAAAAATAACAAGAATAATGAAATAAATAATCTAACATTTGAAAACACATAAAAATATTAATAATGAATAAAATATCATAATAAAATAAAAAATAAGCAAATTAAATATATAAATTTAATAATAATAATATAATAATAATAGTAGTAGTAGTAGTAGTATTAAAAAAATAGGTACAATAATAATAACAATAATTGATAATTAATAAAAATAGTAAAATAATAGTAGTAATATTAAAATCAATTAATTTAATAACAAAAATAACAAATAGGACTAAATTGCACTCGAAACAAAAATTTGGGGGGCAATTCTGCAAATAAATAGAAAGTAAAGGACCATATTGAATGCGCGAATAACAAAGAGGGACCAAAAAAGAAATTAATCCCTGCTCTCCAAAATGACGTCGTTCGAATAAGGGCCTAATTGGAATTGCAATAAATTATGGGGCCAAATTAAAAAACAAATTAAACTTGATTGCAAAGTAATAAAAAAGCAGAAGGGGCCAGAGCACAAATATCCCAAAAGTTGCAAAAACACGCGGATCCCTTCGGTGCAGGTCGGTCCCCTTGAAACGACGTCGTTTTGGCACTGGTGCTTAAGTCCAAAACGACGCCATTTGGTACCCTATATAAATCGCAAATTTCTGGAAGAAAAAATCACATTTCTCCTTTCTTTAAAAAAAATGCTCTCTCCCCTCTCTCTCTCTCAGCGATTTTCGGCCAAATTTCTACGAACTCCTAAGATTTCGATCGCTTGTGTAGAACGAGCAATGACCAGTCCGAAAAACTAAGTTTTTTTTCTTTTATATATATATATATTATATTTAAAAATGTGTGGTTTTAAAAAAAATTATATGAATGTATGAATAGTTTCGAAGAAGAAAAAAAGGAAAAATAAAGAAAAAGGAATTAAACCTTTGCTAATCTATTCTCTGACTTTTGTATTGATTTCACGTTTGTAAAAAATGTCGAGAGAGTACAATGGATTTTCCCTTTCAGTCTTTATAGCCGAAATCCAATAATAATAAAATACAATCTGTTTTTTTTCCTGTTTTTACCGTGCTCTCTTTCTGTTTTGCAAGTGAAACCGTCGGAGGCACGTGTGTAGGGTGACGTGGAGCCGTTGTGGCGCGTGTGGGGGAGCTGCGGTGCTAGAAACTCTAGAAACCTTTAGGGTTTCTAACTTTTCTATTTTGTTTTGGGCTTAGTGGGCTAGGGTTTATTGGGCTGTGTTTTATTGGTTTGGGTTTGTTTTAATGGGCTGATGTTGTAATGGACTCTGTTTATTATTGGATTTATTTTGGGATTTTTTATTGTTTTGTTTTTTTGGTTTAAATCGGGCCCGGACAAATTAGGCCAATTACAGTTGCCCCTCTTTGCTCGTTGTCGTGTAATGAAAATGGAGCAAAGACTTAAAAGGGGCCAATTTTGCCCGGTCTCACCAAATCTTGACTTCTTTCGGTGCTTTTCTTCTTCGAGTGGCTTCATTCCATCCCATTGCATCTTCAGGGGCATGAGAACTAGCGCTTTGATCCAATTCAAGGAAATTAGACTTGTAGCTTCAATCTACTCCGCCGCAACTTTAGGGAGATAAGATTCGCTATCTTCAGTCTGCTCCGCTGCAACTTCAGGGAGATAAGGTTTGGTAAATTTGATCCGACCTACTGCAACTTCAGAGTTATAGGATTTGTAACTTTAATCTTTTCCACTGCAACTTCAGGGAAATAAGACTTGTGGCTTCAATCTACTCCACTGCAACTTCAGGAAGATAAGATCCACCGTAATTTGTAGCTTCAATCTATTCCATTACAATGCCAGGGAAATAAAATTTGTTGTCTTTAGTCTGCTTCGCTACAACTTTAGGGAGATATGGCTGGTGGCTTCAATCTGCATCACTACAACTTCAGGAAGATAAGATCCACCATAATCTGTAGCTTTAATCTGTTCCACTGCAACGTCAAGGAAGTAAGATTTGTTGTCTTCAGTCTGCTCCACTGCAACTTCAGGGAGATAAGGCTGGTGGCTTCAATCTGCTCCACTGCAACTTAAGGAAGATAAGATCCACCGTAATCTGTAGCTTTAATCTGTTCCACTGCAACGCCAGGGAAATAAGATTCGCTGTCTTCAGTCTGCTACGCTGCAACTTTAGGGAGATAAGGCTGGTGGCTTCAATCTGCTTCACTGCAACTTCAGGAAGATAAGATCTGCTGTAATCTGTAGCTTTAATCTATTCCATTACAACGCCAGGGAAATAAGATTCGCTGTCTTCAACTTGCTCCACTGCAACTTTAGGGAGACGAGATTCGCCATGGTAGATTTGATCTGACATACTGCAACTTCAGAGGTATAGGACTTGTGGATTCGTAGCTTTAATCTGCTCCACTGCAGCTTCAGGGGAATAATATTTGCTATCTTGACTTCAATCCATCCCACTGCAACTTCAGGGGTATGGGGTTTGTGGATTCACCAATCTTGTTACACCGTCCTCTGGGGAACATGACCTGTAGAATCGATTTATGGACTTATGCTTATGCATAATGATTAGGATGCAATGATCAGAATGAATCGAATGTTCCTAACTAAATGTATTATGGATGATATTTACATGAATGCAGAATGTCACGAGAAAGATCCCTTTTTTTAAATGCATAATGATTAGGATGCAATGATCAGAATGAATCGAATGCTCCTAACTAAATATGTTTTGCATTAATACAGAATATCATGAGAATGATCCCTTTTTTAATGTATGGGTTGTAATTGCTCGTTGTTCTTCTAGGTTATAATACTGACGTAATATCTTGTCTTCTTGTTCAACCGATATTTTTGACAGAAAATTCGAAGAAATGGTCACTATTTTAGAGTTTCCTTCTCAATTTTTCCAACCCTTAGGCTTGATGAGTTCTATTTCAGAGTAATATGCAAAACTCCTTTTGTTAAAGTGTTATGAGCCCATTAATCATTATTTCAATACAAAATGCTTGAAATTGATCATAATGATGGACAAAAATGAAATTTATCAGGAACGAAATCTAAAAAGAATAGGTTAATTAAAGAAAGCAAACATTGCTAGAATACAAAATGATGAGGGGAAAAGATAGGTGCCCTAAATATCGCAGCCTGAGCTTCTCTGTACGAACTTTCTGAAGACCATTTTAAGCTCAATATGTGTTTAGGAGATCAAGAGTACTCTGTTGATGCCTCAAGACGTAATATCTCTCCTTCTTCTTAATTCAGGTATAGCAAGATCACCACATGCCCCATCTTTGATCACAATTTGAGCCGCCCTTTTCGGGTTTTTGACTCAACCCCTTTGGTCTCAAGGTGCCCTTTGCGGGTTTTCACCTTGCCCTCTCCGTTTTTTTTAAAAAAAAATCTCAAAACGCCCTTAACGGGTTTTCACTTTGGCCTCTTTTCCTCTTCAAGTATAGTACTTCTTGACTGAATCTGAATTTACAGGATTGGGCAAGTTTTTCCCATCCATTTCGGTCAAAATCAGTGCTCCTCTAGAGAAAGCCTTTTTTACCACATAAGGTCCTTCCCAATTTGGCATCCATTTTCCTCTGAAACCCTTTTGCATGGGTAGGATCTTTTTCAAAACCAGGTCCCCTCGTGAAATTCTCTTGGGCAAACTTTTTTTTCATAAGCTCGCATCATTCATTTTTGGTACATCTGACCATGACGAATAGCCCTTAGCCTTTTTTCCTCAATCAAATTCAACTGATCGTATCGAGACTGGATCCATTCTGCTTCATCTAACTTTAGCTCTAACAAAACTCGAAGGGAATATATCTCTACTTCAATGGGTAAAACCACCTCCATTCCATAAGCTAATGAGAACGGCGTTGCCCCGGTGGAAGTTCTGATAGACGTTCGATAAGCATAAAGAGCAAATGGTAACTTCTCGTGCCAATCTTTATAAGTTTCAGCCATTTTTCCCACAATCTTCTTAATGTTCTTATTGGCTGCTTCCACTACAACATTTATTTTTGGACGATACGGTGATGAATTGTGGTGCCTGATCTTGAATTGACTGCAGACCTCTGCGATCGTGCTGTTGTTCAAGTTTAATGCATTGTCAGATATGATCCTCTCGGGCATTCCATATCGACATATGATTTCTTTTTTTAGAAATCTGCTGACTGCCAACTTAGTAACACTAGCATATAAAGTGGCCTCTACCCACTTGGTGAAATAGTCAATGACTACAAAGATGAACTGATGCCCATTTGAAGCTTTTGGAGAGATCGGCCCGATGACATCTATGCCCCACATAGAGAAAGGCCACGGAAAAGTCATAACATACAAAGACGAATGAGGTACATAAATTTTTTCTCTATAAATTTGGCATTTGTGACACCTCTTAGCATAATTGATTCATTCTCCCTCTATGGTAGACCAATAGTACCCAAATCTCATAATTTGTCTAGCTATTGTGAAACCATTGGCATGTGTTCCACAAATACCCTCGTGGACTTCTTCCAGAATTTTCTTAGCTTCAACAGCATCCACACATCTCAATAATACCTGATCCTTTCTTCTTTTGTACAGGATCTCCCCGTCTAAGACATAGTTACAGGCTAGTTTCTCAATGTCCTTTTATCGTTCTCGGTTGCCTGATCAGGGTATTCACGATTTCTCACGTATCGTAATATATCGTGGAACCAGGGGTGATCATCTCTTTTTTCTTCCTCCACGTTGTAACAATAAGCTGGGGCCTCGTAAATACTCATTTGAATGAGTTTTACATCCTCTTGCGCACTCACTTTGATCATGGAAGCCAAAGCATCTGTCATTTGGTTTTTGTCTCGCGAGAGATAATTGAAAGTAATATAATCAAACTCCTCAATTAACCCTAGAACTATCCTTCGATAATTGATCAATTTGGGATCTCTTGTCTCCCATTCACCTTTCAGTTGGTATATCACCAGTGTGGAATCTTCATATACTTCCAGCGCTCTAATTTTGCGTTCTATGGCTGCACGGAGTCCCATGATACATGCTTCATACTCTGCCATATTATTTGTACAATTAAAATCCAATTTGCACGTGAACGGATAATGATCTCCATTTAGAGATACCAAGACAGCCCCAATTCCATTACCTACAGCATTTAATGCTCCGTCGGAGCTCAATTTTCAAAAGGTGATCTTTTGTAGCGTTTTCTTCAGTAGCTGCCACATACATTAGTTCTTCATTGGGGAAGTCAAAGTTCAGAGGCTCATACTCTTCTAGAGCTCTGCTAGCTAGAAAATCTGCTATTACGCTTCCTTTTATGGCTTTTTGGCTCACATAACCTATGTCAAATTCAAAGAGCAGGATTTGCCATCTAGCCATCCTTCCATTCAAAGCAGTTGAATCTATCATATATTTTAGAGGGTCCAACTTCGAGATCAGCCAGGTTGTATGGTAAAGCATGTATTGTCTCAACCTCCGAGTTGTCCAAATCAAGGCACATCGTAATTTCTCAATTGGCAAATATCTCATTTCACACTCAGTGAATTTCTTAATGAGGTAGTATATCGCCTTTTCTCTTCTTCTCAAATCATTGTGTTGACCCAACACACACCCCATAGAGTTATTAAACACTATCAAATACAAGATTAATGGCCTATCTAGGCAGAGAAGTGACAATACTGGAGGACTTGACAAGTACTGTTTGACCTTATCAAAAGCTTTCAGGCATTCATCATCCCACATGCCTGGATTGTGTTTCTTCAGAACACGATATATGGGATCACATTTCTCAGTTAATTGTGAAATGAACCAAGCAATGTAATTTAACCTTCCCAGGAAACCTCGAACTTCTTTTTGAGTGCGCGATGGAGGCAATTCTTGTATAGCCCGGACCTTGTCTGAGTCAATCTCAATTCCCTTCTCGCTGACTACGAAGCCCAACAATTTTCCCGATCTAGCTCCAAAAGTACATTTTGTTGGATTAAGCTTTAATTGAAATTTCCTCAGTCTCAAGAGCAAATTCCTCAAAACTTGGATATGTTCCATTTTTGTTCGGGACTTTGCGATCATATCATTAACATAAACTTCGATTTCTTTGTGTATCATATCATGGAACAAGGTCACCATGGCACTTTGATATGTCGCTCCTATATTTTTCAACCCAAATGGCATCACCTTATAACAAAATATACCCCATAAGGTTATGAAGGTAGTCTTTTCCATGTCTTCAGGATGCATTTTTATCTGATTGTGTCCTGAGAAGCCATCTATGAAGGAAAATAGCGAATAACCTGCCGTATTGTCTACTAAAGTATCAATGTGAGGCAAGGGGAAATTGTCTTTCGGGCTGGCCTTATTTAAGTCTCTATAATCTACACATATTCGTACCTTCCCATCTTTTTTAGGGACAGGCACAATATTGGCTACCCATTCAGAGTATTTGACTTCCTGCAAGAATCCAGCGTCAAATTGCTTTTTGACTTCCTCTTTTATTTTTATCACAATGTCTGGCCTCGTTCTTCGGAGCTTCTGCTGAACCGGCTTGCAATCCTCTTTTATGGGGAGGCGGTGTACAACAATGTCAGTGCTTAACCCAAGCATATCTTGGTATGACTACGTGAAGATATCTTTGAATTCTTGAAGTAACTCTACGAGGTCTCGCTTCGTCTTTTCAGTTATGCACGTTCCAATTTTCACTACCTTTCCTTCTTCCAAGGTCACCATCTTTACTGTCTCTTCATGAGGTAAAATTTGTTTTTCCTCTTATTTTACCATTCTTAACAAGTCCGGAGATAAGCCACAGTCTTTGTCATCTTCAAAGTCTTGGGATCTCTCTAAACACATGTCTTGCTCAAAAGGAAGTTCTAACTCCATAACAACGTTACTCATGTCGTTGATATCCGGGGACCTATTGTAGGTACAAAGAAATATACAAAGAACGAATGAATTTAAGAATAATTATTTGTATGGTATGATTATGAATGTGATTAAAGAATGATTTGGAAAAAGATCCAAGGAATGAAAGAATCTAACATATTTATTTGTATAGAAAGAATGAAAGAATCTAAAATAATGAGAGGATATTTACTCAAAATGATATCAAATATGTATTTCATTTTGATGTTTAGACATAAGCCTATTTCACAAAGGAATGCTTATTGCTTATAGGCTTAAAGCAACAAGTGTGTTTTGAACATTACTCTGTGTAAGCTCTAAAAACTACAGGAATTTCTTCTGCAGTCCAATTATTTAGAACACTCCCAGGTTCGTAAGGGCGAATATCTGACAAGGTCCCCCTTCCAGTGATTTCTTTATGTCTGGCGTTGATGTGAACATTTCCGAACATTTCTTCAACACTTTCTTTATTTGACGTCCTTCGCTTGGGATGAATAATCCCTCCTGATACAAAAGTTTTGGATATATGAGGGAATATCATTGGTTCCCATTTGATTTCTTCCCCACTCACGCGTGCCCTTCTTCTTTCTTGCCTCTTTTCCAGTTCCTTTATTCTTTGTCTCGCATCTAGCTTGTACCCTAAGCCAAAATGGTCATGCTTGTCCTTTAGCATTGGAACCTCAACTCTTTCTTGAAGATGTCTCCCTAGTCCTTTTCCGGGTAAGACTCCCTTTCTTACCATCATCTGTAATCCCATTCGGTAGCCTTGGATATTATTAGCATTGGAATCTTGTTCTCCTCAGTGATGAATGTTGCATTCAAAAACTTCAAAGACCAGAAAGAACATTCAATTGCCTCATCATTTGTCTCCAAGTACGGCTCATCACTAGTTAAGGTCGCGATAATATCTTCTTTAGCATTTATTGTTACCAACCGATCTTCTGATACTAGCTTCAACTTTTGATGTAGCGACGAAGGCACTGCCCCGACCGAATGTATCCAAGGTCTTCCCAATAAGCAATTGTAGGAGGGCTTGATATCCGTTACTAGGAAGTCCACCTCATAGGTAGTCGGTCCAATCAACTGAGGCATTTCGATTCTTCTCATGACCCTCCTTTCCGTGCCATCAAATGCTCTCACTACATTCTGGCATACCTTCATGTGTGAGCTATCCACAGGTAACATATTAAGTGTGGATAGGGGCAATACGTTTAGTGTCGATCCATTGTCGATCAGGACCCTAGGCAATGTGTATCATTTATATCTGGTAGTAATGTACAGAGCTTTAGTGGATTTCATACCCCCTGGTGGTATTTCATCATCGTTGAAGAAGATGAAATTATCGGCACTTATGTTATTGACCAGCCAATCCAGTTTGTTGACAGAGATATCATTGACCACATACGTCTCGTTCAGCACTTTCATCAATGCGCTTCGGTGTACCTCTGAATTCAAAAGTAAAACTAGTATAGATATGCGAGCTGGTTGTTTATGCAACTACTCTACAACACTATACTCGCTGTGCTTCAAAAACTTCAAGAATTCCTTGACCTCCTCCTCTTTTACTGGCTCATTGACAAGCAGCTCAGATCTGGTTGCTTTTTCCTTCTTTTGCTCCACCAATAGGGTCTTTTCTTTTACGGGTTCCTATCGGGTATTTATCAAATCATAACGGCTTCCACTACTCGTATAAAAACCTATATCTTGATTCTCCTTTTGAAGCGCTAGCTGAGTTCTCCTTTCCTGGGATCGTCACATTACAATCATAATTTCAAGGGACCCTTTTGCTATCCTGATGAGAGAAAACCGCTGGTTTTTGAATTATGATTTTTGGCATCGTTTGTACTCCAACTTCGTTATTTTTAGGTCGTGAAATGATGACCATAGGACGATTGACTTTTGGAACCTTCATTGTTGATTCTAATACACATGTGTTTCCCTCTTCTTTAGCTTCTTCACAGAATTCTATCTCTTTATTGTCCATCAAACCCTGTACTAAAGCTCTGAATTCTATGCATTCTTGGATCACGTACCCCTCTTTATGATGGAACTCACAGTAGTTCTTCGAGTTTTCACAATGCTTTTCCTGATCTGACATGCTCAGCCCTCTTTTTACCATCTCTTTCTAGACCCATCTCAAAGCAGTTTTTACTTCTACAATATCAGTCTTGATTTTTCTCCCCACCTCTCCATCTATCGCATCTACCCTATTATTAGTATGATTGGGCCTTCAGGGTGTTGATAAAGAGCATCGTACTTTCTTTTTCTAGGAGCAGTAGCTGAACTTGTATGGCAATTTTCCTCCATCTTTGTGCATATTGTTGAAAACTCTCACTCGGTTTCTTCTCCATGTTTTGCAAGGTAATTCTATTAAGGGTTATATCCGTTACGTGATTGTACTGCTTCATGAATGCTTGTGCTAAATCCCTCCAGAAACTAATCTTAGTACAACTCAATTGGTTGTAACATTTGGATGCTGCTCCCACCAGACTATCTTGGAAGCAATGTATTAGCAGTTGGTCATTATTAACATACTTAGTCATTACTGGTCCCATTGTATTTTTCGAATTCTAGCATCTTGAACTTGTGGGGAAGCACTAGATCTGAGACCAAACTTAGATCCTTAGCATCAATTCTATGTTGACTATCAGCATCTTCCATGGCTCTGAATTTTTCCTCTAGCCATTTACATTGGTCCTCTAACTGCTTTGGCAGTTCTGTCCATTCCCTTTCCCTTTCTGCCACCTCATCAAGGTCAGGGATAATAGCATTAGTTGGGTTATCCCCTAGGTAGAACCTGATCCCGCTTGGAAGTTCATTGGCATCGAAACACCTTCCTAAAATTGTTGAGGCTTAATTGTGACGAATTTTCTCTGAGGGTACACCTCAGGATGTGTTGGGGTAAAACCTGGAGGATAGAGAGGTTCCTCATTATCTTCTCTAGTGTTAACCATGGGGGTCTTTCCTTTGTCTATTCCTCCAGTCAGTAGTTAAGTCAACTGAGTCATCATATTTCTTTGTGATTCCATCATTTGTTCCATCATGTCTTGCTGGATTTTAGCCAATTGCTCTTGCATTTGCAATTGTAGTTTATCTTGCATCTCTTTTTGGAGTTGTTCAAGTCTTTCCAGTCTTTGATCCATATATTTCGTCTTTGCACGGGTACCGTAAGGATGCTTGGTTAGTAAGTTTTTGTTGGTTTCCAGGTTAATTCTGAAATGATTTCAACCAATTAGGGTCTTCCCATGAAATCAAATGGACATGATGTAATGTAATGCACATGCATGAAATGAATGCAAAAAGGCGTCGATTCTGATTCAATTCCCTTTAGAAAACTTTACTAGAGGATAAAATTCTTTACATGAAACGGATTACAAATATACGGACAGCCGCATTGTCTTCCATTTTATCAAGAAATTCATTCTCTATGACAAGCTCTCTAATTTAGTAATTGAACGTGAATCGACACTCTTTCAAATATGAAATGACATGTAATGCAATCATAGCCAAAACAAAATGAAACACATTGGTACAAAGTAAAAGCAAGCAAGAAAGAAACAAATAGAGCACTTATTCGGGTGACCATTATGGTTTATCGCAGTACTATTTAAGGTGAGCTCATAGGGTCTTTTACATGCGGTTTGGGTTCTAAATTTGAGGTACCTGAACCAGCGGATTCCTCGATCCTCACCCATTATAGGCTCATACAGACCGAGTTCAGTTCAGGGGAATACATTTCCCTATGGCTATACGAAGATGGAAATCTCACGAAGACATAGGTACGGATGTATCCCGAAAGTGATCCACTAGCCTATACGGAGGTGCATACCTCATGAAGGAATAGTTTCTCACTCCCACTTAAAAAGGTAAGACCAAACGGTCCTTATGTAATATGATGCGAGACTCAAACCATAATAATCATATGAAATAACAATACGATAAAATGCAATAATAGGATTGTAACTTTTCAAATCAGATTTTCAATTTTTTGACAACAAGACAGAAAATAATCAATTTCACGGCTTGACTATCTTATGTCCCCAGTGGAGTTGCCAAGCTGGCGAAACCATTTTTTTGTTAAAAAACGGGGTCGACTTTAAAAACGAAAATGGAGTCGCCACCAATTTTTCTTTTAGGTGTGATCGGGTCACATTGAGATTGATCGTTAAAATGTTTTGATTTATTAAAATGATGATTTTGGCCTACAAAATTTTGAGAAAATAGGTTCGGGAGTCAATTACGCATGAGGAAGGATTAGCACCCTCGTAATGCCTAAAATTGGTACCAGATTGATTAATTAATGTCTTAATGTCAAAAATTTGAAAATATTTTAAAATACGATCCTCGTTTTTTTATTAAAAAAAACTTGAATAAATTGAATTGGATGTTGAGACCCGCTTATTTCGAAGAAGTAAAATGTCATGTCCAGTGAGTTAGGATACGACATTTCGAATACTCAAATTAAGCTTGCCTTATGACTTTTAAAACTAGTGCATTTAAATTCAAAAAGGATATTCAGTCATTTGGGTCAAATGAAAAATCGGAACCCAGTATGTTAGGGCACAATTTCTCAAAATTCCAAACACAGAATATCGCCTTTGTTTTTAGAAATCCTTATCTCGAGATAACAAAATGTCACATCCAGTGAGTTAGGACACAACCTTTTTGAATTCCCGAGAACAAGCTTTTATTTAACTTTTATGTGCTTTGATTTTAAAAGGAAAATAATAGGTTCTTTAGATTCGATGAGAAAAATCGAAACCCAGTAAGTTAGGTTACGATTTCTTTCGAACCTTAGAACGCGGAGTGTTTTCTTATTTCAAAATAACAATATCATATTTAAAGAATAATTATGCGACATAAATCTAATAAATTAATGAAGCATAAGGATCATGATAATAAAAAACATAATAAACCGCAAATATGAGCCTATTTAGAAATTCAAGAATAAAAATAAAAAATAAGAATATATATTCATATATATATAAATAAGATAATAAACAAATAATGAGATAAAATAAATAAATAAATAAGTGAGTAAATGAAACAAATATATGATATTAGATTTAAGTATTTTATAAATAAAATAATATAAATGAATTAATTAGTAAAACTAATATAGAATTTAGGTAAAAATAATGAAAATAATAATAATGATATGTTAATAATAATAACAAGAATAATGAAATAAATAATCTAACATTTGAAAACACATAAAAATATTAACAATGAATAAAATATCATAATAAAATAAAATAAAAAGTAAATTAAATACATCAATTTAATAATAATAATATAATAATAGTAGTAGTATTAAAAATAAAAATAATAATAATAAGTACAATGATAATAACAATAATTGATAATTAATAAAAATAGTAAAAAAAATAGTAGTAATATTAAAATCAATTAATTTAATAACAAAAATAACAAATAGGACTAAATTGCACTCGAAACAGAAATTTGGGGGGCAAATCCATAAATAAATAGAAAGTAAAGGACCATATTGAACGCGCGAATAACAAGAGGGACCAAAAAATAAATTAATCCCGGCACTCCAAAACGACATCGTTCGAATAAGGGCCCAATTGGAATTGCAATAAATTATAGGGCCAAATTAAAAAACAAATTAAACTTGACTGCAAAGTAATAAAAAAGCGAAAGGGGCCAGCGTGCAAATATCCCAAAAGTTGCAAAAACACGCAGATCCCTTCGGTGCGGGTCGGTCCCCTTGAAACGACGTCGTTTTGGCACTGGAGCTTAAGTCCAAAACGACGCCATTTGGTACCCTATATAAATAGCAAATTTCTGAAAAAAAAAAATCACATTTCTCCTTTCTTTTTTTTTTTAAAAAAAAATTCTCTCTCCCCTCTTTCTCTCAGCGATTTCCGGCCAAATTTCGGCGGAACTCCGGCGCCGTTCGTCACCGCGAACGGCGGCCGGAGTTCGAAGAAAGTAAGTTTTTTTTCTTTTATATATATATTATATTTAAAAATGTGTGTGTGGTTTTAAAAAAAAAATTATATGAATGTATGAATAGTTTCGAAGAAGAAAAAAAAAGGAAAAATAAAGAAAAATGAATTAAACCTTTGCTAATCTATTCTCTGACTTTTGTATTGATTTCGCGTTTGTAAAAAATGTCGAGAGAGTACAATGGATTTTCCCTTTCGGTCTTTATAGCCGAAATCCAATAATAATAATAAAATACAATCTATTTTTTTTCTTTTTTTGCTGTGCTCTGTTTCTGTTTTGCAGGTGAAACCGTCGGAGGCGCGTGTGTGGGGTGACGTGGAGCGGTTACGGTGCCTGTGGGGGAGCTGCGACACTAGAAAGCTCTGGAAACTTCTAGGGTTTCTAACTTTTCTGTTTTGTTTTGGGCTTAGTGTGCTAGGGTTTATTGGGCTGTGTTTTATTAGTTTGGGCTTATTTGAATGGACTGATGTTGTAATGGACTCTGTTTATTATTGGATTTATTTTGGATTTTTTTTATTGTTTTGTTTTTTTGGTTTAAATCGACTCGGGCAAATTAAGCCAATTACAATATATATCATGGGAAAGAAAAAAATAAATATCATAAACATAAAACAATAATTTTTTTAAAAAAAAGCATTAAATTAAGCATTTATTCAGTTCTCAACAATAATAATAATAATAATAATAATAATAATAATAATAATAATAGTAATAATAAAAGTAGTTAATCACTCATCTAGAAACCAAGGAAATTATTTCTTCAAAGACCTTAATTTTTTTCGTAATTATAAGTAAAAGGTTCAAGTCTAACACCAATTTTGCCGTTACAATGCTTTGAAAAACCAAATAAACTAGAAAACAAACCCTCAAAGCCGAAGTCATTAATTATAAAGCAGGACGAACAATGATATTATCCAGAACAGGACCGCAGATATGGCCATAATCATCCAACTTTGTATGGTAATAGGCACTGAAAAACGTAATCCTGGTCCTAGCAGAGATGGCTTGGAATCTAAAACTTGCAGTCATGAATCCACCTTTCCCTTGAGATACGTATGGGACCTGGAGAGTTTCCTTGCCTGCAAATGCTTGAACCATCATGGATCCATGGCATCCGTTCTTGGCATCCCCGACGGTGAATGTGAGAGTGTAGAATTTGTTGGGAACGGTTCTGATGATTTGGGCAATGGCACTCTCTCTTCCGGCAACCAGTTCGACGGCGAAAAGTCCCGAAGGAACGGAGAAGTGCTTTCTGTCGATGTATTTTACTGGTTTTAGGGACTCAATTATCCAGCCAACGAGTGGGGAGATTCTGTCTAGCTTCTTTGGAGGCAGGAGGACCCCCGTTGAGAAGTTCTTGAAGGTATGGGGACCAGTCTCAAATCCACCATTTTTAACAAGGTTACCTGCTTTCCGTGAAGGCAGTATGTTAATACTTGGGTTAAGTTAAAAATTAATCAACATATAAATAATCAAATCAAAATAAGCAGTATTTTAATATTACAATCAATTTAAATATAAAATCAATTGATTTAAAAGAATTAATATTTTTTAAAAATTATAAAAATATTAAATTTTAAGAGACCTATTTATATTTTTAGGAGGGTCATAGTATATCTACAAAGGGTTAAAATGTAAAAAATTTAAACCTCGTCCTGGGCCTCTACTAGGCTACCCCATTGCCTGCTTTCAAAGATTAAACCCATAATTAAAACGACCCCCAGCAATGTTGTTTCAACAGTACTGCGCCGTCGATCGGAGCATAAGTTAAAAAGTTTGGGGTTGGGGTATAAGTTAATAATTACCTCTGGTATATGTTGCGGGAGGCATTAGTTTGATTGCTATGGCATCCAATAGAGGTCCGCATGCAGGATCTTCTTGAATCCCAGGGTTATGAAATGTGACCCTCACAATTGGAGCTATTGCCTTGAAAGCCAAAGCAATGGTGTCGCCTCCATCAGTGCTATAGAGGGTCTGAATGGAGATGTCGGTGGTCTGACCAGGGACAGAAATCCGCAGCACCTCGTCTTGAGCACAAGTCCTTGTGGCACCAAAGGTGAGAGAGTAGACGTACCCTGCTTTCACTTCCACCTTCTGAGAGATGGAAGCCTCGTTGCCAAGCCTCGCAGCATGGTCTCCACGAGGGATGGCAAAGTAAAATCCTCCAGGTTGAGGACCCCCTGACACAAACTCCACCAGCCCCTTTATTTCCCATCCTGGCAGTGAGTATTTTCCCACTATCACTGTGTTGTTTAGATTCTCTTTTTTGGGTGCTTGTTCAAAGTTACCATTGTTTAAAAATCCTGACCATTGTAACCAAGAGAATAATATAGTTAGTTACACTCGTGGTACAGAACTACAGTGTGTAAAATAGAAGAAGAAGAAGTTAATGTGTTTTAGGTATACTATTTACCATCATGGTATGGCCGCCGAGTGAGTGTAGGAGAGCCATTGCACAGAGAGAAAATGACAGCGAAGCAAATAGAGAGTAGCCAAGCCATTGAGTGGTGTAGAATTGTTTAAAGTAAAGTAGGCATTGAAAAGGGTCAGCGACTGTTATTTTATACGCAAAAGTAGAAAGGAGTACGAGGTGAGAAACACAGAAGGGGAAGGGGTTAAGGGGTAAGGGTACCATGTTAAAGTGGCACCAATTTAGCCGTAAGAGGTGTTGCTTTGTCTCTCTATTTGGAAACCTAAGTTTCAATTATTGTACGCTTGCATGGATGCGTTCCACCTCATATGATATGTTTTTTTTTTAGAAAATCTGTATTAAGAGTTTGATTCTATTTTATCTTTTTTATTAAAAAATTAAGTAAATTAGTTCATATACATTAATCAAAAAGTAAATCAGTCATTTTGTCAAAAAAATTATCCATTTATACTACTAAAAATAGGTCTATGTAAATTAGCATAAAGTACATATGGCATGTCATATGCCATTATTTGGTAATTCTTTTAATCATGCCAATTTTTAACAGTACAAATAGATTAAATTTTTAACAAAAATAATTAATTTACTCTTTAATCTAATACACCGAAATTAATTTACTCATTCTTTTAATAAAAAATACAATTTAATTCTTAATACGTTTCTCATAACTCAATTTTGTTTCAAACATTACACAAATTCTTAAATAGAGTAGAAAATGTAATAACCAAAATTCAAACGCTAAAGCTTAAAAAGTCAGTTTAGTATTATTATTAAAGGAATCACTTACTCCTTAAGAAAAGTGAAAAATTAGTATTTGTTAACTTCGGGTGGCACATGTACGTGGGATTATGGCGGGATGATTCCATTCTCGCATTTCAAAAAACCAATAAAATGGAATTTGATTAATCCAAATGTAAAGTAAGCAGTACAGGTTTTCGTACAAGCTTTGACTTTTTGTAAGCCATGTGCCGATCTCCGAGCTCCCGCGTAAGGCCACACTAATGATTTCTTTTGTTTATCCAACTAAACTGTTAGTTTTTTTTTTTTTTTTCGATAAATGGAACTCTAAGATTTATACGCATTATTTAGATTGGTGGCATCAATTAACTTATATAAAATAAATATAAAAATTGATTGAAGGTCAAATCATGTTATTTTTGTTTACGATTCAGTCAGTGATATTAGTTTAATCAAATTTTCAATCTAATAATAAATAAACTATGCTAACTACAATAAAAGAGTAATAGTTAACCTTCAGATTTAAATGATGAAGATTCAAATTTTCTTGCTCTCCTAATTTATATTGTATAGAAAATAATTAATAAATTATTAAATATGTGATTTTTGTTATAAATATTTTATTATTAAAGATTATAAATTTAGAGTAAAATACTTAAATATACCAAAAAAAATTACGGAATTGGCCCGGTTTCTTGAAAATTTACGGAAAAGGGTCGTTTCCCCACAAAACGCGTCCACATCAACGCGTTTTGTGGGAAAAAATCAGGAAAGCGTGCCCCTGGGGACGCTCTTTAGCCCTGCAACGATAAAAAAATGGTCAAAATTTTATTTTACCGTTGGGCCTCCAACGGTCAAAAAAACAGCCTATAAAAACCCCCAACCCTTTTATTTTTTTCACACTTTAGTCTTTGCTCATTCTTCTCTCAAATTCCTCTCAAATTTCTCTTTAAGTCCTTGAAACTTCCTCTGAAATTTTGAAATAGTCCTTTAATATTTACAAAAAAGCCCTTTTTTAATTTTTTTAATATATATTTTTTGAAACTTTTAAAATTTTCGATCGTATTACCAATGACCGGGGAACTAATTCGTCTAGACAACAAGCACATCTCCGTCGATCAAATGCAAATGGTAGGTTTTAATTTTAATTTTTCAATATTATTTAATATTTTTTAGGTTTATGCAAATTTAATTAATTTTTATTTTATAATATTTTAAACAGTCTGTAGATCGGATGTTGCAATGTTATATTCGCAATATGCATGGTCCCCCATCGCCGTTGATCGAGAATTACCCGCAGGAAGCGGGTTTTTGGCACGTGGCCACGATAGGTCGGGGGTTCAAGTTGGAGCCGCCTTTGATCAGTGCGTTGATAGAGAGGTGGAGACCCGAGACGCACACTTTCCATCTTCCATGCGGAGAGTGTACCATCACCCTGGAAGATGTGCAGTTGCAATTGGGATTGTCGGTAATTGCAATTGGGATTGTCGGTGGACGGGTCGGTAGTCACCAGGTTCGCAACTTCTACCGATTGGATGACCGTATGCTACGAGCTTCTGGGTGCCGTTCCGGATAACATTCATGGAGGTCAGATCGAGATGGCCTGGTTACGAGACACATTCCTGGAGCTGAATGATGGTTCAGCCGAAATAGAAAGGATACAGTATGCTCGGGCATACATTCTTGAGATAATTGGAGGTTATCTGAAGTCGGGCCTGTCTAGAAACCTTGTACACTTGAGATGGCTACTGAAACTTGTTGATTTTAGAGCAGCTGATGAATTGAGTTGGGTCCGCCGTATATCGGGTTGTATCGGGAGATGTGCGAAGCGACGGCGTGTAGTAAAGCGAAAATCGGAGGTTGCCTATCACTACTCCAGTCATGGGCACGATTTCGATTTCCATTTTTACGTGCTCGACTCGACCACCCATATTCATTCCCACTGATAACGAGGTAAATTTAATGTTATATTTTACAATTATTATGTAGATTTATAGTATAATTGTATGCTAAAAATTTATTTAATTAGGTGGAACCATTCGGCGAGTTATGCTGGAATACCTACCTCGCTTGAAGATATACGGCTTTTATTGGACCAATGGTCAGAATCACAAGTAAGTTTCGAATTTCGTATTTATAATTTAGTATTTCGTATTTAGTGTTTAGTATTATGTATATAACTAATATTTTGGTAATGTTAATATAGTTTCAATGGACACCGTACGAGGATCCGGCAATTCGGGCAGTAATTCCGGAGGAGTTCTTGCAAAATCCAAACATTTGGCACGTGAAGTTCCCATTGATCAGCTATGCGACCATGGAGATGCACCAGTCAGATCGGGTTCTGTGATAATTTGGATTCCGGCAACCGATTCTCGTGCCACCTGAGGTGCTCGATGATGAGCACAAAGTGGACTTACGGCAGTTGCACATGGATTGGCCAAGATTTTGGTCAGCATATATTAAGATGTGGGAGAACCGGTATGACTATTTACCTAACCAGGAACCAATCGTTGTTCCTGAGTTAGCGTGCGTGCCGGAGTACATGCCATGGTTTAGAATCCATGGTAAGTTGATTTGTTGTTGGAAGAAGAGAGGCGACGGCAACTTCGTCAACAAAGGGAACGTCAAGGCCCTTTAAATCCAAGGAGAAGGGGTGATGAGACGGGGCCATCAACAGCGCCGACACAGTCACCGGGCCTATCAGTTCAGCCGACGACACCGACATCACAGCCTTTAGCCTTTATACCAGGTATGTACCCTAGCCCTTATATGTATCCTAACCCATATATGTTTCCTTTTCCCAGTCTCACCCCAGGTTGGAATGCATGGCCGGGTTCGAGTCCGTTCTCGACTACTCCGACTGGCCAACCGATCTTGAGGCCGTCGCCGTGTGAGGATCACAGGAGGCGCCGTCGGGGAGCACTTCTTTTTACCAGTCTCCTTCGCCATACGGGATTCAGACACCCCCGCCGTGGTTTATGCAAACACCTCCAAGGTCGTTATTTTATCAAGGTGGGTCATCCTCCCAACACCCACTGCCGGAGGAATCGGAATCCTCGCCCGAGGTTCCACGACCCCGCCGGAAGCTAGAAGAAGGAGGGATCCAGAGCGTAACCACCGACCACCCCCGTGTGGCATTGATTCCAATCGGCATCAACATTGATTTGGATGGGCTTTTTTAATTTTTTAAATTGTAATAAATTTTTTTATTTTTTAATAATAATAAAATAAAAGTTGTCTTTTATTTGTGTTTGTAATTTAATTTTAATATCTTCACTAAAATAGAAGTTGTTTATTTTTTATATGTAATTTAATTTTAATTTTTTTAATAAAATAAAAAGTTGTTTTTTATTTTTTTTATTGTAACTTAGTTTTCATATCTTTAATATATATGCCTAGAAAAGTTATTTGCAAAGATTAAGTGGAAAACTTTGAAATCTTCACTCTTAACAAAGAAATAATACAAGCGAAACTTTTTAGAGTAAAGAGAATGAGAAGCGATGAAATTTTTGAAATGGGATGGAGAAGATGTTAAATGTGGTGGGTTTTTTCTTTTACAGAGAGGGGTGCAGTTGAAACGACGTGGGCAGGCTGTCATGTCTACAATTTTACGGCAGTAAAAATTTGTCTGATGTTTTTTACAGCATACACTATCAATTTTAAAGATAAGAACAAATTAAGTTAAGTTTATTTCATAGAGGGGATAGGGGAAAGGACGGATGGGGTCAGACTAGAATGGTTTTTACTGCTTTTATTTGCTTCAATTTTTAATTATTTTTAATGGCATTATTAATTGTTTTCTAAGTATAATTATAATATTTACTCAATTTGTGACATAAATTCTCACCGAGTACTTTTCCATCTCAAACTCTAACCACAAAAATTTAGTTTCATATATGTGCACTTTTCCGGCAATAGTTTTTTTGTAATTTAATTTGAATTTTTTTAATAAAATAAAAAGTTATTTTTTATTTATTATTTTTTTGTAATTTAGTTTTAATATATTTAATAAAATAATAGTTGTTTAATTTTTTTATTGTAATTTAATTTTAATATATGTAATAAAATAAGCAGTTTTTTTATTTTTTATTTTTTATAATTTAGTTTTAATATATTTAATAAATAAGAATTTTTTTATTTTTTATTTTTTGCAATTTAGTTTTAATATATTTAATAAAATAATAGTCAAAAAATTTTTGACCGTTGCAGGGCTAAAGCACGTCCCCAGGGGCGCGCTTTCCTGATTTTTCCCCACAAAACGTGCTGACGTGGACGAGTTTTGTGGGAAACGACCCTTTTTCGTAAATTTTCAAGAAATCGGCCCAATTCTGTAAATTTTTTTTGGTATATTTGGGTATTTTACCCATAAATTTATATTTGAAGAATTTTTTAATCAATTCCAGCTAGGGTAATTATTGAAAATAAATACATTAATTAGGCCCCCAGCACAGAAAGGAGTCTACATCCATTAATTAAAATCACGTAAAAGACCCTTGGGAAACTGCAACAGACAAAAGCGCACCATCATTATCCTTTGGAAAACAACAATTTTCCTTTCATCCCACGCTCCCAAAACTGAATCCATTTATTTCCACTGCAGCTTTCCATTTCCTGCGCACAAACTTAGTGAAGCCATTCTAGAACTATGACCCAGCAACTTCATCCTCTTCTTTAACATCTCTCACAAGATTATCTTGAGCCTCTAGATTCACCATCGCCACCAGGTCTCTCCGTCCAAGATTCAGACTTTCATCTCTTACCCATCCTTCCTGAGCGAGAGCATGAGTAGATGCATTAGTTGGCCAAGGAATGAAGGTAAACCAGACCTCACTAAACTTTCTATTTTCATATTTTATGTCTTGAATATAGGCCCCAATTTCCAATCTATCCATAGAACCTGATTTAGCTTTCTTCATCACAGTTAATGAGTCAACTTCAACTACCACCTCTCCTAGACCCATCTCTACCCCCAACTTGAGAGCCTGAAGGCATGCAAAGGCTTCAGTCGCGAAAACAGACGGTACATACTCATTGAAAATGACCCTTGTACATATTATTCTAGATCCGTCGTCTCTAATAACTAACCCCAAGTATGATTTTGCGATGTGAACCTTAAAAGCCACATCAAAAATTATTTTTCAAGAAAAGATCTTCTAGTGGCCTCCACCTATCACATCCCACCTTCAAAACATGTAATCTTTCCTCCAACTTATTTAGCTCCTGTAAATAGGATGAGATCTGACTCACCATTTGTTTTGTTGAGATGAACACTTTATCATAGACCCACTTGTTCCTTTCTGACCAGAGAAACCAGATCGCACGCACAACCTATTTACAAGTAAACAGTTCTTGTGGCCAATCCTGAAAGCATAAGTTACCCCTCTCAAATTCCCATCTAATCTCCAATAAATTCCAGAGCTCAGTAGCAAAAGAACAATCGCGGAATCCATGCTCCAGGCTTTCAACACCTAGCGTGCGTTTTGGACATGTCTCTCCACCAGCCAATCTTCTATTGTATAGATTATGCATATTAAGAATTAGATTATTGAAGATTTGCCAGACTGTAACTTTAACTGTAACACCCCTTACCCGTGTCTGACGTCGAGACCGGATACGAGACATTACCATGCTAACCTTGCTTAATCATGAAATAATGGGCTATAAAATTTTGTTTAACCCATCTCTTGCTCATTCTCAGCCTATGAGGCCCTAAACACACCTTCGAGAGGTTTCAGAACTTAACCGAGACCTTTTACGAACTTGGAAAACTTTTCATCAAAATAGGGGCCACACGCCCGTGTTGATCTAGGGGCACGCCCGTGTGCTTCTAATACATGCCCGTGTCTTCCACCCGTGGTCGACACTGACTTAATTCACACGGCTAGACAAACGCCCGTGTCCCTCACACGGCCTCAACACGCCCGTGTCTTAGCCCCTGTGCTAAAACCTTTGCATTCTGTTTATGACGTCATCACTTCACTATGGCCACACGGCCAAGGCATACGCTCGTGCCCTTAGGCCGTGTGTCAAATTAAATTCCACATTTAATTTGCAGACTTCACACGGCTTGGGCACAAGCCCATGTCCTAGGCCGTGCCTCCCACACGGCTGAGACAAACGGCCGTGTCTCTGCCCGTGTGTTTACTATAGGGCATACTGACTTGTAATTCTAGCATACAAGGGGACACATGGTCGATCCACACACCCATAGGGTTAACCGTGTGTCACATACGGTCTAGACACACGCCCGTGTGTCTACCCGTGTGGACATTAAAAAGGCTCAATTCTAAGCCAAATGTCACCATGCATTGCACACATACTTATTCCAACTCATATCAACACAACTCATAAGCCAAAGGCACATCCAAGAACTTAATTCAAACATTCATACAAGCATAAACTTCATAATTCATCATAATATATATATCAAGTATTGGCCAAATTTCAATGACCATTTACAAAAATGACTTTAATAACATACATAGCCAACACTTTGGCTAACAATTACGACTTAACAAAAATACCCAAGTCCTATACATGCCATACTGAAAATAAGTCTAAATTGTTATACCAAAGTGATGTCGATAGTGTGATTTTTGGACTCCTACATTCCACGTTCCTCGAGTTATCTTGGTAATACTACAAGGGAAAAGGGCAATGAAAAGGGGTAAGCATAAAGCTTAGTAAGTTTGCATGGAAATAGATAGTACTAAGAAGCTCATAATATAAACCATCCATGGCATTAACCAACCATACACAAATCATAGCCTTCTTGCCATACTTACTAACGCTTGCCCTTATTTAGTACATACCATGCCACATATCGTAATTGTTTTTTCGTGACTCATTCACGAGTACCTGTATTCACTCATTAACGAGTACCTGTATTCACTCATTCACATAACTTTAGTACTAATCTCATTTCTACTTCCAAACTCGTCTACTTATCCCATTAATTACTAGGGATATTTAAAGACGCATAATATCATCACTAATATAAGTACGAGGTCAATGCCACGTCCCAGAGGTGGTCTTACATGAAGTTATTTCTGAATGCTGATGCTATATCCCAGATATGGTCTTATACGGAATCTCACATCAAGTATCGAAGCCATATCCTGAATATGGTCTTATACGATTTTCATATTCATTACCGAAGCCATATCCCAGCTATGGTCTTATACGGGATCTCAACTCGGTGCCGAGGCCATGTCCCGGACATGGTCTTATACGGGACTTTATTCATTTCATATCTCGATGATAGCATTTTCAATTTCATCATAGTCTACTAGGACTTCAACATCTTATTCAACATCAACTACTCAATTTAGTAGAGCATCATGTATCAATATAATACCAAGCATTCTTAAACATGCTAACATAGATGTTGAATCTATCACATACAAATTTACCTCGATTTCCAAAATGAGCTAAACCGTCGATCTAATCCAAGACTTTGTTCTTTCCCCAATCGAGGTGAATTCTCGGTTCTTCTTGCTCTATAATAGCAAATTAGCTTATTTTAATCATCACATTAATAAAAGCATTTTAATAATCATGCTTTGCCAAAATTACCATTTTGCCTTCAGACTTTGGCAAAATGACCATTTTACCCCTAGGCTTGGAAATCAATTCTAATCATATTTCTACCTTCAACAAGCCTAGGTGAACATTTAATTCTCTTATGGCTATCATCAAAAACTAACATTTCACACATTTACTACAAACTTTATAACCTTTACAACAAGGTCCAATTAGGTGTTTTTATGTCAACACCTTTCACAAAAGTTGTTCATCTAACAACCAAGACTCATTTTCTTCCATAAAAATGCAGCAAATAACAATTAAAGCTCTCATGGAAAATCTCTAAACTCTTCACCATAATGCAAGATAGTCCCCTCTTTAGAAAGCTTAAGCTTTAGGGGTCTCAAAAGTACAACTATCTTCAAGAAAAACCATTAAAATCACTTACTAGAATGGAGAAGAGCTTGCTGAAATTTTTGAGTTCTAAAACCCCTTATTTGCTGAAAATTTCAGTGTAGGAAGATGAGTAAAAGATGGATATCATCGTTTCTTTATTTTAATACTAAACTATCAATTTTAGTCACCAAACTCACCAACTTTGACCAACATTGACAATTTTGTCTCTTATGGCCGACCACCCTATACCAAGGGGTCTAATTTCCCTTTAAAGACCTCCAATTTACATTCTAAGGCTATTTAGCACCTTTAGCTTATAAAATGGAACTTTCGCACTTTATGCGATTTAGTCCTTTTTCGCGATTAAGCAAGAAATCGCTAAAATTAAAGTACCAAAATTTTCATGTACTTCTAAAATCATGCTCTAACACATAAAATAACATGAAAATAATTTTCCCTAACCTCGGATTAGTGATCCCGAGATCACTGTTCCAACTAGCCCCTAAATCAGACTGTTACATTAACTTTTTCTGGCAATTTTAAAATCCACATCTTTTTGTAAAAATTGTTGTAACAACTCGCCTCTTCATTGGCATCTGATTTGACATTATCTTGTAAAACCATGTACCTATTTCAAACAGTATACTCACTCGAGGATTCTGATGCGAACACGCCTCGCGAACTTCATCGGACAAGTATCCCGAGTCGAGCATTGCATTGCTGGCAGGCTGATCCCAGCTCATTTCCAGCTCTACGAGCTTCGTCCAGTTCAAATTTAGCTCATTTGAGCTCGATCTAGCTCAATGAGTTCGTATGCTCATTCAACGAGCTTGATTCAGCTTAAATAAGCTCATTTGAGCTCATCTTTAAATTTTAATTCTTGCATTTAAATTGCTGGAATAATGGCTTGATTTATTTATTTTAGTTACTTTAGTCTTTAATTATGTCTTGTTTAATTAAATGCATCTTTAGTTAATGTCATGCATTATTGATCTACATATTTTAAGTATGACATGCATTATGTGTTTTGTATTTAATTAAGTCATGCATTAAGTAACTCATTTGTTCATTTAGTTTGCATTTTAAACCATACATTTAAGCATCTTAGTTTAATAAACGAGTTGCTGGACATTAATTCAACTCATCTTAGTTTAATTAATTGAGTTTTTGTTGAACTTTATTTAATAGTTGCTTCTTTAATTAGTCTAGTTACTAGGATAATTTATTGATGCATGAGATAAAGTTCATTTAATAATGCTTCTCTTAATTAAACTAGTTGCTAGAATAAATGATGCATAAGTGTTAGTTCATTTATTTAAGTTTGTTGTTAATTTGTTTTAAGCTTAATAATTGAATAAATGTGTTGGTTACATGTGTTAATTGCAGGTGACTTTTCACTTCACATCCATTACATTTAAAGGCTGTTATGCATTCAATAAGGTGACTTTTTAAGAGATTTCAGTTACAAAAGAGGGGTTGTTACAAAGAGGCTTATACATCATTAAGAAGTTGTTTAATCAATTAAAGGAGAGCATTATTCTTCTTTAAATTCGGCAGCATCTTTGTTTCATCTTCCATAACCATTTGCTTCATGAGTAATCACTACATGCATTCAATTTTCCATCAAAGAAGCTGGTGTCTTTTCGGTTGGTCATGGAGACTTCAAAAGACTTTGAAAGTAAGTTAATTAAAGAAGTAAATCACATTGAAGGTTGGAGTTACTTGGGTTAGAATTTTAAAAGTTGTGACTTTTCATTTGAGCTCATTATTAGTTTCATTAAAAGTGACCATTCAGCTAGCCTCTTTTGACATTATAAAAAAAAACATGTAATCAGCCTATTGATGGGGACTTTTTTTTGCTAAATTGTTAATGAAACTATCTTATTTGGGTGAGATTCTTTTCTCTTTAATTTCGTTGAAGACTTTGTTGGCTTATCTAGTTTTAGTGTCGTCAACCTTTTTCTTCTTTCTGAACTTATCACTCCAACGAGTGTGGCTTCATCCTATATATCGAGATTCTTACTTTGCTAAGTAACGGGTCGAGGTTTAATCTATTATCCATCTACCACATTAAGTGATATAAGTGCTGGGGCGATACTCTCTATAGTATCGAATCTTACTTGAAACTTAAATACTATTATCCATCTCCACCATCTATTAATTTTCTTTCACCTTTCCCTTCCATTTCAACCGAGCCACTTCTTTCACTTTCTCATCCATCTATTGTTAACCTACTTCCAAACCAATCGCCATCTTTATTTATGTTAACCAAAACAATACAAATATCATATCGTTAAACTTATCATTGAAGCCTCTTTTAACAACTTCCGCATCATTTTACCTAAAGATATCCTTTTTAAAAGAGCCGAACGATTCTTCTTCGTCGACGATCGAGCAAAATCTCATACGACTCGACTCACCCCAAGGTGGATCATTTCATTTAGTATCAGAGCTATAAAATGAGGAGCTCCAACGATCATCATAATTCCGAAGTAGCGTAAGTTGAAAAAAAAAGTTTGAAAAAAATTCAAATTGAATTCAAAATGATCTATTATACTTAATTTCGTGTATTTGAAAAAAAAGAAAAAAAAAGAAAAAAATACAAAAAAAAAGTGTTAAGTTTTTGCAAGTTGTTGTTTTCATTCTTTTTCTACTATTCCCGATCATCCAAAATCATTCTACCCTCATTTCATATACCCCAACGCCACACTCAAAACCATTTCAATTTTTTTCTTTCAGCCAACCATTAACCCCCTCATCTTTATTCCTTTTTAAACCATTTGCAACTGACCCCTAAGCCTATGCTAAGACCTTGGCAAGTCTGACTACGAAATTGAGAGAGAAAGTTTGAGAGGTAAAAGGCACAAGGGAGTGAGATTATTTGAGCGAAGGTAAAAGCCAATCGAGTGTAAACACGAGCGAGAGTGTCACTTTTCCTTCTTCTTTCCTAGTGAAATCGTGAGGTTTGTGGTGAGGTACTTAAATTTTATTTTTGGAGAACTAACATATTTCTTTTCAGCAACAAAAATCATGTCTCTCGAAGAGTTCCCTAAATCGGAATTCCAATATTTGGTGCAAGAAATGCGAATCATGGTGAATTCGAAATTCGATAAATTGCACAAGAGATTAAATTGTGTAGAACAAAGAGACCCCTATGAACGGGTTTTTTCAAGTTGAAAAATGGAGCCGGGAACCCCAAGGAGATATACCCCCGATTACTACTTGAAGAAGAAGACCCATCATGATTCATTTTCGCCATCGACTTCGAGACAAAGAGACTCATGTTATGAGTCCTATTCGAGAAGAGGGTCTGACCGAGAGTCCTTTTTATCAAGGAATCCAAAATGAAAAGAGACCGATCTTGATTTTGAATCCTTTCAAGATGATAGATATACTTCTTCAAGAACTTCAAAGAAAACATCCATGGAGTATTCTTCTCGAAGAAATTCCAAATGTAAATAATTTTTTTTTTTTTGGAAATCCTTGTTATCATGATTCTTTTGTAACATCATGTAATAGAAAAGAAACAAAGAAAAGAAAAGAAAAAGAATACAAGGGAAAAAGAAATAAAAAGAGAAGAGAGGCAAGAGGCAAGTAATAGAGAAAATGAGCGAGTTTTGAGAGAGCTCGAAAAAGTCATTGAAAAAGCTTATGAAAAAGAAAAAGAATTTGATAGTGAAAAAGAAGTTGAAAAAGAAAGTGTGGAAAAATTGAGAGAACTTGAAGAAAAAGAGATTGAAGAGAAAGAAGCTGAAACAAAAGAAACGAGAGATTTAGAAGAAAAAGATTCAAGTGAGAAGATGTTAGTGAGCAAGAGAGGATTGTTCCCACTAACCCTTTTGTTCGATCTTCTTGTGATATTTCTTTTCAGGTTTCTAAAGTTTTGTGCGACCAAATTCAGCTATATTACCTTCCAAATGAGAGACGTTTCTAGTTGTTCGAGAAAGGTAAGTGCATAAAGGATAACCACCTACTTGCGATTGAAGGTAAGAAAGGTAAGGACTACATGTTTATCGAATCAAGACCTTTGGATTTAAAACTTGTTCAAAAAGGGTTTGAAGGCTTAATTTCTGAAAAACTTCCATCTTTTGATTTGTTCAATTATTGTTCACATATTAATGTTAATGATGTTGTTTCAGGTGATGCCATAAAAGTTTGGTCTTATAACATGTTTGACCCTTCTATTGGATTGTCCCTACCCATGAGAAATTCGGATGTGCTTGACAAAGTTTTTTCACGTTTTGATGTGTTTGAATGCTTAAATTCTTTGAATCAATGTGCCAAATCTTTTTGTATAAACATGCCTATTCGATTTTTCTATGATGGATTTGAACTTTTAAATAATCGTATGCTCACAGCTCCTTTGTTTGACATACATGTTAAAAGGTTTTTGCCCAAAATGCTGACTTTGTTGGATTGTGTCCATCAAGAGAAATCTTTGAATTTTTGTGCAAAATTTCCATGTTGCGATTTGCTTGTCCGATTGAGATTCTTGAAGTATGAGTTTCTGCATATTTGTATGCCTAAGCTTTCATTGCTTTATTTTTTTATTTATTTGAGAAAGTAAAACTCTTGCAGTATATCGGGTGAAATGACCAAAATTGAGTCTTTAAGCCGGGAGTAAACCACTTCGAGTCGTTTCCAAGAAAAGGTACGCATCATGATCTCATTGTAAGTAACTTTGTTATACCTTTTCACCTACTTCGAGTCTTATCTTTATTTTTGAAAATAAAGTATGTAGTTGTATTACAAAATCAAAACCAAATCCTTGATTCTGAAAATTTTGTTTTTAAACTCGGAATTGAATCAAGCGTTCCACCTGTGAATAACATTTCATTTTGTCCTTTTAAGTACATTTTTCGTAGTGACATCAGTAGCTTCCTTTCTTGTAGAACTTATATTTTGAAAAGCAAGAATTATCTTTTTGACTTTTTACCTTTATAGATTTATTTGAGTCCAAAATATCAATTGCATTACCTTGCTAAGGAGCGAAGGTTTGTTCTGCGAGAACGAGGTTTCACTACTTCCATCATCCACCTTAAAGCTTATAAGTATTTGGGTCATTGCTCTTTAGTAGTGGTTCTTACTTGCTTTGAGTTTGTTCCCTTCCATTCCAACACTATCCTTTATTTTTGTTGCTAGCCAAAGTTTCCATTTCTTCCTTGAACCTAAAATCCATTTCATTCCCATTCCATATACCATCCTTCCTTATTTGCAATAACCGAACTTATATATTATTCATTTCCATAAACATACCTTTGAACTCTTCTTCATAGCTTCCGCCAATATTTACTTAAAGCATCATTATTAAACGAGCCAGACGATACTTTCTCATAGATGATCGAGCAAACTCGCATACGACTCGACTCACCCCGAGGCAGATCGTATCATCAAGGTAAGTCAAAAATGTCTTTGTTTTGTTTGAAAAGTGAAGAACTCAGTGATGTTGGTAATGACTTTATGGAAAGTGCCAATGTTTTTCATTCAAATGAATATGTTCTTTGTTTTGAGCCTATTGAAATATTGTGGATGAAACGAGGAATGTATTGTCGTTTGCAAGAATGCATGATTAAACTTTCATTGTTTCCATTTTGTTCAATTGCTCATATTGATGGCATATCGAAAGTGTCCGACAACATGAAGTTTCCATGTTATGAACGAGTAAAATTTTTTGCCATATGATCTCTGGACTAAATTTTACATGTACCATCCGAATTTAAATACTTTTTGCTTGTCGTTGCCAAAATTGCTAATAAGATTCATCTTTTGCTTAGCATTCGGGTTATCTTTAAGTTTTTGTTATCTTAACCCTCTGCTACTTTATTATGATGGTGATGTGTTGACTTGTCCATTGGTGAATCTATTTTAGAATTGCTCGATATTCTTTGTTCCATTTGATCGAGGAAATCCAAGCGAGAAGAAGTTTTGTCCCTTAGACAAATGGCTCGACTTGAGGACAAGTCACCTTAAAGAGGGGGGAATGATGCGAGCACACCCCTCGAACTTCATCGGACAAGTATCTCGAGTCGAGCATTGCATTCCTGGCAAGCTGATCCCAGCTCGTTTCTAGCTCCACGAGATTCGTCTAGTTCAAATTCAGCTCATTTGAGCTCGATCCAGCTCAATGAGTTCGTGTGCTCATTCAACGAGCTTGATTCAGCTTAAATAAGCTCGTTTGAGCTCATCTTTAAATTTAATTCTTGCATTTAAATTGCTGGAATAAGGGCTTGATTGATTTATTTTAGTTACTTTAGTCTTTAATTATGTCTTGTTTAATTAAATGCATCTTTAGCTAATGTCATGCATTATTGATCTACATATTTTAATTATGACATGCATTATGTGTTTTGCATTTAATTAAGTCATGCATTAAGTAACTCATTTGTTTATTTAGTTTGCATTTTAAACCATGCATTTAAGCATCTTAGTTTAATGAGTTGCTGGACATTAATTCAACTCATCTTAGTTTAATTAATTGAGTTTTTGTTGAACTTTATTTAATAGGTGCTTCTTTAATTAATCTAGTTACTAGGATAATTTATTAATGCATGAGATAAAGTTCATTTAATAATTCTTCTCTTAATTAAACTAGTTGCTGGAATAAATGATGCATAAGTGTTAGTTCATTTATTTAAGTTAGTTGTTAATTTGTTTTAAGCTTAATAATTGAATAAATGTGTTGGTTACATGTGTTAAATGCAAGTGACTTTTCAGCTCACATCCATTACATTTAAAGGCTGTTATCCATTCAATAAGGTGACTTTTTAAGAGATTTCGGTTACAAAAGAGGGGCTGTTACAAAGAGGCTTTATACATCATTAAGAAGTTTTTTAATCAATTAAAGGAGAGCATTATTCTTCTTTAAATTCAGCAGCATCTTTGTTTCATCTTCCATAATCGTTTGCTTCATGAGTAATCACTACATGCATTCATTTTTCCATCAAAGAAGCTAGTGTCTTTTCGGTTGGTCATGGAGACTTCAAAAGATTTTGAAAGAAACTTAATTGAAGAAGTAAATCACATTGAAGGTTGGAGTTACTTGGGTTAGAATTTTAAAAGTTGTGACTTTTCATTTGAGCTCATTACTAGTTTCATTAAAAGTGACCATTTAGCTAGTCTTTTTTGACACTATAAAAACATGTAATCAGCCAATTGGTGGGGACTTTTTTTGCTAAATTGTTAATGAAACTATCTTATTTTGGTGAGATTCTTTTCTCTCTAATTTTGTTGAAGACTTTGTTTGCTTATCTAGTTTTAGTTCCGTCAACCTTGTTCTTCTTTCTGAACTTATCACTCCAATGAGTGTGGCGTTCATCCAATATACTGAGGTTCTTACTTATCTGAGTAACGGGTCGAGGTTTAATCTATTATCCATCTACCACTTTAAGTGATATAAGTGCTGGGGCGATACTCTCTATAGTATCAAATCTTACTTGAAACTTAAGTACTATTATCCATCTCCACCGTCTATTAATTTTCTTTCACCTTTCCCTTCCATTTCAACAGAGCCACTTCTTTCACTTTCTCATCCATCTATTGTTAACCTACTTCCAAACCAATCGCCATCTTTATTTATGTTAACCGAACCCATACAAATCTCATATCCTTAAACTTATCATTGAAGCCCCTTTTAACAACTTCCGTATCATTTTACCTAAAGACATCCTTTTTAAAAGAGCCGAACGATACTTCTTCGTCGATGATCGAGCAAAATCTCATACGAATCAACTCACCCCGAGGTGGATTGTATCAGATTCCATGCGCCAAACGGTATCTTCCTGCACCTGTGAAGCCTAAGGAATACATAGAATTCTCCTCGCTACCTCTAAGTGAAAACAACAGTAATTAGCTCTACGTTCCATTTTCTATCTTGTTTTAATATCAATTCAGAAACTGTCCTGTAAGGCCTATTAGATTCAGTAACCTGAATTTATTTGTTTGCAAACCAAAGACCCAACTATCATCCGAGATGTTAATACTGGCCCCCGTGCAAATCTACCAACCCAATCCTTTTAGAAGCAAACCTTTTGCAGACCAAATGCTTTTTTAGGTATACGAAGTGTAAGCTCTTAAACTAGCTATTAAGAAATCTGTATTCGAAAAATACTTTGCCTTCAATAGTCTAGCTAATAATAAACTCTGATCATTAATTAAATTTCATCCTTACTTGGCAAGTAGGGCAATATTAAAATGACTAAGATTGCAAAAGCCCATACCTTCATAATCATTAGAAGTGCACATTTTTTACCATTAACACCAATGAATTCCTCGTTTTCCCCCAAATTTCTACAACCAAAACCAAGAGCTAACATGCTCTGACTCCTTACATAATGAGGTTGGAAGTAATAAACATGATATCATAAAAGTGGGGATAGCCTGGAGAATGCTTCTTATAAACACTTCTTTCCCTATTGGGACAATGGTCTCACACACTAACTATATATGCAACTTCTCATCTGATCCTTTAACTGTAACACCCCTAACCCAATCCGTCGTTGAAATAGGGTTTCAGAGTATTTCCAAAACATTCAGAACATTTTTCAAATAATTTGCGTAGATTACTATTCATTTACCGAGATTATTCAAAACGTCCCTTAATTGGACCTTCGAGGTCCAATATGAGTATTAGAATCAAGTTGGGACTTAATCGGAAACTCATAAAATTTTCCGCGACATTTCAAAAATTTTCCAAGGTTACAAGGCTCACACGCCCGTGTGGTCTAGGGACACGCCCGTGTGATTAGGCCGTATGGTCACACACACCCATGTCCCTAACCCGTGTAACTTTCTGACTTGCAAGCATGAAGATATTGAAGTCACACGGCCAAGTCACACGCCTATGTGCTAGGCCATGTGGCGAATTTAATTTTCAAAATTTTGGCACAGTTTTCACACGGCCGTGTAACACGCCTGTGTTCATGGCAGTGTCAACCACACGGTTGAGACAGACTCCCGTGTCTCTACCCGTGTGCCCAATTCTGAGCATTCTGCTTCTAAAATTTTAGGTGTAAGGGACACACGGCCAGGCTACACGCCCATGTGACACACGACCTAGACAAACGCCTGTGTGTCTACCCGTATGGACAAAATAAAGCCATTTCTAGCCTCATTTGTCACCCAAAACTTAACATTTTCCTGCATCAAAACTCACAAGCATATGTCCACCAATCCAACATCGTATTCACATAAAATTAGCCATCAATCATGTGGTATTATCTCAAGCATCAAAGGATATAAACTTACTCTTATCATAAACTTATATGCTAACATAATTCCAACAAAATAACATATAATAAACACTTATGTGATTACCAAAATATCACTTCAAAATGGCCAAACTTAGACCATCACTAGCCACTCCAGTGGCTTGATTACAAAACAACAATTACAAGCCATCATTGACCAAATAAGCTTATACATGCCATTATACCAAAATGAGATTTCAATTTATACCAAAATGAGATAGTGGATAGTGTGATTGATGCTTCGATCGACCTCTAACCTTCGCGAGCTTTTGGGCACTATAAAAATAGGGAAACTTAAACAGATTAAGCATTTTATTCTTAGTAAGTTCGTATAACGGAAAATAAACTTACTGATCATATTTATTAATCAAGCATACATAAATTTACATTCCATCAATTTTGGGTAAGTTACCTATTAGTCGCATAATCTTATATGAATATCAAACAATATAGATGAGCTCATCACAATACAAGCTTCCATTAATTTCACCTTTCCATACTTCAATAGTCCTTTCTGTCGAACTATTGAAATTTCAATAGATGTTCGGGTAATATACTCATGTGCAAAAGTACCCATTAGGGTACTAAATAAAAAGGCACACTCTTGCCATACATTTTACAACAGGATTACCAGTTCAGGCTAAATCCTATCCCTATCATATGCTCTAGAGAGCTTAATTTGGATTACCCGTCCGGGCTAAATTCTATTGCAACATATGCAATATTATTCTTATTCAAGAAATCACCTTAATCCATCGAATTTCAACATTCAACCGGAGCATGACAATTTGTCCATATTTCACAACTTAGGACTATTTCATTATGTATATATCAACTCACACAATCATACAATTCATTTCAAGCATATTAACATACATATTTAAGTTACACGAGCTTACCTTGAAAATGGTTCGTATTTGAATGTCAACTAATCTGAAACCTTTTGCTTTCCTCGATCTAGTTTCGTAGTTGGTCTTTTCGGATCTATATGGATAAATTTAACTATTAATCTATCACATTTCATTTGCATTTGCATTCTATTACATCCTAGGCAAAATTACCATTTTACCCCTATCTTTTTCAAAAAGTTTGATTTCGTCCCTAGGCTCGGAAAATGAAATTCATGAAATTTAACCCACTTTCCAAGCCTAATCGAAATTTATATACTACATTTATAGCACATACATTTCAAAAATTTTAGAATTTTCCATGGGTTTTACTACTTTTTCATTTTAGTCCCTAAATCAAGTTTTCATAAAATTGTTTATCTATGAATAACCTTTCATTTTCTACCATAAATTTCTAATTGTCAGCGTATTCATCCATGACCCAAATTTCATATCTTGATAACTTTTCAAATAAATCCGCTAAATAGAAAGATTAGACTATCCCGATTCCAAAAATATAAAAATTACTAAAAACGGGACTTGATTTCATACCTTATTAAGCTTGAAAAGGTTTCTTCCTCTCTCCTAGGGTTACCATAGAAAAATTGGGGAAAATGATATGAAAAGAGATTATTTATTTCTTTTTAATTAATTATCATCTATTAATTTTATTGATTTCCAATTTAGTCCCTACCATTATCCAATTTTTCCATGGATGAGTCATTAAAATATCTACTAACTACTCTTCAATGGTCTAATTACCATATAAGGACTTTAAGTTTTGAATTCCATAGCTATTTGATACCTATAGCTACTAAAACCCAACTTTTGCATTTTATGCAATTTAGTCCTTTCCCTAATTAAACACACAATCGGTAAAATTTTCATATCAAAATTTTCACATGACTTTCCTATCATGATACCAACCATAAAATAAAATAAAATAAATTTTTATTTTTGGCTCGGATTTGTGGTCCCGAAACAACTGTTCCGATCTCACTGAAAATGGGCTGTTACATTAACCCTTGAAAAACTCTTTCTACTTCAGCCAACCATATTCGGTAAGCCCAAATCTATCAAGATCAGTAGAAACTTATTGAAATCCCCTATTACATTCGTCTCCAACATTTGAGCTAAAATAGACGGTAACTTTGTCATAATTCACACATTAGCCCGAAGCCTCCTCATGCTCCTTGAGGACCCCTTTCAAGTCTAGCCCCTCAAAGAGTATACAATCATCAACAAATAAAAGATGAGAAACCACCGGGGTCACCCTACAAATTCTGGTACCCTTTACCAAACTATCCCGACTAGTCATACACGTCAAGGAAGAAAGGCCTTCACCTCAAATCAGGAACAAATATAGGCTTAGCAGAACCCCTTGACGAAGCCTCATTTCAGGGAAAAACTTACCACCCACCTCTCCATTTATAATTAAAGGATAGGAAACAATACTTACACAATTATAAATAAAATACACCTAACCTTCTACAAAACCCAACAGCAAAAGCATATGTTTCAAGAACCCCCATATACGCTTTTTGTAACACCCCAAACCCGACCTAGAAGTTAGGCCTAAATCTGGCGTGTCACATAGAAGTGTTTTTGAAAACCCTATTTCTTGTTGGTAAAACTTGTTTGAGAGTTAAAGCCTCTTCGTTAAAACTCAAAACACTTAAGCAAACGCTATCCACTTGAAAACCGAATTACTTTTAAAACTTTATCTATTTAAAATAAACAATTTATGAAAATGTGATGTTTAGAAATAGAGTTGCAGAAGCATTTTGAAAACGTTGCAGAAACATAGTGCTTTGAAAACAGTTACCGTTTTGGAAATCGTATTCCACCTTTAGTAGTTAGAAAACATCATAAATAAATATCAGAAATAATAAGTTAAAAATAAAGAGGCCTTATTACAAAATTATAAACCCAATAAATTAAAAGAAAATGAAATAAAACATATCTGACGTGTAGCCACCTCCGAGTCCCTCGCAGCTCCGAATCGTCTAAGATTGAGGATTACCTGCACAATTAAAAACGGGGTGAGTTTATGAAAACTCAGTGTGTAATCCCCTTACTAGAGTAACAATCGATACGTAAAACAGAATCGAGACGATGCCGACCAAAGCCCTTTAATAGTAACAGTACAGTTCAGTTCAAAGCATACGTAGGCCATAGCCCACTACCATATCATTTGGGTCACAGCCTATACAGAATCAATTGGGCCTAGCCCAAACCAATAACAAAACAAGTTGGCCTAAGCCCAGTACAGTGATAGATCTCATAAATACATATGCAACAGTATGAGGATGCATCCCACCCTGATCCAGCCAACACACCACCCGTACCAACCAACACACCATGTGGGGATAAAATCGACCCACCCAGCCAACACACCAAGCTTAGCACCAGTTGCGGCACTAAATCAACAAAACGGCTCGGTGCCGTAGACAGAACGGCTAAAAGCCATAAATATAGCAGCAACGCTGCCAGTTAACAGAATGGCTAAAAGCCTTAATAGAATGGTTACAAACCATAATCAGGATGGTACAGAGCCATAATTAGGATGGCACAAAGCTATCGATGACTGTAATAAGTTTGGCAAATAGCCATCAGCGATGGTAATATAATCGGCATACAGCCACGTGTAATTATGATCGACACAGAGTCAGCAATATATATGTTAGGCACATAGCCACGGGTAAATACGGTTGGCACAAAGCCATAATCAAGATGGCACAGAGCCATATTTATCGTAGAAAGGCTAAAAACCTTGTACAGAACGGCAATGGGCCGTACACTTCCTTTTTAACTTTGTCCCAACCCCATGCAATATGTCGTGTATGTCATGCTCAATCATCACAGGTGTATACAGAATGACCATACTCAGTAACAGTCATTTAAAACATATATTAGAAGCATAGCAGTCACACGACCACAGTCAAGTTAGTTAAAACACAGTCATACGATCACAGTAAAGTCATGGCATAAAATCAGTCTTTTACCCTCAGGGGAAAAATAGTCATTTTACCCTATAAGGGTATTTTGGTAATCCTACCCTACATGGGTAATTTGGTAATTCTACTCATAACTAATCCATGTATGTAGTGCATCTCAAACATAATCAATCATACAATTAACACATACAACACTCGTACTACCACTAGGGTACAACAGTCATTTAATCGGTTAGGGATAAAACGATCATTTCGCCTCGTAAGGGCATTTCGATAATTTTACTCGTCGAGGGTATTTAGTTAACTTTACCATAAAGGATATTTCGGTAACTTTACCCATAGAAGGTATTTTAGTAATTTCGCAAACTAGGGGTATTTTGGTAACATCACAAATCGGGATATTTTGATAATTCTATAAACCAGGGGTACTTCGGTAATTTTACAATTTGAGGGTATTTCGGTACTTTCACAAATCAGGGGTATTTCGATAATTTCACAAATCAGGGGTCTTTCGATAATTTCACAAATTAGGGGTATTTCGATAATTTTACAATCCGAGGGTATTTCGGTAATTTCACAAATCAGGGGTATTTCAGTAATTTTACAATTCGAGGGTATTTTGGTAATTTCATAAATTAGGGGTATTTCAGTAATTTTGCAAATCAGGGGTATTCTGGTAATTTCACAAATTAAGGGTATTTTAGTAATTTTGTAAACCAAGGGTATTTCAGTAATTTTAAACCTGGGGTATTCTAAACAGAGATAATGATGCGAATGGCCTAAGTCCCATTCTCGACCCAAATGGACCCACACGCTCGTGTGGCCCATTTGGCCCAAATCTAGCCATAGATATGAGATTCACGTAGACCAGTTCAATATCTACTACACAATCATACAATTTATTCATATGGACCCACGGATCCATTGGGCCCAAACAACCTAAACCCACAAGAACACCCATGATGGCCTCAACTATCGCATCGAAGCTCCCACACGTGCGCTCGCACGCTCATGTGGCTACTATCGCCGTGTGACCGGCATTTCGACATTTGCCGTTCTACAGTTAGAGTAGTGCGAAATACACACCTTATAGGAATCTAGAGTTGATCCGCGCTCCGAACACTCCTATGCCCAAACTCCAACCAAGGTATCCTTACTCTCCTCATAGATTGCTCTATTTAAAGCCAGCTTCTCACCTTCCCTCATGCTAGCTTCCTGATGTGGGATCCCTCATTCAGCAGAGTTTAAATCCATCACAACCACTTGTCGTCCCAACTTAGTAAAATAAATATCCCTTTTTGCTTGCAATGGGATTCGAACCCTTGCCCTCTCCTATGCTCCAGACGCTACATGCCACCACAACAGAATCTCCTTTTGTGTCTAAAATCATGCGCAACTAAATATAAGTCTATGGGCCAAAGTCTAAGTTCATTTAAAAGGATATCAAAATGAATTGCAAGCGTCAAGACTTGAACCTTGGACCCCTTGCTTCCTCTATGGCGTCACTTCCTTGTCACCCATGTGGCGCCATTTGCCACTAGACCACAACTCTTTTTGTGTCATTTTTCTCCAAATTTTATTCTTAAAGCCTACTTACTAACTCCCAGGGTTTTATTCACCTAAAACCAAAATTTTCCTAATGTAACACCCCTATCCCAAGTCCGTCGCTGGATTAGGGTTAGGAGTGTTACCGGACAGATCGAAAACATTCACAGACAAAATCATACATTCAATCATCATTCTCAGACATAATGTCCCTTAATCTGGTCCTCGAGATCTTAATCATACTTATAAGTCGAGTCGGGACTAAACTGAAGCACATATGAAATTCCATGAAAATTTGAAACTTTTCTAAAATACAGGGGAGACACGCCCGTAGGAGGAGATCGTGTGCCCTCCACGGCTTCTAGACACCCCAGTGTATCCATCCTTGATATACTAACTATACCAGGCACGCCCGTGTGCCATGGCCGTGTACTTTTAGGTGATATACTGACTTCCCCACCACGGCCACCAAGCACGCCTGTGTCGAGGCCGTGTACTTTTATGCTAGCTACTGACTTGTACACCACGGCCAGATGAAACGCCCGTGTCGAGGTCGTGTGATGATAAACTACATCTTACCATTGACCCACGATCGTTAGGCACGCCGTGTGATGTTATAAGCCATTCACAAGGCCAAAATGCCACCCACAAAGGGTCATACCTACGAGCCATATTCAACAAGATATTTCATGCACATAAAACCATCAAAAGCATACCAAAATAACCATTCAAACCTTACATTCAAAACCAATCCCAACTATGGCAATCTCAAGGATTAAAACTCATATCATTACAAGACTAATTCATGCATTTGCTCATTCAAACTTGGCCATTCCATATTCTTTCATCATACCAAAAGATACATTCTAAAACACATTCATTTAAGCAACGTTTCAACTCTTAAATAGCCAAATCACATGGCTAAGATCACATAACTATTTATACCAAAATACTAGCCTATACATGCCATATCTAGCTTTATACAATATCAAAATGTACCAAAATAAGTTCTATAGTGTGATGATGATCCAAGACGGTCCCGAGCCTTCAATAGCTTTGACGACCTATAAAACAGATTAAACACACACAGAGTAAGCTTTCCAAAAGCTTAGTAAGTCAATATACAAACAAACTTAGCATAAAATGCATATATTTGCTTTGATTCATACACTTTTGACCACATTAGCCATATTCACAATTCAAAGATCATATAAACACATATCTCATTTCACCAAAACTTTATACAACATATCATCAATTCCATATTCATAGCATCATAGTAAGATCATATTGATGCTTACCTTGTATACACAATTAGTGTAAAATCAACATACCTGAATTAGATTTACAATCACATATTTGTTCATAGCTCGGATTTGCAATTAGTATCATAGACTTGCCCGTTGAACCGTAATAAATCTAATAGGATATTCAGAAAGCTGAGAATAATCGTACAATGCCAACGTCCCAGATGAGGTCTTACATGCACTTGGATATTGATGCCACTATCCCAAACAGGGTCTTATACGAATCAAATCGATACCGATGTCCCAGACATGGTCTTACACGTAAGTGTCATAATGATGCCAACGTCCCAGACGTGGTCTTATACGTAAAGTTTATATTGATGCCAACGTCCCAGATGTGGTCTTACACATAATCAGATATCGATGTCACTGTCCCGGACAGGGTCTTACACGAATCTCAAATCAATGCCAACGTCCCAGACGTAGTCTTACATAATAAAACAGAACAGATACCTATGTCAAGGTTCGTACGAGGCTTCTCAGACTTAGTTAATATATCGAACTTATCTCGGAATTCAATTACAGAATTTCTCATAAGCATTCACTTTCATCATTAAACATATGAACAATTACAAATGCATACATATTCATTTATTTGTATAGTGACTTACCTCGGATTCGGTTTATCGGAATAGAAAACAGCTACTCGATAACTTTCACTTTCCCGCGATCTAAATCCGTTTTCCTCGGTTCTTGATCTTGAATTAAGGCTTGAAATAGCCGAATATAACAAAGCTAAACCTTTCTTCTTTTCTTACAAAAATTTGGTGGACATAAGATGATAACAATGTCCATTTCATGCTTTTTGTTTTATCATTTTAACATAATTATCAAATACCCTTTTTACCCTTAATGAATTCTTAATAAAATAACATTCCAACTATGGACATACTTGTCCATCCACCGTCCACTATCTTCATAGATGGCTAATTGCCTCATAAGGCCTCTTCTTATAAAGCCACATCAAATAAGCACATTAACAAATAACAAGCAACTTTCACATTCAATGCAATTTAATCCTTTTGTCAAATTAAACACACAGACAGTCAAATTAGCTTACGAAAATTTAGCACATGCTCAATAACATTCCAACGACACAAAAAATAATATTAAAATATTATTCAAACTCGAATTTGTGGTCTCGAAACCACTGTTACGACTAGGGTATAAACCGGACTGTTACACCTAAAGCCCTATTTGATCCCGGGACTTCATGGAAGCCCCCTAACCTTCCAAAATCACTCACCTAATAGGTCTAACTTGCATTAGTTCCATTCTCTTGTTCTAAAAAAATTTAAACATTCCCGTGTCCAATGCCCAATGGGCCCAATTCTACTAGGCCCAAATTCAGGTCGTTACACTTTGCTCATATCTAACTTAAGTGCGAACTGACCCTTTTTCCTAGATCTTTTCCTTTTAAAAGCCTTAAAAATTTAAAATCTCATCCCTCTCATAATGGGCCATGAGACATTGATTCATCTCCACCGTTATACACATACTCACCCCTTCAAATATATGGTCAACATTATTCAAACCCTATGACGTAAATAGTTCCATAAAATAATTCCTCGCAATGTTTTTTACCTTTCTTTTATCACTCATAGACAGCCCATCACCCCTATCCAATCTTATCACTTTATTCATACATTTTTTAGCCACACAACAGTGGAAAAAACTCGTATTTTGGTCCCTTTCTAAATCCAGATAACACGCACTACTTGCTCCCAATACATCTTCTCCTTTTCCAACTCTAAATTCAGATCAATTTTACTTTTCAGCAAATCCAAAATGTCATCATCATCTCGATCCCCCACAATAAGCTCCTCTAATCTCTTCGCCAAATACCTCTTTCTTTCTCCTTTCTCACTGTGAATCTTAGCCGCCCACCTCTTCAAACTAAAGCCCACCCTCTTGAGGTGTTGAGGCACCGTCCCACTACTACATTCCCAAAGTCTACGAACCTCAACCTTGCAGGACTTTCAAGCGTCCAGGAAGCCTCAAAATAGAACCCAAAAAATCAATATCGCCTCTCTTCCTTATTTGTTTGTATCAATAATGGATAATAATCAGAAAAGGTGATGATGTCACGAACTAACTAAAATACGACAAAGGCAAGCGCACCTATCAAATGGTAGTATAGCTATGGTGAGTTCGAATATCGTATCTACAAGGACTAAAAGTACTAGTAATAACTATCTTTCTATTATTTAGCCTAATAATTACAGGGATTATTGTTAATCTAAATCTAAACAATTAACTGTGAACGCGACAGAGAGTAAAGAAAGTAATCGAATAAACCAATGATAAAGACAATACCCAGGAAAGAATCCACCTAGATTTCACTATTTATTCTGATTCTAAATCAAACGATTTATTCACTTGTCTTGATCCGTAGAAATCCCTAAATTATGTTAATATCTCTTTCGAGACTAATAACAATTGACTCTAGGTTGATTAATTGAAATTTCTTTCTAATTAAAACCCTTATTATCGCATTAACTCGATCTATGGATTCCCTTATTAGATTTGACTCTAATCCGGCAGATTTATGTTGTCCTATTTTTAGGATTGCAATCAACTCTGCTCAATTATGCTAGATCCACTCTTAATCAGGGACTTTTGCTCCACGATTAAGTACATCAAACTTAGATTAATATCCTAAAAATATTAAGGCAAGGATTAATAACACATAATTAAGAACAAGAACAAATATTTATCATGTAATTCAGATAATTAAATAATAAGATCCATCATAGGTTTCATCCTCCCTAGGTATTTTAAGGATTTTAGTTCATAATGTAAAAGGAAAACATCTCAAAATAAAGAAAACAACAAGACATAAAGAACCCAAAAACTTCTAAGGAAATTTGATGGAGATCTTTAATCTTGAATGAGATCCTGTTTCTGAATTGATTCTGACGGCTTCCTTCGAGTAATTTCTTCATTGTACTCTGCGTGTCCCCTTAGGTCTTCTTCTCGTGTGTTTTAATAGACTTTGGAATGCTAAAAATACCTAAAAATTGGCTTTTTTGCGTGAAAACAAAACAGGGTTTGACAGGGACACAGGCGTGTGATTCGCCCATGTAAGAATGCCCAGGCAGTGTGTAATACTGATATGGTTAGAAATCGACACGGGCATGTGCTTAGCCCGTGTGAAATTGGCTTGGCCGTGTGGATCCTTAAGACAGCCCATTTTGTAACAGCCCGGTTTAGACCCTTGTCGGAACAGTGGTTTCGGGACCACAAATCTGAGGTCAGAAAAATATTTTAATATTATTTTTGGTGTTCATAATATATGATTGAGCATGTGTGAAAGTTCTGTGTGAAAATTTTATTGATTGTGTGTCGAATTAAGAAAAAAGACTTAATCGCATAAAATGTTAAAGTGCTAATTGTTAAAGTTGTGTGCTGATTGTTAAAGCTGTGTGCTGATTGTTAAAGTGCTAATTTGGCATGGCTTATTAAAATGTGAGCCCTTATGATGTTATTTTTACCCTTGATAAATTGGATGAACATAAAAGCCTATGGTTAGTGGAATTTGAATAAAAACAAAAAAGGCTAAAAAGGTAAATATGTAAATATATGATATTAAATAAAACATAAAGTAAAATACATGTTTTTGCTCATCTTTTTTACACCAATTGTAGAAGAAAGAAATAGAGTTTTAAAGATTTTGAATATTCGACCCTTACTAAGCTCAATCAAGGTATGTTTATGTTTCGATTTTTGATAATTTTTACGTTTTTGTGATCATTGCTTTGTGTTCTATCAAGCCCATGTCTTAATTTTAGTATTTAATGAAGATTTTGATATGTGCCATTGATGAATATGTGAGCTTTGTGTTGATAGTTGGTGAAATATGAAAGATATGTGAAAGATTAACATGTTTTTTCTTTGAATTTTTGGTGAATTGAGTAATTTGGACTAAATTGTGAAAATAATATTTTGAGGGACTAAAATTTGAAATAAATGAAATATATGGGCTTGTATGAGGCTAAGGAGAATTCGGCCTAAGCATGGCGTAGTAAAATTTTTTGTATTTTGTGATTTTGTGAATGTGGGACTAAAGTGTTGAAATGTGAAAATGTGAGGGCTATTTTGTAAAATGCCCTAAATATGTGTGTTTGGACTAAATTGAATGAATTGGTGATCGAATGAGCTAAATTTGAATATGTATAGACCAAGAAAGGAGAGATTCGGATCGAGATCGAGGCAAAGACAAAGTACTCGATTGATCGCTAGTTTCGGTATTTCGACGTCCGAGGTTAGTTCGGATATAATACAAGTTGTTAAATTTATATCTAGGTGATGAGAATTCAATGAATGTATAGTTAATGAAATAGAAATGTATTACATATGAAATAGAATAATGAGGCACTAAGTGTGCGAAATTAGAAACGAGACAAAGATGATTAGCACTGTGTGTGCGAAAGAATAGAGGCTTCAGCTTATTGATTTGGCACTGTGTGTGCGATACCGAGATAAGTTCGGTTTAAAGTACTGGCACTAAGTGTGCGATGACTGTAACAACATGATTTTGACCCTAATCAAAATAGTGGTTTCGGGACCACAAATCCGAGTCCGAAAAATATTTTAAAAATATTTTTTGTGTTTATTATGTGTGAATTTTCTTGTGTGTAATTTTCGTGTTTTAATTTCGTCGTTTGAATGTCTGATTAAATAAAAGGGCTTAATCGTGTAAAATAAAAATTTGATGGTTAAACAGGAAAGTGCCTAATTGTTGTTGTCTTTATAATTTGAAGGTTTTATGATGCAATTAGCCCAATAATAATGGTAGTGGACGGCATTATGGTTAATATATAGTTTTTTATATATTAATTATATAAGTTAAAATAATAAATAACATATATAATGTTAATATAATAAAACAAAACATTAAAAAGCCATGTTTTTCATCTTTCTTTGAACCAAAACAAAAAGAAAAGAAAAAGAAATAAGAAAGCTTAGAGTTCATCCCTTGTTCAAGCAAATTGAGGTATGTTTCAGTTTCAGTTTTTGATAATTTTTATGTTTTTGTAATCGTTGCTTCAAATACTACAAGACCCATGCTTGAATTTTTGGAATTGATGATGATTTTGTGTTTTTCCATTGATGATAGCTTGTGATTTTTGTTGTTTGATGATGAAATATTAAAGATATGTGAAGGATTAACATGTTTTGTCTTGGAGTTTTTGGTGAATTTGAGTAATTAGGGCTAAATTGTAAAAATAAATTTTTGAGGGACTAAAATGTGAAATAAATGAAATGTATAGATTTGTAAGGGCATGGGTGATATTCGGCCTAGCTATGGTGATGTAAAATTTTGTGTATTTTATGTTTTATGCAATAGGGACTAAATTGCAAAAAGTGTAAAATGTCAGGGGCAAAATGGTAATTTTTCCATTTATGTGTTTTTGGCTTAAATTGAATGAATATGTGATTAAATTAGTTAAATTCGAATTTATTTAGACCAAGAATGAAAGAAAAAAGAATTAGATCGGGGAAAGTCGAAAGTAGTCGAGTAGTCGATTTCATCCGTCGATATCCGAGGTAAGTCTATAAGCATTTAAATGTTGTTAAATTGAGAATATTTAAATGTTATGTGATGAATTGAATTATTCAAATATATATATGTGAGCTTTGGCCGAATGTGATTTTGAGATAGGGAACTATGTTTCGAGTTTGATTCGATCGAGATTCAATGTCCGAAAGCCCCGTATGAACCCTAGGAATAGTTAGGATACATATGTCGTGACATAGGATTTCTGATATGTTTTATCATGTAAGACCATGTCTAGGACATTGGCATCGACTTGTGTTTACGCGTAAGACCATGTCTGGAACATTGGCATCGTATTTGAGTCGTGTAAGACCCTGTCTGGGATAGTGGCATCGATATGTGATTACAAGGAAGTCCACATCTGGGACGTTGGCATTGTACAAGCTTTCCGATTATCTGCGTATCCTTTTTAATCCCGAACGGTTCAACGGGCAATGTGAAGTAAAGACTGAATGTGAAATCGAATTAAAAGGTTCAGGTATGTATTCATACTATGTTATGAAATTCAGGTAAATTGTATACTTGAATTGATGATTTCAAGTTATGTGAAATATGAATTATGTGTTAGCATATTTAAACATGTAAGTGATTAGGCCTATTGATGTATTTTTGATAATATAAGTGATTCGACCTATTGATATAGTTGTGATATTTAAAAGTGATAATTATATATGTTTATGAGTTTTTATTCATTTCGCTATATGATGTTAAATGCTAATGTATATTTGATAACATATAAACGTGTGAGTGTAATATATGTATATTCAATTAAGGTTTGGATTGATTTTTCAAATTGATTTAGTGTTAATGCTCATAAGATTATTGTTTGCTTATGACTTACTAAGCTGTGAAAGCTTACTGTGTGTACGTTTACTCTTCGTTTTATAGATTTAGAAAGATGGGTTATGAGCTCGGGGATCGTCGGAGGAGCCTATCACACTATCGACTATTTCGGTATTTACTAAGTTTAAGTTTTGAATCTATGGCATGTGTAGTCTAGTATTAGTTTGGTTGGTTTTGAATTTGTAATTATTAAAGCCATGCGAAAATGGCTAGAAATAATATTTAAGCTTAGTTAAACATGGTTATATATTATACATATATATATAAGTATATGGTATGTGTGACATGTTTGGTTTTGGTCTTGGTGATTCGGCTATGGGTTAATTATAAGTAAATATATGTAAATCTTGTTTGATATGCTTTGTTAAAGTGTCGTTAAGTGATTTGATATTAAGTGAATTCGGTTATGGTATATAGATGAAATGCTAAGTATATCTTAGATGAAATGGTAGTTAAATTTGGTTTGTAAGAGTGTGTTTACATTGACAAATTGTTATGAAAGGAACTAGTAATGTGCATATGTATGTTCGATTATAAGGGAGTGAAAATCATGTATAAATTCGGTCTTAATCTAGTTATGTTTTGGAAGTGTGTTTTATGCTATAATTTGGTGTATGGATTTAGGTTTAGTAAAATGTGAAGTGATATGTATGATGTTGTAATGTGAATCGATACGGTTTGATTTGGAAATGGCATACTTTGGCTTATGATTTAATGGCTAAGTCTTGTACAAATTATGAAGTTATTTTTGGGTTGTCGATTTGTTATGAAATAAACTAGGAATGTGGAGTATTTAATAAATGTACGATTTGCTCATGTAAGTGGTATTAATATTCAATTTTATATTTGTAAAATGATATGATTTGTATGAATTTTTGGATACGGCTAAAATGGTATATTCATAGTGTAACACCCCATACCGAGTCCAAAGCTGGGACTGGATACGAGACATTACCATACTTGAAACATACATAAACGTGTAATTACGGCCTATAAAATTTCGTTTTGATTTACACGCTTTTCTTTCTTAGTCATAAAATGCATTACAAGGGTTGCGAAGCCTTAAACTCACATTCGGAAACTTTTACAAACTTAGAAAACTTTTCATCGAAACAAGAACCATATGCCCATGTGAAATGGGATACGCCCGTGGGGTCAGGTCGTGTGGTCACACACGCCTATGTCCCTATCTCGTGTATAATAACTTGGATATTCTGCTTGTGTCACACGGCCTAGGAACACGCCCGTGTTCTCTACCCGTGGTAAACACTGACCATCTCACAAGGCCTAGGCACACCCGTGTGGCTAGCTCGTGGTCTATTCTTATAACAGCCCGATTTAGGGCCTAGTCGAAATAGTGGTACGAGATCAAAAATCTGAGTTAGTAAAATGAGTTTTTAAAGTATTTGAGATGTTTGCTTGATAATATGAAAGTTTCATGTAGAAATTTTATGGAAATTTCCATTAAAGGGTCTATTAGGACTAAATTGCAAAAGTTGAAAAATATGAGTTTCTAGAAGCTTTTTGTATGAAATAGCTTTAGAATATTAATTAGAAGTCCTTAAATAGCAATTTGCCCAAATTATAATTTTTGGACAAAAATAGACATGAGTGAGTAAATGGTGAAATTGTACAGAGAAGGGCAGTTTGGTCATTTATCAATTAAATGATTAATAAGGGAAAAAGATGACAAAAATCATTCTCATCTTCTTCCTCAAGTGCCAAAAATTTGAAGCAAGCCATAGCTAGGGTTCTTCAATTTTTCAAGCTTGCTAGTAAGTTTATTTTAGCCCCATTTTTAATGTTCTTCGTATTTTTGGAGTCCTCGTATTATGAATTAGCTAATTTTAGCTATAAGATGAGCTAAGATGCATGTTCAAAAATCTACCCATGTATGACATGTTTGTAAAATGATGTTTTAAGAAAGATTATGAGACTCTGATGTGAGATAAACATCTTTTCCTAAATGAATTTCATGAAAAATGCTAGTAAGGACCAGTTTGTAATAGTTATGAAATTTGTCGTATGTGGTAGAAATAGTGATAATTTGTTATTGCTATAGTTGAGATAATGAATCAGCTAAGCATGAAGTTTGAGAAAGTAGTATGAAAATTATTTTACGAGCATAGGGGCAAAAGTGTAATTATGAGAAAGTTTAGGGGCAAAATTGTAATTTTGTCAAAGTATGAGTTAAGAGTCAATTTAGTCAATGTGATTATTAAATGATCTAAACTATTATTATAGATTAAGAAAAATGAAGCCCGGATCGAAACCGAGGCAAGAACAAAGTCGAGGACTAAATTGCATATCTATATACATTTTGTATATCGAGGTAAGTTTGTATGATTTCTAAGCTTTATGATTACTATCATTGAATTGCTTAGTACAATGTACATTATTACTATAGAAATGCTTAATGCTATGTTAAATAAAGAAATCAATGAGGTTAAGCATGAGAAAGTCCCGATTGAGGTTGAATTAATTAGGATACTCAATCTACCACATGAGATAAGAAAGTCCATATAAGACCAAGCCAAGGCATGGCATCGGCAATCAAGCAAAGTTATCATGTAATTCCAAGACAAGTCTTGGCATTGAAGAGTTATTATGAGATGAAGACCCATGTAAGCCCAAGCCAAGGCAAGGCATTGGTGAGTCTCCAAGCAAAGATGTCATGTAAGCCCAAGACAAGTCTTGGCATTGAAAAGCTATCATAAGATAAAGATCTCATGTAAGTCCAAGCCAAGGCATGGCATTGGTGAGTAACAAGGAAGATTCATGTAAGTATAAGCCAAGGCTCGACATTGACCAGTCCATGAGTAAAGATACCAAATAAGACCATGTCAAGACATGGCAATGGTAAGTTCCCAAGGGAACACACAAGGAAGACTTTGAGTGAGACTATCTCAAGACATGGCATCGATACCAAGATGAGAGATCCCATGTAAGACCATATCTAGGATATGGCTTTGGCATCGAGTTATATGTGGGATGAGATTCGGTATCCTCGGTTATTCATAGAAATTCATCGGGCAAATGAGTAAAGCTTAAATGAGATAGCAAGAAAATTATGTAGGCAAAGCTATTATCAAGTTGAAAATGAGTATTATTCATGTTATGAGTGATAAATTAGAGATTATGATTATTATAGTAAAGTATGCTGATCTATGTGATCAAGTGATATAGGTACCTTGTTTACCTCACGAGCATGAGACTAGTAAGTATCATGAGATATGTAGGAATCAGTAAGAGTAAGTAAGCTTAAATAGCTGAATTTAAGATGCCATTGTTTATGCCAAATGATTTATGTTAAACAAGTATGTTACTATGTGCATTATATGCAAACTTACTAAGCTAAATGCTTATGTCTTTTATTCTTTCTTTCCATGTAGTCCCGCCAAGCTAATCTCATAGATCATCGTCATCAGAGCTCGGAGCACACTATCAATTGCTATTTTGGTATAGCCAAGATGTTTATATTAAGTATGGCATGTATAGGAAACATTTCATTTTGAGAATATGTCTTAAAAAGGGCAAAAGTATGGGCTATCAAGTTTACTATTCTTTTGTATATGGCTAAGTGATTGGCCAAGATTGACTAAGTATGTATGTTTATTGATATCAATGAAGCATGTAGTATGTTCATGAAAGATGTAGTAATTTGAGTTGTTGAATTGAATATGAGATTGATCTTGATTTCAGGGCGGCAATTGGTAAATAGCCTTCAAGTGCCCACACAGATAGACACATGGGCGTGTGTCTAGGCTGTGCGTCCCCTGCACCTTAGTACCTTAAGTCAAAATAGGCTAAGGGCTCTTCCCACGGCTGTTTGTTTAGACCGTGTTCGACACACGGTCAAAACATGGGCATGTACCCCAGGCCATGTGAATATAGTCAATGTCGACCATGGTTGGAAGATATGGGTGTGTCTTAGGGGTACACGGGCGTGTCCCAAGCCACATGGGCGTGTGACCCCTTTTTTAAGGAAAAGTTTTCGATTAAGTTCTGAAAGTTTCCAGATATGTGTTTAAGGACTCGTAGGCCCATGAAATGTATGATTAGACTAAGAAAAAGACGTTTTAATTCAGAATAAAATTTTACAGCCCGTAAGTGCATGTTTAATAAAGTTCGAGCATAGTAGTGTCTCGTATTCGGTCTCAGCCTTGGACTTGGGTATGAAGTGTTACTTTTGGTGGTATCAGAGCTACGGTTTAGTCAGTTCTAGGACTAACGTAGCATGAGCACGAGTCTAGCTATACATGCCGTACGTAAGAATGTTTTTATAATGATAGTGTGACAACTCCTAACGACTTAAATTATGTTTATAAATATAGTAAATGGATCCCGAAAGAGCTGTGGCGGATGATGTAAAAAGTGACGCGCCGGCTCCCGCTGAAGGGACGGTACCGAATGAGAATGAGAGTAGACCCACTACGGTGAGTCAAGGAGGAGGAGAAGGGGCTAGAGAAGCTTTCCTCCACATGATGAACACATGGTATACGGAGTTCGTTCGTACGAACCCAAATGCACAACCCCCTCCACCCTCGACTATTCCACAACCTATCCCTGTAGCCCTTCAAGTAGTAGAGGTGGTAAGAGGAGACAAACCCCCAGTTGATAGGATCAGGAAACATGGGACAGAAGAATTCCAGCTAAAAGAGATGACGATCCAGAGAAGGATGAATTCTGGTTAGAAAATACCATTAGGGTATTTAATGAGTTGTCATACACATCTGAAGAATGCATGAAGTGTGTAGTTTCTCTTTTAAGAGATTCTGCCTATCAATGATGGAACACCTTAGTATCGGTAGTACCAAGAGAGAAGATTACTTGGGAATTCTTTCAAGAAGAGTTCAAGAAAAAGTATATCAGCCAAAGGTTTGTGGACCATAAAAGGAGGGAATTTCTAGAACTGAAGCAAGGCAAGATGTTGGTGACTAATTATGAGCACGAGTTTGTACGACTTAGTAAATACTCTCGAGAGTGTGTATCCACCGAGGCCATTATGAGCAAACTTTCACACTAACATGCAAACATAACATAAACCTCATAAACCCATACATAGACCTCATATTTGTGGTCTCGCACCACTATTCCGTCTAGGCCCTAAACCGAGATGTTACAACTCTCCCCCCTTTAGAGATTTTTACCCTCGAAAATCTTACCAGTAAAGAGATTTGGATATTACTCTCTCAAGATTCTTCTGTTTCCCACGTAGCCTCTTCCACACCGTGCTTCTGCCATAACATTTTCACTAGTGCTATGCTCTTATTCCTCAACTGTTTCACCTCTCGAGCTAAAATCTTAATCGGCTCCTCTTCATAAGACATATCTGGTCTTATTTCAATTTCCATTGAGGGAATCACATATGAAGGATCGAAGCGATACCGTCGCAACATCGATACATGAAACACATTATGAATCTTTTCCAACTCTATCGCAAAAGCCAACCAGACGCCTTCACAGCCCAACTCACATCGATCTAATCTCATACGGCCCTATGAATCTTGGACTTAATTTCCCTTTTTGTCCAAATCTCATAATCTTCTTCCACGGGGACACTTTCAAAAACACTTTGTCTCCCACCTCAAACTCAATCTCTTATCTTTTCAAATTCGCGTACGACTTCTATCGGTCCAAAGCAGCTTTCAGACTATTACGGATCACTCTCACTTTCTCTTTGGTCTCTTTTACCAAATCAACTCCAAATCAAGCTCGGTCCAATACAGAGGAGTTCGACACTTAGGATCATACAAAGCCTCATACGGTGCCATCTGTATACCCGACTGATAACTGTTGTTGTAGGCGAATTCAACCAAAGGTAGATACCTCTCCCAACTACCTACGAATTCTAACACACAGCATCGAAGCATATCTTCAAGAACCTGAATTACTATTTCAGACTGACCATCAGTTTGAGGATGGAATGCAGTACTAAAATTTAATCTCGTACCCAAGGCTTCTTGCAACTTCTTCCAAAATCTCGAAGTAAATCTCGGAACTCTATTCGATATAATAGACATATGCACACCATGCAATCTCACTATCTCTGTAACATACAACTCAGCTACCTTATCTAGCGAATAATCAACATGTACTGGAATAAAGTGAGCCGACTTTGTTAGTCTATCCACAACAACCCACACAACATCTTTCTTTTTCTGAGTCATCGGCAACCCCGTTACAAAATCCATGGAAATCCGATCCCACTTCCATTCGGGTACTAACATTGGCTGAAGCAATCCCGAAGGCACTTGGTTCTCAGCTTTCACTTGTTGACAAATCAGACACTTTATCACAAACTCTAAAATGTCTCTTTTCATACCCGGCCACCAATAAAACTTCCTCAAGGCATTGTACATTTTTGTACTGCTCGGATGTACTGACAAACACCCACTATGGGCCTCATGCAAAACCTTTCGGATTAAATTTTCATCTCTAGGTACACAAATTCTGTCTTGGTACATCAAACAACCATTCGAGTCCACTCGAAAATCAGAATCACTTTCAGATCCGCACTTAGCTTTCTTAGCTTGCATCTCACTGTCATTTCTCTGAGCCTCACATATCTGTTGAACAAATAGTGGCTTAGCTCCCAACTCTGCCAAAATAGCACCATCATCATCTATTGCTAAACTCGTGCTCATAATTCTTAGAGCATACAAGGATTTCCTACTCAGGGCATTCGCAACCATATTCGCTTTTCCTGGGTGATAATCAATGACTAACTCATAGTCTTTCAACAACTAAAGCCACCGCCTCTGTCTCAGATTCAGATCCTTCTGATCCATCAAATACTTTAAACTCTTGTGATCTATAAATATTCGGCACCTCTCACCATATAAATAATGTCGCCAAATATTTAACACGAAAACAATCGTGGCCAACTCCAAATCATGAGTCGGATAATTCTTCTCAAGCATTTTTAACTGCCTCGAGGCGTAAGCGACTACCTTACCCTCTTGCATCAACATGCAACCAAGACCATTAAACGATGCATCACTGTAAACCATGAATTCTTTCTCGGATTCTGGTTGAACTAAAATCTGTGTCTCAGTCAACGTTGTTTTCAGTCTCTCGAAACTCTGTTGACAAGTCTCAGTCCATTCAAACTTGACATCTTTGTGCAATAGTTTTGTAATCGGGGTAGCAATTACAGAGAACCCCTTTACGAAACGTCTGTAATATCCTGCTAATTTTTGACACGTTCTTCGGCTGTTTCCAATCTACAATAGCCAAAATCTTACTTGGGTCAACTCTGACACCATCACCCGACACAATGTGTCCTAGGAATTCGACTTCTTAGAGCCAGAACTCACTCTTGCTAAACTTAGCATACAATTGCTTATCTCTTAAAGTTTGCAAGACAAATCTCAAATACTTTTCGTGATCGTTCTCATCCCGAGAATAGATCAATATGTCGTCAATGAAGACAACTACAAACTTGTCCACATATGGTCTAAAAACACGGTTCATCAGATCCATAAAAATCACAGGTGCATTCATTAAACCAAACGGCATAACCAAAAACTCATAATGGCCATTCCTGGTTTGAAATGCAGTTTTCAACACATCTTGCTCTTTCACTCTGAGCTGATAATAACCAGACCTCAAATCTATCTTGGAGAACACTGTAGCTCCTTTCAGTTGATCAAAAAGATCATCAATCCTTGGTAAAGGATACTTATTCTTCATCGTCACCTTGTTGAGTTGTCTATAATCTATACACAACCTCATATACCCATCTTTTTTCTTCACAAACAATATCGGAGCACCCCACGGTGAGTAGCTCGATCTTACAAAACCCTTATCGGTCAACTCTTGCAACTGAACCTTCAGTTCTTTCAACTCTAAAGGTGCCATTCTATATGGAGCAATGGAAATAGGTGCCATTCCCGGAACAAACTCAATCCCAAACTTGACCTCTCTCACTGGAGGTAATCCGGGTAACTCTTCCGAGAATACATCCGGATACTCTCGTACCACTGGCACTATTTCCAACTTCACTCTAACCTCTTGGGTATTCAACACAAAGGCGAGATAGGACTCACACCCTTTTCTCAAACATTTCTCAGCCACTAGGGAAGAAATCATCACTGGTAGACTATCCGATCCACCTGATTCAACCTGAACCACATCTTCACTCTCACATTTCAATTCAATGTACTTACTACCACAGTTCACTAAAACACTATGGGTAGTCAACCAATCCATGCCTAGGATCAAATAAACTCATCAAACGATAACAACATCAGGTTTACCGAAAAACAATGATTCTCAATCAATAAATTACAATTTTTACACATTTTGTCCACGAACACATGCCTTCCTAACGGGTTCGACACCTTAACCACAATATTGTAGACTCAATGGTCATACTCAAACTAGATGCTAATCTCATGCAATTATAAGAATGAGTAGACCCTGGATCTATTAAAGCAATAACAAAGGTGTCAAGAAGAGAAAAATTACCCATTATCACATCTGGGGTGGATTCCTCTTCGTGAGCGTGAATAGCATACGTCCTCGTAGGTGCCCGACCTTCTGGTCTCACACAAGAATCTCTAGACGCACCTCTACCACTATTTCCACCTCTCGGGTTCCTAGGTGGTCTACCTCTTGCAGACACATTATTGGATCTTATCTCTTGCTTCTCTTCCTTATGATCCCTCTCGGGGCAGTTTCTAATAAAGTGATCGAGGAAACCACATTTATAACAGTTCCGTCTATTACCCCAACACTCTCCGGTGTGATATCTACCACAACTTGGATACTCCGGCTTGCTTTTTGGAATGCCTACACTTTCCATTGAGGTGGCTTAAACTCTCGAACCTGAACGAATTTTTCCCAAGTCTTGATGCGAATATCCCACTGAGGCTGTTGTCCGAGGATTCCCTTCCTTGGATCTTTTCGACTGGGCTTGATACGACTCGCCCATCGACCTCTTTCTTGCATCTTGGGCTTCACTTACAGCCTTTCTCTTTTCTTTATTCAACTCTTTGGCCTTACTTGCCCTTTCCACCAACACAACAAACCCTTTCAACTTCAAAATACCCACTAGGAGTTTGATGTCCTCATTCAGTCCGTCTTCGAACCTCTTGCACAAGATGTTCTCTGTCGATACACACTCTTGAGCGTATTTGCTAAGCCTAACAAACTCACGCTCATACTCTGCCACTGACATTCTTCCTTGCCTCAACTCAAGGAACTCCTTCCTTTTTCGATCAGTAAATCATTGGCTTATATACTTCTTCCGGAACTCTTCCAGAAAGAAATCCCACGTTACCCGCTCTTTCGAGACCACTAACGTCAATGTTTTCAACCAATGGTATGTCGAATCTCTTAGCAAGGATACAGCACACTTCATGCTCTCTTCAGGTGTACATGACAGTTCATTGAACACTCTCATCGAGTTCTCTAACCAGAACTCTGCCCTCTTAGGATCATCATCTACCTTAGCTCTAAACTCCTCAGCCCTGTGCTTCCTAATCTTATCCACTGGGGGTTTTGATATCTTCACTACATCCATGCCTCGAGGAGCCACTAGATTTGGCTGAGGTATAGGAGGAGGTGGAGGAGGTTGAGCATTAGAGTTCACTCGAACATAGTCTGAGTACCAATTACTCATCATCTGAAGAAAGGCTTCCCGTGCCTCTTCCCCTTGACCCCTAGCCTCGGGTCCACTTTGTACCGGCACGGTTCCTTACGCAGGAGTCGACGCATTACTAGCTGCTTTATTAGTAGTAGATTGATCGGGATCCATATACTATATAAAACAAGATTTAAATCATCAGAAACCACCACACTATCATTGTACACTTATGGCATGTATAGTTAGACTCTTACACCCGCTACGGTAATCCTAGAGCCGACTAAACTATAGCTCTGATACCACTAAATATAACACCCCTTACCCAAGTTCTACACCGGAACCGAACCTGAGGAGTTACCGAATTAAAACCTCATGATCGCCACTTAGGCTCACCGTGACTAATCTCTTAAGTCACCTCAATAACCTCTTTCTCGACTTACGAGGCCTCACTTATACACACGAGGGCTTTCGAGACTATCCCGGAACCTTTTCGATTCTTAAAATTTTTCTCTCTTATACAAGACTCACACGCCCGTGCAAGATAAGACACGCTCGTGTATAGACCCACACGCCCATGCTCCACAACCGTGGAAAATACTGACTACATACACATGGCCTCAAAGCCTAGTCACACGCCCGTGTGGCTAGCCCGTGGCCAACACTGACTAAACTCACATGGCCTATGCACACGCCCATGGGCTGACCATGTGTCACACATGGCCTAGACACATACTCGTGTGTCTATCCACATGGACAAGAAAAAAGGTATTTGCTAAGCGCTTCTCACCCTTATAGCATAAACAACATGCACTCATTCAACACATCCATAATCAACTCAAATAAAATCACAATCTCACATAGATAACTACAATCTTTTCATATTATAAGATGGCCAACAACTATGGCATTATACAAAATGGACTATCCATCTAAAGGCCAACACTTCTTATTCATTTACAACAAAATTTTACTAAATTGTCTAGTCCCTATACATGCCATATACAAAACATTAAGTCTGATGTACCAGAGTGTGCTGATAGTGTGGACGATCTTCTAATTGATCCTCGTATCTCGATTCAACACTTTTACTCTATAAGGCAAGGGAAAGGAAAAGGAGTAAGCTTTGAGCTTAGTAAGTTTACACATAAACAATTTAGCATTATAGTATTAGCTAAACATCAATTAGCATTATGCTAACAAATAATGTACAACTATGCTTACTTTTTCTATCCCTTACCATATTCCCAACACATCATGAGTCGCATACTCATAACCATTGAAATGCACCCCTGCATTTAATATCATATTTGCACAATATACCACACAACATCATTTTTCGATAATTCATCCACACAACTACTTAACTCAATAATACAACCACACAGCTAATTTCTCGGTGGTTTCGCACTTAGCCTACCACAAAGGTAATCATAGTGGTTTCGAACATAGCCCACTATACGATATACCTAACGATAGCATCGCATATAGCCAGCTTATCGTCAATATGCATTAAGATGGTATCGCACTTAGCCCACCATTTAGCATTCTCACCACACATTCATATACCTACTTACTTAACCATACATCCATTCACAAATTCTAACACATTCATCCCACATAGGTTCTCAATCATTCTCAATTATTCTTAATCATGCTACACACTAGCTAGCATTAACAAATTGTAAGTATGAATGCATTGTTTATACATATACTTACTTTGATACTCAAAAGTATAGGAACATGCAGTTTAGTCAACCACCTTGCTCTTGCCTCGGTTTTGATTCGGGCTTCGTTTTTCTTGATCTATAATGAATAAATTAGCTCATTCAATACACACATTGACTAAATGACCCTTATCTCATACTTTAGCAAAATTACTATTTTGCCCCTAAACTTTCTCATAATTACACTTTTGCCCCAAGGCTCGTAAAGTGATTTTTATTCAACTTTCTAGCCTTTCATGCTTAGCTGAATCACTTACTCAACTGAGCATTCATCAATTCTCACTAAATCACACATGTATGACCAAACTCAAAACTTTCACAAACTAGTCCCTACATGCATTTTCATGGAAAATCACTTAGAAAAAGATGTTTCTACTACATCAAACTTCTATATTCTTCAATAAAACATCAAAATACATGCATGTCATACATGGGTACATTTTTGAACATCCATCATAGCTCATCAAATAGCTAAAAATAGCTTACTCATGCTACAAGGACTTCAAAAATATGAAGAATATAAAAAACGGGGCTTGAATGCACTTACTAACAAGCTTGAAAAATTTGAAGAACCCTAACAATGGCTCTTAAAATTTTCGGCTCTTAAATGACCAAAATGCCCTTTTTGATAAACTTTCATTTTTAACTCATCTATGCTCAATTTTGTCCAAAAATTAGAATTTGGGTAAATTGCTATTTAAGGACATCTAATTAATTTCTAAAGCTATTTCACACAAATAGCTTCTAGAATCTCACATTTTGCAACTTTTACAATTTAGTCCTTTTGGACAATTCAACAGCAATTTCACAAAATTGCTTCATGAAACTTTCACACTAATATGCAAACATAACATAAACCTCATAAACCCATACATATACCTCAAATTTGTGGTCTAGCACAACTATTCCGTCTAGGCCCTAAACCGAGATGTTACATGTTTTAACCGAAGCTACTATGTGTAAACGTTTCATTGAAGGGCTGAATGAAGACATTAAACTGTTGGTTGGAATACTTAACATAAATGAATTTGTTGTGTTATTCAAAAGAGTCTGCAAAGCTGAGGAGCTTAGCAAAGAGAAGAAAAAAGCAGATTCCGAGGCTAGAGATGAAAGAAAAAGATTGATGGGCAAGTCATATCAAACTCCATCAAAGAGATTCAAAGATGCAAGTAATCATTCATGTAACACCCTTTACCCGTATTGAACGCCGGAATAGGGTACGAGGCATTACTGGACTTAACTTGCTTGAACATACAACCTTGGGCTATAAAATTCGTTCCAATTAAAAAATTTTTCATTTACAATCGTAATGTCCCTATCATGGGTCTACGAGACCCGTTACATCTTCTCGGGATGTTAACGGACCAAACCAGAACTTTTAAACAGTTAATTTTTTTTGACATAAAACAGGGCCACACGCCCGTGTTCTTGGCCCGTGTGTTCCACACAGCCTAGACACGTCCGTGTCCTCACCCGTGTGTAAAAACCTAAGTATTCTGTTTGTAATGTCAACAACCTCCTAAAGTTTACATGGCCTAGGTACACGCTCGTGTGGCTAGCCTGTGGTCGACACTGACTTATAACACTAACCTGCAGGGGACACATGGCCTATTAACACACCCATGGGGATGACCATGTGACGCACACGGCCTAGACACACGCCCATGTGTCTACCCGTGTGGACAGTTAGAAGGCTATTATCCATGCCAATAGCCACCCTGAAACATAAGCACACATATACCAACACAAGCAACCCATAACATGACAATAATACACTATGAAGGATCACTAAACATCATTTGCATAAACTTTCACTTCATAAAACTCATTACCATTAAAATATGAAACTTGATAAATATCGGCCAATTCCTAATGAACATATAAAAAATGACTAAGTCCCTATACATGTCATAGACTCAAAAGGTTTTGCATTCACTTATACCTAACATGATAGCTTGATAGTGTGATAGCATCTCCAGCGATCTCCAACCCGAGCTAGAATAAAACCCTACATCATATGAGAAAGGAAGGGGAGTAAGCTATAAAGCTTAGTAAGTACGTATGTAAACAATAAACAATTTATCATCATGCTTTTAAAAATCCTTATTTTGAGTTCTCAAGATAATGCCATCATTATTGCATAATCTTTCTCAAATATCATCTTACCATAAAATTTCCAGAATTTTTGGTTCAGCCAATTAGTACATGTTATTCCTTAAATTCTCCCCTATTTCACTGTCATACAGTTCTGACCCCTCTTCACTAAAAATGAATTTTCTCATGGTATAGGGCTCGAATGATGTTCTCGTTTGTTTCTCTTGAAAATAGAATCACTAAGAAACTCAAGAATATAAATTGTACCCCTTTATTATTTTGTTTATAATTTTTAATGAATTTCCCAAATCAAAACAGGGGATTCCAAAATCATTTTGACCCAGTCTCACTAAAATCCAAATATCTCATCATATGAAATTTGTTTGCTTATTCTGTTTCTTTTGTGAAAAAATAGACTAAATAAGATTTAATTTTATATCTTATTAAACTTATAATTAATTTTCCACCACATTTTATGAATTTTCAAAGTGATACAACTGCTGCTGTCCAAACTGTTTTGTTGCTAACTTTACTCTATCATGTTTTCTTTGTATTAATTCTCATTTACACACTTATAATACTAAAGCATATCCATAGTTAGCGATGCCAATAGCTAGTCATCATCAAATATTTACAAGCCATTCATTGTCCCATTCAACTCACACATCAACAACAACATAAGTATCAAATGCTTGGGCTTACTTATTCATACTTGTTCTTACTCATCACATGTTACATAATAATTTCATACTTGTATTATAATCATGGTACCTGTATCACTTAATCACGTAGATTAGTACATTTTTCCAATGCAAACATAAACTCAATCATCATCCTTCTTAACTATAATAATGCTCTTAACCAACTTTGAGTAACTTAACTTGCTAATATCATTACTTGATTAACTTTATTGTACCTTTTTCATGCTTTACTCTTTTGCTCGTTAAATTAGTCGGAATAACAGAGGATGCTCAATCTCATCAAACATGGGTCTCGATGCCAATTCCATGTCCCAGACATGGTCTTACATGGGATCGCCTCATGATGCTGATGCCATATCCCAGATATGGTCTTACACTGGATCTCTTAACTCGGTGTCGATGCCAAGTCCCAGACATGGTCTTACACGAGACTTCCTTGTGTATTTCCTTTAGAAACTTACCATTGTCATGTCTTGACATGGTGTTATGTGGTATCCTTGCCTCATGAAACTTGTCAATTCCATGTCTTGACATGGACTTACATGATATCTTTGCCTTGGGAACTCACCAATGCCATGCCTTGGCTTGGACTTACATGGGATCTTTGCCTTATAACATCTTATCAGTGCCATGTCTTGACATGGACTTACATGATTTCTTAACCTTAATGCCGATGCCATGTCTTGAATTGGTCTTACACGGGCTTTCCTTGTTTCATGCTGTGATATAGGCATCCTCAGTATTCCAAAACTTCAACCGAGACTTTCATTTACTTATTCTCATTAATTCCTTGTTTAAACATTATTAAACAACCTCATGGGAATAATGTACAATAAATAACATAATAAGTAAGTTAATGGAAATACTTATAAAGCCTTAAATTCATATAAACTTACCTCGGTACTCAAAATGTGTGTGGATGCTCGATTTAGTCCAACACTTTATCCTTACTCAGTTTCGGTCTAGGCTTCATTTTTCTTGATCTATAATAACAAATTTACTTGAATAACACTCACATTAATTAATTTGACTCATAATTCATACTTTGAAAAAATTACGATTTTGCCCTTAAACTTTCACATAAATGTATAATACTCACATTAATTAATTTGACTCATAATTCATACTTTGAAAAACTTGCACTTTTGCCCCAAGGCTCGTAAAATGATTTTCATTCAACTTTCTTGTATTTCAAGCCTAGCCAAATCATTTTCTTAACTAGAGCAGCCCCTAATTTTCACTATTTCACTCATGTATGACCAATTTCATAATTTTTGCAATTTGGTCTTTTTATGCATTTTTCATGAAAATCACTTAGAAAAAGATGTTTATTATACATCAAACTTCTATATTCTTCCATAAATCATCAAAATACATGCATGTCATACATGGGTAAATTTTTGAACATAAACCCTAGCTCAAAGTAATGGTAGAAATAGCTAAACCGAGTTACGGGAATCTAAAAAATGTAAATAACATTGAAAATGGGGCTTGGATACACTTACTATTGAGCTTAAAAGCTTGAAAACCCTAGCCATGGCTTCCCCCATGCTAAATTCAGCCAAGGAAGAAGATGGACAAAGGTGTTTGGCTTTTATTTTGTCTTTTAGTCCATTTAATTACCAAATTACCAAAATGCCCCTAACTTAAAAATATCCTATTTCACTTATCTAATGTCCATTTTTGTCCAAAAATTTAACCAATGGTCTAATTGCAATTTAAGGACCTCCAATTTAAAATTTTATAGAAATTGGACACTTCTAACATGTAGACCTCAACTTTTGCACTATTTATAATTTAGTCCTTTTGACTAAATTGAGTGCCCAGACGTCAAAATTTTCGAACAAAATTTTCACAAAATCTTTCCGTGAAATCGTAGACCATAAAAAATATAATAAAAATAAGATTTTCCTCAACGGATTTGTGGCCCCAAAACAACTATTCCGACTAGGCCCAAAATCGGGCTGTTACAGCTTAAATGTTTTATTTGGACATTCAAGCAGAGATCGTGCAAGAAAAAGTGTTGGTCCAAAAGTTCAAATACCAATTGAATCAAGTGTTGGAAGTGTCAAAAGAAACAAACCTGAGTGTAAACAGTGTGGAAGATGACACGTCAGAGAATGTTGGGGCAAATACAATAATAGAACTTGTTATAAGTGTGGATCCCGAGATCATTTCTTCAGAGATTGCCTAGAGTTAGCTAAAAAAGAAAATGTTCAGGGTACGAGATCGAGCAATACGATGGCTAGGGGTAGACCACCCAGAAACACCAGAAATGTAAGTGGAAGCCAGAGAGGGACTACCGATACAACTGTGATATCTGAGGCGAGAGCACCTACCCGAGCCTATGCTATACGTGCGCGAGAAGAAGCGTCATCTCCAAACATCATCACTGGTACTCTAACTCTATTTGGTACTGATGTGATTGCATTGATAGATCCAAGTTCTACTCATTCCTATGTGAGTGTGAATTTAGTATTTAGTAAGACTTTACCTGTTGAGTCTACTGAATTTGTGATTAGAGTATCAAACCTCTTAGGCAAGTGTGTTTTGGTGGATAAAGTGTGCAAGAACTGTCCGTTGATGTTTCGAGATATTTGCTTTCCAGCTAATTTGATGTTGCTACCTTTTGATGAATTTGATATTATTCTGGGTATTGATTGGCTCACTTTGCATAATGCTACTGTGAATGGTAAACGAAAGAGTATCGATTTGAAAAGTCAAAATGGTAAGATGGTTCATATTGAATCCAATGATTTGAATGGGGTACCACTTGTTATATCTTTGATGAAAGCTTTGAACTATGTGAAAAAAGGTTGCGAAGCTTATTTGGCATATGTGATTGATACAAAAATGACTGAAAAGAAAGTTGAATCTGTACCTGTAGTTTGTGAGTTTCCAGATGTGTTTCCTAAAGAACTACCGGATTACCTCTAATCCGAGAAGTTGAGCTTGGTATTAAATTGGTATCGGGGACTACTCTTATCTCGATAGCTCCGTATAGAATGGCACTGACAGAATTGAAAGAGTTAAAGTCTCAGTTGCAAGAGTTGACAGATAGAGGATTTGCAAGACCGAGTTTCTCGCCCTGGGGTGCTCCTGTGTTGTTTGTGAAAAAGAAAGATGGCACTATGAGAAAGTGTATTGACTATTGATAGTTGAAAAAAAGTGACGATAAAGAATAAATATCCATTGCCTCGTATTGATGATTTGTTTGATCAGCTAAAAGGAGTTACGGTGTTTTCAAAAATAGATTTGAGATTGAGATATTATCAGTTGAGAGTTAAAGAATTGGATGTGCCGAAAATAATTTCAGAATGAAGTACGAACATTATGGATTCTTAGTTATGCCTTTTGGACTAACGAATGCTCCTGCAGTGTTTATGGATTTGATGAATCAGATATTCAGACCGTACTTAGATCGCTTTATTGTGGTGTTCATTGATTATTTTCTGATTATTCCTGTGATGAGATGCAACATGCTGAGCATTTGAGAATTGTGTTATCGGCTTTGCGTAAGAAACAATTGTATGTAAAATTTAGCAAATGTGAGTTCTGGTTATGTGAGGTCAGTTTTCTGGGGCATATTGTGTCAGCATCAAGCATACGAGTTGATCTGAGCAAAATTTTAGCTATTTTGGACTGGAAACCTCCGAGAAATGTGTCTGAAGTTTGTAGTTTTCTGGGATTAGCGGGATATTATAGGCGGTTTGTGAAAGGCTTCTCGATGATTGCGACTCCGTTGATGAAGTTGCAACAAAAAGATGTTAAATTCGAGTGGTCAGAACAGTGCCAGCAAAGTTTTGAGTAGTTGAAAGCATTATTGACAGTGGCGCCAATGTTGGTTCAACCTAAATTGGGTAAAGATTTTATAGTTCACAGTGATGCATCGTTGAATTGTTTGGGTTGTGTGTTGATGCAAGAAGGCAAAGTTATTGCTTATGGTTTGAGGCAGTTAAAGCCGCATGAAAAGAATTATTCGACTCATGATCTTAAGCTAGCTGCGATTGTGTTTGCATTGAAGATTTGGCGTCACTATTTGTTCGGTGAGAAATGTCATGTTTTTACTGATCACAAGAGTTTGAAATATCTGATGACTCAGAAAGAATTGAATTTGAGACAGTGAAGATGGTTAGAATTACTAAAAGACTATGAGTTAGTAATTGATTATCATCCGAGCAAAGCTAATGTTGTTGCTGATGCTTTGAGTCGAAAGTCTTTATGTGCTTTGCGAGCTATGAGTACTCAGATAGATCTATGAATAATGGTTTAGTTTTAGCTGAGTTGAAAGTGAGACCGATGTTTATACGTCTGATTTGTGATGCCCAAAAAAGTGATGAGGAGATGATAGCAAAACGAGCTCAAAATGATTTGAATTTTGATTCAGAATATCGAGTTGATAGTGATGATTGTTTGAGATTGAAAGATTGGATTTGTGTTCTGAGGAATTCAGAGTTGATTTAGGTGATTTTGAACGAAGCTTGTTTGATTGTTCACCCGGGGAGTACAAAAATGTACAACGATTTGAAACAGTTTTATTTGTGGCATGGTATGAAAAGAGATATTTCTGACTTTGTGTTGAAATGTTTAGTATGCCAGCAAGTTAAAGCTAAACATCAAGTTCCATCTAGTTTATTACAACCGGTTATGATTCCTGAGTGGAAATGGGAGATAATCACGATGGACTTTGTGTCGAGATTACCTTTATCTCCGGGAAAGAAAGATGCAATCTGGGTGATAGCTGACAGATTGACGAAATCAGCTCATTTTGTTTCGGTAAGAATAGATTATTCACTTGAGAAACTAACTGAATTGTATATTTATGAGATTATGAGATTACACGGGGTGCCACTATCTATTGTCTCTGATAGAGATCTGAGATTTACCTCACGATTTTGGAAGAAATTGCAAGAGGCTTTAGGCACGAAGCTGCATTTCAGTACTGCATTTCATCCGCAAATGGATGGTCAATCCGAGCGAATCATTCAAGTTCTTGAAGATATGTTGAGATGCTGTATACTTGAGTTTGATAAGTACCTGGGAAAAGCATTTACCGTTGATTGAATTTGCATACAATAATACTTTTCAATCTAGTATCAAAATGGCACCATATGAGTCTCTTTACGATAAAAATGTCGAACTCTATTGTATTGAACTGAGCTAAGTGAGAATAAGATTCACGGGTTTGATTTGATAAAAGAAACTGAGCAGAAAGTAAAAATAATCTGTGACAGTTTGAAAGCGGCTTCAGATCGTTAGAAATCCTATACAGACTTAAAACGAAAATATATTGAATTTGAGGTTGGTGACAAAGTGTTTTTGAAAGTGTCCCTGTGGAAGAAAGTACTTCGATTTGGCTGAAAAGGCAAGCTGAGTCCGAGGTTCATTGGGCCGTATGAAATCATTGAACGAATAGGGCCGGTTGCTTATAAATTGATGTTGCTGCCTGAGTTAGAAAATATTCATAATGTATTTCATGTGTCGATGCTTCGACAGTATAGATATGATCCATCGCATGTAATTGCTCCTACTGAGGTTGAGATTCAGTCAGACTTGTCGTGTAGCGAAGAATCGATTTGAATTTTGGCATATGAGATCAAAGAATTGAGAAATAAAAATATTTCTTTAGTGAAAGTGTTATGGCACAAACACTGAGTTGAAGAGGCTACCTGGGAGCCTGAAGATGTTATGAGGTAGCAATATCCGAACCTATTCACTGGTAAGATTTTCAGGGATGAAAATCCTTAAGGGGGAGAGTTTTAGCAGCCCGGTTTAGACCCTAGTCGAAATAGTGGTTTCGAGACCACAAATTCGAGGTCAGAAAAATATTTTAATATTATTTTTGGTGTTTATAATGTGTGATTGAGCATGTGTGAAAGTTCTGTGTGAAAATTTTATCAATTGAGTGCCGAATTAAGAAAAAGGGCTTAATCACATAAAATGCAAAAGCTGTGTGCTAATTGTTAATGTACTTAAATGGGTTGGCTTTTGAATGTAATGGCCTTAAATGGTAATTATACCATTATAATTGATAGTGGACTAATATGGACAACCATTATATGTTTTAATGGTTAATTCATTAAGGGTAGAATTGGAAATTTATTTATTAATGTTAATATAATAAAACAAAAAGGAATTAAATGGCCATATTATCATCATCCGTTTACTGAAACTGCTAAAGAAAATGAAAGAAGAAGAGTTTTAGGGTTCGGCCATTTGTATATTTGATTCAAGGTATGTTTTGCTTCGATTTTTGATAATTTCTACATTTTTGTAATCGTTGTTTCGAGTACTTCAAAACCCATGCTTCAATTTTGTGAATTGATGATGAATTTGAGATATGCCATTGATGAATGCTTGAGCTTTGTGATAGTTGATGATGAAATATGGAAGATATGTGAAGGATGATGAAATATGGAAGATATGTGAAGGATGAACATGTTTTGTCTTAGCAATTTTAAATTGAGTAATTTAGACAAAATTGTGAAAATAACATTTAGAGGGACTAAAATGTGAAATAAATGAAATATATGAGCTTGTATTAGCATGGGGAAAATTCGGCTAAGCTTATGTGAATAGAAATTTTGTGTATTTTGTGATTTGATGAAATAGGGACTAAAGTGTCGAAATGTAAAAATATGGGGGCTATTTTGTAAAATGCCCTAAATATGAGTGTTTGGACTAAATTGAATGAATTGGTGATTAAATGAGCTAAATTTGAATATATATAGACCAAGAAAGGATAGATTCGGATCGAGATCGAGGCAAAGACAAAGCACTCGATTGATCGGCTAATTTCGATATTTCGACGTTCGAGGATATAATACTAGTTGTTAAATTATATCTATGTGATGTGAATTAAATGAATGTATAATTATTGAATTAGAAATGTTATACATATGAGATTGAGAAATGTGGCACTAAGTGTGCGTAATTGAAAATCGAGACAGAGTTGAATAGCACTGTGTGTGCGAGGTAAAGGATGCTTCAGCTTTACCGATTGGCACTGTGTGTGCGAGGTAAAAGAAGCTTCGGCTTACTGATTGGCACCGTGTGTGCGATACCAAAATGATTTCGGTTTATATTGAGGCACTAAGTGTGCGTTGAGAATTTAGGTTCGCTACGAATTGGGCACTAAGTGTGGAATGGAATCAAAGAGATAAAGAAGATTGATCAAAATGAAGTATCGAGCATTGAATGGTAAAATTTGTTGTAAGCTAGGTGTTGGCAAAGGTATGTATGAAGCTTTTGTGGTTGGTAAATTTGAAAGTAGATGAATGGATGGCTATGTGAGTATTGGATATAGTTGAGTTTGTGTATCATTGGTAAATTATCTATGTGATGGTTAAATTTGTAGATTGGTTTGATTCAATGAGATAATTATATTATATTATATTACGAACTTACTAAGCTTTTGAGCTTACTGTGTGTTGTGTTTCTCTATTTTACAGTGTCAGTAAAGCTAGCGTAACAGCCTGATATAAGGGCTAGTCGGAATAGTGATCTCGGGATCACTAATCCGAGGTTAGGGAAAATTATTTTCATGTTATTTTATGTGTTAGAGCATGATTTTAGAATTTCATGAAAATTTTGGTACTTTAATTTTAGCGATTACTTGCTTAATCGCGAAAAAGGACTAAATCGCATAAAGTGCGAAAGTTCCATTCTATAAGCTAAAGGTACCAAATAGCCATAGATTGATTAATTGGAGGTCTTTAAATGGCAATTAGACCCTCAATATATGCTTGGCCAGCCATAGGGGACAAGAATTGACCCAGTTGGTCAAAGTTTGTGATGTTTGGTGGACTAATTGCTAGTTTAATATTAAAATAAGGAAAGAAAAGATATCATCTTTCTCTCCATCTTTCTCCACCAATTTTAGCAAGAAAAATAGAGGTTTGAAAGCTCAAAGTTTTCAGCAAGCTCTCCTCCATTCTAGTAAGTGATTTTGATGATCTTTCTTGATAAAAATTGTACTTTTGAGACCCCTAAAGCTTAAGCTTTCAAATGAGGGGACTATTGTGCAATATGGTTGAAAGTTTAGAGTTTTTTCATGATATCTATCATTGTTAATTGCTGCATTTTTATGGAGGAAATTGAGTCTTGGTTGTTAGAGAAACAACTTTTGTGAAAGGTGTTAGCATGAAAACACCTAAATAGGACTTGAATGTAAAGATTAAATTGTGTCATAAATGCATGAAATAGTTGGAATTTTGAGTAGTTGTAAGAGAAATAAATGTTCACCTAGGCTTGTTGAAGGTGGAAATATGATTAGAATTCATTTCTGAGTCTAGGGGCAAAATGACCATTTTGCCCCATTTTGCCAAAATCTAGGGGCAAAATAGTAATTTTGCCAAAGTATGATTATTAAAATGCTTTATTTAATGTGATGATTAAAATGAGCTAAATTGTTATTATAGATCAAGAAATACGAAGCCCGGATCGAAACCGAGGCAAGCACAAAGTCAAGGACTAAATTGCATATCTACATACATTTTAAGTACCGAAGTAAGTTTCTATGAATTTTAATCTACATATTACTTTTATAATTAAATTACTTACTATGTTGTACAAAGTACATTATTTTTATGAAGTTGATTGACAATGCCTAATAAGGAAATCAATGAGAATAAGTAAGTAAAAGTCCCGATTGAAAATTTGGAATGGCGAGGACATCTATGTCACGACATGAGATAAGGAAAGTCCGTGTAAGACCACGTCTGGGATAAGGCATCGACATCAAGGAATGTAGGTCTCTTGTACGACCATGCCTGGGACATGGCATCGGCACCAAACGTAGATCCTGTATAAGACCATGTCTGGGACATGGCATCAACATCGAATAAGAGAGGTCTCGTGTAAGACCATGTCTGGGACATGGCATCGACACAATACGAGGAAGGTCCTATGTAAGTCCATGCTAAGGCATGGCATTGGTGAGTCCATAAGGCAAGGATACCACGTAAGACCATGTCAAGACATGGCAATGGTAAGTTTCCAAGGAAACATATAAAGAAGATCTCGTGTAAGACCATGTCTGGGACATGGCATCGGTATCATAAGGCGATTCCATGTAAGACCATATCTGGATATGGCATTGACATCGAAATACATGTTTGACGAGATTGAGTATCCTCTGACATTCTGAGTAATTCAACGGGCAAAACTGACAAGTATGAAAGAAGTAACAAGAAAGCTGAGTAAGCAAATTAATAAAAGTTAAGTTATTCAAGAATGATAAAGAATTCTACTTGAGTTAAGGAAGATAATGATTTGATGTTCATATTATATTAGCAAAAGTGATAATCTATGTGATTAAGTGACACAGGTACCCTGATTTAATTACAAGTATGAAATTATAATTTGGTAAGTGGTGAGAAAGAGTAAGAAAGAGTAAGTTCAAGTACTTGAAATTTATGATGCTTTAATCTTAAGATGGATGAGTCTATTTGTGAGTATGTATGTGGTTATATAAAATTCATGCAAACTTACTAAGCTAAGGGCTTACCCTTCTCTTTCCCTCTTCCTTGTAGATTCACCAAGTTAGCTCGGGGATCATAGAAGTCGGAGCTTAGATCAGACTATTAGCCAATATTTTGGTATAGCAAACTTAATTAATTTTGAGTATGGCATGTATAGGTGTTTGATCATTTTGGTCATGTCATATTGTGAGCTAAAGGCTTGGCTAGTAAGATTATGCATTCTTTTGTATATAGCCATTAGAAATTGGTCAATATTTGCTAAGTTATATACCTTTTCATAATGTTAAGTTTATGCATTTAAGTTATTGTAAAGGATGGAATAATTGAGTGGTTTGAGACATTATAAGTGTGTTTATGTTTCAGGGTGGCAATTGGCTTGGAAAATAGCCTTATAATTGTCCACATGGGTAGACACACGGGCATGTGTCTAGGCCGTGTGGGACACACAGTCAGCCCCATGGGCGTGTGCCCAGGCCGTGTGAAGTCTGCACAATAATTGTGGAATTTAATTCGACACACGGGCTAGGGACACGGGCGTGTGCCTTATCCTTATGATCATAGTGAGTTGATGACGTCATAATTAGAGAGCTCTATGGGTAGATGACACGGGCATGTCAAGGCCGTTTGAAAGACACGGGTTTAGACATGGGCATGTGCTCAGCCGTACGAAGTAAGTCAGTGTCGACCACAGGTGTCGAACACGGGCATGTCTTAGGGGCATGTGGCCCCTGTTTAGGAAAAAATTTTCAAAGAGTGTTAAAGTTCCCGATTGATCTACGGAACCCTCCGGTTATATGATTTAGGCTTCATAGGCCCATAATATGCACATTATGAGTAAAAAAGACAAGCTTGAGTTGAAACAAAATTTTACAGCCCAATAGTACATGTTCAAGTTATGCATAGTAACACCCCGTATCCTGTTCCGGCGTTGGATATGGGTAAGGGATGTTACAGCTAGCTCGGATCCAGGGATTTTTAATGACTCGATCACACTATCGGCAATCGATTTTGGTAGTTTTGAAATATGTGTATATGTGGTATATGGCATGTATAAGCTATTGAATGTGGCATGTTTTGAGATGTGTAAATATTGCCATGAGACATGGTTTAAAGGTTGAATGATGTAGTGATATATGTGTGGGATAAGTGTATGATAAATATGGTATATTTCATGCTTGAATTGGTTGATGAGAATGGTATTTTAAGTGTGAATTAGTGGTATGTCTAGATGATGCTTAGTTATAGGATTTGAGTAGTGGATATGGTTCTTTGGAATGAGTTTATTTTTGTTGAAATTGAGTATAAGAATAGATGTCATAGTAGATGATTAATTGGAGCTTGTGTTGGTATGTTTGATTGCATTTTGAGGTATGAATTGGTATTGATTTGAGGCTTGTAGGTGATTCAATTTATGGGAGGAAAATTTGGCTTTGAAAATGGCCTATAATTCCCCATACGGTTAAGCACATGGGCGTATGCCTCGACCGTGTGTTTCGAATTTGTAATTTGATTCAAGTTAGACTCGACCACGGGCTGGACATACGGGCGTGTGACTGGTCGTGTGGTGCAAGTCAGTGTCGACCACGAGTGAGGCACACGGACGTGTCTCAGGCTGTGTGGACAAGTCAGTAGGTATGCCCTGTTTTGCCACAACTTGGACACATAGGAGTGTCCTAAGCCGTGTGAGGCACATGGCCTACCCACACGGGCGTGTTCTAGGCCGTGTGAGGCACACGGCTACCCACACAGGCGTGTGACCTCTGTAACTTAGAAAAATGTTAAATTTTCAAATTTTTTGTACGAGTTTGTTTTAGTCCCGACCCTATTTTAAGGTTTGTTTAAGGTCTTGTAGACCTATTTAAGGGACTATATGATTGTGAATTACTTTGTTTAATTGACTTTGTGTTGAAAATGATTTGAAATGTTCGGTAATGATTAGTAATGCCTCTTATGTAATGCCCTGAATTTGGGCCTAGTAGAATTGGGCCTATTGGGCTTTGGGCTTTGGGTTTCAAAAAATTTTTAAGTGAGCGAGAAAATGACAAATGACATGAAACAATTTGGAGTGTCTAGGTGTGTTGGAGAAGCTCTGGGTTCGAGTTTTGTGGTGGAGGATTCTTAATTTAATTAATTAAGGAATCAGGGTGGTGAGTAGTGGGCTTTTAAATAAAAATAAGTGAAAAATGAAACACTTAGGCTTGTGGTCCAGTGGCAAGGTGGCGTCACTTGGGAAGCTACAAGGTGGCGTTACTACAAGTGAGGAGGTCCAAGGTTTGAGGCTTAAGAGTGGCAAATTAAGGGGTTTTATTTTTGCACATGGAAGGAAGGTAGTGGCGCTAGAGTGGACTCTGGAACGGAGAGTTCAGGAGAGAAATTTTAGGTAAAGATAAGAGAGAAAAGATAGGGGATTGAGGTGTGGATGTGTTGGTGCCGAATTAGACTGTGGGGGAAGGTAGGATTCGGCTTTGGCTATAAAAAGGGGGTGCCGAATTCATTGAAAGGTTCCTTGGGTTCTGTTATTTCTTCTTTTTCTTCCCCTCATTCTTTTCTCCCATTGTCGAATTCTCTTGAGAGGTTCTTTGAGTTTCCATTTTTTTCTTTTCTCCCCTCAATCGGTTTCTTCCATTCCCGAATCACCATCCTCCATTTTTGCCGAATTTTCCCATAGCCAAATTCTTCTATTTTTGAATTACCATCATCCTTCCTTGCCGAAATTCCTATTTAATGCCAAACCTGTGTTGTTTTCCTCAATCACAAATCGATTAGTATCTACTCTCAGTCAAGGTTAAAAGCCGAATCTCGTTCAGTAGCTATCTAGGCCGCAGGATCAAAAGCTGGATTCGGTAAGTGTTTTATTAACCCCCTTAGTGCATGTTGTTAAAAGCCAAAGGGCTATCTTACTTCTCATTGTTGTTAATATTGTATTAACAAGGATAAGGTTCAGAGATCGCAAGCATGGTAAGGATCGTTAGCAAAGTGTAAGTGTACTCAACTCGATTATGGTTTAAGTAAATGTCCGAATGTGAGTATGATCTATAGGGGTGACTTGTGTGGATTATGAGTCACTCGAATTTTGATGGTGTATGTCTGAGTGCAGATCTAGGGGATACTCGTGATTAGTAGCTAAGGAAGGGCTATTAGAAATTGGTGGCAAACGGTAAGGTTACGGTAAGGCTTCGGCTTTTGGTAAATATTTTGATTAAGTATGGGTGATTGATTGAAGGTTGGTTGGTTGTAAGTTCAAGACCAAGGATAGTATAGCATGTCGCAGTAACCAGGTGTGTACAAACACTGCACACACACAATATCGGCAAAGCCGGAAAGCCAGAAAGCAGAAAGTGGCTAAATGGGCTCGGTGGGCCCTGAGGCTAAGTTTGATGAAATTGTTTGGTTTGGTTATACGAATTGAGTTAATCATGCATGTTACATGATCTGGAATTATTTTGGGCCTAATAGGCCATATGGATGAGATTTAGGCCTAATGGGGCGTAAGGATGCGATTTGAGCTTGATGGGCTTTATTGGGGACGTAGACAAGTATGCTAGGGTTTAATGGACTTTAGGCCTAGTTCTAAACAACTCTTAAACCGCATAAGACTTAATCTAATAATTAAATATGTCTGTGGACAACTCGCTGGGTTAGAGTGTGGCAATGGACATATGCATGTCTAGGATTGGATCTAGGGAGAGCTTGGTACTTAAGCGGTCCTAGTGGCCCACCTCCTCTTCTCTAGAATCCTACCTGGTGCATAGTGTCTATTCACTTTAGCTGCAAGGACTTGTTAATGGGCCAAAGTTCATAAGTAAAACCCGAGAGGGACCAAATATCCTTAGATTTGTAAAATTACTAAAATACCTCTGATTTGGAAATTACCAAAATACCCTTAGATTTGTAAAGTTACTAAAATACCCCCGATTTGAAAATTACCAAATACCCTTAGATTTGTAAAATTACTAAATTACCCCTAATTTGAAGATTACCAAAATACTATTAGTTTGAGAAAGTACTAAGTACCCTTAGCTTAAAAATTACCGAAATATCCTTAGATTTGCAAAATTACTAAAATACCCTGAATTGTAAAATTACTAGAATACATTTGATTTGCAGAATTACCAAAACATCCCTGATTTACAAAATTTCCATAATACCTCTATTTTGCAAAATTACCAAAATATCCCTGTAAGGTAGAATTATGAAAATACCTCTGGGTAGTGAAATGACTAAAATACCCCTAAGTGCTTAATGTGTGAAATTGTGTATGTTGCATTCATGAAATATATGTTGCATTTGGGTGGTTTGCTGATCCGGAGGAAGGTATGTGAGGATCGTATAGTCGCTTGACGACTGTGGATCCACCGGTGGCTTTAAGCCCATTATACGCTTAGTAGCTTTGCTGCAACGTTGAGTAGTGTCGCTGCTGGTGCTACCTTTGGAGTGTAGGGATGGGTGGGTTGCTATTTATATCCCCACAGGTGTGTAGGGTTTGAAGGGAAATGGTGTGCAGGGTTGGGTTCGGGATGGGTGTATTGCATTCATGTGATACAGATGTGATATGAGGTCGTTGTGGGCTAAGGCCCAAGACCACTGATTTTGATAGGGCTTACGCCCAATGTAATATTTGCATGTTGATTGGATTGCCAAGGGTCGTACACACTGAGTTACGAAACTCACACCCTTTTTATTAAATGTTTCAGGTAATCCTCAGTAGATGGCTCAACGTGGGAGAGGACTCGGGGATGGCCACACTACAAGATACTTAGACATTTTATTTAATTGTTCAAAAGACATGATTTCAAATTGCTTCATTTTTGATGAACGTAATTTGGCCTTATACTCCGATTTGACTTTAGTTTTTGGGTTTTGTTATTATTGTTTCAACTGTTTACTTATTTATTAAACCTGAGTAAATTTCTTATGTTTAACATGGTTTCCGAAATACTTAAAATAATAAAATGGGCTTTTATCATTACTTAACAAAATGTTCAAGGATTTTTGGGCTTTTAGGCCTTAAAATTTAACTTAGCAAAATCGTTTTGAAATATGCCTTCGATGTGACATTCCCAGATTCGGCCATAACGTTTGGGCCTGGTCTGGGGGTGTGACATCTTAACCCTAGTCCGGCGATGATTAAAGGTTAGGGGTGTTACATTTCAAATCCATTTTTCCATGAAAATGGTTGAAATAATCTTTCAGAAATTTGGAAAACTATTTTAAATCTATTGGCTTATCAATTAAAAACAAATGAAGTAAAAAGTTTATTTTAATTTCATAAAAACTAGGAAAATTTCAAGAATCGAAATAATTAATATCTCAATCGTAGACATTTAATCTTTTATTCAAAACTATTTTGGATTTTCAATCCTACTTCTAAATCATTTGTATAATAACTTTAGAAATCAAATGCCTTTAGAATTCTCATTTGTAAACATTTATAATTTTTAAAACTAAGTCTAATTTTGTTAAAAACTCATTCTTTTCAGAAATGTAGTGGAAAAATATATTCTTGACAGATTTTATTTTAATAATTGAGTTTCATACGAAATCTTAGCAAATACAAACTTATTTCAACACATGTCATCATCATATATTTCAACACATCACAAATCATAGTTTACATGATCTAATGAATTAGGATCACTTACATGGGTTTTCTTTTGACGAGTTTTTCATCTCCGCTTTGAGTACTTACTGTACTCTCAAATAGGCAAATAGGAGCACAAATAGGAAAAATGAAAGTGAGATATTATACTCAAATTATAGATTTAGATCCCACACCTTTTATTGTAGATTCGATAGCCACAATCTTTAATAGTTATTTCACTCGATCTATCTTGTATGACAATATAACATAAAACTAATGTTTCTTAATTAATATTTCTTAATGATATTTCATCTCTTAAAAGTTTGGGTGTTAAAGGTCACGTCAACACTTACCCCATGATCTAGGACTCTCGAAAGAAGGATTTTTGATTACAAAGTTAGATGTCTCCCCTTTAATTATCGTTCGCCCCTTCAGGATTTGATATGAAATCGTATTAGGACAATACTAATTATATAATAATCAAATATTATGTTAACACTATGGCACTATACCATTTGGCCAAGTGATGGGATCTCTAAGTGAAGAATTTACGATCTAAATAATCACACTTACAGTTGATTCAACACAGAATGGTCGAATAATCGAGAAAAAGAATGATGATTTGAGTGATCTAAAATAATTGATAGAGTAAAGATAAAATGTGAGAATTAATCACTAAAAGAATAGGCAAAAGAAAGAGGAAGAAAAAGGAAGAATTTTGGTCACCGGCAGCAGTGGTAGGATTCTAGCGGCGCTAACAGTGGCAGCTTGGCGGTGATCTAGCGACGGTGGAGTATTAGTCCAACGGTGGTGGGGGGTTATGGGGTTTCGACGAAGAAGTGGAGGTGAAAGGAGTTAGAAGAGAAAATAAGATGGATGAGAAAAAAGGATCTAAGGTGGTGGTAGCGGTCATGGCAACATGCGTCGGTAGAAAGGAGGAGAAGCAACAAGGGGTGGTGGTAATGGTGGCTAAAAGGACACTTGATTGTGGCACAAGGGTCAGTTGTGGTGGTAGAAGAGTAAAAGTTAAAGAGAAAGGGTGGTGGTTCTTTTTCAAGTTGAGAGAAAATGTAGGTGAAAGAAAATGAAAAAAAAAAATGAGAATATGGGAGAATGAGGGAGGTAGGGACAATAATGGATGTGGTAAACTTAGTCAACTGTGAGGAGGCCAATGAATCATAACAAATAGGCAAGAATGAAGTGAAAGGAAAGAAAGGGAACATAGGAGCATAAAGGGGATCGTGTTTCCTAACATATGGTAAGTTTGACTCATAAGAGGGAAATGAATCCTCCTAAACATGGTAACAATTGGGTGGACAACATGCACATTATGCAAATGGAAATTGTGTTAAAATTTTTTAAAAAAATGATGAGAACAAGGGGACTTGAACTTAAGACCTCTAGGATAGCTTAAAAGCACTTAACCACTTCAACTCACTATTTTAATTCCTACAACATTTATTTTAAAAACATGGTCTAACATTTGCTAAGGTTTTAGGCAAAAATTGCACCACTTAGTAAATAGTTTGAGGGAAAGGATTTGAACACAAGTCTTTATTGACAGCTTCACCACTATTGAACCACTATACTTGGTATTTATTAATATCAAAAGATCATCTAAAATAATACGAAGTAAATAAAATTTGGGCGACCACTCTCTCAGTTTATTAACCCAATTTCTACTAACTTGGTTTTTGGGATGTGACAATATTTTTATTAAAATCTCAAAAATCTCTCTTTAAGTTTATTCGTACTATAATTTATATAAAGTACTAATTAGATCTATTTCTGTTTAGATTAGGATTAATTTAGTTCTTGCCTCCCTTGGGTACAATCCTCAGAGTACTCATTTACTTCGTTGTAACTATATTACAACCTAACTTGTATACTAATGGGTACCCTTTATTTCATATATTTTTATAGGTTTCTTACTCTAGACGTTAGTACGTCAAGTGGCGATCAAGTTGTTGGCGCTATTGCCGAGGAAATAACGTCACTAGATTAATTTTAATTTTTGCCCATAATAGAATAATTAGAAAATATCTAAATTATAGATTCGATTTTTACTTCATTTTCATTAATTATTTATTTTTTCATTACTAACACTTTTCTTTCCTTCACGAAATCACAAACACGCGCTTATGAAAAGGAGGAAACCTACAGTAATAACAACTAAAATCAAACTAGTAGTATCATGGACGATTTTGGTTACGTGTGGTCAGATGATGATGATGAAATTTTTGAAGAATGGAAAATTAAGGGAAATCAGAAACTGTTAATGCTAGAACTGAGCCAGCTTAAAGGAGAAATCTCAACAAAATTGCGGGACAACAACAGGAGCACTGATAAAGAAGAATCTTGCCACAGGTTTGATCAAACACAAAGCCAAACTGTATCTTGGGAAGGAAAAATCTGGAGTAGCCAGCAACCCTAATGGGGGAAGACAACCAAGAAGGACTAAGTGAATTCATAAAAGAGACTAGAGTGCACACTGATGTCCAAACTGAGACAGAGTCCATGGAAGAATTGATAGTTGAAGATAATAATAAGTTAGCCTACGAATTCACTTTTCTAATAACATCAGTTTCACCACAATTAAAGGATAAACAATTTCAAGACATAGAGGACGAAGTAAGTTTCTCAGCCTTACCTAAACCATTCTATGAGATGTTAACATTTATGACCCCAATAGAAAAATTACCACAACTATCGAATCCAGTTAGGACACAGATTGATAACTATAAAAAGGAAGACCCATTTAGCATGAATACATTTTTCATAATATTAATCCTTAATTAGGCACCACCAAAAAATTTAGAAGCCTAGGGAGTTTCATTATATTAAATAAACTAGGGAATATACATGTCGATGGAGATACAACTGATTTAGAAATTTTGATGTTTATAGCAATAAACCCTAGATCAAAATCATACATTTGTTTTTTATAGACGAATCCTTATTGTTCTGGGCTTTCAACCAAACGATCTTTTCTACTATTCTCGTACTACGAATTGTTCCATGTATGGGGTCGAACCAGTTGAATCAAAACAAAACAAGTAATTCTTTTCTTATTCTATTCTCAAATAGAAACCAGTAGAATTGTTATTTCGGAAAAATATATTTAATAGTTGAGAAAAAATTCTCTCTATTTTTCGGTAGAGTAACAATATCTTAAAGTTGTTTAAATAGCTCTACCGGTGCCATCTATTTATAAGTAGAGAACCCTTGTTGAATTAGAGAAGCTTATTTCAACTAGAAAAGTGAACTACTTGTCTAATTAGGAGTATAGGTGGTGAGAACCCTAGTTAATATTAACTAGGGTTAGTCATCCACCCTATTAACATAAGGGGATTTTGGGCCTCTTCCATATCGAGTCGAATTACAAGTACATTTTAGGATTTTAACTCAATACTTTATAATTTGACCCAATAAATAAAATTCAATATTTATATTAAATAATTTTCTCATACAGAATTTTCCCCAGTAAAATTATGACGATTTTACCCCTTGTAAAATTTTTAAGAAAATATATTTAATATTTCACCATTCAACTTATTCACTATGATTGAGTGGTTTATTTTTATTTTCGGGCTTTGAAATAGCTCAAAAACATACACTTATTCTTCCGACCATTTCTGTGTAATCCGTGTTCATTTGCAAATGAATCATTTCATATTTTCATTTCCATTTCCATTTAATATTTGAGGAAAAAAACATTAATTATCAAGTGATTCCATTTCTCCATTTCAGAGAAAACCATAATCATTTCGAATGTTTTTCATTTCTAAATTTCTATTCATTCAATTCATTTCAATTCAAACATGTAATTCATTTCTAGTTGAATGAGCTAGCAGAGGGACAAATTGAAGATATGAAATTGAGGCTCAAATTATTTATAATTAAGTTTCACCTTTTCGCCTATTAATTATAAACTCATTTAGTCATGAAGTCATTCCACTATAGTATCATGATTGAGCTCTCCCCAACGACATACCATTACAAAAGCAACTCGATTAGTGCACATCCAATGACATTGTCATAAGTGTATTTGTAATGCCCCGAATTTGGGCCTAGTAGATTTGGGCCTATTGGGTTGTACCGCCCCAAAAATCCTGAAACTTTAAATTTCTGCGCACTGTGGTCGATATGTATGAGTAGCAATTAGAATATTAATTTTAAGGTATTATCAGGATTATTTGAGGCCTTAGAAATAGTGAAGACCATAGGGAAAACTTTATTTTTCTTGCTTTAGTGGACCCTAGTCTCAGGCATTAGGCCTCTTAAGCAGATTGAGTGAAAATATTTCACAAATGGGCTTGTGAACAAGTGGAAAGATGGCGTTATATGGGGAGCTGCAAGGTGGCGTGAAGAGGTCCAAGGTTCGAGCAGAGGTAAGGCATTTTGGGAGTGTTTATTTTGCTCAGTGGACGGCCAGAGTTGTGTGGGAATGGAACTCTTTCGTTGGAGTGTTTGACTTGGTCTTGTGAGCTGATAGAGGAGGAAATTTCAGATGAGATGGAGGGATTATCAGAGAGAAAAGTTAGGAGATGAGAAGTGTGGATGTATTGGTACCAATTTTGACTCTGGGGGAAAGGAAGTTTCGGCTAGGGGCTATATATATGTGTCGAACTAGGTTCCTATGGTAATGCCAAAAATTTATTTTTCCCTCTAGTCGAATTCTTCACTTGTGAATTGCCCAAACACCCTTTTCCTCTTTAAGTGTTTAGAAGTCCAATCCTTCATACCCTCTCTTCTCAAATTCCCTTTTTGGTTCACCTTTGGTTCTAGCTGATCACCTCTTGTCTTTCTCTTCCTATTGGTGCCGAATTGTCCCTATCACTATACTAGTCTCAAAAGCCGAAAACTTCCTAGGCCGATTACTACTTGGGTAAGTACTTAGTCGATTTTCCTCTAGTATGTTCGGTAAAAGCCGAATGGCTATCTAACCTCTCCTTGTCGTTAACTTTGTATGAATAAGGGTAAGCTTCAGAGATCACAAACATGGTAGGTAAGGATCGTTAGCAAGAGGTAAGTGCATCGTTTCGGTTGTGGTTTAGTAAATGGCCGAATGTAATATGGCTTATAGGGGTGACTTACGAGGAATATGGGTCACTTGATTTTGACGATATATGTTTGGGCGCAGATCTATAGGATAATTGCAAATAGTAGCAAAGGAAGGGCTACTAGAACGTGTGGCACACGGTAAGGTTACGGTGAGGTTTCGATTTTTGATAAAGTGTATATTAAGTTATGATTAATCGTTAGGTGATGTCGATTGTAGGTTCATGATTAAGGGGTTTACAGTGCGCGTGGTTACCAGGTGTGTACAAACACTACACACACGATATCGGTAATGCCGAAAAGCCGAAAAGCTGAAAGTGGCTAAATGGGCCCGGTGGGCCTTAAGGCTAAGTTTGATGAGTTTGTTTGGTTTGGTATATGAATTGAGTTAGTCAAGCATGTTACATGATCTGGAATTGTTTTTGGAAATGGGCCGTAAGGATGTAATTTGGGCTTGATGGGCTTTATGGAGACGTAGACAAGCATGCTAGGTTTAATGCACTTTAGGCCTAGTTTGAGCAACTCTTAAACTGCATAAGACTTTATAATAATTAAACATTGTCCGTGGACAAGTCGCTAGGTTAAAGTGTGGTAACGGGCATGTGCATGTCTAGGATTGGATCTAGGGAGAGCTTGGTACTTAAGCGGCCCTAGCGGCACACCTCCTCTTCTCTGGAATCCTACCTGGTACATAGTGCCAGTTTACTTTAGCCGCAAGGACTTGTTAATGGGCCAAAGTTCATAACTAAAACCCGAGAGAGACCAAATACCCCTAGATTTGTAAAATTACTAAAATACCCCTGATTTGAAAATAACCAAAATACCCTTAGTTTGAAAATTACCAAAACATCCTTAGATTTTTTTAAATCACTAAAATAGCCCCAAATTGTGAAATTACCAGAATACCCTTGGTTTATAGAATTACCAAAACATCCCTGATTTATAAAATTTGCAAAGTAACTTTGTTTTGCAAAATTACCTAAATACCCCTATAGAGTAGATTTACGGAAATACCCTTGGGTTGTGGAATGACGAAAATACCCCTATGTGATGAATATGAGTTTTGTGGATGTTACTCATGTGCATGTTGCGTTCATATGATATTCTGATTAGGATGCATACGGGTGGGAATTATGGTACGGAGGAAGATTTGAGGATCGCATAGTCGCTTGACGACCATGGATCCACCAGTGGCTTTAAGCCCATTATATGATTAGCAGCTTTGCTACAACGTTGAGTAGTGCCGCTTTGAGTGCTACCTTTTGTGTGTAGAGGATGGGTGGGTCGATTTAGAAATCCCCACAGGTGCGTAGGGTTGGAAGGGAAATGGTGTGTAGCGGATGGATTTTTGGGATTGTTTTGCATTCCCGTTGTTTTGAATATGATATGATATGATATGAGGTCATTGTGGGCTAAGGCCCAAGACTATCGATTTTGATAGGGCTCAGGCCAATGTGAGAACTATATATTGAATTGAATGCCAAGGGTTGTACACACTAAGTTTCGAAACTCACACCCTTTATTTAATGTTTCAGGTGATCCTTAGTAAATGGCTTGACGTAGGAGAGGACTCAGAGATGGCCGCACTATAAGATGTTTAAATTTTTATTTATTTGTTTCAAAAGACATAGGTTTAATTGCTTATTTTCGTTGGATGTAATAAGGCCTTGTACTCCGTTTTGACTTTAGACTTTGGGTTTTGTTGTTTCAACTGTTTACTTAATTATTAAACCTAAGTAAATTTTTTACGTTTAAACATGGTTTTTGAAGTACTTAAAATTATAAAAATGAGTTTCTTTTTTATTATTTAACAAGACTCAAAGATTTTGGGCTTTTGGGCCTAAAATTTTTAATTAGCAAAATTGTTTGAATTATGCCTTTGATGTGACACGCTAGATTCGAGCCTAATTTCTGGGCTGAGTTTGGGGTGTTATACTTAGTGGTATCGGAGCCCGGTTGCAAAGCTCAAGCTGTAAAATGGGCCTTAGATTTGGATTTTAAAAAGTTTTTGCAGGATCCTTGAAGTGTGGTTCATTGAGCCCTCGACGTCGAGCCAAGTAAGTTTTCTGTACTACATTTGTTTAAATTACTGAACTGTATAGACAATGGACTACATAAAATAGGCTTTTAGAGATTAAAACCCATAGGAAACTTAAGACTGTAGTGGACTCTCGACCGCGAAATAACTTTAAAAAAATGGTTACTCGCATAGGACATGTGTCCTAAACAAGTGGAACTATGTACTAATTACATAAAATTTTTAATTCTGAAATACGGAAATATGAGCGCTAGAAGAGGTGCAAGAGGCCGCGACAGAGGCCGTGGAAGTGTTAGGGTAGGGTCATCCGAGTCAGGCCATATGCCCAACATTGGAGTAGGGGAGGCTCCGGCCTCACCATAGCTGAAAGGGGAGCATATGAACGGACTGCCGCTATGGAAGATGCTGTATCGTAGACCATGTTAAGGATCTTAGAAAGGGTCGTTGGGTCCAATAATGGTACGGGGAGTCGTGGGTCGATCCTGGAGTGACTCTGAGCTAATGGGGCAGAGATTTTTAAAGGAGTAGCGTGGGTGGCACCGAGTGTGGCAGAGTATTAGTTAGAAGATACTGAAAGAATAATGGATGATCTGGATTGCACGCCGAACAAAAGTTAAAAGGGGCAATATCCTTACTTAGGGAGGAAGCCTACCAGTGGTGGTTGACCGTAAAAGAGGGCAACCAATAGGAGCAGATCACTTGGGATTTCTTCAAATCAGCATTCCAGGGGAAATACATTGAAGCAGCCTATGTGGATGCCTGAAGGAAGGAGTTTTTGAGTCTGACTCAGGGAGATAAGCCAGTAGCAGAGTACGAGGCTGAATTTCTGTGCCTTAGTCAGTATGCCATGGGGATAGTCACAACAGAGTATGAAAGATGCGTACGGTTCGAGGATGGATTAAGGGATAGCCTTAGGGTACTTATAGCTCCACAGAGGGAGCGGGATTTTGCGGTCTTGGTGGAGAAAGCAAAGATGGCAGAGGAAGTAAAGTACACGGAGCGCCTCCACCGAGAAAAGGAGAAGGGCAAGAACAAACTGACCGTGGAAGCTATGGGGATTGAACAGAGGCCTGCAAGGAGGGCTAGAGTGAACGGGCTGGTTAGAGCTAAGGCCCATGTTGCTGTTGCTAATAACAGAATACCACTTCGTGCTGAGTGTGGGAGAAGGCATCCAGGCGAATGTTGGAGGAGAATAGGAGCTTGTTTAAGCTGTGGATCTATGGAACATAGGATTAGAGAGTGCCCAGGAAGGCCAAATCAGGAGCGAGCTGATGGTAGAGGTAATTTTTAGCCACAGAGGGGTGGTCAACAACCACTAAGGGGCCGTGGATAGGCCAGGGGCGATAATGGTAATGAACGTGGTTGTGGAGCACCAGGTAGAGGTGCAGGTTTGCTGAAGCGAGGCAGCCGGCTTTGGTTTATGTAGCACATCACCAAGGGGACGAAGACACTCCAGATGCAAATAATGGTGCGTACCCTACTATAATATATTGAGTGTTTATTTTTAGAATTAGAGTGCGCAGCGAAAGTGTAGTGGTGAGACTTCGATAGTACGATTTATAGTTAGTTGGAAATTTCGAGGACGAAATTTCTTTAAGGAGGGTAGAATTCTAACACCTCGAGTTTGGGCCTATTAGATTTGGGCCTATTGGGTTGTAACGCCCCAAAAATCCCGAAACTTTAAATTTCTGTACACTGTGGTTGGTATGTATGAGTGACACTTAGAATATTAATTTTAAGGTATTATCGGGATTATTTGAGGCCTTAGAAATAGGGAAGATCATAGGGAAAAATTTATTTTTCTTGCTTTAGTGGACCCTAATGGGCTTGTGGTCCAGTGGCAAGATGGCGTCACATGGGGAGCTGCAAGGTGGCGTGAAGAGGTCCAAGGTTCGAGCAGAGGTAAGGCATTTTGGGAGTGTTTATTTTGCTTAGTGGACGGCCAGAGTTGTGTAGCAATGGAACTCTTTCGTTGGAGTGTTTGACTTGGTCTTGTGAGCTGATAGATGAGGAAAATTTGGATGAGATGGAGGGATTATCAGAGAGAAAAGTTAGGAGATGAAGAGTGTGGATGTATTGATGCCGATTTGGACTCTGGAGGAAAGGAAGTTTCGGCTAGAGGCTATATATATGTGTCGAATTAGGTTCCTAGGGTAATGCCGAAATTTTATTTTTCCCTCTAGCCGAATTCTTCACTTGTGAATTGCACAAACACCCTTTTTCTCTCTAAGTGCTCAGGAGCCGAATCCTTCATACCCTCTCTTCTCAAATTCCATTTTTGGTTCACCTTTGGTTCTACTCGATCACCTCTTTTCTTTGTCTTTCTACTGGTGCCGAATTGTCCCTGTCACTATACTAGTCTCAAAAGCCGAAAACTTCCGAGGCCGATTGCTACTTGGGGAAGTACTTAGTCGATTTTCCTTTAGTATGTTCGGTAAAAGCCGAAGGGCTATCTAACCTCTCCTTGTCGTTAACTTTGAATGAACAAGGGTAAGGTTCAGAGATCACAAACGTGGTAGGTAAGGATCATTAGCAAGAGGTAAGTGCACTCATCTTGGTTGTGGTTTAGTAAATGGCCGAATGTAATATGGCTTATAGGGGTGACTTATGAGGAATATAGGTCACTTGATTTTGACGATATATGTTTGGGCACAGATCTAGTGGAGAAGCGCAAATAGTAGCAAAGGAAGGGCTACTAGAACGTGTGGCACACGGTAAGGTTACAGTGAGGTTTCGGTTTCTGATAAAGTGTAAATTAAGTTATGATTAATCGTTAGGTGATGTGGATTGTAGGTTCGTGATTAAGGGGTTTGCAGCACATGTGGTTACCAGGTGTGAACAAACACTACACACACGATATTGGCAATGCCGAAAAGCCGAAAAGCTAAAAGTCACTAAATGGGCCCGGTAGGCCTTAAGGCTAAGTTTGATGAGTTTGTTTGGTTTGGTATATGAATTGAGTTAGTCAAGAATGTTACATGATCTAGAATTGTTTTGGGCCTAATAGGCCATAAGTATGTGATTTGGGCCTAATGGGCCGTAAGGATGTAATTTGGGCTTGATGGGCTTTATGGGGACGTAGACAAGCATGCTAGGATTAATGCACTTTAGGCCTAGTCTGAACAACTCTTAAACCGTATAGGACTTTATAATAATTAAACGTTGTCCGTGGATAAGTCGCTTGGTTAAAGTGTGGTAACGGGCATGTGCATGTATAGGATTGGATCTAGGGGGAGCTTGGTACTTAAGCGGCCCTAGCGGCCCACCTCCTCTTCTCTAGAAACCTACCTGGTGCATAGTGCCTGTTCACTTTAGCCGCAAGGACTTTTTAATGGGCCAAAGTTCATAACTAAAACCCGAGAGGGACCAAATACCCTTATATTTGTAAAATTACTAAAATACCCCTTATTTGAAAATAACCAAAATACCCTTAGTTTGAAAATTACCAAAACATCCTTAGATTTTTAAAATCACTAAAATAGCCCTGAATTGTGAAATTACCAGAATACCCTTGGTTTGTAGAATTACTAAAACAACCCTGATTTACAAAATTTCCAAAGTACCTCTGTTTTGCAAAATTACCCAAATACCCCTGTAGAGTAGATTTATAGAAATACCATTGGATTGTGAAATGACGAAAATACCCCTATGTGATGAGTATGAGTTTTGTGGATGTTACACATGTGCATGTTGCATTCATATGATATTTTGATTAGGATGCATACATGTAGGAATTATGGTTCGGAGAAAGATTTAAGGATCGCATATTCGCTTGACAACCATGGATCTACCGATGGCTTTAAGCCCATTATATGATTAGTAGCTTTGCTGTAACGTTGAGTAGTGCCGCTGCGAGTGCTACCTTTGGTGTGTAGAGGATGGGTGGGTCGATTTAGAAATCCCCACAGGTGTGTTGGAAGGGAAATGGTGTGTAGCAGATGGATTTTTGGATGGTTTTGCATTGCCATTGTTTTGCATATGATATGATATGAGGTCATTGTGGGCCAAGGCTGAAGACCACCAATTTTTATAGGGCTCAGGCCAATGTGATAATTACATATTGAATTGAATGCCAAGGGTTGTACACACTAAGTTTCGAAACTCACACCCTTTATTTAATGTTTCAGGTGATCCTCAGTAAATGGCTCGACGTGGGAGAGGACTCAGAGATGGCCTCACTTCAAGATGTTTAAATTTTTATCTATTTGTTTCAAAAGACAGTTTTAATTGCTTATTTTCATTGGATGTAATAAGGCATTGTACTCCGTTTTGACTTTAGACTTTGGGTTTTGTTGTTTCAACTATTTGCTTAATTATTAAACCCTAGTAAATTTCTTACGTTTAAACTTGGTTTTCGAAGTACTTCAAATTATAAAAATAGGTTTTTTTATTACTTAACAAGACTCAAGGATTTTGGGCTTTTGGGCCTAAAATTTTTAATTAGCAAAATTTTTGAATTATACCTTTAATGTGACACGCCGAATTCGGGCCTAACTTCTGGGTCGGGTTTAGGGTGTTACAGTGTTTACCTCATAGGATATCCTTAATCTCTTTGGTATAATATTTGTTCTCCCAATATGATCCTATTTTATCTTATGGTAACCATTACATCTTCCTTATAACTCCCTTCACCCAACTCGATTTACTGAGTCCGGATCTTGGGTGTTATTAGACGATACAAAAATTTTAACAAGAAGCAATTTACAATTTTTCATTTATTTTATAACAGTTATTTGAAATCCCAAAAGAAAATCTCAACACCCATAAATATTCAAAATGGAGTACATGTTAAACATCTTATTACAACTCATTTGATTTAGGTTTCTACAAGTTAGAAAATTATTGAATATAGACTTAAAAGGCAAATTTCAAAGTTCTGTAACCTATCCTTTATATGCATAATAGCCTAATCCGTCAGCAGCTTGGCGTACTCCTAGCATTGTTCCTATAGGCAAAGCTACTTCTCAACAAACGTAAAGAGAAGTAATAGCCCTGTAAGTACAGAAGTACTTACTGAGCTCATTGGCAGTACCTTGGTGGAGTCTTGAAATAATTTAGGACTTTCCATGGATCGACTTCTACTCTGCACCATTTGCTACAGCTAATACCTTACGATCTCATCACTCTCATATGTGTCAATTATCATACTCTTATCATATTTAATCTTCCATATCTTGTTACTGAGAAAATCCTTCTATTCAATTTATGAATCTCATATTTCAAGTCAACTACTTGTTGACATCATCTTGGGCGGATACATATACATGGCGAATACTTTTGCAACATTTCATACCTATGGTTCAATCTTAGACCTACCCTAATCTAATTCCATGCACATATTCATACTGATAATTCACCGTGTACAACATCTAGAAGAACTTCATATCATGCTACATAGAATCTCATAATTCAAAATAGCATTAACTCAGATTTAGAATAAATTGGGAAGAAGATGTGATAACCCTTACTTTTCATACTCACAGATCATAATAATAGATAGCCTTCTTGACATATAGATATACATCTCATTTTCATAAAAAACCCTTAAGACTTCATTCAACTTTTATCCCAGAGCATATCAATACATTATCATAGTTATATATATTATCGATCTACTAGAACTCACTCATATCTTACCATAAAGAGAGACATTCAGGTTCATAACTTGCCAAATTTACTGACAGTCTGATCGAGTCTAAACTAACTATGACAACGAATAAGGCAAGCGCACCTATCGTTTGGTAGTATAGCCATGGCAAGACCGAAAATATCGTATCCTCAAGGACCAAGAGTACTAGTAATTACTATCTTTCTATTATTTAGCCTAAGAATTAATGGGAGTTGTTATTTAATCTAGAACTAACTAATTACTAAGCTAAAGATGCTAAGAGAAAGAGAATGAATTGGGGAAATACTTTTGGGAAAACCAATTGATTAAGACAATACCCGAGGAAGAATCCACCTAGACTTCACTTGTTATTTAACTCTGAACTGCATTTATTTATTCACTTGACTTGATCCGTAGGATTCCCTAATTTATATTAATACCTCTCTCGAGGCTGCTAACGTCTAACCCTAGGTTGATTAATTGAAATCTCTTTCTGATTAAAACCCCTAGAGTTGCATTAACTCGATCTATGGACTACCATATTAGGTTTGACCCTAATTCGACAGATTTTCGTCATCCTATCTCTAAGAGTGCGATCAACTCCGCTTAACTATGCTGGATCTACTCTTAAACAGGGACTTTTGCTCCATTGCCTAAGCACATCAATACTTGAATCAATATTCTGAAATATCAAAGCAAGAATTAAGAACACATAATTAAGAACAAATCAAGTATTTATCATATAGTTCAGAAAACAATAACAAGATTCGTCTTAGATTTCATCCCCCTCAGGTATTTGAGGGGTTTAGTTCATGTTTATAAAAGAATACATCTCAGAAGAAAGTGTAAAAGAAAACATAAGAAAAACCCTAAAACCCCCTGAAGGAAATTGAAGGGAAGATCTTCCGTCTTGAGTATGATTCCGTCTTCTTGAGATGAATCAACTGACTGTCTTCAAGTAAATCCCACAATTCGGCCCTTTCTGGCTTCGCTTCTTCGGTCTCCTCTTTAAGGTAACACTTAGTATGTTTATATAGGCTTTCAGAATGTCTTTTTTTGCCTCTAAGTATCCTTTTTTGAGTGGAATTAAAACAGGTCACTACAGGGACACGCCCGTGTGGCACGGCCATGTGGATCGAGCCCAGGTCGTGTTCGGGTTTGCTAAAGTGGCACGGCCATGTGGTTATCTCTAGGCCGTTTGGACTTCTTACTTTGGCCCATTTTCTCCGTTTTGGCCCGTTTCTCGTTCTTTCCATCCTCTGATGCTCTCCTAAGTATAAAAGATGAATTTGAAGGATTAGAAGCATCAAATTCCACAATCCAGGGGATAAATCATCCAAAAGTATGCTACATGCGGGATTAAAATATGTACATATTACGGTTTATCAAATACCCCTACACTTAAGCATTAGCTTGTCCTTAAGCAAAATTCTTAATTCGCAATTAAAATGAACTTTCTCAATTCCTAATAATCATCAATAGTGTTTCATCATAATCCATAGGTAATTTATACATTGATAATTTAACCAAAAATGTTCTAAATATTGAAACAATCAAAGTCATAAACAATCAAAGTCATAGTTTTTATAGTACGAAAACATAGGTGTTTCCTCTTACCTAAATAATTACCTTTAATTCAAAATCGACAAGGGTTGACATCCTCACTAAAGATTCATTCAAATCACTCAAAGTGTTTAAGGTTCAAAATTAAGCACTTAAAAGTCAAACATGAAAAGTTAATCCCATAGGCTTGCATGAAAATCAAATCTCCACCACTATAAAATGATATGATATATAGATCAAAAGGTCTTTTAAGGGTTGTAACGGGGCTTCAGTTAAAGGTATGGATAAAAGCTGAATTAAAGAGTTAGAATTGATATTGAATTGACAAATTACCTAACTAGAAAGATGAACTAAGACTCGAATAATTACATCAATTAAAATTTCAAAACACGAGCTTCTTCTCAAGATGTGGAATTTAAACACATAAGCTTAATTAACATAGAACTAATAATGAATATACTTCGATATTTTTAAGAACAAATCATGTAATAATGAAGAATTTAACAACTGAAATGGAAATCATAGTTAAGCTAAGTAATCCGTTCAAATCAGATCTCGACAGAATAGGGGTCAAAATAATGAAAAGGATTTCAGCAAAAGGTTTTTGGTTAATGTTGAGGGTAAATCAATAAAAGGGTTGTTAGGATCAAAGGGGTTTACTAAAGGTTAAACATGAAGGTAGGCTTTTTAGGAGTAAGTGGGTTAAAACCTAGGTGACTTTATCATTTCAATATATCAAATCAATGATGTGGTCTTGACATGTATAATTGAAGCAAGTTCTAGAATAACAAATCAATGTTGACACACTCATAATCAATAAAGTGAGCAAGAAAAGAATGTATGCTCTAAAAGGCTCAAAATCTCACAAAAATTATAGGTTTTTGATATCAACCTTGTAAATTTCAAACTTGAAGGTAATAATTAGATTCAGGTAGCCAACCTAATAAGTTTTTTTTTTATTTTGAAAATAGACTCATCATGTTTGATTCTCTAGTCTCCTAGAGTTTGAATCATCACTGCACAATTATCAATGACTTAATCCAAAACATATCAATAAAAATCATGAATCAAAGGAAATTTCATTCTAATAGTAATATGAGAAAATTACTTAAGAACAAGACATAATTTAGGGATTTGAAAATAATGCAAAAAGTTAGGAATTTTTCAAAATAAAATTCACCCCCACACTTAAGATGTACATTGTCCTCAATGTACAAAGATATATATCTAGAGATTAATATCATGAAATCATAAGAGATAGGAAGAAGTGAAACTTCCTTAATTTTGGATGGATTCCTTGAGTTGGCAGTGGTCGTGGTGTGGTGATTCCCAAGAAGCCTTTAGAACTTGAAATCAAGAGCCTAAAATAAAATAGACTAACTTAAGCACAAGAGAAATAAAGAGAAGGGAAATAAAGGAGAAGGGAAAAGAAAAAGAAAAATTAAATGGACTCAAATGTCCTTGGCTTGTCGGATAAATGAAGCGGCCAACATGAACTTATGTAGATCGGTTTTGCACGGAGAGATTTTGGTAGGATCCTTTCGTTTCTTTGACATGGGGATGGTGGTGAGTATGGTGAAGAAGAAAGGAAAATTATGGTGGCTAGGGTTGAGGGAAAATGTTTGGTGGAGAAGATGAATAGTGAAGGGTTTATATAGAAATAGTGGTACACAGGCGTGTCGCATGCCCGTGTGGCTCTTTTTGAGCCCATGTGCTTCGAATATTAGGGTTTTGGCATGCCTGGTTTTGCGGCCCACGTCCGTGTCCTGTGGATGTTTTGGCTCGCACAGCTGTGTTGCACGGTTATGCTGAGCTTCGTTCGCTTCTCCCACGCCCGTGTCATTATTGCCTACACCCGTATTAATTCAACATGTTTGGCCACGAACGTGTCGTACGCTCGTGTCGTTTTAACAGTATCGACCCTAGTCTAGAGGCACACCCATGTCATTCTTACCCACGCCCGTGTGCCTTACTCAGTTTCGATCACGACCGCATCGCACGGTATTCACCATGCCGATGTGCTTACTCACGGTGTCCACACGACCACGACCACGCCCGTGTGCAAGGCCGTGTGGAGGTGCAACATACACTTAAAACATAAATAAAGGTAAAAGCAAACTAATTAGTATGGTTAGAGCTCGGGTTGCCTCCCGAAAAGTGCTCGTTTAAAGTCTTAAGCTAGACTTACCTCTCATTCGCGTATTCATGGTGGTTTAAGGAGTTGAAACTCCTCTCCTCTGCTATTAATTTTATGATTATTATATAATTCGAGTCGAGTAGTGTTTACCTTAAAGGCGCCGAACTTGGGATTAGTTACTTCGACTGTTCCTTATGGGAAGGTATTCAGTACCTCAAAAGGGATTTCTTCGTTTGTATCAAGGTCTAAAGTGGCGATCTGAGGGTTTGTTTTATCCAACAATACCTGATCTTCCGATCTTAAATTGGTTTGGCTCATGGTGTGGTTTCATTTCTGCTTCGTGTGTTTCTAATTTCTCCTTGAAATGTGTCTTCCACTCGTCTAGTTCATCAATCCGAAGAATTTGTTCCTCATGAGTTATTTCTTTTTTGGCATGAGGTCTAGGATCTGGCATGTGGTGCTTTCTGAAAAGAAGGTTTAACCAAATGGTCTTTAATAGAATTTATTTTCTCACCTTGATTACTTAATGTCCTAGCCGAGTCAAGAGCCTGGAGAGTGATTGTCTCGTCACCTACACGAAGTATGAGTTCACCTATACCAACATCAATTTTAGTTCTAGCAGTTGCTAAAAAGGGTCTTCCTAAAATTAAAGGAATATTATTGTCCTCATCCATGTCTAAAACGATAAAGTCTACTGGGAATATGAATTGATCAATTTTTACGAGTACATCTTCAATTATACCCCTAGGAATTCTAATAGTTTTATCAGCTAATTGAATGCTCATCCTAGTTTGTTTAGGTTTCCCTAGCCCTAGCTGTTTGAACATTTTATAAGGCATAACATTTATGCTTGCCCCTAAATCAGCTAAGGCATTATCAACAGATAAACTACCAATTAAGTATGGAATTGTACAACTCCCTGGATCTTTTAATTTTCGTGGTAGTTTGTTTTGCAAAATTACTGAGCACACTGCATTTAGCTCCAAATGCGATGTCTCGTCTAACTTCTGTTTGTTTGTCAAAAGCTTCTTTAGAAATTTCCTTGAATCTGGCATCTGCGAAAGAGCTTCAAGAAACGGTAAGTTAATATGTAATTTCTTTAAAAGTTTAAGAAATTTACCGAATTGTTCATGTGTGCTGTCTTTCTTCATCGCATTGGGGTATGGCACACGAGGTTGGTACTCTTTAATTACCGGCTTTGGATCACCATGACTTACCTCAACCTTACCTTCCTCTACCACATTCTCTTGCCTCAATTTTGGTTCACCTAACCCTTCACTATTGTGAGTCGTTATCGCTTGGAGTTGTTCCTTCGGGTTGGTTTCAGTGTTGCTTGGTAGGCTTCCTTGTGATCGTTCAGAGAATTGCTTAGCAAGTTGCCCTAATTGGTTCTTGATCCCTTGAATCGATGCTTGTTGATTTTGAGTGCCATCTTGGTGTTCTGGAAATGGGTTTCTAACACTGCTATAAATTTTGTTAGCATCTCCTCAAGGTTCGGTTTCTTTTCTTGTGGGTAGGTTTGTTGTTGGAAGCCTGGGAGGGGTTGTTGTCTTTGGTTTCCTTGGCCACCCCATGAGAAATTGGGGTGGTTTCTCCAACCTGGATTATAAGTATTACTATATGGGTTATTTTGAGGTCTAGAATTATTACCCACATAATGAACTTGTTCGTTTTCAGCGTCTGAGTTGTAATGTGGGTATTCTGTATTGCTCATCACTCCTTCATTCTTCTCGCATTGCATCACTGGATGTACCTGCGAAGAACCATACAAACCATCAGTCTTTTTGTTTAACATCTCTACCTGATTTGATAGCATGGTTACTTCGTCGAGGTTGAAAACACTGGCAGCTTTTGTTGGCCTTGTCCTCGTGACTTGCCACTAATAGTTATTCAGTGACATCTCTTCAATAAATTCGTAGGCAGCCTCAGGTGTTTTGTTATTTGGGGTTCCGTTGGCGGCTGAATCAATCAACTGCCTGGTTGAGGGGTTCACACCGTTGTAAAAGGTTTGGACCTGTAGCCACAAGGGTAACCCATGGTGTGGGCACCTTCTCAATAGATCCTTATATCTCTCCCATGCATCGTAAAGTGTCTCTAAATCCATCTGCACAAAAGAAGAGATATCATTCCTTAACTTAGCCGTTTTAGCCGGCGGAAAATATTTTAACAAAAAATTTTTGGTCATTTGTTCCGATGTAGTGATTGATCCTCATGGTAACGAGTTCAACCACTGTTTAGCTTTTTCCTCAACAAAAAGGGAAACAACCGAAGATGAATGGCATAATCAGAAACGCCATTTATTTTGAACGTATCGCAAAATTCTAGGAAATTTGCCAAGTGATTATTTGGATCTTCATCTTGTAAACCATCAAACTAAACAAATTATTGTATCATCTGAATTGTGTTAGGTTTCAGTTCAAAATTATTTGCAGCAATAGCAGGTCTAACAATAATTGACTCAGTTCCTGTTAAATTAGGTTTAGCATAATCATACATAGTTCGAGGAGCATGATTCTCGGCCACCACCAGAGGTAGCAGATTATTCTCAGCCATCTCTTCAGTATTATTAGTATCGTCCTCTTGCTTTTAGTGTATGTATTGTAGGCTTCTTCTTATTTCTCTTCAGTTTCTGCGAACTGTGCTTTCAATTTCATTATCATAGAGTAGAGGTCTTGACGGGTTTCTTCTAGTCATAAACTAGAATACATGCCAGAAGCAAAGAAAAAGGAAAATAAAAATTAGAAAAATAAAAAAATAAATTACAAATAAATAAAAAATAATGGCTAAAGTAATAAAAATCAAGCGTTCCTAATATCTTAGTACCCAGCAACGGCGCCAAAAACCTGATCGAGTCTAAACTAACTATGACAACGAATAAGGCAAGCGCACCTATCGTTTGGTAGTATAGCTATGGCAAGACCGGGGAGTTGTTGTTTAATTACTATCTTTCTATTATTTAGCCTAAGAATTAAGGGAGTTGTTGTTTAATCTAGAACTAACTAATTACTAAGCTAAAGAGGCTAAGAGACAGAGGATGAATTGGGGAAATACTTTTGGGAAAACCAATTGATTAAGGCAATACCCGAGGAAGAATCCACCTAGACTTCACTTGTTATTTAACTCTAAACCATACGATTTATTTACTTGACTTGATCCGTAGGATTCCCTAATTTATATTAATACCTCTCTCGAGGCTACTAACATCTAACCCTAGGTTGATTAATTGAGATCTCTTTCTAATTAAAACCCCTAGAGTTGCATTAACTCGATCTATGGACTCCTATATTAGGTTTGACTCTAATCCGGCAGATTTTCGTCATCCTATCTCTAGGAGTGCGATCAACTCCGCTTAACTATGCTAGATGTACTCTTAAATAGGGACTTTTGCTCCACTGCCTAAGCACATCAATACTTGAATCAATATTCTGAAATATCAAAGCAAGAATTAAGAACACATAATTAAGAACAAATCAAGTATTTATCATATAGTTCAGAAAACAATAACAAGATCCGTCTTAGGTTTCATCCCCCTCAGGTATTTGAGGGGTTTAGTTCATGTTTATAAAAGAATACATCTCAGAAGAAAGTATAAAACAAAACATAAGAAAAACCTAAAACCCCCTGAAGGAAATTTAAGGGAAGATATTCCGTCTTGAGTATGATTCCGTCTTCTTGAGATGAATCAACTGACTGTCTTCGAGTAAATCCCACAATTTGGCCCTCTCTGGCTTCGCTTCTTCGGCCTCCTCTTTAAAGTAACACTTAGTGTGTTTATATAGGCTTTCAGAATGTCTTTCTTTGCCTCTAAGTATCCTTTTTCGAGTGGAATTAAAACAGGTCACGACAGGGACACGTCCATGTGGCACGACCGTGTGAATCGAGCCCTGGCTATGTTTGGGTCTGCTAATGTGGCACGACTGTGTGGTTATCTCCAGGTCGTGTGGACTTCTTACTTTGGCCCATTTTCTTCTTTTTTGGCCTGTTTCTCACTCTTTCCATCCTCCGATGCTCTCCTAAGTATACAACATGATTTAAAGGATTAGGAGCATCAAATTCCCCAATTCAGGGGATAAATCATCCAAAAGTATGCTAAATATGGGATTAAAATATGTACATATTACGGTTTATCATAGTCCACGACACATTGACTTAGCAAAATACACCTTACTAGAAATCAAATAGAACACGTCACTAAGGTGATCCATTCATAGTCGCCACAAGGGCGGTTCTTAAGAGTGCTCGACAAAGGCATTCCTTTCATACTAAGTCATAAAGGCTTTCTTTCTTGACGTGTTTACGACATGGATTTTCCTAAGCTCATGTTATGTGAGGTTTGCCCACCATCGTCCTAAGACACACAAACAACCTCATTTGGTAATAACCTTCCTTTAGTTCCTTTCAAAAAATGTCATGGCCATGGTGTAACACCCCATACTTGAGTCTGAGGCTGAGACCGGATACAAGACATTACTGTGCTTGAACTTTCTTAAACATGTACTTACGGGCTATAAAATTTTGTTCCGAATTTTCTTAGATGAATCATACATTTCAAGGGCCTACGAGGCCTTAAACTTATATTCAGAAACTTTCTGAACTCTACCGGAAATTTTCTCTCAAAACAGGGATCACACACCCATGTGGTTTGGGACATGCCCGTGTACCCCTAAGACACGCCCATGTCTTCCACCCGTGGTGGAAACTGCCAAATTACACAAGGCCTTGGCATTCCCGTGGCCACAGACCGTATGCCATACCTTGATATACTGACTTATTCACATGGCTTGGAGCACATGCCTATGTACTAACCGTGTGTCTCACACGGCCTATACAAACGGCCGTGGGATTAGCCCATGGTCTATACTGACTTAAGACACTAACATGCAGGGAACACAAGGCCTAGACACACGCCCGTGTGTCCATCCGTGTGGGTACTTAGAGGCTATTTACCAAGCCAATTACCACCCTGAAAATCAAGATCAACATCATACCCAATTCAACAATTCAAAATATTTCATCTAACATGAATAATACTACATACTTCATTGATATCAATAACCATACATACATAGTCAATTTTGGCCAATCATTTAGCCATATACAAAAGAATAATAAACTTGATAGCTCATACTTTGGCCCTTCTTAAGATATATTTCAAAATAAAATGCTTCCTATACATGCAATACTTAATATAAATAAATTGGCTATACCAAAATAGCAATTGATAGTGTGCTTCGAGCTCTGATGTCAATGATCCACAAGCTAGCTTGGCAGAACTGCATGAAAGAAAAGAATTAAAGACGTAAGCATTTAGCTTAGTAAGTTTGCATGTAATGTATATAGCAACATATTCGCTTAACAAAAAACCATTCATCATAAACAAAAGCATTGTAAAACTCATATGCTTGAGCTTACTTACTCTTAAAGATTCATACATATCTCATGATACTTACTAGTCTCATGCTTGTGAGGTAAACAAGGTACCTGTATCACTTGATCACATAGATTAGTATATCTTACTATATTAAGTATAATCTTAACTTTATCATTCATAACATGTGTAATACTCATAATTAACTTTAACTCGCATATCTTGTTGATAGTTTTACTTACTTAACTTTCTTGATTACTCATTCAATCTTTACTAACTTTCTTGATTACTCATTCAATCTTTACTCTTTTTCCCGATGAATTACTATGAATAACAAAGGATACTGAATCTTATCTCACATGTATCTTGATGCCAATGCTATATCCTTGATATAGTCTTATATGGGATCTCTTAACTCAATATCGATGCCATGTCTTGACATGGACTTACATGGAGGCTTCCTTGTGGGTTCCCTTGGGAACTTACCATTGCTATGTCTTGACATAGTCTTACTTGGTATCCTTACTTTGTCAATGTCGAGCCTTGGCTTGGACTTACGCAAAATCTTCCTTGATACTTACCAATGCCATGCCTTGGCTTGGACTTACATGGGATCTCTGTCTCATGATAGCTTTTCAATGCCAAGACTTGTCTTGGACTTACATGACATCTTTGCTTGGAGACTCACCAATGCCATGCCTTGGATTGGGCTTACATGGGTCTTCATCTCATAATAACTCTTCAATGCCAAGACTTGTCTTGGACTTACATGATAACTTGCTTGATTGCTGATGCCATGCCTTGGCTTGGTCTTATACGGACTTTCTTATCTCATGTGGTAGATCGAGTATCCTAAATTCAACTTCGATTGGGACTTTCTCATTCTTAATCTCATTAATTTCTTTGTTTAACATACCATTAAACATTCTCATGAAAGTAATGTATATTTAACAACATAACAAGCAATTCAAGGAAAATATCCATGAAGCTTGGAAATCATGCAAACTTGCCTCAATGAACAAAATGTATGTAGGTAATGTAACTTAGTCCTCGACTTTGTTCTTGCCTCAGTTTCGATCCAGGCTTCATTTTTCTTGATCTATAATAATAATTCAGCTCATTTAATAATCACATTGACTAAATTGACTCATAACTCATACTTTGGAAAAATTACTAATTTGCCCCTAAACTTTCTCATAATTACACTTTTGCCCCTAGGCTCGTAAAATGATTTTCATACAACTTTCTTAAACTTCATGCTTAGCTGATTCATTTTCTCTACTATAACAATCATCAATTCTCACTATTTCCATTATGAATGACCAATTTCATAACTATTTCAAATTAGTCCATACTAACATTTCTCATGAAATTCACTTAGAAAAAGATGTTTATCTAACATCAAACTCTTATAATCTTCCATAAAATATCATTTTACAAGTATGTCATACATGGGTACATTTTTTGAACATCCATTTTAGCTCATCAAATAGCTAAAAATAGCTTACTCATGCAACTAGGATTTCAAAAATACGAAGAATATAAAAAACGGGGCTTGGATGCACTTACTAGCAAGCTTGAAAATTTTGAAGAACCCTAACAATAGCTCCTTGAATTTTCGGCAGCCTTGGAGAAGAAGATGAATGAATTTTTATCATCTTTTCCCATTTTAATCATTTAAATTTTTAAATGACCAAAATGCCCGTTTTGATACACTTCCTATTTTAACTCATTCATACCCAATTTTGTCCTAAAATTAGAAATTGGGAAAATTGCTATCTAAGGACCTCTAATTAACATTCTAAAGCTATTTCACACAAATAGCTTCTAGAATCTCACATTTTGCAACTTTTGCAATTTAGTCCTTTTGGACAATTTAATCGCAATTTCACAAAATTGCTTCATGAAACTTTCACACTAGCATGCATACATAGCATAAACCTTAAAAAATCATACATATATCTCAGATTTGTGGTCTCGCACCACTATTTCAACTAGGCCCTAAATCGGGATGTTACACATGGACTTTTTGTAACACCTCATACCCGGTCTGGATGCTAGGCCGAATATCACAATGCCACATCACCGTCTCACATCAATTTCATTATAACTATCAGAGTTGAAATACATGTGGTTTCATTTTGCTTTAGTTATACTAGCATTTATGAGAATGCCAAGTCATGCAAGCTTAGTTTAGTGTTTAATCATAGTAGCATACAACAAACAAACATAGAATATACATATCTCGAGCATTGGGACCACTAAGCAAATTATACCAAAAATGTTATGTAGGTATTGATACCGCCTCAATGGTATCAACATTTCCTTTAAGTGGTATCCATACTACATGGAAAATCAAAACCGAATTAGCATTTTGTTTCTCGCCAAATTTCAAAACATCAAAAAATATGTACCTTTCACAAGGTATTGATAATTACATTGCGAGTATTGATACTCAGGCCAAGGTATAGATACCAAATTGATATTGTGACTCCTTTCACTTTCAAAAATACAGAGGTATCGTTCTAAAAGCCTTAATATCGATACCTCTACTCCGGGTTACAAAAATTAGCATATAAGAGCATTTAAATCGTACAAACTAGTCCCTAAACATCATGCTTCATTCACCTAGTCACATATGCATCAAAATGTCTAAACAATAAACCAAACACCATGTCTAAGTTTACAAGCTTCCCAAACATACGCAATATAAAAATAATCCCCAATACGTCTTAATAAATCGATATAAAATCTACCACATCGGTCTATCACATTGTCTTTATTCCCCAAACATAAATAAGCACAGAACACCTACTAATATAAGCTAAATAAGCGGCTTGGATTACTCTTTTGAAGGCCACACCGGTCACATTAGCACTACTTATCTTCAATGGTTAAAAAGGAGTGGGTGAACTTAACAAGCTTAGTGAATGCTCAGAATAACCACTATGCAAACAAGTCATCATGCATCAACCAATCAACTTATAGCCTTTTTCCAAAACATTTTTAACTTAGTGCCATAATTTAGATATCTAATCATCTTTCATGTACCCCTTTTACACATTTATATAAGAATGTTTAGGCATATATTCTGATACATATTAATCACATATAGTCACATAGAATTCCATTTAAATGAAATTTATAATAATTTTCATAGCATCCACATACTCGTTTAGGCATACATCACATTACACATATATACACTTTTTAAGATAATTTGGCACTTGGGCTATGGAATGTAACAGCCCGATTTAGACCGTAGTTGGAACAGTGGTTTTGGGACCACAAATCTGAGGTCAAAAAAATATTTTTATATTATTTTTGGTGTTTACAATATGTGATTGATCATGTGTAAAAATTCTGTGTGAAAATTTTATCGTTTGTGTGCCGAATTATGAAAAAGGACTTAATCGCATAAAATGTAAAAGTTGTGTACTGATTGTTAAAGTGCTAATTTGACATGGCTTATTAAAATGTGATTCCATATGTTGTTATTATTCCACATGCAAAATGGATGGACAAAAAATGGGCTTTAGTTAATGGAATTATAAATGATATTAATAAGGTTATAATGGTAAAACATGAATTAAAGATTAATTAAAATAAACAAAGCATGAAAAAGGTGGGGTGTTCATCTTCATTGTCGAAACTTGCTAGGCAAAAAGAAAAGAAAAAGAACATTAGGTTTCGACTAGAAGTTGGTTTAATCAAGGTATGTTTTGAGCTCGATTTTTAATGATTTTTACGTTTTTGTGATCGTTGCTTTGTGTACTATCAAGCCCATGCTTTAATTTTAGAATTTGATGATGATTTTGAGATATGTCATTGATGAATGTTTGAGCTTTGTGTTGATAGTTGGTGAAATATGAAAGATATGTGAAAGATTAACATGTTTTGTCTTTGAATTTTTGATGAAATTGAGTAATTTGGGCTAAATTGTGAAAATGAGAAATTAGAGGAATAAAATGTGAAATAAATGAAATAAATGGGCATGTATGTCCATAAGGAGAATTTTTCTAGGCATATGTGAAGTGAAATTATGTGAATTTGATGATTTTATGAAATAGGGACTAAAGTGTCAAAATGTAAAAATGTGAGGGCTATTTTGTAAATACCCTAAATCTGTGTGTTTGGACTAAATTGAATGATTTGGTGATTGAATGAGTTAAATTTTAATATGTATAGATCAAGAAAAGAGTGATTTGGGACGAGATCGAGGCAAAGATAAAGTGCTCGATTAATCGACTCGTTTTGTTATTTCGACATCCGAGGTAAGTTTGTGTATAATACGAATCGTTTAAATTCATATCTTTGTGTTCTGAAATGAATGAATATGTGGTTATTGAATTAGAAATGCTATATGTGGAATTGAGAAATGTGACACTAAGTGTGCGTAATTAGAATGGAGACAGAGGTGTATAGCACTGTGTGTGCGAAGTAATGGAAGCCTCGGCTTTATTGATTGGCACTGTGTGTGCGATATAGAGATAAATTCAGTTTAATGTAAAGGCACTAAGTGTGTGATGATATTAAAGCTTCGGCTAAGAATTTGGCACTAAGTGTGTGAATAAATCGAACGAATAACGAAGATTTACTGAAATGTAGTATCGAGCATTGAGTAGCAAGAATGATTGTTAACTAGGTGTTGGCAAAGGTATGTTCGGAACCTATGTGGTTGATGATATTGTTTATGGACAAATGGTTAGTTGTGTAAGCATATGGCTAGGGATGACATTGTGTATCATTGTGAATATATCTAAGTGATGGTTTATTTTGTATATTGTATTATTGAGTTATATGTATTATATAACTAACTTACTAAGCTTTTAAGCTTACTGTGTGAAGTGTTTCTCTATTTATAGTGTCTTTAAAGCTAGCTCGGACCCGGGGATCGTCAGCGACTCAATCACACTATCGGCTATCTATTTTGGTACTTTTGGAAGTTGTAAATACTTTGTATGTGGCATGTATAGGCTAGTGATTATGGCATGTTTTGAAGTGTATAAGCTTAGCCATGTGAGTTGGCTTGGTAGTTTGATGGTTCGTATATGTTTTGATCATATGAAAAGAATAGCTTATATGTGTATGAGTATGTTCTATGTGAGTGATCATTATGGTATAAATTAGCATAATGGAAATGGTATGTTTCATGATAGATTTGGTTGGATTAAATGATGAGTAGATTATATGATTTGGATTGAGAAATTGATATTTTAGATGGACATGTTTGAGTTGAAATTGAGTAAGGAAATAAATGGTGTAGTGGCTGATTAATTGATGCATATATTGGTATGTTTGGATTGTCATTTGAGGTGTAAATGCATATGAATTGATGCTTGTAGGTGATTTCAAAATGTGGATGGCAAATTGGCCTTGCAAATGGCCTATAATTGTCCACACGGTTGGGTACACAGGCGTGTCGCTCGACCGTGTCCTTCAATTTTACAAAATTGAAACAAGTCAGGCTCGCACACGTGCTAGACACAAGGGCATGTGACTGGCCATGTTGTACAAGTCAGTGTCGACCACGGGTGAGGCACATGGGCGTGTCTCAGGCCGTGTGGATAAGTTAGTATGTATGCCCTGTTTTGCCCGTGTGTCCGAGGCCGTGTGAGGCACACGGCCTACCCACACGGGCGTGTGACCTCTGTAGCTTTGAAAAATGTTTGATTTTTCTAAAAATTTTGTATGTGTTCGGTTTAGTCCCGACTCCTTTCTAACATGTGTTTAAGGTCTCGTAGACCTTATGAAGGGACTATATGTTTATATTTTGATATGTTTGGATGATGATTGACTTTGTGTTGTAAAATGATTGTAAATGTTCCGGATTGTTCGGTAATAATCCTAATCCCTAAACCCGCGAAGGTTACGGGTTAGGGGTGTTACAAGAAACATAAAAGTGAGCTCTATTATCACTCATCGGATACACGGATCTGCAACACACCACACACAGACTCGTAGAGTCAAACATATCCCATAAGTGTAGCTTATAGCTAACACTTTCCAACACACCAAACACATATCTCAGTGAATGAAGCTTAGCTCGCACTCCCTTATCATTCAAAAAATTGTCACTGGGCCTCAACGCCCCAAATATCATAACACATATAAGTGGGTACTTACAATCCTATAACATGCCAATTAAATCCAACAATCTCATTAAGTCACAAGGCCAAAATATTCATACTGTCATCAAATATTACTTTACCGATTATTCAGACACATTCTCTGCATAACCATATCATTAGCACATCATACATACTGTCACATGGCATGTATAACATACCCTCATATTTACTGTCGCAACAGTCATCACAACATATTCATATTTTGTCACATCATAACTCTCTTTATCACAATTCATAAACATATTTATGACATATTTAGCATAGGTAAAAGAACACTTACACTCAGAATTTAGAGAAGGGGTTTAGGCTACCTCTAAATTCCCAAATAATACAATGAATCACTTATGAGCAGCTAATCCAAACACTCACCAAAATATTCGCTTTTGTCGAAAAATCGAAATCTTAGACAAGCTTTTCTTTCCCTTTATCTCTACTCGTTGAAGGTCCTATTGACTTCGATGCTTCAACAAGACAAACCACATAAACACACATTCAACAATTAGTCATCAACTTCATTAAAATAGTCACAAACATAAGCCCAAGCTACCTTATCTTTTAATCGAAACTTTCAACATAGAAAACTTTAGATTCGAATATCTCGGTTTACACTTAATTTTTTCACACAAAATGAATTCCGTTCATCTACATATTCATCTACGACTAATTATATAAAGTAGACAAAACTACAATTTTTAAGGTATCAAAATATTTCAACAAGTTTTGGCCATTATGACAAAAATTCATTAAAACTCAAGAATTTCTTAATGAAACTTCAAAGTAACTTTAGAAAGCTTCTAATCATGTTAAAATAAGTTGAAAACACTTTAAAATTAAGTTTTTATCCACAAAACCAAAATTCACCATTAAAGACATAATTTTGACTTTTATTTAAAACATGAATTTCAATGGCTAAAAATTCAGTTTAAGGGACTAGATATCATTTAAAACTCATAGAAAGTTTAATGGTTACTTTCGATGGAAGAAAAACGAGCTTTGACGTAAATCCAAAAAAACTCACGTTTTGGAGAATATGACAAAGATGGTGAGGTTTGGGTGATTTTCTTGGTTTTTATGGAGATTTACGGTTCAAGGGTGTTAAAATTCAAAGGTAATTAGGAATTGAAGATCAAAAGAAATTAGAAGAGCAAGAGGAGAGCAAAAACAACACAAGTAAGTGAGGAGTAAAATTTAAAGTGAAATAAAGTTGCTGAATGGGGTTTTTAGGTTGATTTCGAAATTCTGGTGTAATTGCTTCATAAAAACTCCTAGTTTTGACTATTTAACAATTCAGTCCTATTTTCAAAATCAAGGATATTTAAAACTCATTTTCAGAAATTGACTTGATTTTATGAAAACCATAGTTGAAAACATTATCGGTTACCAAACTTATGAAATTCTAAGTTCATATAGGCTAATATTTCTAAAATACCCCTAAAACTCCTAAGCCCTATTTTGGGGTGTGACACTTTTCCTCTCAGAGATCATGTTTGAAGTCCCAACAGACCCCTTTGGACTCCACCACGGTGAACAGACATAAACTCACTTGACTGACTCTTCATGCATTGACACCATTTAAGACTTCATGCTTTTATCCATTAGCAACACGGGACTAACTCACATCTCATCACATACATTCCATTTGCTCTCAAACAATCATACTTCATCGTTAGAATATTTATCACATACTTAACTTGTTAGATTCTATACGAACTACACATGTAAGACCCAATAAACATTCATACAATAGTATAACCTCATTTTATACTTTTTTTATATTGGTTTCATATTTCATTTGATTTCTACAGAAATATCTAGCATAAATGATATACATGCAGAAGTTAGTTTAGAGACTAACCTGATATCCACAAATAGTAGCTTGAGCTTCAGATGCAATAAGAAACTGCATCTACCACTGCATAAGAAACCGAAGAGTGCCATTAAAACTCATTCTTAGCCCATTTTCCATCAACACAAACCCATATAATGCCTCATATAAAGCCATAGTTCCTCATCTTTCATAGAAAAACATGTAAAGCCATAAAACTTACCTTGACATGGAGTACCTACTAGCAAAGACCCATATCTACAGCTTTAGCTTGAGGGACAAAAAAATATTGTAAGTTCTATAAGATTTAAGTAACAATACTTTTTGAGGAAAGGAGAAGAAAAACTCCCCTTTTCCAACCTGAGTATATATATAAATAACCTAAGCCCTTATTGGAACCTGACACGTGTCTTAAACTATCAAGACTTCTTTAATAAAATGGTTTACAGCTGTAAATGGAAATTCAATATTTTATATTTGTTGTCCAACCCTTCGTTCTATCCTAACTAACTCGTTAGTACGTAACTAATTTGATAACTCAATAAACTGGGTGAACAATACTTTTGGCGATAACCCAGTTAACCCAAAAATCCTCATTATTTTTATCAATCTCTTCTTCTATAAAACTCAACACATTCAGAACACATTCCTTTCATAATATTATAACGTCAATTATGCGCCTAACCTATACACCAAAAGTATTTATCGGGCGGATAACACTACGCTACTTAGATTACATTCGGTTTACTCGCTAAATTTAGGATTTACCAAAATAAGGTATTACAACTCTCCTTCCTTTAATAAAATTTTATCTTCAAAATTTTCTAACTTGAAATATTACATTGTATATGTAACAACCCGGTTTAGGGCCTAGTCAAAATAGTGGTTGCGAGACCACAAATCTGAGGTAGAAATATGTGTTTTATGGTTTTTATGAAGTCTATGGCATGTTTGCATGATTGTGTGAAAATTTCATAAAGAAATTTTATAAATTACTGATCAATTTATTCATGAAGACTAAATTGAAAAGATAGAAAAATATGAGATTCTAGAAGATTCAAGTATGAGATAGCACTAGAAAATTTATTAGAGGTCCTTATTTAGCAATTAGACTAGTATATCTCATGATGAACAAAAATGGGCATGGGAAGGAAAAATCTCAAGAAATGGGCTTTAAGGGCAATTTGGTCATTTGGTTAATCCATTGCTGAAAATTTCAAGCTCTCTATAGCTAGGGTTTTGTCATTTTTCAAGCTTGATTGTAAGTACCTCCTAGCCCCATTTTTAATGTTCTTCTTATTTTTGAGATCCTCGTAGCTTGATTTAGCTATTTCTAGCTATATTTTAAGCTAGAGGTCATGTTCAAAAATTTACCCATGTATGACATACATGTATTTTGATGTTTAATGGAGGAATATGGAAGTTTGATGTATGATAAACATCTTCATCTAAGTAATTTTCATGAAAAATTCATAAAAAGGGCCTGACTATAAAAAAGATAAAATGTGTAGTAAAAATCATTTTTGAAGGAAAGTGTGAGCTACTATGAGCTTAAGATAGGTTTGGCTAGGTTTGGGTAACCAAGGAAATGAGTATATTTCATTATACGAGCCTAGAGACCATTTTGTAAGTATGAGAAAGTATAGGGCAAAATCATAATTTTGCCAAAGTATGATTCATGGTTCGATTTAGTCAATGTGATCATTAAAAGAGTGAAATTGTCATTATAGATCAAGAAACATGAAGTCCGGATCGAAACCGAGGAAAGAACAAGGTGGTGGACTAAATCGAACAACTATACATATTTGATAACGAGGTAAGTTTGTGTATAATAATTCAACATCATGTTATTATGTCTTAAAATGTTTGACATTTCATGAAGATGTATGTTATTTTTATGAAATTGATCAATGATGTTTCTATGAGAACACAATGAAGATTTATAAGGTTAAAGTCTCGGTTGACCTTAGGAATAGAAAGGATACCATCAACACATGAGGTTTATAAGGTCCCGTATAAGACCATGTTTAGGACATGGCCTCAGCACCGAATTGAGATCCCGCATAAGACCATATCTGGGATATGGCATCAACATTGATATGAGATCCCGTATAAGACCATATCTGGGATATGGCATCGGCATCCACATGTGATCCCATGTAAGACCATATTTGGGATATGGCATTGGCATCTTAATACGTGTATGATGAATTTCGGGTATCCTTCGATTCCAAATGGTTCAAAGGGCAAAGAGATACTTTTATATGTTAAAAATGGAAAAGAGCTAAGTTATGTTAAAGATGAAAAAGTGCTCAAGTTATGTGATGAGTGATACAGGTATAAATGAGTAACTCACGAGAAATAAGTCCGATATGACACGTGATTGGTAAGAGTAAGCATGAATAAGCCATGTCAATGCGCTTGAGAATTTTTATTATTACATAAAGTAAAGTATGAATGTATCATGATATTTTATGTTGCTATTTATTGCATGCAAACTTACTAAGCTTTATGCTTACCCTTTCTCTTTTCCCTTTCCATGTAGTTTCGCCAAGCTAGCTCGAGGATCGTAGAACGTCGAAGCTCGCTTCACACTATCAAGCTATTCTTTTGGTATAGTAAAGTTCGATTATTTTAAGTATGGCATGTATAGGTACTTGGTCATTTTGTTTTATCTCATATTGGTTAGCCAAGGTGTTGGCTATTAATGTTACTCAATTCATTTTGTAAAATGGCCATTCAAATTGGTCAATACTAGTTATGTTATATAAATTCAATGATGATGAAATTCATGAGGTGCAAGTTAATGAAATTTAATGAGTAATGTGTGAAGTATATGTATGATGAATGTAGTGAGAATTAAGGTGTGGATACCTTGATTTTGGTATTTTGAAATGCATTATTGCTATGTTATGTGTAGCTTGAGATGGTATAAGTGTGGTTCCTTTTTATGGTGGCAATTGGCTTGGTAAATAGCCTTATAATTGTCCACACGGGTAGACACACGGGTGTGTGTCTAGGCCGTGTGTGACATACGGTCAGCCCCGAGGGCTTGTTGATCGGCCGTGTGTCCCCTGCATCTAATTTGTAAAAAAATCAGTTTGTCACATGGGCCAGCACATGGGCATGTGACGAGGTCATCTGCCTCTAAGTGTCTGCTGACGTCATAAACAGAATGTCAAGGTTTTCACACCCGGGCTAAGACACGGACATGTCATGGCCGTGTGAGGGACACGGGCGTGTCATGGCTGTGTGAGGGACACGGGCCATAGACACGGGCATGTGCCAAGTCGTGTGAAAACCCCTGTAGGTTCAAAATGAAAAATATCCACAAGGACTAGGGATATGGGCGTGTGTGAGCACACGACCTGCCCACACGGGCGTGTCCCTATCCACACTGGTGTCTGGCACTGTTTTGAGTAAAAATTTTCCATGTGTTCGTAAGTTCTCGGTTTAGTCCTAGATCACTCCATGTGTATGTTTTGGGTCTTGTACACCCATAATGAGGACCTTAAGAGTTCGAATGAAAAAGTTTAAGTTGAAAAGAAAGTTCATTGCCCGATTTTGTACAAATAAGTAAGTTAAGTCTGGTAATGCCTCATACTCGATTCCAGCGTCGAATAAGGGTAAGAGGTGTTACAGTATACCTAATAACTGACCATCATGCGAGGCACTTATCGTCGCTTGGGCACTTCTACAACTCAATAACTTCCACAAAATTTTGAATGTTACAACTTATCCCCTCTTTACAGATGTCAAAATTACATTGGAGAAACTGAACAGTTTGCTTGAAATAAAATTTTTGTGCAAGTTTGTTGTTATAAAACAAATACTCAATTACTTCATCAGCTACTTTTGTAAAATCGATCAAAACCCTAACTTTACTTTGCTAAACCTTTCTACATTATTCATTTTACATTTTCAATTTCTCAAAGGTAAATCTTTTATTCTTTCTCCTTTTGACATTTAAGGTTTATGTTCCTATCATGAGAAAAGCTACCATCAGAGGAGGGCCCGTGACTAGACCATCCGAACCATCGCTTACGAAACTCCACCATATGGGATATTGAGATGTGCGATTGTAGCACCATAAGAGAAGAAATGATTCGATACCGAGGAGCCCGGGGTCTCTAAAATCGAAAGTTTGCTTATGACTTTCAGCTCACGAAACGATGTCGTCCAGTGAAAGTTCTATGGGTTTCATTTTACCACTCATACTGTTGGAGGTTGGATTCCATATTCATAACATGTAAAGCCATAAAACTTACCCTGACATTGAGTAACTACTGACAGAGACCCAGATCTACAGCTCTAGCTTGAAGGAGAAAGAAAAATTGTAAGTTCTTTAAGATTTAGGTAACAATACTTCTTGAGGAAGGAAGAAGAAAAACTCACTTTTTTCCAACCTGAGTATCTATATAAATAACCTAAGCCCTTATTGGAACCTGATACGTGTCTTAAACTTTCAAGATTGTCTTAATAAAATGGTTTACAATTGTAAATGGAAATTCAATATTTTATATTTCTAGTCCAACCCATCGTTCCATCCTAACTACCTCGTTAGTACGTAACTAACTTGGTAACCCAATAAACTGGGTGAACAATACCTTTGGTGATAACCTAATTCACCCAAAAATCCTCAATATTCTAACTAATCTCTCATTCTCTACAACTCGACATATTTAGAGAATAATCCTTGCATAAGACTATAATGTCAACTATGTGCCCAACCTATATGCCAAAAACATCAATTGGGCGGATAGTAATACGCTACTGATATTACTTTCGGTTTACTCGCCAAATTCAAGATTCACCAAAACATGGTGTTACGTTCCTTCATGAAAAGTTAATTACTGTCAAATAGTAATCAAGTCATTCTTCACAAAGACGATCAACCTGGGGCTACATTTATTTTTCATCAACCATGTAATGCCAATGAGTGGATATCATTTACCCATGTCTTGGACTATGAATTCCATTATTGTTAATGGTGTTACATACTACAAAAGTAGTACATCCAATGCACCAGCTTTTGGTTCCTTATTTATTCGAACTTAGGGTTTTAGTTACATCAAAGTGTACGAGTCACGCATACATAGTTTGTCATCCACTTAGGATTTAGGTGTGCCTATGAATGTCACAAGTGAATAAATCTGTAAATGGATGCAGGATCTATTCTTCTTGGGTCCACTCCAATGTATTATTTTTCTAATCACTCACATCTATGTCTCTATCTTCTTGGAGTCATCTGCTCCGATGCTGAAAACAAATCATATTCCAAATAAGAATTGATAGATGACATGTTAGTCTTTCAATCAGTTTGCTCATTTCTGATTAGACTTAGAACATGTTTAGGTTCTTCTAATAATACAAGTTGTGTAACACCCCTAACTCGTATCTGTCACCGGAACAAGGTTACGGAGCATTACTGGAGATTTCAGAACAATCACAGATAATTGTGATATTTACTGTTCATAACAAAACTGTCCACTTGAGTCATAATCACTAAATTATTTATATCTTGAGCTATAGAATTCTAAATTAAGATCTGCTTGATTTTTCCAAAAATAGACTCAAATATATTTCTACTATAAAATTTTTAGAATTTATGGTTTAGTCAATAAGTACAGTTAATTCTTCAAACTCATCCATGTTCTGCTGTTTAACAGTTTCGACCTTTCTTCACTAAAAATTAATTATCTCTTAGTACGAGATTTGGATGATGTTCGCGTTTGTTTCTCTTGAAATTAGGCTCATTAAGAAATTAAAAATATAAATTTAAACCCCCAAGTATTTTTATAAAATGTTTAATGATTTTCCAAAGTTAGAACAGGGGAACCCGAAGTCATTCTGACCTTGTCTCAAAAAAATTCAAATATCTCATAAAATGAAATTCTTTTGCTTAACCATTTCTTTTATGTAAAACTAGACTCAATAGGATTTAGTTTCATATTTTATTCAACCTCTAATTCAATTTCCACAATTTTTGGTGATATTTCAAAGTTATACTACTGCTGTCGTCCAAAACTATTTTAATGCTAATTGTACTCTTTCACGATTTCTTTGTATTAACTTTCATTTAGACATACATAACACCAAAACATATCCATAACTAGCCATTCCAATAGCTAGTCATTATCAAATATTTACTTGCCATTCATTTGCCAATTTAACCTATACATCAACAATAAAGACTTAAACATATGATTTCCTTACCTTTATATACATGCTCATAACATCATACTTTATCAAGTCCACACATACCCAATCACATTCAACATAACAACTTCCCACGTGTATCATCTAGTCTAATTTCATTAACATACCATTATAAACCACATCACACAATGACATTGGCATAGGCATATGAGTAATTAATATGCTTGCAACCCATTAGCCAATATAAGCCAATTTATATGGCTACATACCAAATCAAATCCTTAATCATTACAAGCCAATACATTTGGCCATATCATAATGACACATACACAAAATGACTAAGTCCCTATACATGCCATAGACTCAAAGGTTTGCATTCATTTACCCAACATGATAGATTGATAGTGTGATAGCATATCCGACGATCTCCAACCCGAGCTAGTTTGGTGACACTATGAGGCAAAGGAAAGGAAGGGGAGTAAGCTATATAGCTTAGTAAATTCACATGCAAATAAATAGCAACATAATCATGAATATCATACAATTAACATAACATAATTTACATATATGTCATCATAGTTTCATAGGCATAACTTACTCATTTTCAATATTACCAAAAGTTCATCACAGACCGAGTTCATTCATATAAAATTTTTTTCGTACATACCTGTACCAACTCGTAACATATCATACTCTTTCTCATCTTTGGAATAATCTTTGAATTACTCGTTGAACCACTTGGAATACTAAAGGATACTCGGGAATCTCATACACAATGTACCATACCAACGCCATATCCCAGACATGGTCTTACAAGGAAATCTCATATCAATGCCAATAGCCCAGCTATGGTCTTACACAGAGTCTCATATCGACGCCATATCCTAGATATGGTCTTATATGAAATCTCATAACGATGCCATATCCCAGATATGGTCTTATACGTAATCTTAGTGACCCTAATGTCAAGACATTTGTATCCTATTTATTCCTAAGGTTCAAATGAGATTTTCTCATTTGTCATATCATCATCGATTATATCCACATTGTCATTTATACAATTCATATATTAATAAAACATTTAAAATATAATTGTGACATTGCATGTAATAGCCCGATTTTGGGGCTAGTCGGAACAGTGGTTTTGGGACCACTAATTCAAGGTTGAAGAAAATTATTTTAATATTATTTTATGTGTTATAGCAAGTTTTTAAGGATGCATGAAAATTTTGGTGCCTTAATTTTAGCGATTGTATGCTTAATTGCGAAAAAGGACAAAATTGCATAAAGTGCGAAAGTTCTATTTTACAAGCTAGGGGTGTCTAACAGCTATGGAATATTAATTTGTAGGTCCTTAAAGTGCAATTAGACCTCCCTAAAGATGATGGTTGGCCAAGGGAACCAAGAGAGACAAGAGCATTAAATGAGTAAAAAATTTGGTGGTGTTAGGTGACTAAAATGAATAAAATAATATAAGTAAAGAGAAAGCTATCATATTTTCTCATTTCTCTTCTTTTTCTACCGAAATTTTCATTAAGAAATAGGAGTTTTGAAGTTCAAACTTTCAGCCAACATATCCTCTAGCAAGTAAGTGATTTTAGACGTCTTTCTTGATAATTTTTGTACTTTTGGAACCCCCAAAGCTTAAGCTAGCTAATGAGGGGACTATTTTGCAAAATGGTTGAAAGTTTAGGGACGTGTCATGAGAGTTTTTCTGTTGTTTGCTGAGTTTTATGGAAGAAAATGAATGTTAGTGAGTTAAGGAACAACTTTTGTGAAAGGTGTTACCATGAAAACACCTAAATAAGATATATTAGTAAAGGTTGAATTTGTGTAATAAATGCATGAAATAATTGGTTTTGTGAGTTTTTTTTTTAAGAGAAATAAATGTTCAACTAGGCTTGTTTAATGAGGAAATGTGTTGAAAAATGATATACGAGCCTAGGGGCAAAACCGTAATTTTGCCAAAATAGAAGGAAAAAATGGTCATTTTTGCCTAAGTAGAAAATTTGATATATTATGAATTATAAAATAGTTGAATGAATGAATTTTATTATTATAGATCAAGAAGATCACGGAAACAACCTTGACCGAGGAAAAGACAAGGTTACGGACTAAAACGTTGATTAACACATTTTGCACCAAGGTAAGTTTATGTGCAAACAATACATCTTTAATACATATGTTGTTACTCATTGGTGCATTATATGAATGGGATCAATTATGTTTGAGATTGATTGAAATTGATAGATAGTGAATAATTCTCGTATGAACCTCGGAATAGATATGTAAGTGCAGAAAAATATCCGTAAATATTCTTATTGGTGGGCTATGTGCGATGCCACCGTAATTATTCTTTTTGGTGGGCTGTGTACGATACCACCTTATTATTTATTCACGATGGGTTGTGTGTGATACCATCTTTTGTATTATCATTTGGTGGGCTATGTGCGTAACCACCATAAATATTCTTGTTGGTGGGCTATGTGCGATACCACCCTATTATTGATTAATGGTGGGCTGTGTGCGAAACCACCAGGTACTTAGTATTACTCCGAATGGTTCATCGAGTATAGCTGCTATTTTGTTTGGATCCACACGAATACCTGATGCTGAAACAACATGACCCAAGAAGCTGACTTCATTCATCCAGAACTCACACTTACTAAACTTTGCATACAGTTGTTGATCTCTCAAAGTTTGTAGCACTAATCTCAAATGCTCAAAGATGTTCGGTTTCATTTTTGAGTAGATCGGTATATCGTCAATAAACACTACTACAAATCGATCCAAAAACTGTCCGAAGACTCGATTCATTAGATCCATAAAAATAGCAGGTGCATTAGTGAGTCCAAAAGGCATAACCAAAAACTCAAAATGTCCGTACCTCGTTCGAACGCAGATCTTTAACACATCTGTATCTCTCGACTCATGAATGATAATAGCTTTGATCTCAAATCTATCTTCGAAAATACTGAAGCCCCTTCAACCGATCAAACAAATCATCAATCCGAGGTAACGGTACTTATTCTTTATAGTTACCTTATTTAGTTGCCGATAGTCGATACACATTCGCATAGTCCCCTCTTTCTTTTTCACAAATAAAATCGGTGCACCCCAAGGAGAGAAGCTCGGTCGTGCAAAGCCCCTATCTATCAACTATTGCAACTGCGCTTTCAATTCTTTTAATTCAGTAGGTGCCATTCGATACGGAGCTATCGAAATTGGAGTCGTCCCCGGTACTAATTCAATGTCGAACTCAATCTCTCGTACTGGTGGTAAACCCGGTAGTTCTTCAGAAACACATATGGGTATTCACATACAAGCGTCTGATACAGATTCAATTTGTTTCTCGGACAATTTATTATCCAGTACATAAGCCAAATAAGCTTCGCACCCTTTTCTCACATACTTCCGGGCTAACATCGAAGATATTACTGTAGGAAATCCATTTACATCACAGGATTTAATTCTGATGGTCTCACCGTTTTGACATCTCAAATCAATAAGCTTTATTTTACAATTCACTACTGCCTCATGTGAAGCTAACCAGTCCATACCCAAAATTATATCAAATTCATCAAAGGGCAACAACATTAAATCAGCTGGGAAGCAATAATCCCGAATCATCAATGGGCAACCCCTTCACACTTTATTAACAAGCACACATCTACCCAAAGGATTGGACACACGAATCACAAACTCGGTAGACTCAACTAGTAGAGTCTTACCGAATACTAGAGTTTCACACACATATGAATGAGTCAAACCAAGATCAATTAGTGCAATCACAGTAGTATCATAAAGGGTGAAAGTACCGGTAATGACATCGGGGGAGGAAGCATCCTCTCTGGCTCGTGCAGCATAAGCTCTAGCCGAGCTCGGCCTCGAATCGAATCGTAGTGTTCTTTGTTCCTTTCGACTACCACCTACATTGCTTGAATGTGCGGGTGAGTACGCCTGCACCGACGTGTTGCTCGGCTTAATGTTACGAATCAGATACGCTTTCGATTAACATCGGACATTCTCTAATAAAATGATCCGACGATCCACATTTAAAGCAAGACCGATCATGAAATCTACAACTCCTAGAATGCCATTTCCCACAGTGTTTGCATTCAACTCGGTTTTGTGGAACGTTACCAACACTGGCCATCGAGGTAGCTCGGGAGCCCACAGGAGGTCAATCCCGTCTAGGTAGATCTGTAGTAGCTTTATGTCGGTTGTAGTCATCTCTGAATTTCTTGGATGTGGGATGAAAGACCTTACCCGAAGATCTTTTACAAATGTCTCTAGCTTCTGTCTCAGCCTTTCTTTTCTCTTTCCCGAGCTCTTCAGCTTTGCAAGCTCGCTCTACTAGTGTCACAAACTCTTGAATTTCAAGAATGCCAACAAACATCTTTATATCTTCATTCAGGCCATCTTCGAATCTTTTGCACATAATAGCTTCAGTAGAAACACACTCTCTAGCATATCTGCTGAGCCTGACAAATTTCCGTTCATATTCCGTCACGGTCATTCGCCCCTGTTTCAGTTCAAGGAATTCTTTTCGTTTTTGATCAACGAATCTTTGACTGATATATTTCTTACGAAATTCATTCTGGAAGAAATCCCACGTCACTTTTTCTTTCGGAACTACTGATACTAGTGTATTCCACCAGTGATATGCAGTGTCCTGCAGTAAAGATATAGCACACTTCAAGCATTCATCTGGAGTACAAGATAGCTCATCAAGTACCCGAATAGTGTTTTCAAGCCACATTTCGGCTCGCTCTGCGTCATCATCATCATTGGCTTTAAATTCTTCAGCCCCAAATTTCTGGATTTTATCAATTGGGGGCCTACTAGATCTCATCGGATCTATCATCGGGGGTGCTGAAGGAATCGGAGTTAGATTATTCGGGGGTGGGGGTTGGTATACAGCCGGATTAGTCTGAATAAACTGGGTAAACCACTCGTTCATCATCTGATAGAAGGCTTGTTTAGTCTCCCCCTCGTGGCTACCCGAAATGGGTCGAGAGTCTACGGGCACTGATCCGCGTGCACGGTCAGGCGCTACACTCTCTACATCATCCGCTACGGCTCTTTCAGGATCAGTGTCCATTTACTATATAAAACAAAGTTCAGGCTGTCAGAAGTCACCACACTATCAATATATGATAAAGGCATGTATAGCTAGACTAACACGCGCTACGGTAGTCCTAGAATCGACTAAACCGTAAGCTCTAATACCAATCAAATGTAACACCCCTTACCCGAGACCTTTGCCGGAGTCGAGTATGTGGCATTACTAGACTTGACTACTAATTCGGGGCATAAAAATTTAAAACTGTCCAACTGCGTCATGCTGACTAAATTGACCATAACCCGAGTTACAAAACTCAAAATTTAGATCCGTAAATTTTCCTAGAAACTAGACTCATATAAACTTTTACCATAATTTTTCCAGAATTTTTCATGTGGCCAATTAGTACAGTTTATTCATCAAAGTTACCCCTATTTCACTATTTGATGATTCTGACCTATCTTTACAAAAACTCAGTTATCTCATTGTACAAAATTTCAATACTGTTATTGTTTATCCCAACAAAAAATAGACTCATTAAGGATTCTAAGCATATAAACTATGCCCCATGATTAATTTTGTACAATTTTTAACAATTTTTCCAAGACAGAACAGGAAATCACGAATTCATTCAGAACAAGTCTCACTAAAATTTAAATATCTCATAATATAAAATTCCTTTGCCTACTCTGTTTCTTTCATATCAAAATAGACACAATAAGCTTTAATCCTATATCTTATTCACTTTCTAATTCAATTTATCCTATTTTTGGTGATTTTTCAAAATCACATCACTGCTGCTAACTAAAAACTATTTCATTGCAAAAATATGATTAACTAGTTTATAACCTCCTTACTCAATTTTATTTAAACTCTATACATTAACCATACATATATATATATATACACACTAAAACCAAATCCACCAAAAACACAACCAAACATAATCATCAAGCCAAAATATAAATTCCAAGATTTACAAGATGGACAAGCCATTTTCGCTTGGCTTAGGTTTATATACATGATCAAACATCATATGTTTCAAAACTTAGCCTAACCTATACATGCCTTCAAAATCATAACCAAAATTTTGAAATACCAAAAAGGAGGCGATAGTGTGGATGACTTTCTTGACGATCCCTCCCAAGCTCGTAGTTTAACCAAAATCTATAAAACAAAGGAGAACATTTCACACAATTAAGCTTACTAGCTTAGTAAGTCCTAAACTCATGATAATATGACATTTAAACATTTAAGCAATTTAAAATATTCAACTTATAGCATTTCACATAAACATTTAAGTATATTTATTTATACAAGGCCGAATACTAATAGTTCATTAAAACTCGAATTCAATCATATAATACTCATACACATCAATATTAGCCTCAAACATATATAACACAATTCTCATAGTATTAACTCGACTCAAGTAATATTAAACATAACATACCTTACATGCTTACCTGAGCCGTTAGCTAGATACATTAATTATGATTTGCCTTGAATAATATTTGGTTTCTCCTCTATAAAACACATCACCGGCATCAAGCCTGCTAGGCGGTAAAGCCCGATAAGTAACACCGGCACGAGGCCGCTAGGCTCGAGAGCAGAAAGTAGTCACCGGCACTAGGCACGCTGGGCTTAAAGCTGAATTAAATCACGCAAGCACTAGGCACCGCTGGGCTTAAAGCCCAAACACATCAATGTGATAAATCATTCCACACACATTTCATAACTATATTACATGTCCAATTTAACTAAACTTATTTACAATAAACAATTAAAATCATTATGCCATTTTACAATCCCACAATTCGCATCAAGACACTTATTCATATCACATTGTCAAATTATGCAATTTATCTAATATACTTATATACATTCGGCTAGCACATAAATAGGTACTAAAATGTATCAAACATTTTCATATAATAGGTTCAAAAATAATTCTTCAATATATTATAGCTTAAGGACTTACCTCGATCGTCGACGCATGACACAGAAACCGGCTACTCGAGAACCTTTGTTTTCCCCCGATCCAAATCCGTTTTTCTTTGTTCTTGATCTGAACACATTAAAATTTAGTTCATTCAGATACATTTCATCTCAATTTAGTCCTTAAGCATATAATTAGGAAATTTTACCATTTTACTCTTATAATTTACAACTCTTTTAATCAAGTCCTCAAAGCATTAAGACTCCAAATATCAGGATTCAACAACTACTTGTGAAGGGCCGAATAACCTTAGCTCTTATAATAATTAAATCTTCCTTTATTAGCCTCTTAACCCTTTCGAAAATTTCATTTATAAATTTATCTAATACAATTTATACACTTTTGAACTAAACCGAATACTCCTCAAGCTCAATTAAATCCCCTTATAACAATTAAAGTTAAGCACGGCATATAATTTATCAATTTTCCAATTTAACAAGTTACCCCTTTAGTTTCATTTTAGTCCCCAACCGCAAAACTCACAAAATATTCAAAAGTTGAATCTAAACCTTAATGGCCGAATATTATTCCCCCTTGTACGAATCCATATAACTCAATTATTAAACATTTTTTTTTTTTACAATTTGAACCATCATGCTCTACTTCATTTACAACTTCCTCATCAAAATATGTTATTCTCAATCATATATAAATTATTTCCATCAAGTAAAGCAAACCAGAACATTCAACATTAGCCGAATGGATAGCATACTCAATCAAAAAAATTTCAACATGGTTTCAATAATCCTTAAGACAAGGGACTCTAAGATGTAAGAATTTTCAATAATCACATTCAAATACTAACCTTAGGATAGCATGCAAGTGTTGAAAATGAAAACTCAAGCTCTTCTTTTTCCTTCTAAAAATTCGACAGTGAAAAAGAACCCAAGGTAGAAGATGAGCATTTCCATTAATTGTTTTTTTTTATGTCTCTTTATTTTAATTAAATTATAAAACTAATATAATACCACTACTTAAAATAAAATAATTGAATTTAATATATTGACAATCACCATGCCGTCCATTACCATATGAAATGGGTTGTTTGACATGCAAGTCCATTCTTGCAAGGTACATTAAAATTAAATCCTTCCACTTAATAATGGCTACTTTTACCTCTTTAACTATTTAATCCTTTCACCTAAAATTAATCACCCAAACATACAAATTTGTAATTAACATTTTAACACATGCTTGACCACTCAACATAGACTTCAATTTAAATAAATAAATAAATAAATAAATAATTTATTATATATATATTTTTTCGGTTCATGGTCCTGAAACCACTGTTCCGATTAGGGTCAAAATTGGTCTGTTACAACTCTCCCCCCTTAAGAATTTTCGTCCTCGAAAATTTTTACCGTTAAACAATTTCGGGTATTGCTGCCTCATTGAATCCTCAGGCTCCCACGTAGCCTCTTCAGTTCCGTGTCTATTCCATAATATTTTTACTAGTGGAATCTTCTTATTTCTCAACTCTTTCATTTCCCGAGCTAAGATACGAATCGGTTCTTCATCATATGTTAAATCGGATTGAATTTCAGTCTCTGACGATGTGATCACATGAGACGGATCTGATCTGTACTTGCGAAGCATCGAAACGTGAAATACATTGTGTATCTTTTCTAACTCAGAGGGCAATTTCAATCTATAAGCCACAGGCCCAATACGTTCGATGATTTCATATGGTCCGATAAATCTTGGATTCAACTGGCCTTTCCGACCAAATCGGAGTACTTTCTTCCACGGAGAAACTTTTAAGAATACACGATCTCCGACCTGAAATTCAATGTCCTTACGCTTCAAATCGGCATAGGACTTTTGACGATCCGAAGCAGCTTTCAAATTACCTCTAATAATAGCTACCTTCTGTTCTGTTTCTTTAATCAAATCAACCCCGTGTATCTTATTTTCACTGAGTTCGGTCCAATATAACGGTGTGCGACATTTTCGCCCGTATAAAGCTTCATAAGGCGCCATTTTTATACTAGATTGGAAGCTATTATTGTAAGCAAATTCAATCAAAGGTAGGTATCGTTCCCACGTACCTTCAAACTCGAGAACGCAACATCTCAACATGTCTTCAAGTATCGAATAGTTCGCTTTCGGTCGACCGTCTGCTTTTGGGATGAAAGGTCAGACTAAAATGAAGTTTAGTACCTAAAGCATCTTGCAATTTCTTCCAAAATCGTGATGTGAATCTCGGTCTCTATCTCAAAATAATGGAACTTGGTACACCATGCAACCTTACAATCTGCGACACATACAATTCAAAGAAGTTTATCAAGTGAATAGTCGGTGCGTCTCGGTACAAAATGAGCTGATTTAGTCAGTCTATCAACGATAACCCATACGGCATCTTTCTTACTTGGTGTCATAGGAAGACCGGATACAAAATCCATTGTAATTCTATCCTATTTCCATTCAGGTATCATGATTGGTTGAAGTAGTTCGGATGGTACCTGATGCTCAGCTTTCACTTGCTGACAGATTAAGCACTTGGAAACAAATTCAGATATATCCCGTTTCATGCCAGGCCACCAATAGAACTGTTTCAAATCGTTATACATTTTCGTGCTACCCGAGTGTATCGATAGTCGACCACTATGAGCCTCACTCAGAATCATCTGTATCAAATCTGAGTTCTTTGGAACACACATTCGGCTTTTATAATTCAAACAATCATTTGCATCAATCTGAAAATCTGATTCTGCACCTTTTTCACATTGAATTCGACTAGCAATCAAATCTTTGTCAACTTTCTGTGCATCACAAATTTGTTGAATAAACATCGGTCTTGCTTGTAACTCAGCTATAATCGAACCATCACCAGACATAGTTATCTGTGTGTTCATTACACGAAGAGCAAACAATGACTTTCGACTTAACGCATCTGCAACAACGTTAGCTTTTCCCGGATGGTAGTCAATCACTAATTCATAGTCTTTCAGCAATTCTAACCATCTGCGTTGTCTCAAATTTAGATCTTTCTGAGTCATCAAATATTTTAGACTTTTATGACCCGAATAAATGTGACATTTCTCGCCGAATAAATAGTGACGCCAAATTTTCAATGCGAAAACAATGGCTGCTAGTTCCAGATCGTGAGTCAGATAATTTTTCTCATGCGGCTTCAATTGTCTAGAAGCGTAGGCTATAACCTTGCCATCCTGCATTAAAACGCAACCCAACCCATTCAAGGAAGCTTCACTAAAAACAACAAATTCTTTACCCGATTCAGGCTGAACTAACACTGGAGCTTCGGTCAGAAGGGCTTTCAACTGCTCAAAACTTTTCTGACACCTTCCCGACCACTCAAACTTGGCATTTTCTGTAGGAGTTTCGTCAAAGGTGTAGCTATTACAGAAAAACCCTTTATAAATCGTCTGTAATATCCCGCAAGGCCTAGGAAACTTCGGACCTCGAAAATATTCTTTGGTGGTTTCCAATCGAGTATAGCTGCTATTTTGTTTGGATCCACCCGAATACCTGATGCTGAAACAACATGACCCAAGAAGCTGACTTCATTCATCCAGAACTCACACTTACTAAACTTTGCATACAGTTGTTGATCTCTCAAAGTTTGTAGCACTAATCTCAAATGCTCAGCATGTTCGGTTTCATTTTTGGAGTAGATCAGTATATCGTCAATAAACACTACTACAAACCGATCCAAAAACTGTCGGAAGACTCGATTCATTAGATCCATAAAAATAGCAGGTGCATTAGTGAGTCCAAAAGGGATAACCAAAAACTCAAAATGTCCGTACCTCGTTCGGAACGCAGTCTTTGGCACATCTGTATCTCTGACTCGCAATTGATAATAGCCTGATCTCAAATCTATCTTCGAAAATACTGAAGCCCCCTTCAACTGATCAAACAAATCATCAATCCGAGGTAACGGGTACTTATTCTTTATAGTTACCTTATTTAGTTGCCGATAGTCGATACACATTCGCATAGTCCCATCTTTCTTTTTCACAAATAAAACCTGTAACATCCTAAAAATGGGGTTATTTGGAATTAAATTATTTTTCCTATGTTTGAACTGGGGTGATATTATTTATGGATTATTAAAGGATAATTAAGGGTCTTGAGTAGGCTCAGTTTAGTAGAAAATTTCATTCTTTTGAACTTTAAAGGCAGGGAGCCTTAGCAAGAGGGGGTTATAAGAATAAATGAAGGATTTCTGATATAAAAATCAGCTTGGTAAAGTGGCAAGGGAGGGCCACTTAGGGGCTACATGTGACGCCATCGGGGAAGGAGAACCTTGGTTCGAGTCACAAAATTCTCCTTTTGCTCTTTAAGTGGACGGCAATAGGGGAGAGTTCTTCTCTTTTGACTCTTTTTATTATTTATTTAGATAATAGAGATAATAAGAGATATTATTAAATGGATTATTAAGGGATCATTTGATTATTTGGGAATTAATAGATTTTTATCTAAGGATAACCAGTGATAATCAAGGATATTATGAATTATTATTTGATTAGTATTCAAATTATTTGAATTAAATCAATTGAGTGGCCAAGAGAGATTGTAGGTGTTTGCCGAAATTTAAACACTTCAAAGAGAAGTGGACGGCAAGCTTCAAAGGGGGGGTGTCGATTGGCCTATAAAAACACCAATTGACCACTTGATTTTCTTTTTCCATCTTTGTTGAGCCGAAAATCCTAACCCTTCTCCTTCTTATATTTCTTTTATTTTCTCATTCTCTCAAACCCCTTTCGCTGAAATTCTTATCACCTCTTCCTCTCCATTATTTTTTTTCTCTTTTATAATAGCCGAATACCCCTCTTGGAGTGCCGAAATTCTCTTCTTTTGGGGGCATCCCTTTGGCCGAATACTAAAGGTGACCTAAGTCTCTCCGGGACTCTTCTTCCAATCAGTTTAAGAAGGTAAGGGACACTAGCCGAAACCCCTATAGTTCTCTTCTTAGTCTCTTGCCGATTTCCATTAAGGGGGTAAGTGCCAATTTTAATGGTGGTTAGCAAGGCTTCTAAACGAGTGGTAACCGATTTCTTCTAGGTACTCAGGAAAGTAAAGCAGTCGACTCAGGCCCCGATCTCTAGTATTCAATATTTGGTAAGTAATGGTAAGATCTACTTTAGTTAGTTATTTGGTATTCGTTTAGTTTCAAGGCTACTAACTTATTGATTGCCGATTCATGGAATCAGAAGTAGATTCGGGAGTTTGGTGTTGCGATTAGTATCCAAAGGTGTGAAGGTAAGGATTCGGGTTCACAAGGAACCCCTCTCAAATTATTTGGTTGGCCGAATGGCCCATATCTCTAACTCCCATGTTTGGCCGAATATAGGGACAAAGAGAAGCTTGTGTGGCCAATTTGTTTATTCGGGTTTAGGACTATCATCGACATCAGGTGTGTACATACACACGTTATAACTTATTAAGTGTGCTGAGTGTTATGTATGCTAACTTTAATTTATGTAGCATTGGATTTAATACCATAACGATATAAGTGGTGATTCAGGTAAGTACCTGTTAATATGAATTTGTTATTTGATGCTTTTGGGAAGCATGATGTATTGATACATGAGATTTAAGCATGTGATGGCATGAAACATATATATATGACTGATGTGGGATTAATGAGTGGAGGGGGCAGTGATATTGTGCCGACGGGCACCAGTGTTTTGGTAACACACTGTGACTACGATCACCAGAGGTTTGGTACCTACAGAGGTTTGGCACCTCATAGCGACTTATCCCTGTGGTTAACACCACCGTGGGTTAGCCCCACTTTTGAGATACGGGATCGTCTGCCAGTGATTTGGTATCACACGATGGGTTGGCCCCATCAATCGATTTGTGTCTATGGACACCAGTGTTTTGGTAACACATTGTGACTATATGTCACCAGTGGTTTGGCACCACCAGTGGTTTGGCACCACCAGTGGTTTGGTACCACAACGGGGTAGACAGTGGCGTTTGGTTGGCTAGGTTGGGGCACATAATATTATGCACATTAAATGTTATATGTTGTGTATGAAAATGTTTAAAATCGGGGGAAGGGTTACATACTGAGTCTTGGTGACTCACCTTCTCCTTTACATTTTTCAGGTGACACGTAGATCGCGGATGTGGAGCCGGGTGGACTCGAGGTGGCCATGCAGTGGATTTAATTTAAATGAACTTTAATTTTAGTCGTGATATTTTTATTTCCGGGTTTTTATTTTATGTGAATGTTTTATACGTTGGATACTTGTTTTAAACTTTGTTATTAATATTCAAATCACATGTTTACCAAGTTAAAACGAAAATTATTTTTAACGTGCCATCGGGCACACTTGAAATTTTAAAATAACTCGACTTAATAAATTTTCACATTAAACCAAAGTATGGTTTTAATTAAACAATCAATTGAAAAGGGTTTTTGACAACTAAAAATCGACTTAGCAAAAGTGTTTCCAAAAATATTTTTCCTTGTAACAGACTAGATTCGGCCATAGTGTTTGGGCCGGGTTTGGGTTGTTACAAAACCGGTGCACCCCAAGGAGAGAAGCTCGGTCGTGCAAAGCCCCTATCTATCAACTATTGCAACTGCGCTTTCAATTCTTTTAATTCAGTAGGTGCCATTCGATACGGAGCTATCGAAATCGGAGTCGTCCCCGATACTAATTCAATGCCGAACTCAATCTCTCGTACTGGTGGTAAACCCAGTAGTTCTTCAGGAAACACATATGGGTATTCACATACAACTGATGCAGATTCAATTTGTTTCTCGGACAGTTTATTATCCAGTACATAAGCCAAATAAGCTTCGCACCCTTTTCTCACATACTTCCGGGCTAACATCGAAGATATTACTGTAGGAAATCCATTTACATGACAGGATTTAATTCTGATGGTCTCACCGTTTTGACATCTCAAATCAATAAGCTTTCTTTTACAATTCACTACTGCCTCATGTGAAGTTAACCAGTCCATACCCAAAATTATATCAAATTCATCAAAGGGCAACAACATTAAATCAGCTGGGAAGCAATAATTCCGAATCACCAATGGGCAACCCCTACACACTTTATTAACAAGCACACATCTACCCAAAGGGTTGGACACACAAATCACAAACTCGGTAGAATCAACTAGCAGAGTCTTACCGAATACTAGAGTTTCACACACATACGAATGAGTCGAACCAGGATCGATTAGTGCAAACACAGTAGTATCATAAAGGGTGAAAGTACCGGTAATGACATCGGGGGAGGAAGCATCCTCTCTGGCCTCAGATCGAATCGTAGTGTTCTTTATTCCTTTCGACTACCACCTACATTGCACAATATGCGGGTGGTGCGCCTCACCGACGCGTGTTGCTCGGCTTAATGTTTTGAACTGTACTCTGCTCAGTTAACATCGGACATTCTCTAATAAAATGATCCGACGATCCACATTTAAAGCAAGACCGATCATGAAATCTACAACTCCCAGAATGCCATTTCCCACAGTGTTTGCATTCAACTCGGTTTTGTGGAACGTTACCAACACTGGCCATCGAGGTAGCTCGGGAGCCCACAGGAGGTCAATCCCGTCTAGGTAGATCTGTAGTAGCTTTATGTCGGTTGTAGTCATCTCTGAATTTCTTGGATGTGGGATGAAAGACCTTACCCGAAGATCTTTTACAAATGTCTCTAGCTTCATCTCACCTTTCTTTTCTCTTTCCCGAGCTCTTGACTTTGCAAGCTCGCTCTACTAGTGTCACAAACTCTTGAATTTCAAGAATGCCAACAAACATCTTTATATCTTCATTCAAGGCCATCTTGAATCTTTTGCACATAATAGCTTCAGTAGAAACACACTCTCTAGCATATCTGCTGAGCTGCGACAAATTTCCGTTCATATTCCATCACGGTCATTCGCCCCTGTTTCAGTTCAAGGAATTCTTTTCGTTTTTGATCAACGAATCTTTGACTGATATATTTCTTACGAAATTCATTCTGGAAGAAATCCCACGTCACTTTTTTTGAAACTATCGCTACTAGTGTATTCCACTGGTGATATGCGATGTCTCGCAAAAGAAAGATATAGCACACTTCAAGCATTCATCTGGAGTACAAGATAGCTCATCATTTACCAGAATAGTGTTATCAAGCCACATTTCGGCTCGCTCTGCGTCATCATCATCATTGGCTTTAAATTCTTTGGCCCCAAATTTCTGGATTTTATCAACTGGGGGCCTACTAAATCTCATCGGATCTATCATCGGGGGTGCTGAAGGAATCGGAGTTAGATTATTCGGGGGTGGGGGATTGTATACAGCAGGATTAGTCTGAATAAACTGGGTAAACCACTCGTTCATCATCTGATAGAAGGCTTGTTTAGTCTCCCCCTCGTGGCTACCCGAAATGGGTCGAGAGTCTACGGGCACTGATCCGCGTGCACGGTCAGGCGCTACACTCTCTACATCATCCGCTACGACTCTTTCAGGATCAGTGTCCATTTACTATATAAAACAAAGTTCAGGCTGTCAGAAGTCACCACACTATCAATATATGATAAAGGCATGTATAGCTAGACTAACACGTGCTACGGTAGTCCTAGAATCGACTAAACCGTAAGCTCTAATACCAATCAAATGTAACACCCCTTACCCGAGACCTTTGCCGGAGTCGAGTATGTGGCATTACTAGACTTGACTACTAATTCGGGGCATAAAAATTTAAAACTGTCCAACTGCATCATGCTGACTAAATTGACCATAACTCGAGTTACAAAACTCAAAATTTAGATCCGTAAATTTACCTTGAAACTAGACTCATATAAATTTTTACCATAATTTTTCCAGAATTTTTCATGTGGCCAATTAGTACAGTTTATTCATCAAAGTTACCCCTATTTTGCTGTTTGATGATTCTGACCTATCTTTACAAAAACTCAGTTATCTCATTGTAAAAAATTTAAATAATGTTATTGTTTATTCCAAAAAGAAATAGACTCATTAGGGATTCTAAGCATATAAACTATGCTCCATGATTATTTTTGTACAATTTTTAACAATTTTTCCAAGACAGAACAGGAAATCACGAATTTATTCAGAACAAGTCTCACTAAAATTTAAATATCTCATAATATAAAATTCCTTTGCCTACTCTGTTTCTTTCATATCAAAATAGACACAATAAGCTTTAATCCTATATCTTATTCACTTTCTAATTCAATTCATCCTGTTTTTGGTGATTTTTCAAAATCACATCACTGCTGCTAACTAAAAACTATTTCATTGCAAAAATATGATTAACTAGTTTATAACCTCCTTACTCAATTTTATTTAAACTCTATACATTAACCATACATATATATATATACACACTAAAAACAAATCCACCAAAAACACAACCAAACATAATCATCAAGCCAAAATATAAATTCCAAGATTTACAAGATGGACAAGCCATTTTTAAACTTGCTTATGTTTATATACATGATCAAACATCATATGTTTCAAAACTTAGTCTAACCTATACATGCCTTCAAAATCATAACCAAAATTTTGAAATACCAAAAAGGAGGCGATAGTGTGGATGACTTTCTTGACGATCCCTCCCGAGCTCGTAGTTTAACCAAAATCTATAAAACAAAGGAGAACATTTCACACAATTAAGCTTACTAGCTTAGTAAGTCCTAAACTCATGATAATATGACATTTAAACATTTAAGCAATTTAAAATATTCAACTTATAGCATTTCACATAAACATTTAAGTATATTTATTTATACAAGGCCGAATACTAATAGTTCATTAAAACTCGAATTCAATCATATAATACTCATACACATCAATATTAGCCTCGAACATATATAACACAATTCTCATAGTATTAACTCGACTCAAGTAATATTAAACATAACATACCTTACATGCTTACCTGAGCCGTTAGCTAGATACATTAATTATGATTTGCCTTGAATAATATTTGGTTTCTCCTCTATAAAATACATCACCGGCATCAAGCCTGCTAGGCGGTAAAGCCCGATAAGTAACACCGGCACGAGGCCTGCTAGGCTCAGAGCCCGAAAGTAGTCACTGGCACTAGGCCTGCTAGGCTTAAAGCCCGAAACACATCAATGTGATAAATCATTCCACACACATTTCATAACTATATTACATGTCCAATTTAACTAAACTTATTTACAATAAACAATTAAAATCATTATGCCATTTTACAATCCCACAATTCGCATCAAGACACTTATTCATATCACATTGTCAAATTATGCAATTTATCTAATATACTTATATACATTCGGCTAGCACATAAATAGGTACTAAAATGTATCAAACATTTTCATATAATAGGTTCAAAAATAATTCTTCAATATATTATAGCTTAAGGACTTACTCGATCGTCGACGGATCATCACGTAAACCTACTACTCGAGAACCTTTGTTTTCCATGATCCAAATCCTTTTTCTTTGTTCTTGATCTAAACACATTAAAATTTAGTTCATTCAGATACATTTCATCTCAATTTAGTCCTTAAGCATATAATTAGGAAATTTTACCATTTTACTCTTCTAATTTACAACTCTTTTAATCAAGTCCTCAAAGCATTAAGACTCCAAATATCAGGATTCAACAACTACTTGTGAAGGGCCGAATACCCTTAGCTCTTATAATAATTAAATTCTTCCTTTATTAGCCTCTTAACCCTTTCGAAAATTTCATTTATAAATTTATCTAATACAATTTATACACTTTTGAGCTAAACCGAATACTCCTCAAGCTCAATTAAATCCCCTTATAACAATTAAAGTTAAGCACGGCATATAATTTATCAATTTTCCAATTTAACAAGTTACCCCTCTAGTTTCATTTTAGTCCCCAACTGCAAAACTCACAAAATATTCAAAAGTTGAATCTAATCCTTAATGGCCGAATATTATTCCCCCTTGTACGAATCCATATAACTCAATTATTAAACATTTTTTTTTTTTTACAATTTGAACCATCATGCTCTACTTCATTTACAACTTCCTCATCAAAATATGTTATTCTCAATCATATATAAATTATTTCCATCAAGTAAAGCAAACCAGAACATTCAACATTAGCCGAATGGATAGCATACTCAATCAAAAAAATTTCAACATGGTTTCAATAATCCTTAAGACAAGGGACTCTAAGACGTAAGAATTTTCAATAATCACATTCAAATACTAACCTTAGGATAGCATGCAAGTGTTGAAAATGAAAACTCAAGCTCTTCTTTTTCCTTCTAAAAATTCGGCAGTGAAAAAGAACCCAAGGTAGAAGATGAGCATTTCCATTAATTGTTTTTTTTATGTCTCTTTATTTTAATTAAATTATAAAACTAATATAATACCACTACTTAAAATAAAATAATTGAATTTAATATATTAACAATCACCATGCCATCCATTACCATATGAAATGGGTTATTTGACATGCAAGTCCATTCTTGCAAGGTACATTAAAATTAAATCCTTCCACTTAATAATGGCTACTTTTACCTCTTTAACTATTTAATCCTTTCACTTAAAATTAATCACCCAAACATACAAATTTGTAATTAACATTTTAACACATGCTTGACCAGTCAACATAGACTTCAATTTAAATAAATAAATAAATAAATAATTATTATATATATATTTTTTCGGTTCGTGGTCCTGAAACCACTGTTCCGATTAGGGTCAAAATTGGTTTGTTACAGTGTATGATACATGATTGAGTTGCTTGGTAAAGGGTTGAATGTGATTGATGTTGTATGAGTTAGGGTGATAAAAAGAGCTTGGCAAATAGCCTTGTTCTTGTCCACACGGGCATGTGTCTAGGCCGTGTGTGACGCACGGTCAGTCCCATGGGTGTGTCACTTGCATGTTAGTGTTGCAAGTCAGTGTCGACCACGGGCTAGAGACACGGGTGTGTGCTTAGGCCGTGTGCCCTTTATTTGGTTCCTGATGTCACAAATAGAATACCTAGGTTTTCACACAAGGGTGATGACACGAGCATGTCTAGGCCGTGTGGAGGACACGGGCCAAGGATACGGGTGTGTGTCCGGCAGTGTGAAAGCCCCTGTAGGTTCAAAAAGAAAATAAATTCCACACAGGCTAGGGTCATGGGCGTGTGTGACCACACGGCCTACCCACACGAGCGTGTCCCATTTCACACGGGTTTAATTCCGAGGCCCTCCGTTTGCATGTGTAAGGCCTCGTAGGCCATAATAAGAATGTTATGAATGTGAATGAAAGATTTTGTATTGGAATGAAATTTGGTAGCCAAAGTTGTATGTTAAAGTGTGTTATGTTCGATAATGCCTCGTACCTAGTTCTGGCGTTGAATACAGGTAAGGCGTGTTACATTGCATTATTTACACATGAAGTTACCTCGACACAAGAATGGCAAAATGGGCCTAATCGTCACATACTTTGTTTTTCCCCCGTTCTAGGTCTGAACCTCGATTTTATTGATCTATAATATCACATTTGACTTATTTAATCATTATACTATTTAATTTAGCCCAAAATCACATTTTGGCAAAATTTACATTTTCCCCTAAACTTTATCATATTTACATTTTAGTCTCTATGCTCGTAAAATGATTTTCATTCAATTTCTTGGTACTTTAAGCCTAGCCGAACCATTTTCATGCTTATAGCATCCCACATTTTCCCTTAAAATAGATTTTTACAACACTTTTTGTACTATTTTATAAATAGGTCCTTTTTTTACATTTTCATCAAAAATCACTTAGCAAAAGTTGTTTATCTAACACTAATTGTAACACCCCAAACTCAGCCCAAAAGTTAGTCCTGAATTTGGTGTGTCACATTGAAATGTTTTTCGAAAACCATGTTTTTGTTGGAAACTCTCTTCTTAATATTTAGAAACTTCTTTCCATTTAAAACTTGTGTAAAGCTTCAGCTTGCGTTCGTTTATTTTTAAAATAGGGTTCATTGAAAAAGGTTGTTCCCTTTTATAAGGTTATTGATTTCCTTCAAAATCTCCTTTAACTGCAGAAGTTTTTTTTAAAAACGTTGCGAAAATGTGATAACCAAAAATAGTTGTTGTAACGTAGTGTTTTGAAAACAGTAATCATTTTGGGAAAACCGTCATTTACTTCTAACATATATAAATTAAAATAAAACCAAACCTAAAATTTAAAGTCTAAAAACTTGAAGAGGCCTTATTACAAACCAAACCAAAATAAAGTACTTATGAATAACTTAATAGAAAAACAGAAGCAGTTGTGTGGCCATCTCTGTAACATCCGAGATTTAGGGGCTTTGCATTTATTATGTTCTGTGTGTTGGCATGCTCTATCTATTAACTTGTTATGTTTGGGGTCCCCGGGAAGGCTCGGGGTTAAGTCGAAACCTTGGCCAAATTTTCAATTTTGGGCACTTGAGGAGGGAAGCTGACCACAGCAGGACTTAAGGTTTATTGCTTGTGTTTGGTGACACAAGAATTAAGTGGTAAGGTGGCATAAAGGTGTTACTTAGAAGGCAGGTGAGTGACGCCACAGAGAGCAGGGAAGGAGCAAGTTCGAGCCGCACAATTCACATTTTGGAATTTATTTTGGTGTCAGGATGAGTAGAGTTGGATCCGGCAAGGGACCTTGAAGAGGGGGTGTGGAATTGGTCAAATATTTTGAATTGTAGGCCATGAGAGAAAGGTGATATTTGACTTGTTCAAACCAATTCAAATGGGAGGATGTGAGTGAAGATAGGAGGAAATCAAGAGGATGAGGGTGGAGAAGGTTGTTAGCCGAATTTTTGAAAGGGTGTTAGATGGGTTAAGAATTGGGTTGGGTGAGTATAGGTGCCGAAATTTTTGAAGTGTTAGCTTTTAGGTGTAGTGAGCTCTTTCATTTCAGTATTGGGGTGTTGTGCATTTTGGCAATTTTGTTCATTCTTCATTTAGCCAAAACCGAAACCATCTCCTCCCCTTTTTAGCATTTCTACTAACGTGTGAGGATTACTTCACCACCTAAAGCCGAACCCTCCTACCATTCTTTTACCCATTATACCTCTTTCACTCATTTGTTTTCAAGAGCCGGAACAATTCTCTTCTTCTTGTGTTCAAACGTGTTTCTCATTTGTTAACCCTTAGCCGAACCTTCTATTCTCCTCCATTTCATCATTTTCTCCCATTTGCTTACTTCTCAAGCCCCATCCCTTGGTCGAATTCCCTTAAGCTTTTTCTTTCTTTTTCATTTCTTGTCTCATCTATTCAAGTCGAAATCTATTTCTATTCATCTTCTTTGTGTTTTTACTTTCGCTTTCTTTTCTTCTTAAGCCGAACCTTCCTTGTGAGGTTACCTCTGTTCATTTGTTGTTGTGTTAGAAGATTTTCGTCACTCCTTCTCTCAATCTTTTTAATCGGATTCTTCTTAGTTGTGGTAAGTGTTCTCTTTTCTTTTCAATCCTCTCTTCTCTCTTTTGATTGTCGAATCAAAGGCATTAATCCTGTTCCATAGGTGTTTTGGCTGAATATAGGAAGGGCTTGTTTTCGTATTTCTTCCGCGTTTGGCTAGTGTTTAAAGATTCTTTGGGAACAATAGGATTCGATCGATCAAGGTAAGAGGTTTTATACCATTCATTTGGCTGAAGGCCACTCCTTCTAATCCATATTGTAGAGGGCCGATTCTAATGTGGAGTTTATGTAGGGACGTTAGTGATTTATTAATCCAAGTGTAGTAGCCTCCGGGTTCTGTCGTTGAGGTAAGAAGTTGTGATATTATTGAGCATATATCCTTAATTTTCTCTGCTTTGATGTCTTAACCCGATCTTCTGATTTTTATGGAATCAAATGCCAGCCAAGCAAAGGAGGGGGTGGACTCGTAGTCTCCACCCCTAAATTCAAGAAACGTGCGGTGTCAGCCGTTCGCGACTTTCCACCGGGTTGTGGGCCAGTTTTGGAGAGGGATAAGCAGATCACTGTGATCCCTGTGAGTGTGAATGTTAGCGAGATCGATAGTTTAGTTCTTCGTGTTTACAGGTGTGTAATACCCACACCTTCATGTATGTTATTATTATTAGGTATATATATATGTGATGGTTGAAAGCCGGAAACACAATAATAACTATTGTGATACCCATAGACGGTAAAAATCATGGCACTAGGTACGTTCTTTGTCTGTGTATGCCTTGTAAATATGGTCGTTAGCATGAATATTCATATGCCTTAAATGTTTTATGCATGTTGTGATATGTTGCATTCATACAATTATGATTCTATGTTGCATGGGCATGGGGATATGATAATGATGAATGGCGCAGTGTTAAATGTGGCTTTGCCACATATTACGGTGACCTTGTCACATTTTTAAGGGTGGCTCTACCACATATGACGGTGATGGCGACGTTGCCACATTATTACGGTGGCTATGCCACATATGTCGCGATGAGCAGCTAACTGCAGCGTGACTGCCAGTGATGGTGTGTAGTGGATGGAGGGTCGATTGTAGAAATCCCCACTGGTGTGATTGGCAGGATCGGATGGTGTGTAGCGGATGGAAATTTAGGTTGGTTTGGGTTTTGCATCATGTTGCATATGAAACCTGTTATTCTGTGCTAATGGGCTTCGACCAATGTGATTATGAAAATGGGCTACGGCTCAGATGGTAAGTGAGTGAGCCTGACCCAATGATGGTACTGGAAATTGCACACTGAGTCGTATGACTCACTCTATTTGTTTAAACATTTGTAGGTGATTCTTAGTTCAATGGATTGGGCAGGAATGGACTCAAGGTGGCAATGCACAGTTTCTATTAAAAGAAGATATAGAACTTTATTTATCTTTAACTTTGTTTTTCTTTGGGTTTCTAAGTTGTAATAAGGCCACTATTAATTTGATTTGAACTCTCAACTTGGAGTTTTAGACGCTTAAACTTAAGATAATTGACAAGATATTTTAATCACCAAATGAAAACAATATTTTTCTTAGAAGCTAATTAACAGTTTTACAAACGAAATTTTTACAACATACCCCTAGCTTAACGGAAATGTAATAACATGTGAATGCAAATATCACCCAAACACAAGTTTTCGTTTAATTGAAATTTTTCCTCAAATGAATAAAGCGTCCCCAACTGAATCACTAAACTGGGAGTTTTAAAAATTACTTGGAATTTTTCCTGAAATTCGCGATATCTTATAGAATTCTTTCCTGGTGACATGCCAGATCCGGTCGTAATGTTTGGGCCGAGTTTGGGGTTTTACAATTTGGTATCAGAGCCTGGTTTCAAAAACTTGACTTTGGGTTTTAGGTTCAAAATGTTTCCCGAAGTTGATTTAAAAGTGATTTTAAAACAAATATATACATATACGCCAATTTTTTCAGAAGCATGGCACCTGAGTCTCCGGCCCAAGTCTGCTAGGCAAGTTTTCTTATTGTTAAGTGATTTGCATGAAGTGAATGTATTATGGGATTATATTGCCATGGATGATAGAATTAAGGAAACTCTACTCTGTGATGAAACCTATAGGTATATGTGTGTTGTTTTAGAAAACTACTTAAAACTCTATTTTTCATAAAACTACTCATTAATCGACAGTGGAAGGAAATGCTAATTCATAAAATTCGTAAACCAGATTAATACGAAATGGTAGACCTAAGTGCCAGAGGTCGTGGACGTGTTGCACGCGGTCGTGGGAGAGGCCGGGGTGCTGAGGTTGAGTTCTCGGAAGCAAGGAATGAGCCTGAAGGTGAAGCGCCAGCATTACCCATGGCAGAAGCGGGATCGCAAGATAGAACTAGTGGGAACGATGCCCTATCTCAAGCAATGCTGCTGGTGTTGGAGCGAGTTGCTGGGGCAAGCACTAGGACAGTATCTCGAAAGTCTATTCCTGAGCGACTTCGAGAAAATTGAGCTAAAAGGTTTAGGGGTATTTTCGGTGTGGCCCCAAGTGGAGCTAAATATTGGCTGGAGGTAGTTGAGAGGATTATGGATGATTTGGACTGCACGGCAGAGGAAAAAATGAAAGGAGCGGTGTCTCTTCTTCGTGGATGTCTTTCCTGAGGAGCCTCCGGGGATGCCTCCAGATCGTGAAGTAGGGTTTGGTATTGAGTTATTTCTGGGTACAGCTCCGGTGTCCATCGCCCCATATAGGATGGCGCCAAAGGAGCTAGTGGAATTGAAAGCTCAGATCCAGGAGCTGTTGGATCGTGGTTTTATTTAACCAATTGTATCTCCGTGGGGAGCGCTAGTGCTGTTTGTGAAAAAGAAGGACGGATCAATGCATATGTGCATTGACTACCCTCAGTTGAATAAGTTGACGATCAATAACAAGTACCCGCTACTGAGGATTGACGACTTGTTTGATCAACTCAATGGGGCCTCAGTCTTTTTGAAGATAGATTTGAGGTCAGGATATCATCAGCTTAAGGTCAAGGAAGCGGATATTCAGAAGATGGCATTTCGAACTCGCTATGGTCACTACGAGTTTCTAGTAATGCCGTTTGGGTTGACAAATGCACCAGCCGCGTTTATGGATATGATGAACCGGGTATTCCAACCCTATCTAGACAGGTTTGTAGTGGTGGTCATAGAGGACATCTTGGTATATTCCAAGATGAAAGAGGAGCATGATTCACATTTTCGGGTGGTTCTGCAGATTTTGAGGGAGAAGTAGTTGTACGCCAAATTCAGCAAGTGTGAATTTTGGTTGAAATAAGTTACTTTTTTGGGTCATGTGGTATCAGCCGAGGGGATTAGGGTTGATCCCCGGAAGATTGAGACTGTGTTGGATTGGAAACCGCCTAAGTCAGTGGCGGAGATTCGAAGTTTTCTTGGGTTAGCTGGGTATTACAGAAGGTTTGTTGAAGGTTTCTCCTTAATTGCGGCACCTTTAACTAAGTTTTTGCGGAAAGGGGTACCGTTTGTTTGGTCTGAAAAACAACAGGAAAGTTTTGAGAGGCTGAAGAGGATTTTAACTGAGGCTCCTGTGTTAATTCAGCCCGAGGCATGGAAAGAGTTCATAGTTTATTGTGATGCTTCACACACGGGGTTAGAGTGTGTATTAATGCAAGATGGGAAGGTGGTGGCGTGTGCGTCTCGGTAATTAAGACCGCATGAGATGAACTATCCCACGCATGATCTGGAGTTGGCTGCGATGGTGTTCGCTCTGAAGATCTGGAGACACTACCTATATGGGGAGAAGTCCATCATCTATTCCAACCATAAGAGTTTGAAGTATCTACTCACTCAGAAGGAGTTGAATTTAAGACAGCGAAGGTGGATTGAACTATTGAAGGATTACAACTGCTCGATCGAATACCATCTAGGTAAGGCTAACGTGGTGGCAGATCAGAAGGTAATATCAGATTTGAGGGTGATGTTTGTCCATCTCAGCCTGTATGATGATGGGAGTTTGTTAGCTGAACTTCAAGTGAAGTCGACGTGGATAAGTCAGATAAAAGAGAAGAAGTTGTTTTATGATGTCATGAGTGCTCAAATTCTACAAGTGCAGAATGGGGGAAGAGAGAATTATAGTCTGAATAGTGATGGAGCTTTGTGTTTCCGTGAGAGGGTTTGCATGCCGAAGGATGTTGGGCTAAGATAGATGATTCTCCAAGAGGCGCATAGCAGCCCGTATGCTATGCATCCTGGTGAGAGTAAGATGTATCGAGATCTGCGTGAACAGTTTTGGTGGCCTGGTTTGAAGCGAGAGATTACCGAGTTGGTGAGTAAATGTTTGACGTGTCAGCAGGTGAAAGAGGAACATCAGTTGCCTTCGGGGTTATTGCAGCCGGTGAAGATTCCATAGTGGAAATGGGAGAGGATTACAATGGACTTTGTTAGTGGGCTACCTCTTACGCCCACTAAGAAAGATTCAGTATGAGTGATTGTTGACCGGTTGATGAAGTCCGCCCATTTCATACCTGTTCGAGTCGACTATTCTCTGCAAAAGTTAGGCAAGCTGTATGTAGCAGAGAATGTGAGGTTGCATGGGGTACCTGTGTCTATCATATCTGACAAAGACCCCAGGTTTACGTCGAGGTTCTGGAAGGCGTTACATCAAGCGTTGGGTACAAGGTTAGACTTCAGCACAGCTTTTCATCCACAGACTAATGGATAGTCTAAGAGAGTAATTCAGATCTTAGAAGATATGTTGAGGGGCTATGTCATTGACTTCAGGGGTAGTTGGGAAGAGTTTCTACCATTGGCAGAATTTGCATATAAAAATAGCTATCAGTCTAGTATTCAGATGGCGCCCTATGAAGCATTGTATGGACGGAGGTGTCGTACTCCTACTTGCTTGACAGAATTGGGTGAGCGTCAGATCTTAGGTCTGGAATTAGTTTCAGAAACAGAAGAGAAAGTTAAATTGATCAGAACTCGGTTGAAGGAAGCGTCCAATAGGCAAAAATCCTATGCTGACCTGAAGCATAAAGACATAGAATTTGCAGTAGGTGATCAGGTCTTCTTGAAAGTTTCTACGTGGAAGAAGGTGATGAGGTGCAGACGGAAGGGTAAGCTAAGTCCCAGGTTTATCTGGCCTTATCATGTACTGAAGCATGTGGGACCAGTAGCTTATCAGCTCGAGCTACCTTTAGAATTGGGCCCGATTCATGATGTGTTCTATGTCTCGATGTTAAGGCGCTACCGTTCGAATCCAACCCATATTGTGCCAATAGAAGAAATCGAAGTAAGGCCGGACTTATCTTTTGAGGAGGAACTAGTGTAGATCTTAGATTGAGATGTTAAGGTGTTGAGAAAGAAATCAGTCCCTTTGGTCAATGTTTTATGGCGAAACCACAGTTCGGAAGAGGCTACGTGGGAGCCAGAGGATGTTATGTGGCAACAATACCCACATCTCTTTTAACCAGGTAATTTCGAGGATGAATTTTTTTTAGGGGGTAGAACTGTAACATCCGAGATTTAGGGGCTTTGCATTTATTATGTTCTGTGTGTTGGTATGCTCTATCTACTAATTTGTTATTTTTGGGGTCCCCGGGAAGGCTCGGGGTTAAGTCGGAACCTTGGCCAAAATTTCAATTTTTGGCACTTAAGGAGGGAAGCTGACCGAGGCAGGACTTAAGGTTTATTGCTTGTGTTTGGTGACACAAGAATTAAGTGGTAAGGTGGCATAGAGGTGCTACTTAGAAGGCAGGTGAGTGACGCCACAGGGAGCAGGGAAGGAGCAGGTTCGAGGCTCACAATTGACATTTTGGAATTTATTTTGGCGTCAGGATGAGTAGAGCTGGATTCAGCAAGGCGCCTTGAAGAGGGGGTGTGGAATTGGTCAAATATTTTGAATTGGAGGCCATGAGAGAAAGGTGGGATTTGACTTGTTCAAACCAATTCAAATGGGAGGATGTGAGTGAAGATAGGAGGAAATCAAGGGGATGAGGGTGGAGAAGGTTGTTAGCCAAATTTTTGAAGGGGTGTTAGGTGGGTTAAGCATTCGATTGGGTGAGTATAGGTGCCGAAATTTTTGAAGTGTTAGCTTTTAGGCGTAATGAGCTCTTTCATTTCAGTATTGGGGTGTTGTGCATTTTGGTAATTTTATTCATTCTTCATTTACCCAAAACCGAAACCATCTCCTCCCATTTTTAGCATTTTTGGTAACGTGTGAGCATTACTTCACCACCTAAAGCCAAACCCTCCTACCATTCTTTTTCCCATTATACCTCTTTCACTCATTTGTTTTCAAGAGCCGAAACAATTCTCTTATTCTTGTGTTCAAAAGTGTTTCTCATTTGTTAATCCTTAGCCGAACCTTCTATTCTCCTCCATTTCATCATTTTCTCCCATTTGCTTACTTCTCAAGCCCCATCCCTTGGCCAAATTCCCTTAAGCTTTTTCTTTCTTTTTTCGTTTCTTGTCTAATCTACTCAAGACAAAATCTATTTCTATTCATCTTCTTTGTGTTTTTACTTTCGCTTTCTTTTCTTCTTAAGCCGAACCTTCCTTGTGAGGTTACCTCTTTTCATTCGTGGTTGTGCTAGAAGATTTCCGTCACTCCTTTTCTCAATCTTTTCAATCGGATTCTTCTTAGTTGTGGTAAGTGTTCTCTTTTCCTTTCAATCCTCTCTTCTCTCTTTTGATTGCTAAATCAAAGGCATTAATCTTGTTTCATAGGTGTTTTGGCCGAATATAGGAAGGGCTTGGTTTTCGTATTTCTTCTGCGTTTGGCCAGTGTTTAAAGGGTCTTTGGGAACAATCGGATTTGATCAATCAAGGTAAGAGGTTTTATACCATTCGTTTGGCTGAATGCCACTCCTTCTAATCCATATTGTAGAGGGCCGATTCTAGTATGGAGTTTGTGTAGGGACTTCAATGATTTATTAATCCAAATGTAGTAGCCTCCGGGTTCTGTCGTTGATGTAAGAAGTTGTGATATTGTTAAGCGTATATCCTTAATTTTCTCTGCTTCGATGTCTTAACCCGGTCTTCTGACCAATATCGTTTTTATGGAATCAAATGCCAGCCAAGGAAAGGAGGCGGTGGACTCGTAGTCCCTACCCCTAAATTTAAGAAATGTATAGTGTCAGCCGTTCGCGAGTTTCCATCGGGTTGTGGGCCGGCTTTGGAGAGGGATAAGCAGATCGCTATGATTCCTGCGAGTGTGAATGTTACCGAGATCAATAGTTTAGTTCTTCGTGTTTACAGGTGTGTAATTCCCACACCTTCATGTATGTTCTTATTATTAGGTATATATATATATGTGATGGTTGAAAGCTGAAAACACAATAATAGCTATTGTGATACCCATATAGGGCAAAAATTGTGGCACTAGGTACGTTCTTTCTCTCTATATGCCTTGTAAGTATGGTCGTTAGCATGAATATTCATATGCCTTAAATGTTTTATGCATGTTGTGATATGTTGCATTCATACCATTATGATTGTATGTTGCATGGGCATGGGGATATGATAATGATGAATGGGGCAGTGTTAAAGGTGGCTTTGCCACATATTACGGTGACCTTGTCACATTTTTAAGGCTGGCTCTACCACATATGATGGTGACGGTGACATTGTCTGTAACAGTCCGAATTTGACCCTAATCGGAACGGTGGTTTCGGGACCATGAATTCGAGTCCGAGAAATAATTTAATATTATAATTTGAGTTAGTTATATGTAAATTAATGGGTGTGAAAAGTTTCGTATAAAAATTTAACTGTTTGTGTGCTCAATTAGTTAAAAAGGACTAAATCGCGTCACTGGTAAAAATGGCCTTTTATTTGATTATGGTTAAATTGATGTGGCTTTATTTTAGTGAAGTCCTTAAAGGGTGATATACCCATTTTAAATTGTAGTGGATGGCAATGTGGTCTTATGCACATGTTTTTAAGTATTAATTTATATGTTAAAGATTATATTATAATTGTTTTATAATTTATAACCATATTATAATAAAACCGACATGAAAGTGGGATTTATTCATCCTTTCTTCCATCGAATAACAAAGAAAAGAAAAGAATGATGGAGCTTGGTACATTCGGCCATTTTGCTAGCTAAATTAAAGGTTAGTTTTTAATCGGTTTTCAATAATTCCTTCATTTTTGAAATCGTTGCTTCGAATACTTCAAGACTCATGCTTGAATTTTTTATTTTGATGAATTATGAAAGATTTATGTTAGATTAATATGTTTTGTATTGAGATTTTGGTAAATTTGAGTGAATAAGGCTAAATTGAGTGGTCTTTCTTGATATGAGTATTCTAGTTGCAAATTGACCTTTTTGAAATTCATAGTGGACGGCAATATGGTCTATTAATATATACATATATCATATGTTTGGTTATGTGTTAAATATATATATTTTATTATTAATTTGATGTTTGTGTTATGTGGATAAGTATGTGTTAAATTATTATTTATTAATTTGTGTGTTCGGGTGACTAATTTAAGTGAAAGGATTGAATAGTTAAAATAGTATTTATTTAGTTGAAGGGCCTAATTGAATTGTTTCTTGAATAAATGGTTTTGCATGTCAAATTGCCCAAAAAGCTAGTAGGTGGACGGCATGGTGTTTGATTAATGTTTCTATATTAGTTATTTTAGTAAGTGGTGTAATAATAATATTTTAGTAAGTGATTAAATAAGGGAAATACATAAAAGAAAGAGAGAAAATTCATCTTCCATGGATGTTCTTCTTGCCGAAATTTACAAAGAAAAGAAAGGGGGAAAATTCATGCTCACCATAACCGGCCATTGCATGTGTCAATAAGATTGTTAAACACATGTTTGAAATAAAACAAGTAGTGGGGAGTCATCTCCTACCTTTGGCCTTTGAGTGCCGAAATTGGAAGAAAGAAAAGAGAAGTTTAGGCTCTATTATTCGGTTCTTGCATGCTCCCATGAGGTTAGCTTTTGAACTTCATTTTCTTAAATCCTTGCATTTTTTAGTTATTTTCTTTGAGTATTACCGAACCCATGTCAAAGATTTTGAGATTTGGGCATGGTATAGGTTCGGCCATTGGTGAATAAATTTGGGTTTGCTATGCTTGATGAATGGATATAACGTATATTTAAACTCAATATGTTTTGAGTAGGAATTTTTAAATGAGATGAAGAATAGTGGCATTAAACTTGTTAAATAATTAGTATGAATTTTTATGGTTATTAGGTAGGTTCGGCTATGAGGAAGGAATGTGCTATTATATGTAAAATTGGGAGAAATCTTAGGTTTGGATTAAATTGAGTATTATATGGAACTTTAATGAGCTAGGGGAAACAATCGGCCTTAACTAATTAGTGAATAAATTGGCATGATTTTGAATAATTATAAACTTTGTATATAATTGAGTAACATGTGAAATATCAAGGTTAAATTTATAATTGTCCCTTATTCGTTTATGGCCAAATCGAGTAGAAGAGTAATGAATGAGCTCAAATTTAAATTATTTAGATCAAGTACAAAAAGGGAAAGGATTTGGATCGAGGAAATTAATGAGTAGCCGAGAAGCTTAATTCGACAACTATCGAGGTAAGTTTTTAAGCAATCGGATTAATTTGAATTATCGCTATATTAAATTGTACATGTTTGAGTGACATAACAAATTTTATTGTCAAATTGCCGAATAAGGCATAGGAATTATTATATGTGATAGCCGAATGCGGATTAATAAATACATGTATATATATATCTATAACCTTTGAATAATTGAGTTGGCAAAATATATGCACTTGTGATAAGGGATAAAAATATATAAATATATATATGTATGGGAAATAAATATTCGGATATGTGTGAGTATATATATATATTATGGTGCCAAATGTGGTATGGTGACTTTAAATGTGTTTGCAGAATATGATAGTATCATGAACATGTGTTTATTATATAAATACCTTGGATCGTTGAAATATGTATAAATATATATATATAAATGTTACCAATGTGATAGGGTATAAGACTAAATATTGATGTTGGCCAAATGTATATATTTGCCTTATGTATGAAATTTTGATATGTTTGGACTGGATAAATAATTATGGACCCTGAAATATGTGATGGTGGTGACTGAACAAATAAATATGTGTTTATTTGAGTGTGACTGAATGTGATGGTAAATGATAGGAAGAAAGAGTTGGTTGGAATGTGCTTATTGGTATATGTTCATATTTATAATATGTGAATATGTATGTTAAAGGGTGGCTTAGATGGATCATTATTTTAAAAGTATAATTTAATATGATTACGTTTAGTTCGATTGAGATATGATGTTCAAAAAAAAATTCGTACAAGGATCATGAAGTATATAAAAGTTTTGATATATGAATTGGTTGCGAAACAGCTTTATAAATATGATAGTATCGGGCTTTAAGCCTAGCAGGCCTTGTGCCGGTGTATAATAACAGGCTTTAAGCCTAGCAGGCTCTGTGCCGGTGTATTACATGATGCTTTATGCCTAGCAAATTTTACGGGAGCAACGGTAAAAATAATCAAACGTGCTAAATGAGTTAAAGTGAACAGGTATGTAACAATTTATTTCCTTTTTAGAAATAAGGTAAGTTAATTATTTGATATGTGATATAAGTTAAAAATGATGTTAATGGTAGTGAATGTGTACATGAGAAGCCATATATGGATTAATGCACAAATATGTGATATTAATGTTTGATTTTTTTTGAGCTTATATTCGGCCTAATGTTACCTGAGGGATGAATTGAATTGTGAAATTTATATTAATATTAAAAGAATTATGTGCATTCGATTAGTAGGTATTTCAAATGTGAACCCTTAACGTGTTTATAGGGATTATGCCTATATATATATATATAATTGGCGAAATTAAGGTCTATGGGATATTAAACATATTAATGATCAATGTGTGTTTGGAAATGTTATAATTCAGGCGTGGATAAATGTTTGGTAGTTAAATTTCATAAGTATGGCTTGTTTGTACCTTAATAAATTATCAATGCCATGGAGGCAATATTTGAATTAAATTAAGCTATGAATTAAGTGAATTAAACCATATGTTTAAGCATATGATTGGTTATATTCGGTTTAATGTTATATATATATATATATGATGTGTAAATGCGAAATTTATATTCATGCCAAAGTTTATATATGCATTTGTCTATAAGGAAATTGAATGCGAGATTATGACTTAAGGAAATGTGAATTGTATAAATGTATTATGATAGTATGTGTTCGGTCAAATGAAATTTCTATTGCTACCGAGTGAAAAGAGATGCTTGTTTGGACAAAACTTATTTCATGTTTAGTTACATGTGGATATTTGAATTTACAAGTATGGTTTGGTTACGTTTTATTAGATTATTATTGTTATTGGGTTATTATTTGCTTATGACTTACTAAGCTACGATAGCTTAACCCTTGTGTGTTTAATGTTCTATTTTATAGATTTGATCTAGCTACGGGCTCAAGAAAACGTCAGCAGAGTCAACCACACTATCATCTTTTTGGTACACCTTTAGTATAGTTTATTTTGAATAAAGGCATGTATAGGGTGACTAATGTCCTAGTTTGAGTTGGAAACTTGAATAAAATATGTATTACAGCCATACGAATATGGATTTTATTTCGTGTTCTGATGAGGATATATATATATGGTTTTCTTTTTTTTTTGACTAGATGATACATATGGTTATGTCATTGTGATGCAAAGTGGTAAGGATTCGTTTACCATATATTCGGCCATGGTCTTGATGTTTATAATAGGTACAATTTGGTCTTGTGAATAATGACATCATAGCCAAAAACTAATAATATCTTATTAGTATGAAGGTTGGCATAGACTATTTGATAATCTGTTAATGAAATAAAGTGGTATCAAATATGGTAAGTTGATATATGTATGATGTTATGTGCCCTAAGTAAACGAATTTAGTTGGTAATCGAAGTTCAATCTATGACTTTAGAATTAGATAAATGTATGAATTGCGGTAATTGCCTGCGATGTTCACAGTCTAGTTTGGTAATGCCTCATAACCCTTATCTGGCGACAGATTCAGGTTAGGGGTGTTACATTGTCACATTATTATGGTGGCTATACCACATATGTCGCGATGAGCAGCTAACTGCAGTATGACTGCCGTCGATGGTGTGTAGCGGATGGAGGGTCGATTGTAGAAATCCCCACTGGTGTGATTGGCAGGATCGGGTGGTGTGTAGCGGATTTGGAAATTTAGGTTGGTTTGGGTTTTGCATCATGTTGCATATGAAACCTGTTATTCTGTGCTAATGGGCTTTGGCTAATGTGATTATGAAAATAGGCTACAACCCAAATGGTAAGTGAATGGGCCTGACCAATGATGGTACTGGAAATTGCACATTGAGTCGTATGACTCACTCCATTTGTTTAAACATTTGTAGGTGATTCTTAGTTCAATGGATTGGGCCGGAAGGGACTCAAGGTGGCCATGCACAGTTTCTATTAAAAGAAGATATAGAACTTTATTTATCTTTGACTTTGTTTTTCTTTGGGTTTCTAAGTTGTAATAAGGCCACTATTAATTTGATTTGAGCTCTCAACTTGAAGTTTTAGACGCTTAAACTTAAGATAATTGACAAGATGTTTTAATCACCAAATGAAAACAATATTTTTCTTAGAACCTAATTAACAGTTTTACAAACGAAATTTTTACAACATACCCCTAGCTTAACTGAATGTAATAACATGTGAATGCATATATCACCCAAACACAAGTTTTCGTTTAACTGAATTTTTTCCTCAAATGAATAAAGGGTCCCCAACTGAATCACTAAACTGGGAGTTTTAAAAATTACTTGGAATTTTTCCTGAAATTCGCGATATCTTATAGAATTCTTTCCTGGTGACATGCCAGATTTGGTCATAATATTTGGGCCGGGTTTGGGGTGTTACAATCTCTGAGTCCCTAGTAGCTCCGATCCATCTAAGGCTGGGGATTACCTGCACAGTAAAAAACGGGGTGAGTTTATGAAAACTCAGTGTGTAATCTCCTTACTATAGTAACAGTCAGTATACAGAAATTGAAACAATTTGGGCCACAGCCTTTAACAATGACAGTACAATCCAATTCAGAGCATACCTAGGCCAAAACCGACTACAATATCATTTGGGTCACAGCCCATAACAGAATCAATTGGGCCTAGCCCAAACCCATAACATAACAACTGGGCCTAAGCCCAGTCCAGTGACAGATCTCATAAACAGATATGCAAGAGTATGAGGATGCATTCCACCCAATCCAGCCAACACACCACCAATACCAACCAACACACCATGTAGGGATTAAGTCGACCGACCCAGCCAACACACCAATATCGCAGCATAGTTGCTAATAGTAACACAGTAAAGCTGCTAATAACAGTAAATGTGGCCAAGCCACCAAAATCAGAATACGTGGCGGAGCCACTAGAATAGTAAAAATGTGGCAGAGCCACTAGTACGGAACTTATTCCAAATCAGAATCCCAACCCTAATGCAGATTGTTGTGTATGACATGCTCAATCATTACACGTGTATGCAAAATGACCATGCCCAGTAACATTCCTTTAGACATATATTAAAAACATATCAGTCACACGACCACCGTTAAGTCAATAAAATTCATAGTCTAAGTTAGTCATTTACCCATAAGGCAAAACAGTCATTTTACCCTATAAGGGTATTTCGGTAATTCTACCCTATTGGGGTATGTCAGTAATTTTGCAAATCAAGGGTATTTCAGTAATTTTACAAACCTAGGGCATTTCAATAATTTTAAAAATCAAGGGAATTTCAGTAATTTTACAAATCGAGGGTATTTCATTAATTTTACAAATTGAAGGCATTTTAATAATTTTACAAATTGAGGGCATTTCAGTAATTTTACAAATTGGGGGCATTTCAGTAATTTTACAAAACAGGGTCTCAGTGACCCAACAGAAGATCCACCATTGCCTCGAGCGACTAAAGTAACCTAAACAGTCACAGCGGTGTAAATGGGCCTAAGGCCCACTACTCGGCCCAAGTGGGCCCATACGCTCGTGTGGCCCAATTAGCCCAGAAATAACCTTGGCTATATGAACAGCACAGTTCAAACCAATAGAAACCATATAACATGCATTTTATCCATGTAGAGCCCACCAGCCTAGTGGCCCACATGGCCCATTGCCTAAAAACGACCCTGGCCATGTGGATTACAGGGCTGGATCTAACATTTACCACAATATGAAAACTTAATTCGTTTAGGGCCCAAAGACCCATTGGGCCCACACGGCTAATTTCGGCCCCAACGCGGCCCAAAACGACCTAAGGCCATGAGAATGCTCATAGTGGCCTTAACCATCTTACGCCCATATTCTTGGGCTCGGTCCACCACACGTACGGTTGCACGCTCGTCTGCAACATTCGTCGGTACTTCAGCTTTTTAGCATTTTGTCGATCTATGATCAGAAGGAGTGTGGCTACACACACTCTAACGGCTTTCTCGCCAACTATCGAATACAGGGTACTGTTATGGCTTATCAGCCGACTATCAGGTACAGGGTAAAAATACACACCTGATCACGTAGAGTACTAAGAATTCACGATCGCCAGAACCTATATTTAAGCATAACATTCAGTTAATCACTAAACAAATAATGTTAAGAAAAACTCTTAGCAACTACATAATCGAGAGATCGATACCATATGCCTTAACTAGATCGGTCGACTGTGATTAGCCTACTCGAACCAGAGTTTGGTGCAGCCACCCTTCCGCATCCTGGCGGAAGTCCTGAATAGCCGACATTGTACGCCTCTTAAACTTGGAAGTAGGGACTACGAGTCCATTTCCAGTAGGCACTCTTCCTGATCTCCCCTCAGACTGGCTATCACTTGCCTCCATGATAATCTCTTGATTGCCTAAACCCACTGGTTAAACATATATTAATCTACAGCAAGCACAACACCCCAGAATAGGGAAAGTGGCATTCGGCTCAAACAAAGAATACAATCTAACTTACCTTAGATATTCGATCGAAAGACAAAAGGCAGATTCGAATGCTCCAATGATACTTGAAAACTCTTCTACACCTTGAGAAGTTTTAGAAACCAAAAGAAAATGTATGGCAAGGTCAATTCGGCAAGGTTTAAGAAGAAAGAAGCAAAGCTTGGCAACAAAATGAGACCAACAGATAAACACCTATTCGGCCAAAGAAGTAACTCAGTACTACAAAATAAGGCACAAAGAGTTTGGGAAAGGCAAAGGTGGTGTATTCTGCTAAGAGAGCACAAATTGAAGAAGAGAATGAAAGAAGAAGAAATGGGAGAGTTGTTCACCAAACTGACTAACCACTATTGACTGAAACAAAAAAAAGAGAGTTGTCGGATAATATGCAGCAACCAATGCCAACCCAAATGAACCAAAGAGAGAAAACAAAAGGGAATTTCGAAAAATGCATATACCAAAATGTTCATCCAAAGCCGAAAATGACGAACCCCATTTTTCCCCAACTTAAATTCCTATGCTTTTCCCTTTTCAAATTCGGCACAAACTCCTTTCCAAAGCAAACTCATTAATTCTCTCCTAAAATCTCTCCATATATCACTCCCATGATCATTCCACAATCTTCTCCATAACAACCACATCCATCAAAATTCAAATGCAACACAAAATCTAGCTGTCCTAACTACAAAATAAATACCCCATTATGCTGTCCCAACACTCGAACCTCAGACCTCAAGGTTACTCCACATGTCACCTTGCCACTAGACCACAAGCTCTTCTGTGACTTAAAACATGCACAAATATTTAGAAAGCCTATGTGCCAGTGTCCAGATTCTTTTAAGAGCAAAATTTAAAAATTCTGCAAGAGCCAAGACTTGAACCCAGGCTCCCTTACAACCTTAATGATGCCATAACCACTAGGCCACATGCTTCCCTGTGTCATTTTTTATCACAATAATTTAAAAGGCCTACATCCAAGCATCTAGGGTTTTATTCACTTAAAACCAAAATTTTTGCTAAAGCTTAGGTTTGAACCCAGGACTTTTCCAACACTTCTTTGGACACTTAACCACTGAAGCAGACATTTAATTGTGTCATTTCCTTGCACAATTAAATACCTATTTACAGCCTCCTTATGGACCTATACTCAAGGCCCAATACTTCTAGCTCCAAATTCGGGGTGTTACATTAAACTTGCATAATCTACCATTAAACATCAAAATACACAAATTTATAACATGGGTCAAACCCTAGACCTTCATCATATCTCAAATTAATGGTAGAAATAGATAGATCATATTACAAGGATTTCAAAAACAAGAAAATCATTAAAAATGGGGCTAGAACGGACTTATAATCTAGCTTGAAAGCTTGAAAAACCCTAGCCATGGTTTTCTCTTGCAAATTTCGGCCAAGGAAGAAGATGGACAAATTTTTGGGTTTTTATTTTGTTTATTAAATCATTTAATTACTAAATGACCAAGATGTCCCTAACTTAAAAATATTTTATTTCACCTATTTCATGTCCATTTTTGTCTAACAAATTATCCAATTGTCTAATTACCTTTTGAAGACCTCCAATTTAAAATTTCAAAGCAATTAGACACCTCTAGATTCTAGAACTCAAGTTTTTCGCTTTTTATGAATTAGTCCTTTTGACTAAATTGAGTGCCCAAATGTCAAATTTTTCAAAAGAAATTTTCATGAAATCATTTCGTAAAACTGTAGATCATAAAAATATAAGAATATTAAAATTTTCCTCGTCGAATTTGTGGCCCCAAAACCACTATTCCGACTAGACCCAAAATCGGTCTGTTACAAGTTGTCTTTCTATATCACGATTCAACCACGTGATATCGATTAATATTAGTTTAAAAATTAGACAATAAATGAGCAAAATTTGTTTCCATTTACTTTTCGCGCAGAAATCATTTTGTGCCAATCATATAAAGTATATTGCTATAATCAATGAATTTGTTTTATCAGTCAATCTATTCAAAAAAATTACAAGTTTACAAATGAATATACTACATTTAGGGCACCAAAATCAACAGTGGGCAGTACTAAAGGTCCCATGAGAGATTAGGATATTTTGATTTGGGAACATTGCAAGAAGAATCACGGAAGTGAGTGTTGGAATTTGACAAGACCTTACCTCTGATATGGATCTTAAGAACATTTTGTTGAGAATCCCTGAGAAATGATAATGACACTACTCTTAGTACTCAGAAATCCATTCCTGTAGTTAAGAGAATGGGGAAATAGTTGTGGTAGTTCTGTAGTGAGGAGTAGTTTGAGAAGAGAAACTAGTTCTGCGATCCAACAATCTAAAGTTAGGTCACCTGCTTGAGCTTAAGTGGTTTGAACTTAAGAAGAGGTGATGCTATTGATGTTGTAACAAGTATTTTTTTATATTCTGCACCCGTTCATGCTTTAATTGACCCTAGCTCTATGAATTCATATGTTAACTCTAGCTTCATGAAATTGGAGAATTTGAAATCCGAGATGTCAAAAGTAGCAATAGTTGTTTATCGTCTCTTGGGCCAAACTCTGCTCGTTCATCAACTGTGCAAGCGATGCCCATTAGAGTTCCAGAATAAATTTTTCCCAACTGATTTGTTGATCATGCTATTTGGTGATTTTGATGTAATTTTGGGAATAGACTAGTTAACCGAGCATAGTGTGATTTTGTACTATCTGAAAAATAAGTTTTTAGTCCAAAGTCCAGAAAGTGAAATTATTGAAGTCAAAGGCATCAAATCAAGTAATTCTACTCGTATCATTTCATCAATTCGAGCTAATAAGCTTTTGAATCAAGGCTTTGAAGTATATTTAACTTATATTATTAACTCGCAATCAAATGAAAGCTACGCAAGCAAAATTTGTAAATTATGTGGGTTCCAGATGTGTTTCCTGAGGAATTGTCAAGATTTCCTCTTGATCGTTAGGTTGAATTTGCATTTGAGTTTTATCTAGGTACAACTCATGTGTCTATTACTCTGTACTTTATAGTGCCAATGGAGTTAAAAGAGATGAAAATTCAATTGCAAGATCTCCTGGACCGTGGCTTTTTATCCCAATATATTGTCTTGGAGAGCTCCAATATTGTTCGTTAAAAAGAAAGATGGTTGATGCGGCTCTATATTGATTATTGATAGTTGAATAAGATCATAATCAAGAATAAATATTTGTTATCATGTATCAACAGTTTGCTTGATCAGTTGAAAGTGCATCAGTTTTATCTAAGATCGATTTGAGGTCGGGGTATTATCAACTGAAGGTGGAAGATAGTAACATGCCAAAAATAACAATATATACACAGTTTGGTCATTATGAATTTCTAGTGATGTTATTTGGGTTGATGAATGCACCTGCAACATTCATGGATCTCATGAATTGTTTGTTTGATCAGTTGAAAGTGCATCAGTCTTATCTAAGATCGAGGTATTATCAACTGAAGGTGAGAGATAGTGACGTCCCAAAAACAACAATCTGTACGCGATTTGGTCACTATGAATTTCTAATGATGTCGTTTGGGTTGATGAATGCACCTGCAACATTCATGGATCTCATGAACCGTATTTTTCATTTCTATTTGTATTATTTTGTAGTGGTGGTCTGTAACACCCCTAACCTGTGTATGTCATCGGATTAGGGTTAAGAGGCATTACCAGACAAACGGAATCTTTTACGGACATTTCATAACATAATTCAACTAATACGATCAAAGTCTCCCTTAAATAGGCTTTTGAGGCCTTAAACATGCTTTAGAAACTTTTGAGACTAAACCGAACATATACGGAAATTCTTAGAAATTTAAAAATTTTTCAAAGTTATAGAGGTCACATGCCCGTGTGGGCAGGCCGTGTGCCTCACACGACCTCAGACACGCCCATGTGTCTAAGCCATGTCAAAACAGGGCATACATACTGACTTCTCCACATGGCTGTGGACACGCCCGTGTGCCTCACCCGTGGTCGCTACAAACTTGCACCACACGGCCAGTCACACGCCCGTGTGTCCAGCCTGTGGTCGAATCTGTCTTGTTTTGAATTTCAACCACAAGGGACACGGTCAAGTCACATGCCCGTGTGCTCAACCATGTGGGCAATTATAGGCCATTTTCAAGGCCAAAATTGGGTTATCCCTACAAGCACATACAAGCATATTTCTAATCACAATTGGCAGCCAAAAACACACCAAATGGTCATCATATTATCCCATTCAATCTCATTTCTAAGCATACCAACTTATATGCCAAATAGATCAACTAATTCACAAATAAACTAAGCATGATTCATCCACAACTTACCACTTCACCATAACCATTGTTCATCAAACACATATACTCACTTTGCATCAATAAGCTTACTATTACCTTGACTATTTCATAATCATGGAATCATACCAAAACCAAACATCATAAGCAAGACTCTTTATTCATTACACAACCATTTAACTAGCCATATCACTTGGCTATCCACATATTTCAAACATAACTCAAGATAACTAGCCTATACGTGCCATACTTTAGTATATACATTTTCAAAAGGGTACCAAAATAAGATTAAGTAGTGTGATGACGATCATCGACAATTCCCCGAGCCTTCAGTAGCTTTGACGATCTATAAAATAGAGCAAACACAGACAAAGAAAGCTTTCAAAAGCTTAGTAAGCCATATACAAATAAACTTAATGTAAAGTACACATAATTACATTGCTACTATGTCATTAATATTTCTCTAATCCAATTTCATAACAAGATCTTTGGCTCATTTGTTTAGCCATAAATTGCCAACATATCACATATCAAATTATCACTTATGCTCAAAGCACATTTAAACATATAACACATTTTATTCATTGCATCTAGGTTCATATACCCACCTTTCATGCTTATACAAAACATACTCATCAAACGTACCTGAAACGGATATACAACTCACATAGTCATTCATTTCTCGGACTTGCCCGTTGAACCGTTTAGAACTAAATAGGATACTCAGAGTACTCGAAATAATCATTCATAAATCTCATATCGATGCCAATGTCATAGATGTGGTCTTACACGAAATCTCGAATCAAGGCCAACGTCCCAGACGTGGTCTTACATGATCTCACATATCGAATACCTATGTCATGACATGTAATCCTATCTATTCCAAGGTTCGTATCGGACTTCTCAGACTTTGTTATACCATCGATTCTTCTTCGGGTTTCATGTTCTCATCATCTCATATACACTCATAATGATAAATTTTCATATGAAAATTCAAATATCAATGTAAATACATTTATTTGTATATAGACTTACCTCAGATTCGGATAACGGACGGACTTGACTATTCGATCACTTTCGACTTTACGTGATTTAAATTCGTTTTCTTCTGTTCTTGATCTATACATATTCAAATTTAATCCATTTATTCACCAAATCATTCAATTCAATCCAAAAACACATATTTAGAGCAATTTACAAATTAGCCCTCATATTTTCACATTTTGACATTTTAGTCCCTATTTCACAAAATCACAAAATACACATAATTTGCTTGTACCCATGCTTAGCTGAATATTCACTATAATCATACCAATCGATACATTTCCTTTATTTCCCAATCTAGTCCCTCAAAATATTATTTTCACAATTTACTTCAAATTACTCAAATTCACTTAAAATCCAAAGACAAACTATGTTAATCTATCACATATCTTTCATATTTCACCCTCAAACATCACAAAAATTACAAAATCATCAATGGCATATTTCACATTCATCATCAATTCACAAAATTAAGGCATGGGTTTTGAAGAACACAAAGCAACGATTACAAAAATGTAGATATTATCAAAAACCAAAACCAAAACATACCTTAATTTTGCTTGAACATAGCTGAAACCTAGCTTGATCTTTTTCTTTACTTTTCTTATGTTATTTGGCCAAAGATGATAAGAAAATGGCCATTTTTCATGCTCTGTTTTATTATATTATCATTAATTATCATTTTTCCTTTTTACCCTTAATGACATTTTCATTAAAATCATTTAAACTATGGACATAATTGTCCACCAACTTAATAATGGCATAATAACCTCTTAAGGACTTCACATAATAAAAACAATAACAAATAGATTCCCTTACATAAAGCATGCTAATTTCACATTTAATGCATTTTAGTCCTTTTATCTAATTAAGCACAGAAACGGACAAATTAATTCACGAAACTTTCACACATGCTCAATCATATAATCCAGACACGAAAAATAATATTAAAATATTTTTCTAACTCGAATTTGTGGTCCTGAAACCACTATTTCGACTAGGGTCTAAACTGGACTATTACAATTCTCCCCCCTTAGGGATTTTCGTCCACGAAAATCTTACCGTTAAACAGTTTCGGATATTGTTGTCTCATTGTATCTTCAAGCTCCCATGTAGCCTCTTCAACTCCATGTCGATGCCACATTACTTTAACTAATGAAATTTTCTTGTTTCACAATTCTTTCACTTTACGAGCTAAGATACGGATTGGTTCCTCTTCATAAGTCATATCAGATCTAATTTCAATCTCAGACGGAGAAATCACATGAGAGGGATCAGATCGGTATCGTCTAAGAATTGACACGTGAAATACATTATGTATCTTTTCCAACTCTGGTGGCAACGACAATATATAAGCAACAGGTTCAACATGCTCTATAATCTCATACGGCCCGATTAACCTCGGACTCAATTTGCCTTTACATCTGAATCTAAGTACTTTCTTCCACGGAGACACTTTCAAGAACACTTTGTCACCGATGTCAAACTAAATGTCTTTCCATTTCAAATCTGCGTAGGATTTCTGACGATTAGACACTGCTTTCAGACTATTACAGATTGCTTTGACTTTCTGTTTAGTGTTTTTTATTAAATCGACCCCGTATATCTTACTTTCACTGAGCTCAGTCCAATACAGAGGTGTCTGACATTTACGTCCGTACAAAGCTTCATAAGGTTGCCATTTTGATGCTCAACTGAAAACTATTATTATACACAAATTCAATCAATGGCAAATATTATTCCCACGTACCGTTAAACTCAAGGATGCAACATCTCAACATATCCTCAAGAATCTGATTAATCCCTTCGGACTGACCATCTATCTGTGGGTGAAAAGCTACACTAAAATGCAATTTAGTACCTAAGGCTTCTTATAGTTTCTTCCAAAACTGTGAAGTAAAACTTGGATCTCTATCAGACACAATAGACAACGGCACCCCATGCAATCTCACAATATCATTAATTAAAGCTCAGCTAACTTATCAAATGAATAATCAGATCGTACCAGAATAAAATGGGCGGATTTCGTCAATCGATCAACTACGACCCAAATTGCATCTTTCTTTCTCGAAGTCAAAGGTAACCCAGAAACAAAATCCATTGTCATTCTGTCCTATTTCCACTCGAGAATCAGAATCGGTTGTAGCAAACCAGATGGAACCTGATGTTCAGTTTTAACTTGCTGACAGACTAAACATTTCGACACAAAATTAGAGATATCTCTTTTCAAACCAGACCACCAATAGTGTTTCTTTAGATCATGATACATCTTTGTAATACCCGGATGAACAGATAGGTGACTATTATGAGCTTCATTCAAAATTAACTGTATTAACTCCAAATTTCTTAGAACACAAATTCGATCACGAAATCTCAAACAATCATCATCATCAACTCGAAATTTAGAATCAGAATTTGAATCACACTGAGCTCTTTTCGCTAGCATTTCGTTATCAATTTTCTAAGCATCACATATTTGTTGTAGAAACAACAGTTTTGCTTTCAATTCAGCCATCACAGAACCATCATCTAACAGGTCTAAATAAGCATTCATTGCACGCAATGCAAACAGTGATTTCTGACTCAGTGCATCAGCTACAACATTTGCCTTACCCGGATGATAATCAATCACAAGCTCGTAATCTTTCAATATCTTTAGCCATCTTCTCTATCCCAGATTCAAATATTTCTGGGTCATCAAATATTTTAGACTTTTATGGTCTGAAAAGATGTGGCATTTCTCACCGAAAAGATAATGACGCCAAATCTTCAATGTGAACACAATCGCAGCTGGCTCAAAATCATGTGTTGGGTAATTCTTTTCATACGGCTTTAATTGTGTCGAGGCATAAGCTATATCTTTGCCTTCCTGCATCAGAACACATCCCAGACCATTCAACGAAGCATCACTGTATATCACAAATTCTTTACCCCATTCTGGTTGTACTAAAACTGGAGCTTCAGTCAATAGAGTTTTCAACTAATCAAAGCTTTTCTAACATTTATCAGACCATTCAAATCTCACATCTTTCCAAAGCAATCTAGTCAACGGAGTAGCTACCATCGAGAATCCTTTTACAAACCAACGATAATAACCAGCTAGTCCCAAAAAACTACGGACTTCAGACACATTCTTCGAAAGTTTCCATTCCAGAATAGCAAAAATCTTACTCGGATCAACTCGTATTCTAGAGGCTGATATAATATGTCCCAGAAAACCAACTTCTCGTAACTAGAATTCACAATTACTAAATTTTGCATACAATTGCTTATCCCGCAGAGCTTGCAACACAATTCTCAGATGCTCAGCATGCTCAATCTCATCACGTGAATAAATCAAAATGTCGTCAATGAATACAACAACAAATTGATCTAAGTATGGTCTAAAAATTCTATTCATCAGATCTATAAAAACAGCAAGAGCATTCGTTAGTCCGAAAGGCATAATTAAAAACTCATAATGCCCGTACCTCATTCTGAAAGTAGTTTTCAAAATATCTGAATCTTTTACTCGCAACTGGTAATACCCTGATCTCATATCTATCTTTGAAAACACAGCTCCTTTAAGCTGATCAAACAAATTATCGATTCTAGGCAGAGAATATTTATTCTTTATAGTCACCTTGTTCAACTGACGATAACTAATGCACATTCTCATCGTGCCATCTTTCTTTTTCACAAATAGAACAGGAGCACCCCACAGTGAGAAACTCGGTCTTGCGAATCCTCTATTTTTCAACTCTTGCATCTGTGACTTTAACTCTTTCAACTCTGTTGATGCCATTCTATATGGAGCTATTGAGATAGGAGTCGTTCTCGGTAATAAATTAATACCATATTGAACTTCACGTATCGGAGGTAATCCCAGTAATTCTTCAAGAAATACATCAGGGAATTCATAGACAACTGGCACTGATTCAACTTTCCTTTCAATTACTTTCGAGTCAATCACATAAGCAAAATAAGCTTCATAACCCTTTTTAACATAACTCTAAGCTTTCATCACTGATATCACGCCCAGTAACCTATTCAAATCATTAGACTCAATTCGAACTATATCATTATTTTGACATCTCAAATCAATAGTCTTTTTTTTTTTGCAATTCACAATAGCATCGTGTAGTGTCAATCAATCCATACCTAAAATTATATCAAACTCATCAAATGGTAATAGCATCAAGTCAACCTAAAAGGAAACATCTCTAAACATCAACGGACAGTTCTTGCATACTTTATCAGCTAGGACACTTTTACCTAAGGGGTTCGATACTTTAATAACAAGTTTAGTAGACTCTACAGGCAAAGTCTTACTAGATACTAGGTTCATGCATATATACGAATATGTAGAACTTGGGTCTATCAATGCAATCACAGAAGTATCATAAAGAGTAAATGTACCCGTTATAACATCCGGAGATGAAGCTTCCTCACGAGCTCGGATGGCATATACTTTAGCAGACACTCTAGCTTTAGATCTCGCAACAGTGTCTTTCATAGTTCTTTGACTACCACTGACATTTCTTGCATTTCGAGAAGGTCTACCTCTCGTTGAAACATTATCAGATCTCAGATTCTGAACAATCTCTTGCTCAATAGACTCTGGGCAATCTAGGATTAAATGATCTAACGATCCACATCTAAAACAAGCTCAGTCATTCAATCTTCAACTACCCGGATGTCTTTTACCACAATGTTTACATTCAGGTCACTCAGATCGGACATTTCCAACACTAGCCATCAAAGTAGCGGGAGCTTTGAAATTTGACTGTGATCTAGCTCTATCTCTGTTCGATTGTCCCACATTAGCCTTTGAACGGCTTTGTTCATCTCTGAATTTCTTTGAAGCAGACTGAAATGTTTTACTCATAAATCTCTTTCTCGCATCTCTAGTTTCTAAGTCAGCTTTTCTTTTCTCTTTCTCGAGTGCCTCACCCTTGCAAGCTCGTTCAACCAGTACTACGAACTCTTTTATCTCAATTATGCCTAGTAATTGTTTAATATTCTCGTTCAACCCATCTTCAAATCTTTTGCATATTATTGCCTCAGTTGATACACATTCCTGAGCATACTGGCTTAATCTCATGAATTCTCTTTCATATTCGGTGACTAACATGTGAACCTGTTTCAATTCCAGAAATTCTTTTCATTTCTGATCAATAGATCTCTGACTGATGTATTTCTTCTGGAATTCAGTCTGAAAGAAATCCCATGTGACCCGTTCTTTTTGAATAACAGAAATCAAAGTCTTCCACCACTGATAGGCTGCGTCTCGTAGTAAGGAAACAACAGATTTTGTACACTCTTCAAGACTCAGCGACATTTCATCAAATACTTAAATAGTGTTCTCTAACCATAACTCGGCTTTCTTAGCATCATCATCACTATTAGCCCTGAATTCTTCAGCCCCATATTTACGGATTTTATCGACTGGAGGTTTATTCAACAGATTCATACTCATAACTGGACGCACAACTGGGGTCTGAGGGGTATTAGGCGGGGGCAGAGGTTGTGAAACAGCTAGATTATTTCTTATAAACTGAGTGAACCACTCACTCATCATTTGAAAGAAGGCTTGCTTAGCCTCTCCCTCTTGACCGCTAGAAGCCGGTCTCGAATCAGATGGTGCTGTCCCTTGAGAGGGAGCAAGTGCATTGCTTTCAACATCGTCAGCTACGGCTCTTTTGGGATCTATTACTATACGGAAACACATTTTACACGTCCTATCAGATTTCATATAATATGGCATGTATAGTTAGGCTCTCACACGCTACGTTAGTCTGAGAATCAACTAAATCATAGCTCTGATACCAATCAAATGTAACACCCCTGACCCGTATCTGTCGTTGGATTAGGGTTAAGAGGCATTACTGGACAAACAAAATCTTTTATGGACATTTCATAATATAATTCAACCAATAGGATCAAACTGTTCCTTAAATAGGTCTTTGAGACCTTAAACATGCTTCAGAATAGGGCCGGGACTAAACTGAAAACATACTAAAATTCTCAAAAATTTAAAAATTTTTCAAAGTTATAGAGGTCACACGCCCGTGTTGTAACAGTCCGATTTTGACCCTAATCAGAAACAATGGTTTCGGGACCACAAATCCTATTCGGTAGAAAAATTATATATTATATATGGTGTCTATGATTTATCAGTGGGCATGTGTAAAAATTTTCATGAATTAAATTGATCGTTTGTGTGTTTAATTTAAAGAAAAGGACTAAATTGAGTAAGTGATAAAAATAGCCATTTATTAAATTAAGTGGCTAAATTGATTTGTCTCCTTTTGTATGAGTATTTAAGTTGCAAATTGACCTTTTACAAGTTTAGTGGATGGCAATATGTCTTTATATTATATATTATCTGTTTGTTTTATATGTTAAAACAATATAATAATGATAAAATGTATATTATAAACATATTATAATAAAACAAAAAGAGAAAAGAATTGCATGTTCATCTTTCTACACATTTGACCGAAACTAAAAAGAGAAAAGAAGAGAAAAGGCTTCAAAGGGTATCAACATTTCTTAAGCTTGATTAAGGTATGATTTAGTTTTAGTTTTTGATAATTTTTACGTTTTTGAGATCATTGCCTTGAGTTTTAGTTAGCCCATGTGTAAATTTTGAAATGGTTGTGTTTTTCGTGTGATGCCATTGAAGGGAGTTTGATGTTTTTGTTGATTAATGGTGAAATATTGGTTGTATGTGTTATTGTTCTTGATTTTTTTTGATAAAATTAGGCAATTTGGATTTAATTGTAAAAATAAAATTTTTAAAGGTTAGAATGTGAAATAAATGAATTGTATAGACTTGAAATGGGAGGATGGAAATTCGGCTGTAAAGAATGGTGGCCAAAATTTGAGTATTTTGTGAGTTGTGTAATAGGGACAAAATTGTAAAAATTTTAAATGCTAGGGGTAAAATGGTAATTTGCATAATTATATGTTTTTGGATTAAATTGAATGAAAATATATTTGAATAAGCTTAATTTGAAATTATAATGATCAAGAAGAAAAAGAATTGGGATTGGATATGGGAAAAATAAAGTTGAACGAATAGCCGGGAAAATCAAATTCGTCGATTTTCGAGGTAAGTTTTTAAGCAATTGGATTAAATTGAATTTTATTCTATATTATATGCATATGTTAAATGATGGTAGGTATGTTAAATATCATAGCGCCGAATGTGTTAATGAATTAGTATGAGTTGGCCTAATGTAGGATTTGGTATATGTATAAATAAACCTTGATTAATTGAGTTGTTTGAATATATATGTATGGATTAAGAGATAGTTAAATGTGAAAATGAAATGAGAGAGATGATTGTTTTAAATTGGTAGACATAAGTTTACATATATAATGGGTGTGCCAAATGTGATGGTATGTGATAGGAAAATTGAGTGATGGTGACCATTTAAGCATGTGTATGTATGAATGAAATGGAATTATAAGTGTGCTTATGAATAAAGGAAGGATTGGTCAGGGGGCACTATGTGTGCGAGTTTGAAAAACTGAGTACTGTGTGTACGAAAGCAGTCGAATGGCACTTTGTGTGCGGAAAAGTAAGTAATGGCACTAAGTGTGTGATACATTACTATTATATGGCGCTATGTGTGCTCTTTTTCAAGTAACAGCACTAAGTTTACGATATGTTACATGGGTTGCACTATGTGTGCAGAGTTTCGGACATTTCAAGAACATAAGTTAAAGTATGGAGATAACCGAGATGTGACACGTAGATAAGTAATGCTTGATAACTGAATAAGTTAGTACTATTGAGGTAAGTTATTCTTGTATATGAATTTATAGAAATGTGATATAATCATTTATTTTTGAGCTTGATTCGAAATGGATAAATGGCATGTGAATGTTCAGTTTTGAGATCTATTAGAAATGGTGATTGTGGAATGGTGACAAGGTATGCTTATTTGTGTTTATGGATTAGTTAATGATCATGTTGGGTTGATTAAATTGTATATTGACTAGTTTTATATTTTAACCAATGCTTAAAACTTACTAAGTTATGTTAGCTTACTGTATGTGTTTATTTAATTATTTTATAGATATTGAAGTCGAAGCTCGAGCTCGGGAATCATCGTCAAAGTCAATCACACTATCATCTATCTTTGGTATCTTTTTGTTAAGTTGAACATTTGGAAACTATGGCATGTATAGGCTACTTTCTCTTTGGACTTTATTTTGTACATCATGTATATAAAGGCCATGCGAATATGGCTTCACTACAATGCTTGGGTGGACTTGTTTATGCTTGAGGTGATATATATATATATATATATATATATATATGTTTGTGCATTTTTCAATCTTGATAAAAGCATGTTTTAGTATGTATGCTTTGTGAATTTCTAAAAGGGTATTTTATCTTTATATTTCGAATGAATGCCTTATGACTGAAGTAAATGCAAATTGGTATTAATTTATTTACTTGAATATGGCTTAATCATGTAATATCCGGGATTTAGGGGTTGCATTTTAACTTAATTGTATGTGGTAGCATGCCTATGTGTGGTTTGAATGTGTTTTGTGGGTTTTGGGAACCCTAGAATGTAGGTGAATGCCTTAGAAAAATATTGGATTTTAAGTCTTGAAGTGGAGTTAAGCAAGATAGGCCTTAAGAAAATTTGTATGCAGATTTAGACTCAAGTACTAGGCTAGTAAAGTGGCAAGGGAGGCGCCATTTAGAGCTCAGGGGTGTGACGCCTCAGGGAGTGTGCAGGGCCTAGGTTCGAGCAGCAAGGGAAGCATTTGGAGCTTTTATTTTGTAGCAAGGAGGAGTAGTGGTGGACGGCACTAGGACACTAACTGGATGAGCATTTGATTAAGTCAAATGCATTTAAAATTCGGCTAGGAGAGAAGGATAAGTGTGGACTCATTCAAATATTTTTGAATGAGGGGAGAAAAGGAAAATTAGGAGAAAAAGGTGGGATTTGAGGAGGGGATGAGTGTTGGCCGACCAAGGGATTCCTTTGATGACCATTTCGGTCATGTAGGTGGAGGGGAGTAGCCGAAATTCTTTAATGGGGGTTTAGGTGTTTTTTCGGTTCTCTTTTCTTTCTTTAGTAGTGTGCCGAAATTTTTAAAGTCACCAAAGTGCCAATCGGTCACTTCCTTTTTGCCGAATTCAGCTTCATTCTCTCCTGAACTCCTACCCTTTTTCTTTCATAATCGAACCACACCAAAAATTTATTCTTTTCTCACCCTTTTAGACCTTGGCTGAACCTTCAAAAGACCATTAAGGTCACTTACCCTGAAACTAGATCCCTCCCTAGCTTTCTTCTTCTTTGATTTTCCTTGTGATAGCCGAAACCTCTCTCTCTCAATTCCACCATTACCGCAACACCTTAAACCTTCCATCTCTCTTCTCTTTTGTTTAAGCCGAATCTCCCTTTTGTCACCAAGCCAAATCGCACCACGTTCCATCATTCACTTCTTCTTTTCACGAATCTTTCAAAAGCCAAATCCCCTATTTTGTGGCCATAACCGATTGCATCTCTACCCCTTTGGAGCCGATTTGTTCACTAGATCAAAAGCCGAATCTCTCTGTGGTTCCAAGCAAAGGTGCAAGCGATCTCAATGTTAGGGGTATGGATCAACTGTCATTCAATTTGCTTTCTTTTCTTTTGGATTAGCCAAAATCTAGGAATCTAATCTCTACATCTTCTTTGGTTGAAACCATGAAGGTGAGTTTCGGGAATCATTGGTATCGGTTATAGGAGGAGATCTCTCGGGATTTCAAGATCTAAAGTAAGCAAGGTAAGGGGTATTGTAGTATTCGGCCAAAGGCCATTTGTTTATTAGGGATGGTCGATTCTAACTATGATCTTTTAGGGGCAGTTTGACAGGGATAAAGGAATCAGATCTTTTCGGTAAGGGTGTTTTAAGCTAAAAACCATATTCATTTAGATCTCGTATGTTGATTAATCGGTTTTGATTAAGTATTCTTCAATGGATGTGGGTACCAGTGGAGGAGTAAAAGGAGTAGTTCCTACCCCTAAATTCAAGAAACGCTCGATTTTTGCTGTTCGTGATTGGCCACCAGGGTGTGGGCCAGCATCGAAAATGGATAAGCAATTCACTGTTATCCCTGCTAGCGAGAGTGTTGGTATCGATAGTATCGTACTCACTGTTATCAGGTGTGTAGCCCTACACTAAATTTCCAATGGATTGATATTAGTAATAATAGCATGTGTTAATAATAAAATACGAGTGATTATGGCTATGGGTACCATTCACTGGTACAGTGCAATCAGGTATGTTACCCCCTTAATACTCAGTTAATGATGTTATAAGCATGGATATGAAATATGTATGATATCGTTACGACTTTGGGGTATATTGCATAATATCTGAAAAGAATGTGTATATTGCATGGGCATACGGGTGATATTGATAAAGGGGAAGTGTTCCGGTGGTTTTTACCACATTATCCAGTGACTTATGTCACATATTATGTATCCGGTGACTTATGTCACATATTATGAATCCGGTGACTCTGTCACAATTATCTGGTGGCTATGCCACGATTATAAGGGCGATGTGTAGTTGACTGCAGCGACTGCCTTCGATGGTGTGTAATGGATGGAGGGTCGATTTAGTAATCCCCACGGTGTGATTGGCAGGTACGGGTGGTGTGTAGAGGATGGATATCTAGGTGGGTTTGAGATTGCATTTCATATTATATGTACATGTGAGTTAATATGTCATGATTTGATATGCTATGTTATGGGCTTATGGCCAAGTATGATTAAAATGGGCTTTGCCGTAATGTGATAAGTAAGACTATGATCGATTGGGCTTTTAGTGTATTGTTACACACCGAGTCATTGACTCACCCTTCGTGGGATATCTTTTGCAGGTGATACTTAGTGATTTGGACCGGGTCAGCGAGGACTATGTGGTGGCCATGCTCAACTCAGCATTTTGGGTTTTCTTTTAATTAAATTTATCACGTTTTCCATTATTATTTCAGAATTTATTTTGGGTTATGTTTTATTTTAATAAGGCCACTATTAGCATATTTATTTATGCGTTTTAGTTTTTGTCTTGATACAAACAACATCAAACCAACGATTAAATGTTTTTCTCAAAATTACTTCAAATGTTTTGACACCTAAACACCTATGGTTTTCAACTTAGTGTTAAGCTCTAAAGTCGGTTTTTCTTTTAACTTAATGAGCTACAAACTTTAATAATCAACACAGTTTTCAATAGGATCATCATACAAATCTATTTTTCTTCGAAATCGACATATTTTCCAAGATGACAAAAACGAGTTTTACTCAAGGAGCATGCCAGATCTGGTCGGGGCTTGTGGGCTGGGTTTGGGGTGTTTCAAATCATGTTTGATTTTGGTTTAATATTTGGATATGTTCGGATACATTATAATCTTACTTTAGGAGTTATTTCAAATTTTGTTATGTGCATTATATTTGTGAACAAGTTAAAGTATGCTCACTTGCAAACATTCGGCCATGATATTGATTTAATTTGGAATTCATATTATTCTTTGGATGTTACTTACATTCAGTTAAGATGGTTAAAAAGGATAAGCTAATGTTGTGAATAATAAGATATGATATGCATATGATTGATTTATTATAGTTATTTGATTTGTATAAGTTGAATAGGGGTAATATACTTATTCGGCCATAAGATGTAAAATGACCAAATTAATAGTGTTTGCTAATTGAATGTAATTAGTTTAGGTAGATCTTAATGATATGAATTGTAATATGTTTGTTAATGCCTTGATATTGGAAGGATTATACATGTTTAATCGTGTTAGTATGGATTGGTACACATCTATTAATGAAGTAGTTTTTATAAGGTGCTTTGACTTGTGGTTGGTAAAGTAATGCCCATAACCCTAGTCCGGCGACCGATACGGGTTAGGGGTGTTATATTTGATTGGTATCAGAGTTACAGTTTAGTCTGTTCTTGGACTAACGTAGCGCGTGTCGGGTTTAGCTATACATGCCATAATTTATAATGTGATAGTGTGATGACTTCTGACAGTGAAATGTGTTTTCTTCTTTCATATAGTAAATGGATCCTGATCCCGAGCGAGTTATAGCTAACGATGTTGAGAGTGTGGCGCCCGCTCCCACACAAGGGACCGCGCCGGATGAATCTCGACCAGCTGCGAGTAATCCTGATGAGGGGGCTAAACAAGCCTTCTATAGAATGATGAATGATTGGTTAAACCAATATATCCGAGCTAATCCGGCTGTTAAACAACCCCTGAATCTGAATACTCCCACTGTAGTACCGGTGGTACCCCCGATCGTTAATCCTGAAAGAGTAAGCAAGCCTCTAGTTGACAGAATTTGAAAACACGGGGCTCAAGAGTTCAAAGCCGAAAATGATGATGATGCTGTGGAAGCTGAATTTTGGCTCGATAATACTATTCGTGTTTTCGATGAACTATCTTGCACACATGATGAGTGCCTAAAGTACGCCATATCTTTGTTACGAGATTCTGCCTACTATTGGTGGAATACTCTTGTATCAGTTGTTCCTAATGGACGAGTTACTTGGGACTTCTTTCATACGGAGTTTCGAAAGAAATACATCAGCCAGCGATTCATAGATTCAAAGCGCAAGGAATTTCTCGAGCTTAAACAGGATCGTATGACTGTATCTGAGTATGAGCACAAGTATGAGCATACTTAAAATAAATGAGTTCGTGGTACTTGTTGAGCGAGCTTGTAAAGCCGAAGAGCTGGGGAAAAAAAAATAGAAAGCCGAGTTTGAAGCTAAAGACTTCTGAAAGAGATCAGCGGGTAAATTTCCTCAAGCGTCATCCAAGAAGTTCAAGATTGCTAGTAGCCGATCCAAAGCTCACACAGGGATCTCTATACGAGAACGACCACCAGTGAGTTCACGGGCTACCTCGATTGCTAGTGTTATCAATACTCGACCGAATAAGCCCAAGTGTCAACATTGTGGAAGACGGCATTTTGGTGAATGTTGGGGCAAATCTAATAATCGCACTTGCTACAAGTGTGGTTCGCAAGATCATTTTATTCGAGATTGCTCGGAGACAGCTGAAAAGGATATTGCTCAGAGTACGAGACCGAGCAGCACTGCAGCTAGAGGTAGACCATCTCGTAATGTGGGAGGTAGGAGTGGCACTCAGAGAGGGACTTTGGATGCGGCTATTCGATCAGAGGCCCGTGTACCGGCTAGAGCCTATGCCATTCGTGCTAGAGAGGAGGCTTCATCTCCTGATGTCATCATCGGTATATTCACTCTCTTTGATATTAGTGTAATTGCTCTGATTGATCCTAGTTCAACCCTTTCTTATGTATGTGAAACATTAGTATCCAGCAAGACTCTACCTGTTGAGTCTACTAAGTTTGTGATTTGGGTTTCGGACCCCCTGGGCCGGTGTGTGTTAGTTGATAGAGTGTGCAAGAATTGCCCTTTAATGATTTGAGATTCATGTTTTCCGGATGATTTGATGCTATTACCATTTGATGAGTTCGATATTATCCTTGGTATGGATTGGCTAACAGTGCACGATGCACTAGTGAATTGCAGACAAAAGACTATTGATTTGTGGTGTCAGAATAATGAGATGATTCGAATTGAATCTGTGGATTTGAATGGACTACCAGCAGTGATATCTTTGATGTTGACTCGACAGTATTTGAGAAAGGGTTACGAAGCTTACTTTGCTTATGCGATTGATAGTAAAGTAAGCGAAAAGAAGATTGAATATGTACCAGTTGTTTGTGAGTACCCGGATGTGTTCCCGGAGGAATTATCGGGATTGCCACCTGTTCGAAAAGTAGAGTTTGGGATTGAATTAGTGCCAGGGACAACTCCGATCTCGATAGCTCCGTATAGAATGGCACCGATCGAATTAAAAGAATTGAAAACTCAGTTGCAAGAATTGACAAATAGAGGTTTTGCTCGACTGAGTTTTTCTCCCTGGGGTGCGCCAGTCCTATTTGTGAAAAAGAAAGATGGAACTTTAAGAATATGCATCGATTACCGACAACTCAATAAAGTGACTATAAAGAATAAATATCTGTTGCCATGTATTGATGATTTATTTGATCAGCATAAAGGAGCTTTGGTATTCTCAAAAATCGATCTGAGGTCAGGTTATTATCAGCTGCAAGTTAGAGACTCGGATGTACCAAAGACTGCTTTTCGGACGAGATACGGCCATTACGAGTTTTTAGTGATGCCGTTCAGACTCACTAGTGCCCCTACTATTTTCATGGATCTGATGAATCGTGTATTCAGACCGTATCTAGATCAGTTTGTGGTTGTATTCATAGATGACATTTTAATCTATTCGCGTGACGAAACCAAACATGCCAAACACTTTAGACTTGTGTTATAGATTTTGCATGACAAGCAGTTGTACGCGAAATTCAGCAAATGTGAGTTTTGGTTGAATGAAGTTAGTTTTCTGGGGCATGTCGTTTCAACATTGGGCATTCAGGTTGACCCGAGTAAAGTTTTAGCTATACTTGATTGGAAACCTCCGCGGAATGTTTTTGAAGTTCGTAGTTTTCTGGGACTTGCCGGGTACTATAGACGCTTTGTGAAAGGGTTTTCTATGATTGCAACTCCGTTGACAAAGTTGTTGCAGAAAGACATTAAATTTGAGTGGTCCGAAAGGTGCCAGAAGAGTTTTGATCAGCTAAAAACCTTGTTAACGAAAACTCTAGTGCTTGTTCAGCCAGAGTCGGGTAAGGAGTTCGTTGTCTTTAGTGATGCATCCTTAAATTGTTTAGGCTGTGTTTTGATGCAGGAGGGTAAAGTTGTAGCTTACGCCTCGAGACAGTTAAAGCCGCACGAAAAGAACTATCCGACTCACAATCTTGAATTGGCTACTATAATTTTCGCTTTGAAAATATGGCGTCACTATCTATTCGGTGAAAAATGCCATGTCTATTCGGATCACAATAGTCTAAAGTATTTAATGACTCAGAAGGATCTGAATTTGAGACAGCGATGATGGTTGGAACTGTTAAAAGACTATGAGCTTGTGATTGATTATCACCCGAGGAAAGCTAATGTAGGATGCACTAAGCTGAAAATCACTATTTGCTCTACGTGCAATGAATACGGATATAGCTATGACTAATGATGGTGTGATTATTACAGAATTGAAAGCGAGACCACTGTTCGTACAACAGGTTTGCAAAGCTCAAGAGGTTGATAATGATTTAATAGCAAAAAGGAGTCAATGTGGCGCGAGTACTGATTTAGATTTTCAGTTAGATGCTGAATGATGTTTACGGTTTAGAAACCAAATATGTGTGCCTAAGAATCTTGAATTGATTCGAATGATCTGTGATGAAGCTCATAATAGTAGGTTGTCAACTCACCCAGGTAGTACGAAGATGTATAATGACCTGAGACAACATTACTGGTGGCATGGTATGAAGCGAGATATTTCGGACTATGTGTCAAGGTGTTTAATATGTCAACAAGTGAAAGCTGAGCATCAGGTACCATCGGGATTACTTCAACCGATTATGATACCTGAATGGAAGTGGGATCGAGTAACGATGGATTTTGTATCTGGATTACCTTTGACACCGAGCAAGAAAGACGCAATCTGGGTTATTGTTGATAGATTGACCAAATCAGCTCATTTTATTCCGGTACGTACGGATTTCTCGCTTGATAAGTTAGCTGAGTTGTACATATCTCAGATTGTACGATTGTACGGAGTACCTATTTTTATTGCTTCGATAGAGATCTGAGGTACGGTTTTGGAAGAAACTGCAAGATGCTTTATGTACCAAATTGCACTTCAGGAAGAAACTGCAAGATGCTTTAGGTACCAAATTGCACTTCAGTAATGCTTTTCACCATCAGTTAGATGGTCAATCCGAACGTGTTATTCAAATACTCGAGGATATGTTGAGATGTTGCATTCTTGAGTTTGAGGGTACGTGGGAATGATACTTGCCTTTGATTGAATTTGCATACAATAACAGTTTTCAATCGAGTATCAAAATGGCACCTTATGAAGCTTTGTATGGTCATAAATGTTGTACACCTCTATATTGGACCGAGCTAAGTGAAAGCACGATACACGGGGTTGATTTAATTAGAGAGACTGAGTAGAAAGTAATAGTGATCCGAGAAAGTTTGAAAGCCGCGTCAGATTGACAGAAGTCATATGCGGACTTGAAACGTAGAATTTCAAGTGGGTGACAGAGTATTTTTGAAAGTCTCGCCGTGGAAAAAGATACTTAGATTTGGTTGTAAAGGAAAACTGAGTCCGCGATTTATTGGGCCATACGAAGTTATTGAGCGTATTGGGCCGGTTGCGTACAAACTTATGTTGCCATCTGAGCTAGACAAGATTTACAATGTTTTTCATGTATCGATGCTTCGATGATACAGATCCGAACCTTCTCATGTGATTAGCCCGACAGAGATTGAGATGCAGCCTGACTTGACGTATGAGGAAGAATCGTTTCGTATCTTAACTCGTGAAGTGAAAGAGTTACAAAATAAGAAAATTTCGTTGGTTAAGGTTATGTGGCACAAGCGCAGGGTTGAGGAAGCAACCTGGGAAGTCGAAGATTCAATGAAAGAACGCTACCCACATTTATTCATCGGTAAGATTTTTTTCGAGGAAGAACATCCCTTAAGGGGGGAGAGTTGTAATAGTCTGATTTTGACCCTAATTAGAAACAGTGGTTTCGGAACCACAAATCCGAGTCGGTAGAATAATTATATATTATATAGGTGTCTATGATTTATGAGTGTGCATGTGTAAAACTTTTCATGAATTAAATTGAACGTTTGTGTGTTTAATTTAAAGAAAAGGACTAAATCGCGTAAGTGATAAAAATAGCTATTTATTAAATTAAGTGGCTAAATTGATTTGTCTTCTTTTGTATGAGTATTTAAGTTGCAAACTGACCATTTACAAGTATAGTGGACGGCGATATGTCTTTATATTATATATTATATGTTTGTTTTATATGTTAAAACAATATAATAATGATAAAATGTATATTATAAACATATTATAATAAAACAAAAAGAGAAAAGAATTGCATGTTCATCTTTCTACACTTTTGACCGAAACTAAAAAGAGAAAAGAAGAGAAAAAAAGCTTGAAAGGGTTTCGGCATTTCTTAAGCTTGATTAAGGTATGATTTAGTTTTAGTTTTTAATAATTTTTACGTTTTTGAGATCGTTTCTTTGAGTTTTAGTTAGCCCATATGTAAATTTTTTAAATGGTTGTGTTTTTCATGTGATGCCATTGAAGGGAGTTTGATGTTTTTGTTGATTAATGGTGAAATATTGGTTGTATGTGTTAGATTAACAAATGTTGTTCTTGATTTTTTTGATAAAAATAGGTAATTTGGAGTTAATTATAAAAATGAAATTTTTAGAGGTTAGAATGTGAAATAAATGAGTTGTATAGACTTGAAATGGGAGGATGGAAATTCGGCTCTAAAGAATGGTGGCCAAATTTTGAGTATTTTGTGTGTTGTGTAATAGGGACTAAATTGTAAAAATTGTAAATGCTAGGGGTAAAATGGTAATTTCCATAATTATGTGTTTTTGGATTAAATTGAATGAAAATATATTTGAATGAGCTTAATTTGAAATTATATAGATCAAGAACAAAAAGAATCGAGATTGGATTGGGGAAAAACAAAGTTGAACGAATAGTCGGGAAAATCAAATCCGTCAATTTCCTAGGTAAGTTTTTAAGCAATTGGATTAAATTAAATTTTATTCTATATTATATGCATATGTTAAATGATGGTAGGTATGTTAAATATCATAGTGCCGAATGTGTTAATGAATTAGTATGAGTTGGCCGAATGTAAGATTTGGTATATGTATAAATAAACCTTGATTAATTGAGTTGTTTGAAAATATATGTATGGATTAAGAGATTGTTCAATGTGAAAATGAAATGAGAGAGATGATTATTTTAAATTGGTGGACATAAGTTTACATACATAATGGGTGTGTCGAATGTGATGGTATGTGGTAGGAAAATTGAGTGGTAGTGACCATTTAAGTATGTGTATGTATGAATGAAATCGAATTATAAGTGTTCTTATGAATAAAGGAAGGATCAGTCAAGGGGCACTATGTGTGCGAGTTTGAAAAACCGAGTATTGTGTGTGCGAAATCGGTCGAATGGCACTTTGTGTGCGGAAAAATAATAATGGCACTAAGTGTGCGATACATTACTAGTATATGGCACTATGTGTGCTCTTTTTGAAGTAACGACACTAAGTGTGCTATACATTACATGGGTTGCACTGTATGTGCGGATTTTTGGACATTTCAAGGACATAAGTTAAAGTATGGAGATAACTGACAAGTGACACGTAGGTAAGTAATGCATGATAATTGAATAACTTAGTACTATTGAGGTAAGTAATTTTTGTATATGAAATTATAGGAATGTGATATAATCATTTATTTTTGTGCTTGATTCGAAATGGATAAATGGCATGTGAATGTTCGATTTTGAGATCTATTAGAAATGGTGATTGTTGAATGGTGACAAGTTATGCTTATCTGTGTTTATGGATTAGTTAATGGTCATGTTGGGTTGATTAAATTGTATATTGACTAATTGTATATTTTAACCAATGCTTAAAACTTACTAAGCCACGTTAGCTTACTGTATGTGTTTATTTAAGTATTTTATAGATATTAAAGTTGAAGCTCGAGCTCGGGAATCATCGTCAAAGTCAATCATACTATCATCTATCTTTGGTACCTTTTTGTTAAGTTGAACATTTGGAAACTATGGCATGTATAGGCTATTTTCTCTTTGGAGTTTATTTTGTACATCATGTATATAAAGGCCATGCGAATATGGCTTCACTACTATGCTTGAGTTGACTTGTTTATGCTTGAGGTGATATATATATATTTGTTTGTGCATTTTTCAATCTTGATAAAAGCATTTTTAGTATGTATGCTTTGTGAATTTCTAAAAGGGTATTTTATCTTTACATTTCGAATGAATGCCTCATGATTGAAGTAAATGCAAATTGAAATTAATTTATTTACTTGAATATGGTTTAATCATGTTTGATTTTGGTTTAATATTTGGGTATGCTCGGATACATTATAATCTTAATTTAGAAGTTATTTCAAATTTTGTTATGTGCATTATATTTGTGAACAAGTTAAAGTATGCTCACTTGCAAACATTCGGCCATGATATTGATTTAATTTTGAATTCATATTATTCTTTGGATGTTACTTACATTCGGTTAAGATGTTTAAAAAGGATAAGCTAATGTTGTGAATAATTAGATATGGTATGCATATGATTGATTTATTATAGTTATTTGATTTGTATAAGTTGAATAGGGGTAATATACTTATTCGGCCATAAGATGTAAAATGACCAAATGAATACTGTTTGCTAATTGAATGTAATTAGTTTTGGTAAATGTTAATGATATGAATTGTAATATGTTTGTTAATGTCTTGATATAAGAAGGGTTATACATGTTTAATCGTGTTAGTATGGATTGGTACGCATCTATTAATTAAGTAGTTTCTATAAGGTGCTTTGACTTATGGTTGGTAAAGTAATGCCCGCAACCCTAGTCTGGCGACGGATACGGTTTAGGGGTGTTACAGGTGTGGGCAGGCCGTGTGCCTCACACGGCCTCAGACACGCCCGTGTGTCTAAGCCATGTCCAAATAGGGCATACATACTAACTTGTCCACACTCCTGTGGACACGCTCGTGTGCCTCGCCCATGGTCGCTATAGACTTGCACCACATAACCAGTCACACGCCCGTGTGTCCAGCCCGTGGTCGAGTTTGACTTGTTTTGAATTTCAACCACGAGGGACACGGTCGAGTCACACACCTGTGTGCTCAACCGTGTGGGCAATTATAGTCCATTTTCAAGGCCAAAATACCACCCACACATTGGGTTATCCCTACAAGCACATACAAGCATATTTCTAAACACAATTGGCAGCCAAAAACATACCAAATGGTCATCATATTATCCCATTCAATCTCATTTCTAAGCATACCAACTGATAAACCGTAAAAGTAACATATTTTAAGCCCACATTTAATATGCTTTTGGATGATTTATCCCTTGATTTGTGTAAAAAGGTGCTCTTAATCCTTTCTTTTCATGTCTTATACCCAAGAAAGCACCCGAGGATGAAAAGAACACAAAACGGGCCTAAAACGAAGTAAATGGGCCTTTCCGCGAAATCGACACGGTCTGGGCCAAGGACCACATGGCCGTGTCTCGACGAACACCTGGAGCACGGCCTCATCACCAGCACACACGACCGTGCCAAAGCAGAAATCCGAACATGGTCAGGTCTCAATTTCCACGGGCGTGTGACATGGCCGTGCCTCTGTCGCTGGAAAGAGCAGTTTCAGTGGAAAAAGGATACTTCGGGAGAAAGAATTTCATTCCAAGAGCCTATAAATATACCCTAAGTACCACCTTTGAAAGAGAGTGAAAGCTAGGCCAAGGAGCCAAGCCAAAAAGGTCAAAGTTAGGGAGTAACGCGAGGATAGCCAGTTGATTCATCCCAAGAAGCCGGAATTATACTCAAGACGGCGGAATTCTCCTTCAATCCCATCAGGGAGTTTTATGATTTTTCTTATGTTTTGTTTTATCTTTTCTCTTGTGATGTTTTCTTTTTATATTATGAACTAAACCCCTCAGATACCTGAAAGGGGGCGAAACCTAGACAGATTTTATTATTTGATTTTTAAGTTATATGATAAATCACTTAGTTTGTTCTTAATTATGTTTCTTAATCCAAATCCAATGTGCTTAGGTAGAGGAGGAATAGACCCTGCCTAAGAGAGTAGATCTAACATAATTAAGCGGAGTTGATCGGGCGCCTAGAGATAGGGTTACGAGATTTTGCCGGATTAGGGTGAAACCTAATATGGGAATGCATTGATCGATTTACTGCTTTCCTAGGGGGTTATTATAAGCGAACGAGAGTTCCATTAATTAACCTAGGATTAAACGTTATTCACTTCGAGAGAGGGTAGGTTAGAGAGTCTCACGGATCAAGCTAAGTAAAAAGAAATCATATAATTTAAGGTTAGATAATAAGAGAAGTCCAGGTGAATTCTTCCTGAAGGTATCATAAAAATCAACTGAGTCTTTTTCAAGTTATCCTCAAATTCATCCTTTTGTCTTTGTTTTCTTAGTTTAGTTTTCTTCAAATTAGTTTAAAAGCAACCTTTATCTTAGTTAGGTTAAATAATAAAAAGAAAGTTAGTATTAGTACTTTTTGTTCCTTTGGGTTCGATATCCGGTCTTGCCTAAGCTATACTAGTGTTCGATAGGTACACTTGCCTTAATATTATTGTCAGAGTTAGTCCCCAGGTTTGAAAATTCTTTTATAAATATTTAAAACTCTGATTTCACAGCGATCAAGTTTTTGGCGCCGTTGTCGGGGAACTAAAATATTAAGAAAGCTCTATTTTTATTACTTTAGCCATTATTTTATTCGCAATTTATTTCTTTTGTTTTCTTAGGTTAAATTTTAATTTTAATTTTTATTCCTTTCTCTTTTCTAGGTACCTCTAGTTTATGACTAGAAGGAATCCAAGAGGACCTTTGGTATACGATAGCGATATCGAAACAACCGCTCGTAGGAATCGCAGGGAAACCAAGCGAGCCCTAGATTACACAGTAAGAGAGGAGGAAAACAGATCCAATCCTACTGAAGGGATGGAGGAAAACAACCTATCACTACACATTATGGGAGATCAAAATGCTCCACGTACAATGTTTGATTATGTGAAACCGCATTTAACAGAAACAGAATCTAGTATTGTTAGACCTGCTATAACTGCTAACAATTTTGAATTAAAGCCTAACACAATACAATGATTCAACAGTTTGTTCAATTTGATGGTTTGCAGGACGAAGATCCAAACATGCATATAGCTAATTTTTTGGAGTTCTGTGATACCTTCAAAATAAATGGTGTTTCTGATGATGCCATTCGTCTTCGGTTATTCCCTTTTTCGTTGAGGAATAAAGCCAAACAGTGGTTAAACTCGTTACAACGAGGGTCAATCACTCCATGGGATCAAATGACCGAAAGGTTTCTAATGAAATATTTTCCACCGGCCAAAACGGCCAAATTACGTAATGATATCTCTTCCTTTGTGCAGATAGATTTAGAGACACTATACGACACATGGGAGAGCTTCAAAGATCTCTTGAGGAGGTGCCCACACCATGGTTTACCCCTATGGCTACAAGTCTGAACCTTCTACAACGGAGTAAACTCCTCAACAAGGCAACTAATAGATTCAGCCGCGGTGGAACGCTGAACAACAAAACTCCCAAAGTAGCCTACGAGTTCATCGAAGAGATGTCATTAAACAACTATCAATGGCAAGCTTCGAGGACCAAACCGACAAAATTGGCACGAGTTTTCAACATCGACACCATGACCATGCTATCAACGCAACTAGAGATGATGAATAAAAAGCTTGATAGTTTGTGTTCTTCACAGATACATCCAGTCATGCAATGCAATGCTAGTGGAACTGTGGTGAATCCTGAGTACCCACCCTACCAACCAGGAGCAGAAGATGAACAGATGAACTATATTGGTAATAATTTCCGATCTAATAATAATCCTTATAGTAACACTTACAATCCAGGTTGGGGGAATCACCCAATTTTTTCCTGGGGAGGACAAGGCAATCAAGGAAATCAAAGGCAACAACCCTCCCAAAACTTCCGAAATCAGCCTTATCCACAAGACAAGAAGCCAACCATCGAGGAACGTATCCAAGAAGCTGATAGAACAATCAAAAACAATGAAAACCGAATGGAAGAACTTGCTAAGTCAGTTAAGGAAGTAAGCAAAGTTGTTGAACAACTTGTAAAGTCGATGTCAGAACGACTGCAAGGACGCCTAGCTAGTAACGCCGAAATTAATCCTAAGGAGCAAATTCAAGCTATCACACTTCAAGATAGCAAGGAGATAGATACACCCAACCCAACTCCAGAAAGTAAGGTAGACGAAGGTACAATAGATGTAGTACAAGAAAAGCCAAAACCGGTTGTCAAGGAGTACAAACCTCGCATACCTTATCCCGCAGCATTACAAAAAGACGATTCAGAAGAGTAGTTTGGTAAGTTTCTTAAACTTTTAAATAAATTACATATTAACTTACCTCTTCTTGAAGCTCTTTTTCAGATGCCAGACTCGAGGAAATTTGTAAGACAGCTCTTGACCAACAAACGCAAAATAGATGAAGAGCACTACGTGGAACTTAACGCAACATGCTCAGCAATGTTACAAAATAGACTACCACAGAAGCAAAAAGATCCAGGGAGTTTTACAATTCCATGTTTAATTGGTAGTTTAAATATTGATAATGCATTAGCTAATTTGGGGGCAAGCATAAATGTTATGCCTTATACTTTGTCTAAGCGACTAGGTCTAGGGAAACCAAAACAAACTAAGATGAGTATTCTATTAGCGGATAAAACTGTTAGAATCCCTAGGGGCATTATTGAAGATGTTCTCGTAAAAATTGATAAATTTGTTTTCCCAGTAGATTTTGTTGTTTTAGAGATGGATAAGCATAATTCAATCCCCTTAATTTTAGGAAGACCTTTTCTAGCAACTGCCAAGACTAAAATTGATGCTGCCACAGGTGAGCTCATACTTTGTGTAGGTGACGACTCAATTAGTCTTCAAGCCCTCGATTCAGCTAGGTCGTCAAGGAATCAAGGTGAGCAAGAAAATTCTTTCGATAATCATTTAATTTCACCTTCTTTTCAGGAACCTCCAAACGAGAGAACGGTTGAACCAGATCCTCAGTTCAGTGCCAACAAAGAAATAACTTACGAACAACAAAGGACCCAAATCGATGACCTAGATGAGTGGTAAACACACTTTGTAATATCCCGGGTTAGGGGCTATTTTGTTATTGCATGTTATTGCATGTGTTAGTGCGCTGTGTTGCTATTTCGGTGTTTTAGGGGCTTAATTATAGGTTAAGTGTGTGCCTGAGTAGGTAGGAAAATTTTAGTTTTTGGCCTTAGGTGGGGGGAGCTGATTGAGTTGGGGCTTAAGAAAATAAAATGGAGTTTTATTGCACAAAAGAGGAGTTGGTGGAGTGGCATTGTAGGCGCCACTAAGGACTTGTGAATGTGACGCCACTTGCAGGGGGTGTGGTCCTGTGTTCAAGCTGCAAAGTGGCCACATTTTGCTTTCTTTTTGACTGCATAGCATAGGAGGAGTTGTGTGTGATTTAAACTCCACCTTGGACTTGGTCAAGGGGTGACTTGGATGGTGGAGAGCAAATTAAGGAGGAGGACTTGTTCAAACTTATTTGAAATGGTGGCTTGGAGTAAAAGTAGGGATTTGGCCGAATGTTGGGGAGTTGTGGAGTGGGTGGACGGCTTGGTGGTGTGTTGTAGTGGGTAATGCCGAAATTCAATTGGAATTTTGAGGCATTTTCGGTCAAGTTGAAAGACTATTCTTTCTTTCTTTTGTCATTGAGTTTTCAAGAGAATTTCTCTCATTCTTTTACTCTTGGAACCGTAAGACCAAAACTCAAAAAGGATTGCCGAAAAGTTCATTTTATTTCTTGTCTCCTAAGGTGTTTGTAGCCGAAAGTTCTTGAGCCTCAAGCTAGTACCTCTTTTTGTCCCTTTTTGCCGAATCATCATTCCATTTCTCCTTCTTATCTTCTTTTGGAGCTAAGCCGAAACTAGCCTTCCCATATCTCATATTTTTCCTTTCTTTTTGAAACACTAAAAGCCGAAATTTACCTTGCCTAAACCAAAATTCCTATTCATTCCTTCCATTTCTTGTCATCTCAAGAACCAGCACCTACCACTTTTCCATTTTTCTTTCTTTTCTTCTCAAACTCTGGCCGATTCTTTTTTCTTTATCACATATAGCCCTTGCTTTATTTTAAGTCTAGACCGAATTCTCTTTGGTTCAAAGTATTGACGGATCCATCCCTTCTCCTAGAAGTTGTAGTGGCCGAATATCAGTGGTGTTTTGGAAGCCTTGCCTTAATCGTTGGTGGTGGTAAGCTTTTGGCCGAATGGCCATTTCTTCTCTTTTCTGTTCTTAATCGTTTGGATTGATTAAGAGCCGAATGTGACTTTGTTGTGAGTGCTAATCCTTTGGTGATGAAACCGATTGTGTTATAGGGCATCGGGGACTTCAAGGCGATCAAAGCGAGTCTCTATTATTGGGTAGTCATTTGGTTGTGCCGATTGTGGTAAGGGACCATTAGTTGGTTCGGGTATTGGTTAGAAAGCAAACCAATAGCAAGGTAAGGGTGTTCGACAATCCTTGTTGGTCTAATGGTGTTGGCCGAATGTCTTTGTGCCTAATCCCTTTGTTTGGCCGATTGTAGGAGTTAGCAATCGAGGACTTAGGTCGCTTTGGGTCGGGATTTCTAGGCTCGTATTATCGGTGTGTAACTAACACACTTATACCTAGTAATATAATTGATAACCGTGTGATGACTAATGATACTGATGATGATTGTTATGATACCCTAATGGGTATGATTCGGGACTCGGGTAAGTCGAAGATTACTATTTTTAATGATGAGTTATATGTTACCATGGATCAGTGGGTATATGTGACATGAAATATAGCATGAGATGCATGATTATATGATATGCATGATTACATGAGCATGGCATATTGATGGGTATTACGAGTTGAGGAAGCGGTGATGTTTTGTCTTGACGAGCACCAAGTGCTTTGTAGCTTACACCTTGTGACTTTGGGTCACGAGAGGTTTGGCACCTCCGAGGTTTGGTACCTCAGCGTCTCGTCCCGATGGCTCGGTACCACGATGGGTTGGCCCCACAGATGATTATACTGGGATTGACGCCGATGTTTTGGTAACACACGATGGGTTGGCCCCATCAATGATTTGTGACTACGGTCACCAGTGCTTTGGTAGCACATTGTGTCTTTGGGACACCAGTGGTTTGGCACCACATTGCGACTTGTCCACGTGGTTTGACCACCGTGGGTTGGCCCCACTTGAGATACGGATCGTCGCTAGTGTTTTGGTAACACCACGATGGGTTGGCCCCATCATCGTTGGATTTGTGACTTCGGTCACCAGTGCTTTGGTAGCACAACTGTGTCTTTGGGACACCAGTGGTTTGGGACCACATTGATGGATGTTATGTCTTTGGGACATCAGTGTTTTGGTAACACATTGTGACGGTATGTCACCAGTGGTTTGGTACCACACGGGGTAGAAAAGGCGATATGGATGGTTAGGATCGGGTTGCATTGATTATGATTACTATGTATGATGTGTGTTAGCATGTTGCTTTATCGGGAGCGGGATTTACACACTGAGTCACTCGACTCACCCTCTCCTTTGACATTTCAGGTGACTCGTAGACGCGGACTTGGAGCCGGGATGGACTCGGGGTGCACATGCCATAATAAAAGTGTTGCTTGGACTATTGAATTTGGGTACTTTAATTATTTATTTTCAGTTGGGTTTTATTTGGACTTGTAAAAGGCTTTATAATTTATGATTTATACTGTTTATGTTTTTATTTTAATATGCCTTAACAAATAAGTTGGTATGAAATCTACTAAAACTTGGAAATATAAAGATTTCAAAATTATAACGCAAGGTGTTTTCAACTATACCATCGGGTATCCCACTGATTCTATAAACCAAAAGAGATCAAATGGCTTTAATCGTGAAATCAAATTCTACTAAGTCTAAATTTTAAACAACTTGTTTTTCAAAAAAAAAGAACAAAGTTTTATCAAATCTACTGAGTACAATTTCGAAGTTTTCAAACACGTTTTCCCGTAACATACCGTTTCGGTCGTGGTGTTTGGACCGGGTTTGGGGTGTTACAATTGTGGTATCGAGAGCTAAGTTCAAAAGCTCATTTGTGGGCTTGAGGCCCAAATTGTTTTCAAAAAGTCTGCTTTTAAGTGTTTTTGGTTGCATACATGGTTTACAAGGCATGGCACCGAGTCTCCACACTGATTCGCCTGGTAAGTAATTCTAACTCTTACGTGAATTATTATTTGTAGAAGGGTAGGTGATATGGAACGAGTTAGATTTATAGGACTTGAACCTTAGGATTAGATTACTCAACCACTTGAACTAAAGCATAAGACTTAAAGCACTAAACAAATCTATGACTCAGCCACGGGGCTAGGGTGTGGTAACTCCTGTGACGCATGTCTAGGAGAGGATCCTAAGAGCTTGGTATTTAAGCGATCCTCGTGACTCACCTCCTCTTCGCAGTATCCCACCGTGCGTAGCTCGAGTTCACCCTGACCAAGAAGGCTAGGTCATAGACTTAACCTAACGACTAAAACCCGAAAAAGGGAATTAGCTATGTTTTCAAAAATACAACAACAACCCTATTGGTTTCAAATTCTTTTGCAATAAACTCTTTCAAACTCAAAATGTCGCATTTACAACAATTTTCTTGAAAAACTGATTTATGGAAAATTACAAAAAATGCCCTTAGGGGTAAATTACTAAAATGCCCTCGGTTTATAAAATAGCAACTCAATGATTTTGCCCCAAAATTTCAATTATGTTACGAAATTCAAACACTCTGTTTTACAAAATATCAATCAAAATTTTGATTTTGGAAAATTTACTGGCACGCTCGGTTTGTGAAAATTACTAAAATACCCCGGTTTCAAAACAAAGTATCTTACAAAATTTTCAAAGAACACTCTCAAATTTTTGGAATTTCAAATTGACCGGTTCTACGAAGTTTTAAAATGTCTTTTATTACGAAAATGCCCTGTAGGGAAAATGACGAAATACCCCTGGGTTAGAATGGGCAGCAATGTCCGAAGAGTGAATAGGTATGGAAAGGGTTAAGGCATGAATGTATAATCTCTTTTGGGTGAATAGGATAGAAGACTGAAACCTTGATTGCTCGAAAGAACCCCTGAATAAACTCTATTCATAAAATTTCTTTGCGATTAAGAAAGTGGAACGATACTAATGCATAAAAATCTTTTTAATCAGAAACGTGGATCGTTAGACATGAGCACTCGAGGCGGACGTGGTCGTAATACTCGTGGTAGAGGTAGGGGTAGAATGACGGTTTCTGAGCCCGTAGGATCTGGGCGGGTTCGAGAAAATGAGATGCTGGGATTCGCCACCACCGGTGGAGGTGGTGAGTTCCAAGATCGGGGCCCGAGACGATGCGATGCGGTCACAGCGATCTTTGCGGGTGTTGGAAAGAGTAGCTGGTGTAAGTGGTGGTGCGGGAGTTAGGAAATGCATTCTGGCGACTCCGGGCTAACGGGGCCGAGTTTTTCCGGGGTGTATCGGTGTTGCTCCTTGCACCTGCTGAATATTGGCTAGAGGCAACTGAGCGGATCATGGACGATTTGGATTTGACGATTGAGGAGAAACTTAAGGGGATTGTATCGCTTCTCCGGATGAGTCATACCAGTGGTGGCTCACGGTTCGGGACGAGTGTGGCGTAGAGGATCGACATGGGATTATTTCGTTTCTTACCAAAAGAAATACATCGGAGCTAGTTACATCGACTCCCAGCGAAAGGCATTTCTGAGGCTTGTTCAGGGGAGTAAATCTGTTGCTGAATACGAGGCTGAGTTCTTGAAGCTGAGTAGGTATGCCCGGGGCATTGTAGCCACTGAGCATGAGAGGTGTGTTCGTTTCGAGGATGGTCTGCGAGACGAGTTGAGGCTGCTGATTGCTCCACAGCAGGAGCGTGAGTTTGCTGTCTTAGTCGAGAAGGCTAAGGTAGCCGAAGGTGTTAAGGAGTCAGTGAGGCAGAGTATGGACAGGAGTAGGCTTAAGAGGAGCTTTGGGTCTTCTGGTTCGTCGGGTAATCCGCAGAAGAGGGCTAGACCGAGTGGGCAGAATCAGTCTGCTAGATTTGGTGCTGCTAGGCAGGGACCACCGCAGTGTAATCAGTGTGGTAAAACTCATTGGGGTGGTTGTTGGACTGGTGGTAAAGGTTGCTTCGAGTGTGGTTCTCTGGATCATCGCATCGGGGTCGTCCGCGTGGGATGGCGAGGATTCGATCCCGAGAGTCGGGCCGTGTCGATCTGCAGGGGTAATGGACCGCCACCGCAGAGGGGCCGTGGTAATGGCAGAGGTGGTAATGGATTTGGTCGAGGTCGTGGAGCACCGGGCAGAGGTGCGGGTAGTTACGAGGCACGACACTGGTTTGGTGTATGCGACTAGACGCCGCGCGAGGAGGCCGACGCACGGGCGTAATCACCGTGCGTTCTTGATTTTTGGTTCTCCTATCTTTGCTTTAATTGATTTGGGTTCCACGCATTCGTATGTTGCTAGTAGTATAGTTGAGACCATGGACTTAGATTCTCGAGAAATCTTCTAGGCGGATGAGCGTGCATTTAGCCTCTAGGTCACTCTGTAGTGGTAGATAAGTTGTATAAGGATGTACCCCTAGAACTCCAAGGGGTCATTTTTTTCGCGTCGATCCGATGGAACTGCCGTTTGAGGAGTTCGATCGATTCTCGGATGGGTGGCCGGTGAGGTACCAGGCCAAAGTGGATTGCGCGGCTAAGCGCGTGCTTCTATCGACGGATAAGGGAGATGAAGTGATTATGATAGGTAATAGGAGAGATTACTTATCCAATGTGGTATCGGCACTAAAAGTCGTAAAGATGGTCGGGGAAGGTCGCGCGCGTATGTGGTGCATGTGTATGCCTTGGAGGCTAAAGAGTCCGCTGTTGAGAAGGTTAAATGCAGTTAAGGAATTTGTCGATGTGTTTCGGAGGAGCTTCCGGTTTGCCACCGGATCGTGAGGTAGAGTTTGGGATAGATCATTGCCGGGGATGCGCGGTGTCTATTGCTCCATATAGGATGGCACCAAAGGAATTGGTGGAGCTTAAGGCTTAGATTCGGGAGCTGTTGGATCGAGGCTTCATTAGGCCAAGTGTTTCGCCGTGGGGGAGCGCGGTGTTATTAAATCAAGAAGAAAGACGGTTCGATGCGGATGTGTATCGATTACCGCCAACTGAATAAGCTGACGATTAAAAACAAGTATCCGTTGCCACGGATAGATGACTTGTTTGACCAGCTGAAAGGTGCATCGGTGTTTTCGAAGATCGATTTGAGGTCTGGGTACCATCAGTTGAAAGTTAAGGAAGCGGATATCCATAAGACGGCGTTTGGACTCGATGCGGGCACTACTACGAATTCTCGTAATGCCGTTCGGGTTGACTAACGCTCGGCGGCTTTTATGGATATGATGAATAGGGTGTTTCAGCAAGATCTTGGATCGGTTCGTCGTGGTTTTTATTGACGACATCTTGGTATATTCAAGGTCGGAAGAAGAGCATGATGCACACTTAAGAGTGGTGTTGCAAGTTCTGAGGGAGAAGCAACTATATGCTAAGTTCAGTAAGTGCGAGTTCTGGCTTAGTGAAGTGACGTTTTTGGGTCATGTAGTATCAGCTGAGGGGATTAGAGTAGATCCTCGGAAGGTTAAGGCGGTTTTGGATTGGAAGCCTCCTAAGTCGATCATTGAGATTCGAGTTTCACGGGTTTGGCGAGATACTCTGAAAGATTTGTTGAGGTTTCTCGTTAATTGCGGCACACCGATGACTAAGTTGTTAAGGAAGGGAGTTCCGTTCGTTTGGGTGAGAAAACAATGGAGAGTTTTGATAAGTGAAGAAGATCTTGACAGAGGCTCTGTTTTGATTCAACTTTGAGGTGGTAAGGAATTCACGATGTCTTCGCGATGCATCACACACGAGCTTGGGTTGTGTCTTTGATGCGAGAGGGTAAGGTTGTGGCTTACGCTTCTCGGCGGTGAGGCCACCACGAGGTCAACTATTCGACGCATGCGATTTGGAGCTAGCACCGTAGTCTTCGCTCTAAAAATCTGGAGGCACTACTTATACGGGGAGAAGTCAATAATCTACACCGATCATAAGAGCACAAAGTACCTATTGACTCGAAGGATCTCGAATTTGAGGCGCCGAGATGGGTTGAGTTGCTCAAGGACTACGACTGTTCGATCGAATATCATCCGGGCAAGGCTAACGTAGTGGCAGACGCGTTGAGCCGCAGGGTTGTTTCAGACTTAAGAGCGATGTTTGCCCATTTAAGTTTGTACGACGACGGGAGTATTCTGGCAGAGCTGCAGGTTAAGCCTACGTGGGTTGAGCAGATTAGAGAGAAACAGTTAGAGGATGAGGTTCTGAGTGCGCGTAGGGTGCAAGTGCAGAATGGTGGTTTGGAGGGTTACAGCTTGTCTAGTGATGAGGTTCTGTGTTTTCAAGGTAAGGCCTGTATGCCTAAAGATGTTGAGCTGAGGCAGAGGATTCTTCAGGACGCACATAGCAGTCCTTATGCTATGCATCCTGGAGGTAGCAAGATGTATAGGGATCTTAAAGAGCAGTTTTGGTGGCCTGGCTTGAAGAAAGAGGTGACCGAGTTTGTTGGGAAGTGTCTGACTTGTCAGCAGGTCAAGGCTGAACATCAGTTGCCGACGGGTTTGCTTCAGCCTGTGAAAATTCCTCAGTGGAAATGGGAAAGGATAACTATGGATTTCGTCAGTGGTCTACCGCTTACGCCAAGCAAGAAGGATTCAGTTTGGGTTATTGTAGACCGTCTGACTAAGTCGGCTCATTTCATTCCCGTGAGAGTGGACTATTCACTTCAGAGATTGGCGAAACTTTATGTGTCAGAGATAGTGAGGCTACACGGTGTTCCAGTTTCGATAATCTCAGATAGGGATCCGAGGTTCACGTCGAGGTTCTGGAGAGCGTTGCATCAAGCATTGGGTACTCGTTTGGATTTCAGCACGGCTTTTCACCCGCAGTCTGACGGGCAATCAGAGAGAGTTATTCAGATCTTAGAAGACATGTTGAGAGGTTGTGTTCTGGATTTCAGGGGCAGTTGGGATGAGTTTCTGCCGTTGGCCGAGTTCGCCTACAACAACAGCTACCAAGCAAGCATCAAGATGGCACCATATGAGGCGCTGTATGGTAGGAAGTGTCGCTCACCTACTTGTTGGACAGAGTTGGGAGAACGTCAGTTGTTGGGACCCGAGTTGGTTGCTGAGACAGAAGACAAGGTTAGGTTGATTCAGTCTCGATTGAAGGAAGCTTCAGACCGGCAAAAGTCTTATGCTGATCTTAAGCGAAGAGATATTGAGTTCGCTGTGGGAGATCTGGTTTTCTTAAAGGTCTCGCCTTGGAAGAAGGTACTGAGGTTTGGCAGAAAAGGCAAGCTAAGTCCGAGGTTCATTGGGCCATATAAGGTTTTGAGACGAGTTGGACCGGTGGCGTATCAGCTTGAGTTGCCAGCAGAGCTTAGTCAGATTCACGACGTTTTTCATGTTTCGATGCTTCGGAGGTACCGTTCAGATCCATCGCATGTAGTAGCGATGGAGAGATCGAGGTAAATCCAGTTTGACTATGGAAGAGGAACACATGCGATTTCTTGATCGGGATGTGAAAGTTCTGCGTAGGAAGTCCGTGCCTTTGGTTAAGGTACTTTGGCGAAATCATGGCGTGGAAGAAGCCACGTGGGAACCCGAGGATGCGATGAGACAGCAATACCCGCAACTCTTTTGATCAGGTAATTTCGAGGCCGAAATTATTTTTAAGGGGGGTAGAACTGTAATATCCCGGTTAGGGGCTATTTTGTTATTGCATGTTATTGCATGTGTTAGTGCTTGTTTGTGTTGCTATTTCGGTGTTTTAGGGGCTTAATTATAGGTTAAGTGTGTGCCTGAGTAGGTAGGAAAATTTTAGTTTTTGGCCTTAGGTGGGGGGAGCTGATTGAGTTGGGGCTTAAGAAAATAAAATGGAGTTTTATTGCACAAAAGAGGAGTTGGTGGAGTGGCATTGTAGGCGCCACTAAGGACTTGTGAATGTGACGCCACTTGCAGGGGGTGTGTTCCTGTGTTCAAGCTGCAAAGTGGCCACATTTTGCTTTCTTTTTGGACGGCATAGGAGGGAGGAGTTGTGTGTGATTTAAACTCCACCTTGGACTTGGTCAAGGGGTGACTTGGATGGTGGAGAGCAAATTAAGGAGGAGGACTTGTTCAAACTTATTTGAAATGGTGGCTTGGAGTAAAAGTAGGGATTTGGCCGAATGTTGGGGAGTTGTGGAGTGGGTGGACGGCTTGGTGGTGTGTTGTAGTGGGTAATGCCGAAATTCAATTGGAATTTTGAGGCATTTTCGGTCAAGTTGAAAGACTATTCTTTCTTTCTTTTGTCATTGAGTTTTCAAGAGAATTTCTCTCATTCTTTTACTCTTGGAACCGTAAGACCAAAACTCAAAAAGGGATTGCCGAAAGTTCATTTTATTTCTTGTCTCCTAAGGTGTTTGTAGCCGAAAGTTCTTGAGCCTCAAGCTAGTACCTCTTTTTGTCCCTTTTTGCCGAATCATCATTCCATTTCTCCTTCTTATCTTCTTTTGGAGCTAAGCCAAAACTAGCCTTCCCATATCTCATATTTTCCTTTCTTTTGAAACACTAAAAGCCAAATTTACCTTGCCTAAACCAAAATTCCTATTCATTCCTTCCATTTCTTGTCATCTCAAGAACCGAAAAAGCACCTACCACTTTTCCATTTTTCTTTCTTTTCTTCTCAAACTCAGCCGCCGATTCTTTTTCTTTATCACATATAGCCCTTGCTTTATTTTAAGTCTAGACCGAATTCTCTTTGGTTCAAAGTATTGACGGATCCATCCCTTCTCCTAGAAGTTGTAGTGGCCGAATATCAGTGGTGTTTTGGAAGCCTTGCCTTAATCGTTGGTGGTGGTAAGCTTTTGGCCGAATGGCCATTTCTTCTCTTTTCTGTTCTTAATCGTTTGGATTGATTAAGAGCCGAATGTGACTTTGTTGTGAGTGCTAATCCTTTGGTGATGAAACCGATTGTGTTATAGGGCATCGGGGACTTCAAGGCAGTCAAGCGGAGTCTCTATTATTGGGTAGTCATTTGGTTGTGCCGATTGTGGTAAGGGACCATTAGTTGGTTCGGGTATTGGTTAGAAAGCAAACCAATAGCAAGGTAAGGGTGTTCGACAATCCTTGTTGGTCTAATGGTGTTGGCCGAATGTCTTTGTGCCTAATCCCTTTGTTTGGCCGATTGTAGGAGTTAGCAATCGAGGGACTTAGGTCGCTTTGGGTCAGGATTTCTAGGCTCGTATTATCAGGTGTGTAACTAACACACTTATACCTAGTAATATAATTGATAACCGTGTGATGACTAATGATACAGTGATGATTGTTATGATACCCTAATGGGTATGATTCGGGACTCGGGTAAGTCAGTATTACTATTTTTAATGATGAGTTATATGTTACCATGACTGTGGGTATATGTGACATGAAATATAGCATGAGATGCATGATTATATGATATGCATGATTACATGAGCATGGCATATTGATGGGTATTACGAGTTGAGGGAGCAGTGATGTTTTGTGCTGACGAGCACCAGTGCTTTGGTAGCACACCTTGTGACTTTGGGTCACCAGAGGTTTGGCACCTCCAGAGGTTTGGTACCTCGGCGTCGTCCCAGTGGGCTCAGTACCACGATGGGTTGGCCCCACGATGATTATACGGGATTGACGCGGTGTTTTGGTAACACACGCGATGGGTTGGCCCCATCAACGATTTGTGACTACGGTCACCAGTGCTTTGGTAGCACATTGTGTCTTTGGGACACCAGTGGTTTGGCACCACATTGCGACTTGTCCCTGTGGTTTGACCACCGTGGGTTGGCCCCACTTGAGATACGGGATCGTCTGCTAGTGTTTTGGTAACACACGATGGGTTGGCCCCATCATCGTTGGATTTGTGACTTCGGTCACCAGTGCTTTGGTAGCACAACTGTGTCTTTGGGACACCAGTGGTTTGGGACCACATTGATGGATGTTATGTCTTTGGGACATCAGTGTTTTGGTAACACATTGTGACGGTATGTCACCAGTGGTTTGGTACCACACGGGGTAGAAAAGGCGATATGGATGGTTAGGATCGGGTTGCATTGATTATGATTACTATGTATGATGTGTGTTAGCATGTTGCTTTATCGGGAGCGGGATTTACACACCGAGTCACTCGACTCACCCTCTCCTTTGACATTTCAGTGACTCGTGACGCGGGACTTGGGCCGGATGGACTCGGGGTGCACATGCCATAATAAAAGTGTTGCTTGGACTATTGAATTTGGGTACTTTAATTATTTATTTTCATTTGGTTTTATTTGGACTTGTAAAAGGCTTTATAATTTATGATTTATACTGTTTATGTTTTTATTTTAATATGCCTTAACAAATAAGTTGGTATGAAATCTACTAAAACTTGGAAATATAAAGATTTCAAAATTATAACATAAAGGTGTTTTCAACTATACCATCGGGTATCCCACTGATTCTATAAACCAAAAGAGATCAAATGGCTTTAATCGTGAAATCAAATTCTACTAAGTCTAAATTTTAAACAACTTGTTTTTCAAAAAAAAAGAACAAAGTTTTATCAAATCTACTGAGTACAATTTCGAAGTTTTCAAACACGTTTTCCCGTAACATACCAGATTCGGTCGTGGTGTTTGGACCGGGTTTGGGGTGTTACACACTTCAAGGAAAAACTAGGGTTACACAAGGAAGAACAGGAAACACAAGTCAATGAAGAGCCGGCTCCACACAATGTAGAACCAGAGGAACCACTACAAGAACTTGTGGGGACATCAAATCACTATAAAATAAGAGACCAGGGCCGGTTAGATAAGGTCGAGCCTCACATCACCACAACAAACCCAAAGGAAAAGAGAGAACTCCTTCTTGAGGTACACAATATCTTCCCACAAGGAATAGTTGAGATAAGCAATCCAACATTTGGCACTTTTAAGGTAAACGCTTCTCGACTTCAATTTTGTCATAAAACTAAAAATATAAACATGAGGGAGGATGTTCAAACTTTCAAACCTCCCTAAAATTTTCAAATATGAGGAAAGTCTAGCTTAATACTATAAACAAGCGCTTTTCGGGAGGCAACCCGAGTACTAACACTACTTCTTTTTGCAATTTGATTTTATTTTCTCTTTTTCTTTTCCTTTTTCAACTAACCCAAAAGTACAAAATCCTAGATCACACGACCTTACACACAGCTGTGTTCGTGGTCGTGTGGACCACCAAAACCGCCACCCTGACAGGGCAGAGGTCATGCAGTCAGCCCAACCACCACCCCAACGTCACATATCCAACCACTCTCAACACGGGCACCGACAGACATGGCACGGCCGTGGCACCAACTGTGTGAGGCTATCGACTTCTATACCACGGATAGAACACGTCCATGCCACAAACTGTGTAAAATTACTGAGGTTACTGACTTATCGAGCACAGGTAAGACACACCCGTGACAGACACCCGTGCCTACAAGAAAAACATCACGAGCATGGGCGTAGATGGATCAAGCACGGGCATAGGGTGACAACACCTCTATAACATGGTCGTGTAAGGAGGCTGTGTAATTCGACACATCCTGGGACCACGGCCGTGGGGGAGCAAAACATATGAGCATCTATTTAAACCCCTCAACTCTTCCCCCTCCCTCCATCCGATTTTCACCCTTATTTTTGCTTCTCATTCTCTTCCATCTCAGATTCTTTACTCTAGATCCTTGAGCAAGCCAACACCATGCCAAAGGAAACCGAGAAAGCTAGGCATAGGCCCCTTAACAAAGAACATGAGTTCATGCTGGCAGCTTCGTCTCAACACCAAGCCAAGGACCTATGAAACCATTTATCTTTCGTTTCACATTTATCTTTTCCTTTATTTTCCTTCTTTTTGACTATCTTATGCTTAATTTATTTTATTTTATTTTGGTTTCTTAGTGTTAGGTTCTAAAGGCTGCTTGGGAATCATGCCACTTCCGCCACCGCCAGCACCTCCGTCGCCTTAGAAGTCACACCCACCTCGCGAACCACCTACCAATAAGGATTCTCAAGCCCCTTTTATCTCCTAGCCTTAGTCTATTTTCCTTCTTAGTCTCTTTCTCTTTATCTTTCTTGTCTTTATTTATATATTTAGTTTACTTTTATTAGATCTTAATAAAGCCTGGCTACTTCTCAAAGCGCTACCCAATTTCTTCATCTAGCGCAGGAACGTTATCCCGACTGACCATCACCGCCACCAAAGACACTCATTCGGGAAAACATCCACAAATCAGGGAGTAATTCTTCCCCCTTCTCTTTTGATTTATCTTTAAAATGTCATTATCTATCTTTGTACATTGAGGGCAATGTACTCCTTAAGTATGGGGGGGTGAATAGGTATTCTGAGAAAATGCCTAATTTGTCATTATTCTCAAACCTTGAGAATAAAAATGCCTAACTGTCTGCATTGTTCTCAAATCCCTGAATTTAATCTTATTTTAAAGTAATTTTCTCATATTACTAATTAAGATGAAATTTCTAATGATTTGTGATTTTTATTGATATATTTTGGAATAAGTCATAGTTAATTGGGCATTGATAATTAAATCTGAAGAATACTAGGGAATCAAGCATGATAAGTCTAATTTTTTAAAAATTAAAATTTTAGGTTGTCAACCGAAATTTAAATATTATCTTGAAATTTCAGATTTACAAGGCTGATGTCAAAAACACCCATAATATTTGTGAGAAATTGAGCCTTACAGACCATACATTCTTTTTCATGCTCACTTTTTGATTATGAGTGTGTCGACTATGAATTGTTATTCTAGAACTTGCCTTGATTATACATGTCAAGACCACAGTTATGATTTGATATACCGAGATGATAAAGGCACTTAGGTTTTGACCCACTTACTCTACTAAGTAGCCTGCCCTTATAATTAACCCTTAGTGAACCCCGTTGAGCCTAACAACCCTTTTTATTGACTTACCCGCTAATTTTAACCCCAAACCCTTTGTATTTGTTATCACCATTTATTTTGACTACCCCTTAATCGAGATTTGATTTGAGCCAGTTATCTGAGTTTATTATTCTGCTAGTTAAATTTATCTTGTATTTAGTTTGTTCTTAAAAAAATTTTAAAGTTTTCAATATTAGTAATATGGAAAGTGAGCTTACACAATCAAAGACTATTTCCCAAAAGGAAAAGCTCGTATTAGTAGCATTTTTTATTATTTTTAGTTGATGTAATTATTATCTTAGAAATTTTTAGGTAGGTAACCTAACAATTCAATCTCGATTCTAATCTTCTAATTTCAGCCTTTATCCACACCTTTAACCCTAGCCCCGTTACAACCCTAACAAAAACCTTTTGATCTGTTGATCATATCATTTTACAGTGGTGGAGATTTGATTTCCAGGCAAGCCTATGGAATTAACTTTTCATGTTCGACTTATGAGTGCTTAATTTTGACCCTTAAACACTTTTTGAGTGATTAGAGTGAATTTTTTGTGAGGATATCAATCCTTGTCGATTTTGAATTAAAGGTAATTATTTAGAGAAAGGGAAACACCTATGTTTTTCGTGCTACAAATTTATGACTTATCTTGTTTGAATTTTTAGGAATCTTTGAGTTGAATTATCCATGTATAAATTATCTATGGCTTAGGATAAGGCATTGTTGATAGGAATTATGAATCATGGAAAGTTCATTTTAACTGTAAGTTGAGAATTTTGCTTGAGGACAAGCAAAAGCTTAAGTGTGGGGGTATTTCATAAACCGTAAAAGTAACATATTTTAAGCTCACATTTAATATGCTTTTGGATGATTTATCCCTTGATTTGTGTAAAAAAGTGCTCTTAATCCTTTCTTTTCATGTCTTATACCCAGGAAAGCACCCGAGGATGAAAAGAACACAAAAGGGGCCTAAAACGAAGTAAATGGGCCTTTCCACGAAATCGACACGGCCTGGGCCAAGGACCACATGGCCTGTCTCGACGAACACCTGGAGCACGTCCTCATCACCACCGCAAACGGTCGTGCCAAAGCAGAAATCCAAACACGGTCAGGTCTCGATTTGCACTGGCGTGTGACATGGCCGTGCCTCTGTCGCTGGAAAGAGCAATTTCAATGGAAAAAAGGATACTTCAGGAGAAAGAATCGCATTCCAAGAGCCTATAAATATACGCCAAGTACCACCTTTGAAAGAGAGCGAAAGCTAGGCCAAAGAGCCAAGCCGAGAAGGTTAGAGTTAGGGAGTAACGCGAGGATAGCCAGTTGATTCATCCCAAGAAGCAGAAATTATACTCAAGACAATGAAATTCTCATTCAATCCCATCGAGGAGTTTTAGGATTTTTCTTATGTTTTGTTTTATCTTTTCTCTTGTGATGTTTTCTTTTACATTATGAACTAAACCCTCGGATACTTGAAGGGGATGAAACCTAGATGCATTTTTATTATTTGATTTTTAAGTTATATGATAAATTACTTAGTTTGTTCTTAATTATGTTTCTTAATCCAAATCCAATGTGCTTAGGTAGAGGAGGAATAGACCCTGCCTAAGAGAAAATCTAACATAATTAAGCGAAGTTGATCGGGCGCCTAGAGATAGGGTTACGAGATTTTGCTAGATTAGGTTGAAACCTAATATGGGAATCCATTAATCGATTTACTGCTTTCTTAGGAGGTTTTTATAAGCGAACGAGAGTTCCACTAGTTAACCTAGGATTAGACGTTATTCGCTTCGAGAGAGAGTTTAGCATAGGTTAAGGAGTCTCTCAGATCAAGCTAAGTAAAAGAAATCATATAATTTAAGGATAGATAATAAGAGAAGTTTAGGTGAATTCTTCCTAAAGGTATCATAAAAATCAACTGAGTCTTTTTCAAGTTATCCTCAAATTCATCTTTTTGTCTTTGTTCCCTTAGTTTAGTTGTCGTCAATTTAGTTTAAAAGCAACCTGTATCTTAGTTAGGTTAAATAATAAAAAGAAAGTTAGTATTAGTACTTTTTGTTCCTTTGGGTTCGATATCCGGTCTTGCCTAAGCTATTCTACTATTCGATAGGTATACCTGCCTTAATATCGTTGTCAGAGTTAGTCTCCAGGTTTGATCATTCTTTTATAAATATTTAAAACTCTGATTTCACAGCGATCACCAACTTATATGCCAAATAGGTCAACTAATTCACAAATAAACTAAGCATGATTCATCCACAACTTACCACTTCACCATAACCATTGTTCATCAAACACATATACTCACTTTGCATTAATAAGCTTACCATTACCTTGACTATTTCATAATCATGGAATCATACCAAAACCAAACATCATAAGCAAGACTTTTCATTCATTACACAACCATTTAACTAGCCATATCACTTGGCTATCCACATATTTCAAACATAACTCAAGATAACTAGCCTATACATGCCATACTTTAGTATATACATTTTCAAACGGGTACCAAAATAAGATTGAGTAGTGTGATGACGATCCTCGACGATTCCCCAAGCCTTCAGTAGCTGTAACAATCTATAAAACAGAGCAAACACACACAAAATAAGCTTTCAAAAGCTTAGTAAACCATATACAAATAAACTTAACGTAAATTGCACATAATTACATTGCTACTATGTAATTAATATTTCTCTAGTGCAATTTCATAATAAGATCTTTGACTCATTTGTATAGCCATATATTGTCAACATATCAAATCTCAAAGCATCACTTATGCTTATAGCACATTTAAACATATATCGTATTTTATTCATTGCATCTAGGTTCATATATCCACCTTTCATGCTTATACAAAACATACTCATCAAACGTACCTGAAACTGATATACAACTTACATAGTCATTCATTTCACGGACTTGCCTGAAACACCCCAAACCCGGCCCACGAGCCTTGACCGGATCTGACATGTTCATTAGGAAAAACCTTAACTAATTCTTGTTTGCATTTTGGAAAAATGTGATGATTTTGTGTTTGCCAAAGCATGTCGACTTTTAAAACAAATCTTGGCGTGTTGAAATAGTGAGATGTGATTCGAGTTTGTATTTTTAGGAAAACGTTTGTTTTATATTTTGTAAAATAAGTGGGGTCGCCGATTTTTAGAAATGGTTATTAAGTTGTAAACCGTAGATACTTAGGTGATAAAACATTTAGAGTTTTGTGAAAAACATTTGGTTAATTCATATACCAATTATTAAATGAAAGTTAACACTTAAAACATAAAAATTTAAACGTCTAAGTAGTGGCCTTATTACATCTAAAAAATACCAAATAAATCCCGAAAATAAAATAATAGAAAACGTAAATGCAACCGTTTGAAATCCCGAAAACATTCAGCATGGCCACCACATAGTCTCCGCTGACCCGGTCCATGTCACTGAGTATCACCTAAAAAGATATCCCACAAAGGGGTGAGTCAAACAGACTCAGTGTGTAACAGCCAACACAAAGTCCCAAACGATTTAGGCATATCAAATCACATATATATAACAAATATAAGTAATGATGCAATCCCGAACCCAAACCTAAATTTCCATCCTCTACACATCACCCGTACCTGCCATCACACCGTGGGGATTATTAAATCAACCCTCCATCCGCTACACACCATCGAAGGCAGTCGCTGCGGACGACATGCGCATCGCCCTTATAAATTGTGGCATAGCCACCAGATAATGTGACAAAGTCACCAGATAATAATACGTGACATAAGTTACCACATTCAGATTATGTGACATGAGTCACCAGATATTGTGGTAAAAACCACCAGATCGCTTCCCCTTTTCAATATCACCCATATGCCCATGCACAATACAAACATGCAAGAATCATGCCATATACCTTATTCCATCTTCATAACAAATTCACATATGTGCCATATTCCAAATGTTCATAACATTTATTAACATAATATTAAAGGTTACGTACCTGAATACTCTGTACCATTGTATGGTACCTTTAGCCACATTCTTAACTCATATGTTCATTAACACATATATTAATATCAATACCATAGATCTATTAGGAGTTAGTGTAAGGCTACACACCTGGTTACTATCGTGTTCACTGAATCCTGAAAGTCTGCCGAAACAGCTTATACTCCTCCCTAAAAATCAAAGTCAGAATCGGCTAGACACTAATACCTAATATGGCCTTGGCCGAATATTCATAATCCCTTACCTTGCGTATCTAAATCCCGAAATTGCTATCTATTAATGGGGATGTCGAAATACCTATATGATCTATGTTAGATCTGATTTTAACACTTAATGAACACCATAAATAGCCTTCGGCCCAAGATCACCCTTGCTTACCTTAGATCTAGAAATCGCGAAGATCTCCTCTTGAAGTCGGCTATATTAGGAATCCCGAAATTCCCCTTCAAGTATTCGGCCAAAGAACAATAATGGGGTTAGAGTCCAACTTTCAGCTAATCTAAAAGAAAGAGATAGGAAAGTTAAATGCTACGAATCCCTTACCAACTTAGTCGAATATCCTTACTTGAAACAGAGAGTTTCGGCTCCTAAGTAATTGGTCAAATCGACTTCAAAAGGATAGAGGAGCATTCCGCTATGTAGGAATAAGGAGTGAAATCAACCGAGCGTTGGAAACGTGATTCAGGTTAGAAACTAATTAAAGAAGAGAGAAACCGCAAGGAAGGAAAATCCCAAAAACTTACCAAACTAGAGAGGTGTATGCGGCTATGGTGCACCTTCGGGAAGAAGAGATCTCTCTTTGAAGATTCAGCTATGTAGATAGATGATAGGCACAAGGGATATACGACTTTCAGAGGGTTTTCGAGGAGAGGAGAAACACTAGGAAGTTTTTGGCTAGAAAAGAAACTTTGAGAAAAGAGAAGAGGGAAATTTCGGCCAGAGAAAGAGAAAAGAAAAACAAAGGAAAAAGATGGATACTCTGCTAATAATTTCGGCTACATACTCCAACACTAGCTTCTCCTCGTTTTTCTCCTATTTTTCCTCTTTTCTACTCATTTATCTCCTCCCTTTAGCCGAATTTTAAAAGGAATTTAATCACATCTAAAGCTCATCCCCTCAGTCTCCCCATGCCGTCCACCGCTGCTCATCATTGCTGCAAAATAAAAACTCCCTTTTGCTTCCCTTGCTGCTCGAACCTAGGCCCTTTTATCCTGCTTATGGCTTCACTTACTAAGGCCCTAAGTGGCACCTCCTTGCCACTTTTCCAAGCCCAATCTTGTGTCTAATTTCCCCTACAAATTCTCTTAAGGCCTATCAAGCTTAGCTCCACTTCAAGACTTAAAATCTGATAATTTCTAAGACATTCACCTACACTCTAAAGTTCTCAAAATTCATAAAACACATTCAAAATACACACAGGCATGCTTTCACATATATTTAAGCAAAAATGCACAAGCCCTAAATCCCAGATATTACAGTTCTACCCCCTTAAAATAATTTTGACCTCGAAATTACCTGGTTAAAATATGTGAGGGTGTTGCTATCGCATTGTTTCTTTCGGCTCCCACGAAGCTTCTTCCGATCCATGATTACGCCATAACACTTTGACTAGAGGAACTGATTTCCTCCGTAATACCTTCACATCTCGTTCCAAAATCTGAATCGGCTCCTCCTCGTAGGACAAATCTGGCCTTAGCTCCCCCTCTTCAACCGGCACTACATGAGATGGATCTGATCGGTAACGACGTAGCATAGAAACATTGAATACATTATGCATCTGCTTCAACTCCGGAGGCAACTCTAAATGGTATGCCACTGGTCCAACTCGCTTCAATACCCGATAAGGTCCTATAAACCTTGGGCTTAACTTCCCTTTGTGACCAAATCTCATCACCTTCTTCTAAGGCGACACTTTAAGAAACACCTGATCTCCCACAGCAAATTCTATTTCCTTGCGCTTGAGATCTGCGTACGACTTTTGCCTATCAGATGCTTCCTTCAACCATGCTCGAATTACCTCAACCTTCTCCTCGGTGCTTCATACGGTGCCATCCGAATACTGGCCTGATAGCTCTTATTATATGTGAATTCCGCTAAAGGCAAATATTCTTCCCAACTTCCTCTGATGTCTATCACACAGCCCCTCAACATATCCTCTAACACTTGAATCACTCGCTCGATCGGGTCATCATCGCGGATGAAATGCCGTAGTGAAATCTAGCCTGGTGCCTAGAGCCTGATGTAGCGCTTTTCAAAACTGAGACGTAAACCTTGGATCCCTATCTGAAATAATCGACACTGGTACTCTATGCAACCTCACAATTTCTGCCACATACAACTTCGCTAACCTCTGCAAAGAATAGTCAACCCGTACTGGGATGAAATGCGCGGACTTTGTCAATCGATCCACTATCACCCATACAGAGTCCTTCTTAGTAGGCGTAAGGGGAAGCCCACTAACGAAGTCCATGGTGATTCTCTCCCACTTCCACTGCGGAATCTTTATTGGCTGAAGCAACCCTAACGAAACTTGGTGTTCAGCCTTGACTTGCTCACACGTTAAGCACTTCCCTACAAATTCTATAACTTCCTGCTTAAGACCAGGCCACCAAAACTATTCCCGTAGATCTCTATACAACTTACTACCTCCAGAATGCATAGCATAAGGGCTACTATACAATTCCTGAAGAATTCTCCGCCTTAACTCCCCGTTCTTCAACATACAGACCTTACCCTTGAGTCACAATACTCCATCGCTGTTAACACCATAATCCTCTAGCCCCCCATTCTGCACTTGCCGCAACTTAGCACTTAAATCATCATCTGCCAACTGTCCTTCTTTCACCTCATTCAGCCATGTCGGCTTAACTCGCAATTCTGCCAACAAACTTCCATCGTCATACAGGCTAAGATGTGCAAACTTCGCCCTCAGATCCGACACTACTTTCCGACTTAGGGCATCTGCCACTACATTCGCCTTGACCGGGTGATACTATGTAGAACAATCGTAGTCCTTTAATAACTCCACCCACCTTCGCTTTCTCAGATTCAGCTCTTTCTGAGTCAGCAAATACTTAAGGCTCTTGTGGTTTGTGTAGATCACTGACTTTTCTCCATATAGATAATGCCTCCATACCTTAAGAGCAAAGACCACTGCTGCCAACTCTAAATCATACGTCGGGTAGTTAACCTCATGCGGCCTTAATTGTCGAGACGCATAAGCGACTACCTTCCCGTCCTGCATCAAAACACATCCTAATCCTGTGTGAGAAGCGTCACAATACACCACAAAATCCTTCCCTGCCTCAGGTTGAATCAAAACTGGAGCTTCAGTCAAAACCCTCTTAAGCTTCTCAAAGCTTTCCTGCTGCTTATCTGTCCATACGAAGGGTACCTCCTTTCTCAACAACTTTATCAAAGGTGCGGCTATTGATGAGAACCCTTCTACGAACCTTCTGTAGTAGCCTGCCAATCCCAAGAAACTACGAACCTCAGCCACAGACTTAGGTGGTTTCCAATCTAGCACAGCCTCAATCTTCTGAGGATCCACCCTTATCCCTTCTACAGACACCACATGTCCAAAGAATGTAACTTCCTTAAGCCAAAATTCACACTTGCTGAACTTAACATATAGCTTCTTCTCCCTTAACACTTGCAACACTGTCCGGAGCTGCTTATCATGTTCTTCCTCAGACTTGGAATACACTAAGATGTCGTCTATGAACACAACGACGAACTGATCCAAGTAGGGTTGGAAAACCCGATTCATCATATCCATGAACGCGGCTAGGGCGTTCGTCAATCCGAACGGCATTACTAGGAACTCATAATGGCCGTATCTTGTTCGGAAAGCTGTCTTATGGATATCTGCTTCCTTTACCTTAAGCTGATGATATCTAGACCGTAAATCTATCTTAGAGAATACCGCTGCCCCCTTAAGCTAATCGAACAAGTCGTCTATCCTTGGCAACGGGTACTTGTTCTTGATGGTCAGCTTATTCAACTGACGATAGTCTATGCACATGCGCATAGTTCCGTCCTTCTTCTTCACAAACAAGACCGGTGCTCCCCAGAAAGACACACTGGATCGTATAAACCCACAATCAAGAAACTCTTGGATCTGAGCCTTGAGCTCAACCAACTCCTTTGGTGCCATTCTGTACGGAGCAATTGACACAGGAGCTGTACCTGGCAGCAAGTCAATTTCGAACTCCACCTCCCTGTCCGGGGGTATTCCAGGTAATTCCTACGGAAAAACATCCACAAATTCCCTTACTGTTCTAGCTCCAGTAATTTCCCCTTCTTTTGCATCCAAAGCACTGACGAAGGTCAAAAATGCCTTGCACCCTTTATGAACCTTCTTTTCAGCCTTTAATGCGGAGACTACATTAGACAAATAATTCCTTCTTTCTCCTGTCATAATTATCTCCTCATCCTCTGGGGTCCTTAACTCCATTTGCTTAGCCGCGCAATCCAACTTAGCCAGATGTTCCACTAGCCAGTCCATGCCAAGAATGAGATCAAATTCTCCAAAAGGTAGTTCCATCAAGTCGACAGGGAATATCACTCCTTGAATCTCTAGAGGTACATTCCGAAATATCTTGTTCACTACTACAGTTTGACCTAACGGGCTTACTACAGTCATCTCCCTATCAGACAGTTCAGAAGCTATGCCTAGTGTTTCAACTACTCTACATGCAACGTAAGAGTGGGTCGAGCCAACATCAATTAAAGCAAAGTAAGGCTTGTCAGCTATAAGGAACATACCAGTTATGACATCCGGTGCATCTCCATCCTCCATCCGACGAACTGCATATACTAGCCCTGGCTGTCTTGCCTCTGTATAACCAACACCTCTGCCCGGTGTTCCACGTCCTCTTCCAGAACCATTACCTCTGCCAATCGGACCACGACCCCGCGGTGGCTGCTGTCCACCTCTTCCAGCCTGATTGAAACTTTGACCTATTGGTCGGCTCCCGTCTATTTTTATAGGACAGTCCTTAATCATGTGTTCTTTGGACCCGCACTTAAAGCATCCCCCTGTCTTCTTCCAACACTCTCCTAGGTGCATCTTTCCACATTGAGCACAAGTACGATACTGCCCTCCTGCAACAACCTGCTGACCTCGCGGCCCATCAACTCTAGGCCTCTTTTGAACATTCCCAGATGACCCTGATGATCCAAAACCTCTCTTTTGCCTATTCCAATCTGTATTCTGTCTCACAGAGTCCTTAATCCCTTCGGCTACCTTAGCCTTCTCCACTAACACAGCAAACTCCCGCTCCTGCTGTGGAGCTATCAACAACCTCAGGTCATCCCTCAGTCTGTCCTCAAATCAGACACATCGTTTATGCTCCGTAGCCACGATCCCTCGAACATACCGGCTCAACCTTAAGAATTTCGCCTCGTACGCTGCTACGGACTTGTTCCCTTGAACCAGCCCCAGAAATGCCTTCCTCTGCTCATCAATATAACTAGTCCCAACATACTTCTTTTGATATGCCACCTTAAAATAATCCCAAGTGAGTTCCTCAGCTGTAGCACCATCCCGAACTGTGAGCCACCATTGATATGACTCATCGCGAAGAAGCGACACCATTCCTTTCAGTTTCCTCTCAGCAGTCAGATTCAGCTCATCCATGATTCGTTCTGTCGCCTCCAACCAATACTCAGTCGTACTGGGTGCCACACCGGATACACCACGGAACACCTCAGCTCCATTATCTCGGAGTCATTCGGGTACAGATTTCCGAGCTCCCATACCTCCACCTGCTCCAGCCAGCATCTCAAGAACCCGCAGCACCGCATGCGATACTGCATCATCCCATGTCTGATCCTGATGCTCAACACCAGCAGCTGGTGGTGGGGGTGGTGGTACCTCATTTTCGGACCCTTGACCAGACCTAACGGGTTCCGATACGGTCATCCTGCCTCTACCACGCCCTCACACACTACGACCACGTCCCCTAGAACTCATGTCTACGATCGCGCTTTAATCTGTTTTAGAAAGTTTTATGCATTAGTCTTTGTTCCACTGTTTACCCACGAAGAAATTTTATGTAAAGGAGTTTAGTAGTAGTTCTTTCGATCATTACAAGGTTTTCATTTCAAGTATTCTACCCTAATTCGAGAGAAACATATCCATTCAATAGTATCTACTACACCCATCCACCACTGCACATTTTTTCGTCATTCCGATCCTGTGGGTATTTTAAGTAATTTGTCCTATATAGGGTATTTTGGAAATTTTCAAAATCAGGGTATTTTGATATTTCACAAAAATAAGGATTTTTGGTATTTTTGTAAAGTAAGAATATTTTAATAAAAGTCGAGGGTAATATGGTAATTTTTATAAACCAAGGGTATTTTAGTAATTTTACAAACCAGGGGTATTTGGGTAATTTTGTAAATCGGGAATATTTTAGAAAAATTTTGTTTTTCAAAATCTAAAAATAGTGTTTACAATCAAAGGGGTGATTTGGTGATTTTAAAAACTAAGATTTTTATAAAAAGTATGGCTAGTCCCCTTTCGGGTTTTAATTAGTGAATTTAGCCTATGAATAAGTCCTCTTGGTTAGGGTGAACTGTCACTACGCACTAGGTACGATTCGAGCGAAGAGGAGGTGAGCCACTAGGACTGCTTAAATACCAAGCTCTCCCTGAATCCAATCCTAGACATGCGCACAATGGTTGCCACACCCTAGCTCGGCGACATACTCACAGGTTTGTTTAATTAGGCTTTAGAGTTTTATGTAATTTTGTATTGAAGTAAGCTAATCCTAGGGTTCAATAACTTAATATACTAATCTACGTTCCCGTTATACCCACATACAAATCATACAATAAATCATACAACAGTTAGGGGTACTTACCTGGTGGACTTCGGGTCGGAGAATTAGGTGCCATGCCAGAAAACCTGCTTAATTCCAAGAATTTTTTTTACAAAAATTTATTTGCGCTTAATTTTGAAAACGTTGTGGGCTTTAAACCCAAGGACGAGAGTTAAAACCTGGCTCTGATACCAAACTGAAACACCCCAAACCCTGCCCACGAGCCTTGACCGGATCTGACATGTTCCTTAGGAAAAACCTTAACTAAATCTTGTTTGCATTTTGGAAAACTGTGATGATTTTGTGTTTGCCAAAGCATGTCGGCTTTTAAAACAAATCTTGGCATGTTGAAATAGTGAGATGTGATTCGAGTTTGTCTTTTTAAGAAAATGTTTGTTTTATATTTTGTAAAATAAGTGGGGTTGCCGATTTTTAGAAATGGTTATTAAGTTGTAAACCATAGATACTTAGGTGATAAAACATTTAGAGTTTTGTGAAAAACATTTGGTTAATTCATATACCGATTATTAAATGAGAGTTAATACTTAAAGCATAAAAATTTAAACGTCTAAGTAGTGGCCTTATTACATCTGAAAAATACCAAATAAATCCCGAAAATAAAATAATAGAAAACGTAAATGCAACCGTTTGAAATCCCGAAAACATTCAGCATGGCCACCACATAGTCTCCGCTGACCCGGTCCATGTCACTGAGTATCACCTGAAAAGATATCCCACAAAGGGGTGAGTCAAACAGACTCAGTGTGTAACAGCCAACACAAAGTCCCAAACGATTTAGGCATATCAAATCACATATATATAACAAATATAAGTAATGATGCAATCCCGAACCCAAACCTAAATTTCCATCCTCTACACATCACCCGTACCTGCCATCACACCGTGGGGATTACTAAATCGACCCTCCATCCGCTACGCACCATCGAAGGCAGTCGCTGCAGACGACATGCGCATTGCCCTTATAAATTGTGGCATAGCCACCAGATAATGTGACAAAGTCACCAGATAATAATACGTGACATAAGTCACCACATTCAGATTATGTGACATGGGTCACCAGATATTGTGGTAAAAACCACCAGATCGCTTCCCCTTTTCAATATCACCCATATGCCCATGCACAATACAAACATGCAAGAATCATGCCATATACCTTATTCCATCTTCATAACAAATTCACATATGTGCCATATTCCAAATGTTCATAACATTTATTAACATATTATTAAAGGTTACGTACCTGAATACTCTGTACCATTGTATGGTACCTTTAGCCACATTCTTAACTCATATTTTCATTAACACATATATTAATATCAATACCTTAGATCTATTAGGAGTTAGTGTAGGGCTACACACCTGGTTACTATCGTGTTCACTGAATCCCAAAAGTCTGCTGAAACAGCTTATACTCCTCCCTAAAAATCAAAGTCAGAATCGGCTAGACAATAATACCCAATATGGCCTTGGCCGAATATTCATAATCCCTTACCTTGCGGATCTAAATCCCGAAATTGCTATCTGTTAATGGAGATGTCGAAATACCTATATGATCTATGTTAGATCCGATTTTAACACTTAATGAACACCATATATGGCCTTCGGCCCAAGATCACCCTTGCTTGCCTTAGATCTAGAAATCGCGAAGATCTTCTCTTGAAGTTGGCTACAATAGGAATCTCGAAATTCCCCTTCAAGTATTTGGCCAAAGAACAATAATGGGGTTAGAGTCCAACTTTCGGCTAATCTAAAAGAAAGAGATAGGAAAGTTAAATGCTACGAATCCCTTACCAACTTAGTCGAATATCCTTACTTGAAACAGAGAGTTTCGGCTCCTGAGTAAATAGTCAAATCGACTTCAAAAGGATAGAGGAGCATTCGGCTATGTAGGAATAAGGAGTGAAATCAACCGAGCCTTGGAAACGTGATTCAGGTTAGAAACTAATTAAAGAAGAGAGAAACCGCAAGGAAGGAAAATCCCGAAAACTTACCAAACTAGAGAGGTGTATGCGGCTATGGTGCACCTTCGGGAAGAAGAGATCTCTCTTTAAAGATTCGGCTGTGTAGAAAGATGATAGGCACAAGGGATATACGACTTTCAGAGGGTTTTCGAGGAGAGGAGAAACACTAGGAAGTTTTCGGCTAGAAAAGAAAACTTTGAGAAAAGAGAAAAGGGAAATTTTAGCCAGAGAAAGAGAAAAGAAAAACAAAGGAAAAAGATGGAAACTCTGCTAATAATTTCGGCTACATACTCCAACACTATCTTCTCCTCATTTTTCTCCTATTTTTCCTCTTTCCTACTCATTTAAAATAACTTGATTAAATCGACAATTATCTCCTCCCTTTAGCCAAATTTTAAAAGGAATTTAATCACATCTAAAGCTCATCCCCTCAATCTCCCCATGCCGTCCACCTCTGCTCATCCTTGCTGCAAAATAAAAACTCCCTTTTGCTTCCCTTGCTGCTCGAACCTAGGCCCTTTTATCCTGCTTGTGGCGTCACTTACTAAGGCCCTAAGTGGCGCCTCCTTGCCACTTTTCCAAGCCCAATCTTGTGTCTAATTTCCCCTACAAATTCTCTTAAGGCCTATCAAGCTTAGCTCCACTTCAAGACTTAAAATTTGATAATTTCTATGACATTCACCTACATTCTAAAGTTCTCAAAATTCATAAAAGACATTCAAAATACACACAGGCATGCTTCCACATATATTTAAGCAAAAATGCACAAGCCCTAAATCCCAGATATTACATTGCCCATTGAACCATTTGGAACTAAATAGGATACTTAGAGTACTTGGGATAATCATACAATGCCAACGTCCCAGACGTGGTATTACTTGTACTCAGATATAGATGCCACTGTCCCAGACAGGGTCTTACACGAATCAAATACGATGCCAATGTCCCAAACATAGTCTTACACGTAAATCTCATATTGATGCCAACATCCCAGACATGGTCTTACACAAAATCTCGAATCAACGCCAATGTCCCAGACGTGGTCTTACATGATCTTACATACGGAAACCTATGTCATGACATATGTAATCCTATCTATTCCTAGGTTTGTACGGGACTTCTCGGACTTTGTTATACCATCGATTCTTCTTCAGATTTCATGTACTCATCATCTCATATACATTTATCATGATAAATTTTCATATGAACATTCAAATATCAATGTAAATACATTTATTTGTATATAGACTTACCTCAGATTCAAATAACATACGAAATCGACTACTCGATCACTTTCGACTTTCCGCGATCTAAATTCGTTTTCTTTGGTTCTTGATCTATACATATTCAAATTTAATCCATTTATTCACCAAATCATTCAAATTTAATCCATTTATTCACCAAATCATTCATTTCAATCAGAAAAACACATATTTAGGGCAATTTACAAATTAGCTCTCACATTTTCACATTTTGACATTTTAGTCCCTACTTCACAAAATCACAAAATACACATAATTTGCTTGTACCCATGCTTAGCCAAATATTCACTATAATCATACCAATCCATACATTCCATTTATTTCACAATTTAGTCCCTCAAAATATTATTTTCACAATTTAGTTCAAGTTACTCAAATTCACTAAAAATCCAAAGACAAACTATGTTAATCTGTCACACATCTTTCATATTTCATCCTCAAACATCACAAAACTTGAAAAATCATCAATGGCATATTTCACATTCATCATCAATTCACAAAATTAAGGCATGGGTTTTCAAGAACACAAAGCAACGAATACAAAAACGTAGAAATTATCAAAAGTCGAAACCAAAACATACCTTAATTTTGCTTGAACATAGATGAAACCTAGCTTGATATTTTTCTTTTGTTTTCTTATCTTATTTGGCCAAAGATGATAAGAAAATGGCCATTTTTCATGCTCTGTTTGATTATATTATCATTAATTATCATTTTCCCTTTACCCTTAATGACATTTTCATTAAAATCATTTAAACTGTGGACATAATTGTCCACCAACTTAATAATGGCATAATAACCTCTTAAGGACTTCACATAATAAAAACAATAACAAATAGATTCCCTTACATAAAGCATGCTAATTTTGCATTTAATGCATTTTAGTCCTTTTCTCTAATTAAGCACAGAAACAGACAAATTAATTCACGAAACTTTTAGACATGCTCAATCATATAATGCAGACATGGAAAATAATATTAAAATACTTTTTTGACTCGGATTTGTGGTCTTAAAACCACTATTCTAACTAGGGTCTAAACTGGGCTGTTACATGGTCATTGATGATATCTTGATATATTTGAAGTCTGAGGTAGAGCTTGATAAGCACCTGAGAATTGAGTTGTAAGTGCTGCATGAAAAGTAATTGTTTGGGAAGCTTAGCAAATTTTAATTTTTGTTATCAAAAGTTATCTTTCTTGGGCAAGTTATTTCGGTTAAAGGGATCCAAGTTGATCCCAAAAAGATTGAAGCCATTCTACAATGGAAATCTGTAACACCCCACACCCAGTCCGGTCGCCGAGCCCGAGTACCAGGACACTACACCACCATCAAACAACATATGCAACAATACAATTATCAAATTTCATGCGATCATTTTTTTCATGGCATTTATACAAGTTTTATAATGAACATATAATGATTATCAATAGGACATGTTGATATACTTCGAACGAGCTTATAACATCAAGTAATCATGCTTTAGGATCATTTAGCCATTTTTACAAATATGTCATGTATGTATCGATACTATGCATGTTGCATCGATAATTCTCTCAAGTGGCATTGATATTGTTTCTCGTTCGGAAATCCAACTATCAGAAAATATCGGTACCACTCAACAAGTATCAATAATTTCACCCCGAGTATCGATACTCGTGATAAAATATAGATACCAACTAGCAAAACTAACTTTCTGCACCTCGAAATTTTCAAAGGTATCATTTTTAACAAATGAAGATCGAAACCTGATAACGGCCCGTCTCGGGTTAGGAGGCGAATCGTTAAAGTTGCCCGATCGTAAATTAGACAGTTTCTCGTTCAATTAACAAAGGGAATAATTTTATTGGAAATGATATCTTTGAAATGAAAAGATAGGTGATGGATTGAAATGGATACGTATTTGAAACAAGAAAGAACCTTTAATAAAAATTAAAGACCCGAATCTTATAAGTTTCAAATTGATGGAATGAATTTCGAAATAAAACCGAGACCCACTATCTAGCGAGATAGGAGCCAACGGTATAGGTAGATGAACGCCACACCCGAAAGGATGATAAGTTCAAATAAGGAAAGAACGACGCCACTAGAAAACTAGATAAGTCAATTCAAACCTCGAGAATTTAGGAGAGTGAATACTCACCAAAAGAAAATTTTCTTTCATTCAAATTCAAGTTCTGTTTTTTTTACAAAATGAAATATGCAAGTTATTTATAGGCTCTTTCAAATGATAGCCGAAATAGGAAGAATAAATTTGAGGGCTTCAATCTCTTGTTGTGCCACGAGTAGTTGACTTGGTGAGACTTTGGTGAACATTCGGCCAAGGGAGAATCATGGAGATAGAAAGTATAGCCAACTTGAAATTAAAATAATGCATTTACCTAATCTCCATCAAAGTTTGCTGCCACTTTCATTTGTCATAAATAGCATTCGGCCATTACTAGCTTTTGCCATAGATTGACTAAAATTTGTGTGTGCCTTCCCATTTTAATAAACAAATGATTCCATTTCCACCACATGCTTTGCCGTCCATTCCTTTGTTTACAAAAGACAAAATCCTTATTTGATGATCCATTCTTCAATTGTTTATTCCATGGTGGTTTTTGAACTCCCATTTATTTATTTCAATCATGCATATTTTATTCTTGTGCCATCCCACATGCATTTATTCATGCTATGCCGTTTGCTCCCTCCCCCAAATGCTTGAATTTAAAAATTCCATTTCATCCATCATGCTTCCACTTGCTTTAAAAAAAAATCAATCCTTTAATTTCTTTTATGCTCCATATTTTAATAACCCCAAAGCTCTCCCATATATCCCAAATAGTGCCGTCTACTATATTCACAAGAGGACAAGAATTGTGTTTTTTTATTTTATTCAAAGCATGCCACCCCTCTCCCCTTAATCAACACATGTTCTTCCTTTTATTTAATTTATGCCTAACACCACATATATCCTCATTGCCATTCAAATCCCTACTAATCACACACTTGCACTTTTCATTTATTTACCCCCAATATTCCCTAGTCATGCCGTCCCATGGTGGTTCTTCATGCGTCCAACTTAAATAATTTCAATATGTGCTTGCTCCAATTTAAGATTTCTTTAATTCTTTAATTCCCCATTGAATATGTGTTCATGGCCAAATGCATCCTTGCGTATTTACCTATAATAACACAAGACCAAACATTAATTTTGAATAAAAATTATTTTGAACAAAAGTTAAAAATACTCTATTTTAAACACTATATATATTAATATGATACTAATTATTTGGCAAATTAATTTGCTATAGAAAATCAATTAAACAAATTAAAATATTTAATTCGTTTAATTAAAATTCAGCAATTTAATTTTCAACAAATTCAAAGACTCGATTTATTTAAAGCAATAAAATTAAAAATTTGGAGTCGAGCTTCGTTGACTTGAAAATTCGGTGGGTGCCCCGGGCGTGCCCGTATCATCCCCTCCCTCTTCAAGACGATTCGTCCTCGAATCGACCCGTTGGTTGATCGAACAAAACTCCTTGTTCGACTTCCCTTGATCAAACGGGATGGATGATAAACGTGATACCTGCAAAGGATAACCAAGAATTAGCAAGATCCAGTTCAAACAAAATTGCAATCCAGATATGGGCATCACAAGACAAATAGTTCTCAAGTAATCAAGCATAAATACATTATCATACAAAATGATCAAGGCCTTGTCAAAATTTTGAAACAAAAGAGGATAAGCTTCAAAACATGCACAAGATTTAAATGTATTCCACAAGTTAAAATAACCATGCGAATAACACATCAAATGATAGATATAATCGTCAACAAAGTAAAACGATATGACACACAAAATTGAACATTCAAATCTTGTTTTGTATTCGCACATGAATAAAAATGATCAAACACAAAATTCTTTTTGTCTTCTTTTAAAACAAATAGACCATCAATAAACAAAATAGGGCATTCAAATAATTCATGATCTAAATGCTTTACAAAATGGCAGTCATCATTATGAACTCTTTCAACATCAAAAATGAACAAAAATATTTTAACAAATGCTTCATGACACTTATTGCAAACAATTATATTTTTGTCAAGAACTAAAACAGATAGTCCATTATCCAACAAGATAGAATAATGAAGAACATCACGTTTCAAAAATTTTACAAGAGTTGATTCAACAACGTGATTTTTGTCAACATCCGAAGAACACAAAATGGGTTCATAAGGTTCAAGTGTCTTACCTTTGGGTGTTGAAAGAAAGAATTCGACTTTACCTTTACGTGTGGTATGACAAAAGTCATTCTTACCTTGCTTGTCATCACAAGCTAAAACTCGAAGTTCGAATTTATCTTGCTTGATTAGGACGAACTTTCTCTCCTCGGGCATGTAATGTAGCCGATGCTTTATGTGCGAATCAACATTTTTCAAAAAAATGGGAAATCCATGTACACGAATTGCATATACAAATATAAAATTTGCTTAAGAAACGATAAAAATTGAAAACAAGGTTGACAAAATTCGTTACCTTATTTAAAAACCAAGTATCAACACAATAGGAATTTTTCACACATATTTGATGATACTTGAGTTCTCCACAAAACAAATCGAAACATATGCCCGATTTATGGGACTTAGGTTCCGAAAAATCAATCATGTTAAACCAATAAGAATTATGTACGCTCAAGATGAAACGATCAAAACTTTTAACATATTTCAAAATGTATTTACAAAAGCTCAATGCTTTCATTTTAGACAATAAATTAATCTCATAATAATTACTATCAAACAAATTGGGGTTAGAAGAAAAATCATATTTATACAAAGAATTCGATGGAGATTGAATTACTTCAGAACACTTTCTTTCCTTACCTTCCTTACCTTTTTTACTCAAATGAATTTGCTTTTCTTCGGGAAGGTACTAAAGTTGGAAATCATCGTGCCATACATTGGACACCTGAAATGAAGAAACAAAAGAACATAATTCCAAGGAGTAGTAGAAAAACCACTCTCTTTTTCTTGCTCGTTTTGTTCTTTTTTCTTTTTTTCAATTTCTTTTTCATTTTTATTTTCTTTTCTCTCATTTTTATTTTCTTTTTCAATTTCTTTTTCTTTTTCTTTTTCTTCTTTTTTTCTTCTCTCGAGTTCATTCCATATTCGCTCGTTTTCTCTCATGATCTTCTCTTGTCTTTCTTTTCTTTTTAATTCTTTTTCTCTCTTCCTTTCATTATGACAAGAAGACGATACAAAAGAATCAAAATGAGTAAAATTTTGCTCAAGAGAAGGGATAGTGTTCTCAAAGATATCTTGATGAGTTCTTCGGGGAGAATACTCCATGGACGCTTTCTTGGAAATTCCTGAACGAATATGCCGATCAACTCGCATGTCTTCTTGGAGGGAATAAGAATCATAATATGTACCACTTTGAGGATAATCTTTCATGGATGAATACTGTTTCGAACTTCTTGAGGAATAAGAATTTCGATCACAGTCTCTTCTCGAATATTCTTCGAAAGTGTGTCTTCGGGATGATCTTGACTCCGTCCTTCGACTTGAAGAAGGTCGATCTCGTTGGTCTCGTTCCTCGATCCGATCCAAGTGCTTTTTCAACTTGTTTATGGCTCTTCGCATTTCATTCAACAAGTATGGGTAGTCATTGGATGAGAACTCTTCTTGAGACATATTTGTTGCTGAAAAATAAACTATTATAACAAAGGGAAATAAACCGACAAAATTAAAATACCTTACCACAAAATCTCACAAGTCACTCACAAAGAAATTTCGCTCACACTCGTATTTCACTCGTATTAAGGCTTTTCTTTGATGAATCACTCGTGCCTTTTGCCGATATTTCTCACAAATTCGTATTTCGTTTTTCGAAAGACTTATTTGCTTGAGGGTCAGCTTTTAAAATTGGTACAAGGAAAATGATGTTATGGGGTGGAGGTCGGCTAAAAAAAAAAATTTGGTATAGTGGTGTTGGAGTGAAGAAGGGTGGTGAAGATCGGGAAAAGAAGTAATGAAACAAAACTTGCAAACTTTCACACTTTTTTTTTTTTAACTTTGAACTTTTTTTTTCTGAACTTTTTTTTTATTTGAACCCCTTTTTTTTATCTCTTTTTTTTTTTACTCACCAAAAGGCATTGGGCTAGTTGAATACCGAATGAAGCTTAAGCTAACACGACTAAATCAGCTTGAAGAAAGGTGCGAATCAAGCTAATTGAGCATGAAGCTGGAAAGCAGTTTAATGTAGAAAAGCCAAGAGATGATCAAGATATGTTGGAGGAGGTAACAATTGCGGGGAAGTCAACTATAGTTGATTCCCAACATCTTATAGAGCTAACTAATTATACAGACAAGGGCTCGTCTCAGTTAGTATACTTTGTAAAACACTGGGAATATAAGCAAGCGAATGTCGTTCGTCTTCTTAGAGAAGAACTTGACAATCTAAACAGGCCAAGGTAGGAAGAGGGTTCTTTTTTTTTTTTAAACTTCAAATATGCTAAATACAATGAAAATAAAATACAGCTTTTTTTTTTGGATTTTTTTTTTGAAACTTACTCGGAAAAACTCAAGACGATCAAAATGTGCCTAATTTAATTGGCTCTGATACCAGATGATAACGGCCCGTCTCAGGTTAGGAGGCGAATCGTTAAAGTTTCCCGATCGTAAATTAGACAGTTTCTCGTTCAACTAACAAAAGGAATAATTTTATTGGAAATGATATCTTTGAAATGAAAAGATAGGTGATGGATTGAAATGGATACGTATTTGAAACAAGAAAGAACCTTTAATAAAAATTAAAGACCCGAATCTTATAAGTTTCAAATTGATGGAATGAATTTCGAAATAAAACTGAGACCCACTATCTAGCGAGATAGGAACCAACGGTATGGTATTTCGAAATAAAACCGAGACCCACTATCTAGCGAGATAGGAACCAACGGTATAGGTGGATGAACGCCACACCCGAAAGGATGATAAGTTCAAATAAGGAAAGAACGACGCCACTAGAAAACTAGATAAGTCAATTCAAACCTCGAGAATTTAGGAGAGTGAATACTCACCAAAAGAAAATTTTCTTTCATTCAAATTCAAGTTCTGTTTTTTTTACAAAATGAAATATGCAAGTTATTTATAGGCTCTTTCAAATGATAGCCGAAATAGGAAGAATAAATTTGAGGGCTTCAATCTCTTGTTGTGCCACGAGTAGTTGACTTGGTGAGACTTTGGTGAACATTCGGCCAAGGGAGAATCATGGAGATAGAAAGTATAGCCAACTTGAAATTAAAATAATGCATTTACCTAATCTCCATCAAAGTTTGCTGCCACTTTCATTTGTCATAAATAGCATTCGGCCATTACTAGCTTTTGCCATAATTGACTAAAATTTGTGTGTGCCTTCCCATTTTAATAAACAAATGATTCCATTTCCACCACATGCTTTGCCGTCCATTCCTTTGTTTACAAAAGACAAAATCCTTATTTGATGATCCATTCTTCAATTGTTTATTCCATGGTGGTTTTTGCACTCCCATTTATTTATTTCAATCATGCATATTTTATTCTTGTGCCATCCCACATGCATTTATTCATGCTATGCCGTTTGCTCCCTCCCCCAAATGCTTGAATTTAAAAATTCCATTTCATCCATCATGCTTCCACTTGCTTTAAAAAAAAAATCAATCCTTTAATTTCTTTTATGCTCCATATTTTAATAACCCCAAAGCTCTCCCATATATCCCAAATAGTGCCGTCTACTATATTCACAAGAGGACAAGAATTGTGTTTCTTTATTTTATTCAAAGCATGCCGCCCCTCTCCCCTTAATCAACACATGTTCTTCTTTTTATTTAATTTATGCCTAACACCACATATATCCTCATTGCCATTCAAATCCCTACTAATCACACACTTGCACTTTTCATTTATTTACCCCCAATATTCCCTAGTCATGCCGTCCCATGGTGGTTCTTCATGCGTCCAACTTAAATAATTTCAATATGTGCTTGCTCCAATTTAAGATTTCTTTAATTCTTTAATTCCCCATTGAATATGTGTTCATGGCCAAATGCATCCTTGCGTATTTACCTATAATAACACAAGACCAAACATTAATTTTGAATAAAAATTATTTTGAACAAAAGTTAAAAATACTCTATTTTAAACACTATATATATTAATATGATACTAATTATTTGGCAAATTAATTTGCTATAGAAAATCAATTAAACAAATTAAAATATTTAATTCGTTTAATTAAAATTCAGCAATTTAATTTTCAACAAATTCAAAGACTCGATTTATTTAAACCAATAAAATTAAAAATTTGGAGTCGAGCTTCGTTGACTTGAAAATTCGGTGGGTGCCCCGGGCGTGCCCGTATCAAAACCTCTACTTCAAGTTGGAAAAATACAACATATATGAGCTGTCCAATCATCCATACCTATAACAAATCAACATGCAATGATTATAACTCTTAAAAATCATCATAACATAATTATAATCAGTTCAAAACATCGAATCATATCTAAATAAACATGTGATTAATCAAGTACCAAGTCTCATAAATCTTGAAAGCATTAACTCTAAAGTAACCACCATAATAACATAGTAAATATCAACATATGTCCACCACATTTCCTTATTCCCCAAAACATATTCAATAATTAAACACCTACAAAAGAAAAGACTTGCTTGGATCACCCCTAACAGAGCCACGCCACTCACACCGACAGGCAACTAATCTACAAAGTTTAAGAAGGGAGAGGGTGAGCTTAACAAGCTCAGTGAATGCTCAGAATAACCACATTGTACACACAATATCAAAGGTTCATCAAGAGCATACTACAACTCATTCACAACCATATTCGATTTAAGTCATAATTACATATTCATGCTTCATTAATTCATGTAACAATAATTCATCAAGTTTAACTTATATATTCACAGGTATTCACAAATTATATGAAAACGAACAAAACGACAATTACATATGCAATTTTAGTATGAGGACATACTAACTTTTTCATGAAACTTAAATCGACTCATTTAGCATATTATTCACATGTTTTTGCATCCATCTCACATCGTTTTATTACAACATATAAGATCACATTTAATGATAATTTGCATAGTAACCACATACTCATTTAGGCATACATCACATTATACATATATACATTTTAAGATAATTTTGCTTAGCTCACATTCCCTTATCTGTCCAACATGTCTCAGGGCGTCAACTCCCAAATCACATAACAGATATAGGTGAGTACTCACAATCCTATGGTATGCCAACTATATCCAATGGTCTCATAAGGTTACAAAGCCAAAATATCCACATCATAATTACATATTTTTAATTATTGATTTAATGCACATCATCTCTGTTCATATTCGTCAACTCACATCACAAACTTGTACACAATGCATGCTTATCGAATTCACATTTAATTGCAGTTAAAGTGCCACAATAATGCTCATTTAGCCATCATATATCTATCAACATATGAGTGCATTAAAATCAATTTATCACATACAAAAACCTATTACATTAGCATCATATTCCACAATGCAACATATACATACTTACTATCTTTTGCACACTTTCACTGCACAATCGCTAACACAACATCATCATTGTCATTCGACATATTTAATATACCTACAATACAATAAAATTCAAAATATTGCATCACAATAATCAATTCATAGTTATTCACATTCACATAATTTGTGAAAATAAAACAAGGAAAACATAAAGCTTACACTCATAACTTAGGATAGAGGATTAGGCTATTCCTAAGCTCCTAATCAACACTAAGAATCATGTCTAAAGATGTTTGCTATGTGTTCTTTATTCTTGTTTACAAAAATGTTAGCTTAATTTTATTTAAGCTAGGATGATTGTTTTGATTAAATAATATTTATTTGATTCATGCTTATAATGTTTGTGCCTCAATCGATCATGTTTTCAATTAAAATCAAGTCTATATTTCGTTCATATATGATTCACATGCACCTGAACTAGTTGAGCAATCCTGACCAAATGACGGCTAATGGATACATAATTGAAATGTGCATGCTCAATTTAGATCCTGACCCGATTAAATTGTAGGTTGCATAACAACTCTGACCAAGCTCTGTTATCTACATAGTTTTTAGATATGTGTGATTAAATTGTTTCAAACCTGACACGTCCCTGTTACCTTACAGAAACGCTAAGAAACCCTTAGTAAATAAAGATCAGTAAAATGCGTATCTACTAAGTAAAGGATTCCGAATGGACCTAATGTGGTTTCCAAACTCATGAAAGATCGAGTTACCATGGAATGTTTTTTCGAATATTATTAAGCATGTTAATAATAAATTGAGTTAATTAAAGTAATTGTCCTAGTTTATTTATGTTATAATTGTTGCAAATTGTGTTTAATTTTGCTAAAATCTATTTCATTCATATAGTTTGCATACTTAGGATAATTTTCATTAGGGATTATTGCATTTAATTTAATATTTTTTTCATCACTTCTCAACTATATTGTGTTTTGATTTACCAAATTGTTAATATGATTTTACAAATTAAGTGACTTATCACAAATACAATCCCTGTGGAGACGATAACTCGATACTTACTTATTACTTGATAACGACTGTGTACACTTGCACAAACCTATGCGTTACAACAACCATGTGTAGCCGAAATTGGGTTGACTTGGTCTTTAATTTGGACAATTTTTTTGAAATCCAACAAAGCTATCAAACCTGTCCAAAATAAATCAATAAATTAAAGGACCAAAGAATAAAATTTACCCTATTTAAATAATTAATTAAAACCCAAATTATTAATGAAATATTTTAAAGTGAATTATTAAATATAATTTTATATTTTATTATTTAATTTAATCATGCATCGCCCATTTTATGTCTTAAAAATATAATATGTTCAAATAAATATAAAATAAGCCATTTTATGCATGAGAACTATATAATAAAGCATAAAATCACATTTTAATAATTTCTATGTCCAAATTCCATATTTTCACATATTTCATTAATTTATTAAACAATTACTTAGTTTTAACAACGAATTTAATTAAAAAGGTGATAAGTTACATAGGAAAAATCCTATATATTTTCAGTTTACAGTCTACAAGTAGCAATTCCAAGCACACACCAAATTCACTTTCGCCAAGAAGTCGAAAGCTTAAACTAGCTTTACCTTGCCTTTCGCCTTTCTCGAAAAAGGTTCCAACAGTTTCGATGCTTCACACATATAAACCACACAATATACACAAGCAATATTCAACCAAAGACTCACTTAAACCAACCAAAAACACAAGCCTAAGCTATATTCGTTAAGAAACTGAAATTTCAACTAACAAACTTGAAACTCAAATATCTCGGTCTAAACTTAATATTTTTTCCTAAAACGAATTCCGTTCATCTAATTATTCACCTAGAACTAATTTTCAACCTTTAAACTACTCAAAACTACGTATTTTAAGGTAACAAATTTTTTGACATGTTGATGGCAATTTTCTGGAAAATTCATTACATCCTTAGAAATCCGTAACGAAACTTTAAGTTATGTTTAGAAACCTTCTAATCATGTTAAAAGAAGTTGAAAACACTTTGAAAACATGTTTTTATTCAAAATCTTGAAATCTGCCATTAGCGACCCAATTTTTAGGTTTTATTTAAAACATGCGATTTAATGGCTAATAATTCAATTTTTTTAAAGACTAGATAACATTAAAAACTCCTAAGGAATCGAATCATTACCTTAGATGACGAAAAATGGAGCGTTTGATTGAAAACCCGAAAAACCCACAAGCTTGACAATAGAGGAAACTATGGTGTTTTGGGTGCTTTTCTTGGTTTTTATAGAGGTTTATAATTTAAGAGATGATAGGAATTAAAATGAATAAGGATTTGGAGTTCAAAATTGATTGAAATAGCAATGAAGAATCAAGTGATGGCAAACACAATTTTTTGGTAGTTTTTACGTGAAATAACTTGTAGAAGAGAGGTTTTTTGGCTTGAATTTTGGAATTTGGTTAAATTTCTTCATAAAAACTCTCAAATTTGTCTCTTTTACAAATCAGTCCTATCTTTAAAATCTGTGGTATTTAAAACTCATTTTCAGAAATTGATTTACTTTTCTTAAAACCATAATAAAAAACATAACCGATAAATCAGTCCTAGGCCTTATTTTGGGGTGTGACAATTTTCCCACTTTAAAAAGAATTTCCTCCTCGAAATTCCCGATTGACACATCACTTGCTCAATCACAAGATATGCTATTTCTACTTTTGAACTAACAATCACACTTTCGATGCACACTCTGATTCTTATTCTCTCTAACTTTTTACTATTTCCCTTTATGATTCTATTCACTACCACGAACTATTCTACAATAATTTTGCCAATGGTTCCCTCTATTCACTATGGCACACTCGTCTATAAAACTCATAACCATTTTTCTTAAATCAATAGTCCCTAACAGAATTCTCTACTTATTAACTGAATTATTCAAAATTTGCTAAGGCGTAGAATCGAATTCTACTAATGAAAATAAATGAATTGATCACAAGACAAAAATACTTGAAACCCTATCGATCGAATCTTGACCCTATTGAACCCTAATGGCATAAAATCGAGCTGAACCTTCAGATTCAACTTGAGTAGCAATAGTATGAGCAACAATTTGCTGCCCAACCGGTCTTCCATTACTTCCACCATGACCACGACCTCTAGTAGGCGCAGAAACAGGTGCCAAACTTTCAGTCTATGAAACCTTTACTCTATTTGGGTAATCCCTTAAAAAATGTTCCTTAGAGCCACACTTCAAACATTCACCTGTCAACTTACGACACTTTCCAGGATGCCGACACTCATAATGCGAACAAAGCAGCCATCTAGAACCATTAGTCGAATCACCAGTACTAACTACAACACTATCCTACTGCTTAGACTGACCTGGTTGAATCTCATGTTGTGTACTCCTATCAGAACCCTAAGTATCATACCTTCTCTTAAGTGGTTGGTCAGATACACCATCAGAAGTACTCTTACCAGATTCAGTAACTATGAAACAAGGCGGTTCAGCCAATGAAACACCCCAAACCCGGCCCACGAGCCTTGACCGGATCTGGTATGTTCCTCAAGTAAAACGAGTTCAAAACCTCGTGATTGCTTTGGAAAACTGGGATGTTTTTGAACAAAACTTTGTTTTGTGTTGGGTTCGAATTGAAAAGTCGAAGTTTTAATAAAGATGTAATATCGTATTTGAGAATCATAAAATTAGAAGTATGGTAGCATTTGTGATAAATTATCAAAGCATTTAAAAGTTATTTATCTTTGAAAACATTACTTAAACTTTGCATTGATAAAAATTGTAACATACCGAAGTAAATAACATGCAGGCATAAAATGATTCAAACTACTGACCTTATTACATCAAAATAAAACCCAAAAATTAAATTCAAAGTACTTAAAATAAAAAGTCCAAATAAAATAAATTCCTTGCTGAGCATGGCCACCCCTAAGTTCTTGCCGACCCGGTCCATCACTGTTCGTCACCTGAAAAAAAAATATTCCCACAACGGGGTGAGTCAAACAAACTCAATGTCTAACCACAACACTAAGCCCTAACAAATTCAGGCATATCAAATCATACATGTACATATATCATTTAAATATTATGATGCAAACCCGAACCCAAACCTAGATGCCATCCGCTATACATCACCCGTACCAACCTGCCACCGTGGGGACTACTAAGTCAACCCTCCATCCGCTACACACCATCGAAGGCAGTCGCTGCAGTCGACGTGCTCATCACCCTTATAAATATTGTGCAATAGCCACCAGATAATATTTTGTGCCATGGGACACCACATTCAGATAATGTGACCGAAGTCACCACATTCAGATATCGTGGTATAAAACCACCACATTCACTTCCCCTTTCATAATATCCCATATGCCCCATGTCATGCATAAACCAAGTCGTATTTCTTATTCACGTTCTTATAGATTCACATATGTACCATAACAGATCTAATTATAATCCTAGTAGGAGTAGGAAAACGTACCTGAGTACTTTGTACCATATCATGGTACCTTAGCCATAGCTTTCACATCATTATAACACTTTATTAAATTTAATGCCTTAAATCTATTAAGTCTTAGAGAAGGGTACACACCTGATTTACTTAGCAAGTTTACTCCAAATCCCGAAAACCCGATCTACTGATTTAGATCTTTAATCCCTATATTCGGCCAACCCTAAACATATCAGTGAAAAGCCATTCGGCTATGAAACCAAACCCCGAAGGATTAACGTAACCACTTTCTTACCTTGCTGCCGATTTGCCTACTGATCAAATCCCGAAAACTTGTAGTCTTCCCCCTTGCAATCGGCTAACATTTAATCACTTGTCTTGGTTAGTTTTCGGCTTTTGAATAAGTAGGAAATAGATCTAAGTTGCTAAATAGGCCTTGGCCGAATGGGTAGATATACTTACCTTTGTGAATCTAAAATCCGAAAACACCACTTGACTATGGAGATGTCGACAATAGCAGAAATCCCGGAGAACCCTTCAAGTTTCGGCCAAAGATCACTAATAGGATTAATACCTTAATTTTGACAAGTCTGAAAGTAAAAGAATGGAAACCGAATTTTAATCTTACCCTTACTTGAAGAAATCGACAACACCCTTGTCTGACACCATAGAAGATTCAGCTTTGGAATTCAATGAACAATCGGCTAGGGTCTAGCAAGTATTTAGTTCCAGCTTTTATGAACTTGCGAGAAGAAGGAGAAAAGATTTATGATGAAAACTCAGCTAGAACACAAGTTATTTCGGCTTGGCAAAAATAAAAGAGAAAAGAAAATATGGCTAGAGAATTCGGCAGAGGGAAAAGAAGAAAGAAAGAATGAAGAATAGCCACCCTTTTCCCCTTCCTGCCGAAATTAGTCTACCTAAAGACCCTTATTTGGCCAACTCTCCTATTCTGATAGCTTTATCTCTTCAATTATCACCTATTCAAATTAATAAAAATTTAATCCAATAATTATCCCTTGCTAGCCGAAATTTACAAGAGAATTTAAGCCTATCTAAAGCTCCTCCCTCAGACTCCTATTTCCGTCCATTACCCTTCCTTATTGTCGAAAAAAAAATAAAACTTTCATTTGGCTCCCCACGCGACTCGAACCTTGGCCCATTTACCCCTCCAAGCCAGTTTTCCTAGCCCGTTTGTGTGTCATATTCTCCCTACTAATTCTCTTAAGGCCACCTTACTTTATGTAACACCCCAAACCCGGACAAGACACCACGTCCGAATCTGGTATGTTACGGGGAAAACGTATTTGCGAGGTTAGATTTTTCGTTTAAAAGTTCGATAAAAATTCTTTGAAAAGTTTAGACTTGTAGAAATCTTGGATATGATTGTTGAAAACTTTCTATGTTATTTTGAAAACTCAGAAATTTCGAAAACTTATTCGGTTAAAAAGTTAAACAAATTAATTTAAAGGTTTAAGTTGTATCTTGATGTTACTCAACCATCTAGAATTAGAAGAAAAACAAGTTCATGTTTAAAAATCATTTGAATTCCCAATGCAAAGTCATAGTGAGGTACCTGATGGTATAGTTTAAAACACATTGCGTTATAGTTTTGAAATCATCGTCTTTCCAAATTCCAGTAAAATTCAAACCCAATTATTTTGTTAAGGCATATTAAAAATCCACTTTAAAGCATAAACATCAGAAACATAATTTAAAAGACCTTTTACAAATCCAAAATAAAACCCAAATCAAAGTAATTAAACTAAAGTACCCAAATGATAGAGTCTGTGTAAAACTTTATTAAGCATGGCATGAGCACCTCGAGTCCACCCCGGCTCCATGTCCGCGTCTACGAGTCACCTGAAATGTCAAAGGAGAGGGTGAGTCGTATGACTCAGTGTATAAATCCCGCTCCAGATAAAACAACATGCTAACACACACCATACATAGCAACATGATTAATGCAACCCGATCCTAACCATCCGTATCGCCTTTTCTACCCTGTGTGGTACCAAACCACTGGTGGTGCCAAACCACTGGTGACCCAAAGTCACGATATCCATAAGTGTGGTGCCAAACCACTGGTGACTCAAAGTCACGAATAATCCAATGATGGGGCCAACCCATCGCGTGATACCAAATCACTAGCGACAATCCCGTATCTCTCAATAGTGGGGCCAACCCACGGTGGTGTCAAACCACATGGACGAGTCGTAATGAGGTGCCAAACCTCTGGTGTCCCAAAGACACAATGTGGTACCAAACCACTGGTGACCGCAGTCACAAATCCGATGATGGGGCCAACCCATCGTGTGATACCAAATCACTGGCGTCAATCGTATAATCAATCGTGGGGCCAACCCACCGCGTGGTACTAAGCCACCGGGGCGAGGCGAGGTGCCAAACCTCGGTGACCTAAAGTCACAATATATCATTTGTGGTACCAAACCACTTTGGAGGTGCCAAACCTCACGGTGTCCCAAAGACACACGATGTCCCAAAGACACGGATATCATCATTCTCCCTCCACTCATATCACCCATCATCATGCCATACTCATGTGATCATGCATATCCTACAAGTCATACACATCATGCTAATATGTTTAACATCATATCCCATATCACATACATCCATAATCATGGTACCATATCAATCATCAGTAAGCTCATAATAATACTGACTTACCCGAGTCCAAGATCATACCCAATAGGGTATCATATCCATCATCACTGTTTCATTAATTACAACAAGGTTATCAATCACATTACTAAATAGAAGTGTGTTAGTTTACACACCTGCAAAACGCAGTCTTTTAGTACTAAGAGAATCGATCTATAGCCCCTTGATTATCCAGCACCTAAAACAATCGACCAACCCAAGTATTAGAACTCATACTATTCGGCCAACACCAGGGGTTAGTAACCAAGACCATTCGGCCATGACCAAAATAAACCAAAAGGTGCATCGCTTAATCTTTACCTTGTAGATGGTTTGGTTTCCTACCAAACCTCGAACCAACAGTGGTTCCTTTGACAATCGGTCACCACCTAATAAGAAGAACAGTTTAACCATTGACATCCTTGACTTAATCGAACTAAATAAATAAACCAATAATAACATAGCCACTTACCACTGCTCACCAATCGGTCTCTAACAGGTAAAGGCCTCACTTAATTCCCACCACAAATCAAAGATCCCAACACCAACTAAAATTCGGCCAACACCACACTAGAAGGGAATGGAGATTCGGCCTTACTCACAAAAGGGAACGCAAGAAAAGGTGAAGAAAGGAGGGGTTGATATTCGGCCAAGACTTCAAGAGAAAGAAGGAAAATTCGGCTTTAGGTGTTTAACACCCTTGGATTCGGCTTTGAGTGAGAAAAGAGAGGAAGAAGATTGTAAATGGGTAGAGTTTCGGCACAAAGAACAGTCAAAGAGAACGGCTAAAGAGTTTTGAAGCAGGAAGAGAATAGAAGATGGATAGAGAGAGTACTTACGGTTTTTGAAAGAAAAAGAATTGTTGAAAGTGTTTTTGGAGGCTAGAGTTTCGGCTAACAAGATGTTAATAGGAGAAGAAATTATAAGAATTCTTAGGTAATGGTTTCGGCTCAACTCAAATGAAAGAAAGAAGAAAGAGTGGGGAGGAGCATTCGGCTAACAAAGAGAGTTAGGAGAAAACAAGCAAAGTTTCGGCAACAATTACATGGACTTTCGGTTTAAACAAATGAAGAAAAAAATTGAGAGAAAACCTTCATAAAATTTCGGCTAACAAAACCAAAATGGACACTTTTGCTTTGGCACACCAAGACCGAATATGCACCCCCAAAATTCAAAATGAATTTCGGCACACCTCCTACCACTTACCAAAACCGGCCAACCTCTCCCACAAGCATCCAAGTTTCGGCCAACACCTCCAACCACTCCCCAAAATTCGGCCACATCCCCACAATTACTCCAAACCACACATTTCAAATGTGTTTACCAAGTCTTCCTCCTACATTCACTCTCCACCCACCAAGCCGCCATTTGACCAAGTCCAAGGAGGAATTTAAACTTCATCCAACTCTTCCCTCCTATGCCGTCCAAAATGAACCAAAATGTGAGGTCTTTGCGGCTTGAACACAAGACCTCCACCTCATGCAATTGACGCCACACCTAGCTCCCAAGTAGCGCATGCCTTGCCACCTTGCCATCTTCTCTTTTGTGCAGCAAAACAACAAATAAAATACACATCCCTCAGCTCCATCAGCTCCCCTCCTATAAAGCCTAAAAACTAAAATTTTCCTACCTACTCAGGCACACTCCTAGCCTACAATTAAGCCCCGACACTACACAAACAACAACAGGACAAGCCAACACATGCAATATCATGCAACAACAAAATAGCCCCTAACCCGGGATATTACACTTTAGCTCCCTTTTTTTACTACTTAAAACTTACTATTTTCTAAGGCATTTCCTTACATTTCCAAGGTTCTAAAATGCACACAACACATCCATAACACATCAGACATGCTATTTCATAAAATTAAGCAAAAATGCACAAGCCCAATTTCAGGATATTACAGTTCTACCCCCTTAAAATAATTTCACCCTCGAAATTACCTGGCTGAAATAATTGAGGGTATTGCTGTCGCATTGCTTCTTCCGGCTCCCACGAAGCTTCCTCCGATCCATGGTTTCGCCATAATACTTTGACTAGAGGAATTGACTTCCTTCGTAACACTTTCACATCTCGTTCCAAAATCTAAATCGGCTCTTCCTCGTAGGACAGATCTGGCCTTAACTCTACCTCTTCAACTGGTACCACATGAGATGGATCCGATCGATAACGACGTAACATGGACACATGGAATACGTCGTGCATTTGCTTCAATTCCAAAGGCAACTCCAACTGGTATGCCACTGTTCCAACTCGCTTCAATACTCGATAAGGTCCTATAATCCTTGGACTTAGCTTTCTTTTTCGACCAAATCTCATCACGTTCTTCCAAGGCGAGACTTTAAGAAACACTTGATCTCCCACTTCAAATTCTACTTCCTTCCACTTAAGATCTGCATACGACTTCTGCCTATCAGAAGCTTCCTTCAACTGTGCCCGAATTACTTCGACCTTTTCCTCTGACTCTGCCACAATCTCTGGACCCAAAACTCGATGTTCCCCTAATTCCGTCTAACATGTAGGAGTGTGACACTTCCGTCCATACAACGCTTCATACGGTGCCATCCGAATACTGGCCTGATACCTGTTGTTGTAAGCAAACTCTGCTAAAGGCAAATATTCCTCCCAACTTCCTCTAAAATCCATCACACAGCCCCTCAACATAGCCTCTAACACTTGGATTACCCGTTCAAACTGTCCGTCTGACTGTGGATGAAAAGCCGTAGTGAAATCCAACTTAGTACCTAACGCCTGATGTAGCGCTTTCCAAAACCGAGAAGTAAACCTTGGGTCCCTATCCGAAATGATTGATACCGGCACTCCATGCAGCCTTACAATGAAACACCCCAAACCCGGCCCATGAGCTTTGACCAGATTTGGTATGTTCCTCAAGTAAACCGGTTCAAAGTTCTTTTGTTACTTTGGGAAAATAGTGTGTTTTGAAAGAAATATTGTTTTGGGTTGGGCTCGAGTAGAAAACAAAATCGTTTTATAATGAAAACCCTTTTAAATTTTAGGTGATAAAAAACATATAGAATACATTTAAAGTAAATTACTTAATCTTTAACTTAATAAAAATTTCGTAACATAATAAATAAAAACAGAAATAAAATAGTGCACTATGGCCTTATGGCCTTATTACATCAAGTAAATCCAAATAATTCGAAGTACTTAAAAATTAATAGTCCATAAAAATAAAAACTTCATGTTGAGCATGGCCACCACAAGTTCTCGCTGTCCCATTCATTATCGCTCATCACGAAACATGGTTCCTCAACGGGGTGAGTCAACAAACTCAATGTGTACACAACAATAAATCATAATAGAATCGGGCATAACAAATATTACACATTCATATCATAGCATACAAATTATGATGCATTCCCAAACCCAAACCTAATAAGCCATCCGCTACACTCCCCCGTACCAACCTGTGCACCGTGGGGACTACTAAGTCGACCCTCCTTCCGCTACACTCCATATCGCGATCTTAGGTCACCGCATTTGTGGTCTTAGGTCACCACATTCGATATATCGCGATCTTAGGTCACCGCATTCGATTCATCGTGGTCTTAGGTCACTACGATCGGATACCACGGTCTTAGGTCACCGTGTTCGTGGTCTTAGGTCACCACATTCACTTCCCCTTTCAATAACCCATATGCTCCATTTTGTAATATGCATTAATATGCCAAAGTTCACATTCTTATTCTCATGTTACAAATAAAATATTTCATATTCCTAGTAAGAGTAGGAAACGTACCTGAGTACTTTGTACCACATTATGGTACCTTAGCCATATTCACATTCTTAATATCACATATATTAATTAAGCACAGCCATAAAACATATTATGAAATACTGTGGGGTACACACCTGATTAGCTTAACGAATTCCTTGAAATCCCGAAAAACTGATCTATCGCTTTAGATCCTAAATCCCTACATTTGGCCACATTTAGTATTTTAGGAAAAAGCCTATTAGGCTAATTTAATCAAATCCTGAAGGATTATCGTATCCACTTTCTTACCTTCTTTGCCGATTTGATAATTAATCAAATCCGGAAACTTGTATTCTTCCCTTTGAAATCGGCTAATCACTAAATCCCTTGAATCGGTTAGTTTTCGGCTTAAAACACATAAAAATAGATCTAACTACTAAAATAGGCCTTGGCCAGAATATTCATAGTCACTTACCTTAAGGATCTTAAATCCAAAATTATCCCTTGGTTATAGCTTCCGCATCGAAATCCCTAAAACCACATGTTAGATCAACTTCTAACCTTTAATCACAATCAATGGCCCTTGGCGAATGACTTACCTTGATGGTCAAATCCCGAAGATCTTTTCCTTTATAGTTGACTATGGCAAAAATCCCGAAAGAATCCTTCCAAATTTCGGCAAATAAGAATATTGATGGGATTAGTCCTAAATTTCGACAAATCTAAAAGAATAGAAATCAAAACTTGTTCTTACCCTTTCTTGGAGAAATCGACAGCACCTATGCTTGAAGCCCCTCAAAGATTCGGCTTTTGATGGATTGGAAAGAAAAGAAATTAGCTAATGGTGATATCTTGAATTTTCAGCTTTGGCTAACAAAAAGAAGAAGAACAAATGCTCTAGGAAATTTGGCATAGAGAAGGGTTGAGAGAAAGAATGATGAATGGCCCTCTTTTCCTTATATAGCCGAATTTACGCACTTAGAATCCCTTACTTGGCCATCACTCTTCTATTTTGATAGCTTTATCTCTTTAATTATCTCCTAAAATAAAAGATAATTCAGCAACTATCCTTACTTAACCGAAGTTATTGAACTCAAAGTCCCTTACTTGGCCATCACTTCTCCCTTATTTTCCTAATTAAAGAATAATTCCTTATTTATCTCTTGAAAATAATCTAAAATAAATCCATTATTTATTCCTTATTTATCCACTATTTATCTCTTAAAAATAAAAGAATAAAGGCTCCTAAACTATAGCCTTGTGTCGTCCCTTGCTGCTACTCTCTGCTGCAAAATAAAACTTTTTATTTTGCTTCCCCTGTAGCTCGAACCTTGGCCTAATACCCCCATTTCCTGAGGCCCTAAGTGGCATCTTCAAGCCACTTTTCCAAGCTCGTTTGTGTGTCATATTTCACATACATTTTCTCTTAAGGCCACCTCGCCTTAGTTCCCTCTTTTAGACTTTAAAACTCAACATTTTCTAAGTCATTTCCTTACATTTCCAAGTTTCCAAAAATTTTCGTTTCCCTCTTTAAACTTGACATTTCCTTACATTTCCAAGTTTCCAAAAATGTTCGCTTTCCTCTTTTGAATCATTTCTAAATCATTTCCTTACATTTCCTAGTTTTCAAAAATGTCCACTTTAAACTTAACATTTCCATACATTTCCAGGTTTCCAAAAATATTCAAAATCCATTCATAACACATAAGACATGTCATTTCGTACAATTAAACCGAAAATGCATAGGCCCTTTTTCAGGATGTTACATACAATCTCTGCCACATACAACTTTGCCAACTTCTGCAAAGAATAATCAACCCTTACCGGAATAAAATGTGCGGATTTGGTCAAACGGTCCACTATAACCCATACCGAGTCCTTCTTAGTAAGTGTAAGGGGAAGCCAACTAACGAAATCCATGGTAATTCTCTCCCACTTCCACTGTGGAATCCTGATTGGCTGAAGCAATCCTGACGGAACTTGGTGTTCAGCCTTAACTTGCTGACACGTCAAACACTTGCCGATAAATTCTGTAACTTCCTTCTTCAGACCAGGCCACCAAAACTATTCCCTTAGATCTCTGTACAACTTAGTGCCTCCAGGATGCATAGCATAAGGGCTACTATGCGATTCCTGAAGAATCCTCTGTCTTAGGTCCTTGTCCTTAGGCATACAGACCTTACCCTTGTACCACAACACTCCGTCGTCATTAATACCATAATCCTTCAACTCTCCATTCTGCACTTGCTGTAGCTTAACACTTAGATCCTCATCAGCCAACTGTCTCTTTTTCACCTCATCCAACCACGTCGGCTTAACTTGCAGCTCTGCCAGCAGACTCCCATCATCATACAAACTCAGATGTGCGAACATCGCCATTAGATCCACCACAACCTTTCAACTTAGAGCATCCGCCACTACATTCGCCTTGCCCGGATGATACTCTATCGAACAATCATAGTCCTTCAGTAATTCAACCCACCTTCGCTGTCTCAGGTTCAGCTCCTTCTGAGTCAGCAGATACTTAAGACTCTTGTGGTCTCTGTAGATTATCGACTTTTCTCCATAAAGATAGTGCCTCCACACCTTGAGAGCAAAGACCACTGCCGCCAATTCCAAATCGTGAGTCGGGTAGTTAACCTCATATGGCCTCAATTGCCGAGACGCATAAGCGACTATTTTCCCATCTTGCATCAGTACGTATCCTAATCCTGTATGAGAAGCGTCACAGTACACCACAAAATCCTTTCCCGCCTCAGGCTGGATCAACACTAGAGCTTCCGTCAATACTTTCTTAAGCGTCTCAAAGCTCTCCTGTTGCTTATCCGTCCATACAAAAGGTACTTCCTTTCTCAATAACTTTATCAATGGCGCGGCTATCGATGAGAATCCTTCCACAAACCTTCTGTAGTAGCCTGCCAATCCCAGGAAACTATGAATCTCCGCCACCGACTTAGGTGGTTTCCAATCCAACACTGCCTCGATCTTCCTAGGATCCACCCTTATTCCTTCTGCGGATACCACATGCCCTAGGAACGCAACTTTCTTAAGCCAAAATTAACACTTGCTGAGTTTGGCATAAAGCTTCTTCTCCCTTAACACTTGTAACACTACCCGGAGATGCTCATCATGTTCCTCCTCTGACTTGGAGTACACTAGGATGTCGTCGATGAGCACAACGACGAACCGATCCAAGTAGGGTTGGAAAACCCGGTTCATCATATCCATGAACGCGGCTGGGGCGTTAGTCAATCCGAACGGCATTACTAGAAACTCAAAATGGCCGTATCTTGTCCGGAAAGCTGTCTTATGGATATCTGCTTCTTTCACCTTCAATTGATGATATCCCGACCTTAAATCGATCTTTGAGAACACTCCTGCCCCCTTAAGCTGATCGAGCAAGTCGTCTATCCTTGGCAACGGGTACTTGTTCTTGATGGTCAGCTTATTCAACTGACGATAGTCTATGCACATAGGCATAGTTCTATCCTTCTTCTTCACAAACAAGACCGGTGCTCCCCACGGGGACATATTGGGTCGGATAAACCCACGATCCAACAACTCTTGGATCTAAGCCTTGAGCTCAACCAACTCCTTTGGTGCCATTCGGTACGGGGCAATTGACACAGGAGCTGTTCCCGGCAGCAAGTCAATTCCAAACTCCACCTCCCTATCTGGGGTATTCCTGGTAATTCTTCTGAAAACACATTTTCAAAATCCCTTACAGTTCTAACTCCACTAACTCCCCCTTCTTTTGCATCCAACGTACTAACAAAGGCCAAGAATGCCTTGCACCCTTTTCGAACCATCTTATCAGCCTTTAAAACAGAGACTACATTAGACAAGTAGTTTTTTCTTCCTACTATCATAATTACCACTTCATCCTCCGGGGTCCTTAACTCCATTCGCTTAGCTGCACAATCCAACACAGCCCGATGTTCTACTAGCCAGTCCATACCAAGTATGAGATCAAATTCTTCAAAGGGAAGTTCCATCAAGTCGGCAGAAAATACTACGCCTTGAATTTCTAAAGGTACACTCTGAAAGATCTTATTCACCACTACAGTTTGACCTAGTGGGCTTACTACAGTCATCTCCCTATCAGATAGTTCAGAGGCTATGCCTTGAGTTTCAACTACTCTACATGCAACATAAGAATGGGTCAAGCCCACATCAATTAAAGCAACATAAGGCTTGCCATAAATAAGGAACGTACCGGTTGTAAGTCCGGTGTGTCTCCATCCTCCCCCCGGCAAACCGCATACACTAGACCCGGTTGCCTTGCCTCAGTATTAACAACACCTCTGCCCGGTGTTCCACGTCCTCTGCCAGCACCATTACCTCTGCCATTCAGACCACGACCTCGCTGTGGCTGTCATCTACCTCTACCAGGCCTGATTAACATTCTGAGCTGCTGGTCGATTCCCTTCCGGTTTCATTGGACAGTCCTTAATTATATGATCTTTGGACCCACACTTAAAGCATCCTCCCGTCTTTTTCCAATGTTCCCCTAAGTGCTTCTTCCCACACTGATCACAAGTGCGATCGCCTCTCACCTTAGCGACTTGGCGACCTCGCGGCCCATCAACTTTAGGCCTCTTTTGAACATTCCCAGATGATCCTGATGGCCCAAAACCTCTCTTTGGCCTATTCCGATCCGAGTTCTGCCTTACAGAGTCCTTAATCCCCTCGGCTACCTTAGCTTTCTCTACTAATGCAGAAAACTCCCGCTCCTAATATGGAGCTATTAACAACCTCAGATCATCCCTTAGTCCGTCCTCAAACTGAACACATCGCTCATGTTTCGTAGCCACCACTCCTCGAGCATACCGGCTCAATCTTAGAAATTCAGCTTCGTACTCTGCTACGGACTTGTTCCCTTGAACCAGCCCCAGAAATGCCTTCCTCTGCGCATCAATACCGACATACTTCTTCTGATATGTCGCCTTAACATACTCCCAGGTCAGATCCTCAGTTGCGGCACCATCCTGAACTGTGAGCCACCATTGATACGCTTCATCGCGTAGCAGCGCCACCATTCCTTTCAATTTCTCCTCAAGGGTCAGATCGAGCTCATCCATAATACGCTCGGTTGCCTCCAACCAATATTCAGCCGTATTGGGTGCCACACCAGATACTCCACGGAACACCTCAGCTCCGTTAGCTCGGAGTCGCTTAGGTACAGACTTCCGAGCTCCCATGTTTCCTCCAGCACCAGCCACCATATTCAGAACTTGCAGCACAGCCTGCGATACAGCATCGTCTTCTATCTGATCTTGTTGTTCAGTACCAACAGCTGGTGGTGGTGGTGGTGGTACTTCATTCTCAGATCTTTGACCCGACCTAACGGGTTCCGACACGGTTATTCGGCCTCAACTGTATCCTCGTACGTTATGACCACGTCCCCTAGAGCTCATTTCTACTATCGTGCTTTAATCGGATTAAGAAATTTTTATGCATTAGTATATGTTCCACTGATTATCCGCGAAGAAATTTTTATGAAAGAAGTTTATGAGTAGTTCTTTCGATCAATCAAAGTTTCAAGTTCTCTATCCTAATTCAGAGAAGCACATTCATCCAAACATTCATTCAGTAGTACCTAGCACACACATTCATTACCCTAACATCTTTGTCTTATTCCTATCCCAGGGGTATTTTCGTCATTTTTCCTACAGGGGTATTTTAGTAATAAACCGGGGTAACTTCCAAAAATCCTTATAAATCAAAAGTATTTCAAAGTTTGCTAAACTTGGGGATTCTTTTGAGGATTTGTTTTCCAAATCGGGGTTGTTGCAAAAATTTTGGAAATCGGGGGTCATTCTGGTAATTTTGTAAAACATGGGTAATTTCGTAAATTTTCCAAATCAAGATGTCTTAGTATTTTGTAACGATAAAGTTTTGGGATATTTTTGCAAAATCAAAAAAATTTATTAAGATCAGGGGTAGTATGGTAATTTTGAAATCCAAGGGCATTTTAGTAATTTTGTAAATCGAAAATATTTTGGGAAAAATTTTCAAACTAAGTTTTACTACAATTTAAAGGGGTAATTTGGTGATTTTAAAACTAGGGTTTTCCATGAAAATATGGCTAATCCCTTTCGGGTTTTAATTATTGGGTTTAGCCCGTGAGTAAGTCCTCATGGTCAGGGTGAACCGAAGCTACGCACCAGGTAGGAATCCAGCGAAGAGGAGGTGAGTCACTAGGACTGCTTAAGTACCAGGCTCTTCCGGATCCAATCCTAGACATGCGCACAAAGGTTGCCACACCCTAACACGGCGACTTAACCACAGGTTTGTTTAGGCATTAAGTCTTATGTAATTGTTGGGGTACACTAGTCCTAGGGTTCAAGCACTTAGTATACTAATCTACGTTCCCATTCTAACCTTCTACAAATCATATTATAAATCACACAATGGATAGGGGTACTTACCTGGTGGACTGCGGGTCGGAGACTTAGGTGCCATGCCAAAAAAACCTACTCAATTTTAAAACTTTCTCAAAAATTCATTTGGGCCTTTATTTTAAAATGTTGTGGGCTTTAAACCCCAGGCCGAGAGTTTAAAACTGGGCTCTGATACCAAGCTGAAACACCCCAAACTCGGCACACGAGCCTTGACCGGATCTGGTATGTTCCTCAAGTAAAACGAGTTCAAAACCTCTTGATTGCTTTGGAAAACTGGGATGTTTTTGAACAAAACTTTGTTTTGTGTTGGGTTCGAATTGAAAAGTCGAAGTTTTAATAAAGATGTAATATCGTATTTGAGAATCATAAAATTAGAAGTATGGTAGCATTTGTGATAAATTATCAAAGCATTTAAAAGTTATTTATCTTTGAAAACATTACTTCAACTTTGCATTGATAAAAATTGTAACATACCGAAGTAAATAACATGCAGGCATAAAATGATTCAAACTACTGACCTTATTACATCAAAATAAAACCCAAAAATTAAATTCAAAGTACTTAAAATAAAATGTCCAAATAAAATAAATTCCTTGCTGAGCATGGCCACCCTTAAGTTCCTGCCGACCTGGTCCATCACTATTCATCACCTGAAAAAAAATATTCCCACAACGGGGTGAGTCAAAGAAACTCAATGTGTAACCACAACACTAAGCCCAAACAAATTCAGGCATATCAAATCATACATGTACATATATCATTTAAATATTATGATGCAAACCGGAACCCAAACCTAGATGCCATCCGCTACACATCACCCGTACCAACCTGCACACCGTGGGGACTACTAAGCCAACCCTCCATCCGCTACACACCATCGAAGGTAGTCGCTGCAGTCGATGTGCTCATCGCCCTTATAAATATTGTGGCATAGCCACCAGATAATATTTTGTGCCATGGGACACCACATTTAGATAATGTGACCGAAGTCACCACATTCAGATATCGTGGTATAAAACCACCACATTCACTTCCCCTTTCATAATATCCCATATGCCCCATGTCATGCATAAACCAAGTCGTATTTCTTATTCACGTTCTTATAGATTCACATATGTACCATAACAGATCTAATTATAATCCTAGTAGGAGTAGGAAAATGTACCTGAGTACTTTGTACCATATCATGGTACCTTAGCCATAGCTTTCACATCATTATAACACTTTATTAAATTTAATGCCTTAAATCTATTAAGTCTTAGAGAAGGGTACACACCTGATTTACTTAGCAAGTTTACTCCAAATCCTGAAAACCCGATCTACTGATTTAGATATTTAATCCCTATATTCGGCCAACCCTGAACATATCAGTGAAAAGCCATTCGGCTATAAAACCAAACCCCGAAGGATTAACGTAACCACTTTCTTACCTTGCTGCCGATTTGCCTACAGATCAAATCCCGAAAACTTGTAGTGTTCCTCCCTTGCAATCGGCTAACATTTAATCAGTTGTCTTGGTTAGTTTTCGGCTTTTGAATAAGTAGGAAATAGATCTAAGTTGCTAAATAGGCCTTGGCCGAATGGGTAGATATACTTAGCTTTGCGAATCTAAAATTCGAAAACACCACTTGACTATGGAGATGTCGACAGTAGCAGAAATCCCGGAGAACCCTTCAAATTTCGGCCAAAGATCACTAATAGGATTAATACCTTAATTTCGACAAGTCTGAAAGTAAAAGAATGGAAACCGAATTTTAATCTTACCCTTACTTGAAGAAATCGACAACACCCTTGTCTGACACCACAGAAGATTCGGCTTTGGAATTCAATGAACAATCGGCTAGGGTCTAGCAAGTATTTAGTTCCAGCTTTTATGAACTTGCAAGAAGAAGGAGAAAAGATTTATGATGGAAACTCGGCTAGAACACAAGTTATTTCGGCTTGGCAAAAATAAAAGAGAAAAGAAAGTATGGCTAGAGAATTCGGCAGAGGGAAAAGAAGAAAGAAAGAATGAAGAATAGCCACCCTTTTCCCCTTCCTGCCGCAATTAGTCTACCTTGAGACCCTTATTCGGCCAACTCTCCTATTCTGATCGCTTTATCTCTTCAATTATCACCTATTCAAATTAATAAAAATTTGATCCAATAATTATCCCTTGCTAGCCGAAATTTACAAGAGAATTTAAGCCTATCTAAAGCTCCTCCCTCAGACTCCTATTGCCGTCCATTACCCTTCCTTATTGCCCAAAAAAATAAAACTTTCATTTGGCTCCCCACACGACTCGAACCTTGGCCCATTTACCCCTGCATATGGCATCATTTCCAGAGGCCCTAAGTGGCGCCTCCAAGCCACTTTTCCAAACCCGTTTGTGTGTCATATTCTCCCTACTAATTCTCTGAAGGCCACCTTGCTTTAGCTCCCTTTTTTTTTACTACTTAAAACTTACTATTTTCTAAGGCATTTCCTTACATTTCCAAGGTTCTAAAATGCACACAACACATCCATAACACATCAGACATGCTATTTCATAAAATTAAGCAAAAATGCACAAGCCCAATTTCAGGATATTACAACCAAAGTCTCCGCAACAGCTTTGGCTTTCTCAACTAACTCATCAACCATCTCCACATTTTGAGCTTCCAAGTAAACCCGAATCTCTTGATTAAGCCCAAATCGGAACCTCTTATAGTGGTCTTTCTCAAAAAGAACCATCTTAGGAGCATAGTAACTAAGTCGCACAAACTCAGTCTCATGTTAGTCACTGACAAATTACCTTAAACAAGATCTATAAATTCCTACTTATGAGTTTCCATATAATGTTCGCCCATAAACTTTCCTTAAAAACCTTAAGAAAATATTCCCAAGTCAAATGATAAGTAGTAGTACCTCTCTTAACAGTATTCCACCAACGATGAAACTCACCGTTGAGTAAGGACACAACACAACCCAACTTCTCCTCGTTAGAACAGGACATTTGCTCGAGGATCTTTTCCACTCCTTCCAACCAGTACCTAGCTACGGTCGGATCAGTCCCTTTAACCCTAAAAAACTCTTTACCACCCAATGCCCTAAGACATTCAAGCGGTAACCCACAGTTCATAGGTGCAGGATTGGTAGATGCAGGAGCAGGGTCAGCAGTAACAATTAGCTGAAACACTCCAACTATCGCTTCCATTAGAGGGCCTACGCTGTCATCAGGTATGTTCACTCTACACGGAGGCACAGGAGGTACAGAGGATGTACCATCCTCTTGAGCACTAGCTCTCACATTAACATGTCTAGGAGGCATATCTAATAATCTATCATACAAATAAACAAATAACAAACAAGATGTGAGTGGCGGGGGAATGATCCAAGTCTCGTTCCTACAAGCAAACTTTAGGATTAAAGGCAATGTGTTACCATTCCTACCCCACAAACAATTCAATGAGAACATTTCAACCAATATCATGTAATTCAATCAGAGTCATATAAAAAATTTCAAGAAAATAGAGAGATTTTGACTCATCAGTTTCGAAACTCCAAACACACAACAATCACCTAGGCCCGAGAGTTAATGAGCCTAGAACTCTGATACCACCAAATGTAACACCTCATACCCGGCTCATTCATCTAGCCCAGGTAATAGGACGCTACACCACCATTTCACGACATATGCAACAAAACAGTTATCAAATTTCATGCGATCATTTTTCATGGCATTTATACAAGTTTTATAACAAACACGTAATAATTACCAATAGAACGTGTTAATTATACTTCAAACTAGCTTATAACATTAAGTAATCATGCTTTAGGATCATTTAGCCATTTTTACAAATATGTCACCTATGTATCGATACTATGCATGTTGTATCGATAATTCTTTCAAGTGGTATTGATACTGCTTGGAAAACCGGTACCAAACAACTTACTATTTCTCGTTTAAAAACCTAACTATCGGAAAATATCGGTACCACTGAACAAGTATCGATACTTTCACCCCGAGTATCGATACTCATGATGAAATATCGATACCAACTAGCAAAACTGACTTTCTGCACCACGAAATTTTCAGAGGTATCATTTTTAACATACGAATATCGATACCTCTACTTTAGACCCAAAAAATACAACATATATAAGCATTCCAATCGTCTATACTTATACCAAATCAACATGCAATGATTATAACTCTTAAAAATAATCATAACGTCAATATAATTAGTTCAAAACATCGAATCATATCTAAATAACCATGTGATTAATCAAGCACCAAGTCTACTAAATCTTAAAAGTAACCAACAACATATGTCCACCACATTGCCTTATTCCCCAAAACATATTCAACAATTAAACACCTACTAAAAGAAAAGACTTGTTTGGATCACCCCTCAGAAAGCCACGCCACTCACACCGGCACACAACTAATCTACAAAGTTTAAGAAGGGAGTGGATAAGCTTAACAAGCTCAGTGAATGCTAAGGACAACCACATTGTACACAGAATATCAAAGGTTCATCAAGAGCATACTGCAACTCATTCGCAACCATACTCAATTCAAGTCAAAATTACATATTCATGCTTCATTAATTCATTTAACAATAATTCATCAAGTTTAACTTATATATTCACATGCATTCACAAGTTATATGAAAACGACCCAAACCACAATTACATACGCAATTTTACTATGAGGACATGTGATAAACCGTAATATGTACATATTTTAATCCCTCATTCAGCATGCTTTTAGATGATTTATCCCCTAAATTGTGGAATTTGATGCTCCTAACCCTTTAATTTCATGTTTTATACTTAAGAGAGCATCAAAGGATGAAAAGAATGAGAAACGGGCCGAGAAACGGAGAAAATGGGCCAAAGTAAGAAGTCCACACGGCCTGGATTTCACCACACGGCCGTGCCACTTTAGCAGACACGAACACGGCCTAGGCTCGATTCACACAGCTGTGCCACACGGGCGTGTCCCTGCTGGGACTCATTTTAATTCCATTCGTATTAGGTTATTGAGGGGCAAAGAAAGACATTCCGAAAGCCTATATAAACACCCTAAGTATGACCTAAAAGGGGGTGGCCGAAGAGGCGAAGCCAGAGAGGGCCGAATTGTGGGATTTACTTAAAGACAGCCAGTCCATTCATCTCAAGAAACTGGAATCATACTCAAGACGGAAGATCTTCCCTTCAATCTCCTTTAGGGGGATTTAGGGTTTTTTCTTATGTTTTGTTTTATACTTTATTCTGAGATGTATTCTTTTATAAACATGAACTAAACCCCCTAAATACCTGAGGGGACAAAACCTAAGACGGATCATGTTATTGTTTTCTAAACTATATGATAAATACTTGATTTGTTCTTAATTATGTGTTCTTAATTCTTGCTTTGATATTTCAGGATATTGATTCAAGTATTAATGTGCTTAGACAGTGGAGCAAAAGTCCCTGTTCAAGAGTAGATCTAGCATAGTTAAGCGGAGTTGATCGCACTCCTACAGATAGGATGACAAAAATCTGCCGGACTAGGGTCAAACCTAATATGGGAGTCCATAGATCGAGTTAATGCAACTCTAGGGGTTTTAATTAGAGAGAGATTTCAATTAATGAACCTAGGGTTAGATGTTAGTAGCCTCGAGAGAGGTATTAATATAAATTAGGGAATCCTATGGATCAAGTCAAGTGAATAAATCGTCTGGTTTAGAGTTAAATAACAAGTGAAGTCTAGGTGGATTCTTCCTCGGGTATTGTCTTAATCAATTGGTTTTCCCAATAGTATTTCCCTAAGTCATTCTCTTTGTCGTAGCATCATTAGCTTAGTATTCCCTTAATTCTTAGGCTAAATAATAGAAATATAGTAATTACTAATACTCTTGGTCCTTGAGGATAAGATATTTCCGGTCTTGCCTTATTCATTTTCATAGTTAGTTTGGACACGTTTAAGTTTTTGGAGCTGTTGTCGGGGACTAAGATATTAGGAACACTTGATTTTTATTACTTTAGCCATTATTTTTATTTATTTTTATTTATTGTAATTTTTATTGTTCTAATTTTTCTTTTCTTTCCTTTGCTTCTGATAGGTATTTCTAGTTTATGACTAGAAGGAACCCGTCAGGACCCTTGATTTTTTACAGTGATATAGAAGGTACCGTTCGCAGAAACAGAAGAGAAATAAGGCGAAGCTTACAATACATAGAAGAAGAGCAAGAGGATGATACCAATACTACCACTGAGATGGATGATAACAATCCGCTACCTCCTGTGGTTGCCGCAAACCCGGTGAATCAAAATCCTGCTCCTCGTACTATGTAAGATTATGCTAAACCTAATTTAACAGGAACTGAGTCAAGTATTGTAGACCTGTTATTACAACAAATAATTTTGAACTGAAACCTAACACAATTCAGATGATACATCAATTTGTTTAGTTTGCTGTTTTGTAGGATGAAGATCCAAATAATCATTTGGTGAATTTCCTAGAATTTTGCAATACTTTTAAAATAAATGGCATTTTTGATGATGCCATTCATCTTCAGTTGATTCCCTTTTCATTGAGGAACAAAGCTAAATAGTGGTTGAACTCGTTACCATGAGGATCAATCACTACATGGGAACAAATGACCGAAAAATTTTTGTTAAAATATTTTCCACCGGCTAAAACGGCTAAGTTGAGGAATGATATCTCTTCTTTTGTGCAGATGGATTTAGAGACACTTTACAATGCATGGGAGAGATACAAAGATCTATTGAGAAGGTGCCCACACCATGGGTTACCCTTGTAGCTACAGGTTCAAACCTTTTATAACAATGTGAACCCCTCAACCAGGCAGTTGATTGATTCAATCGCCGACAGAACCATGAATAATAAGACCCCTGAAGCGGCTTATGAGTTTATAGAAGAGATTTCACTGAATAACTATCAGTGGCAAGTCACGAGGAGAAAGCCGACAAGAGCTTCCAGTGTTTTCAACCTCGACGCAGTGGCCATGCTATCAACCAGGTAGAAGTGTTAAGTAAGAAAATTGTTGGTTTATGTGGTTCTTCATAGGTACATCCAATTATGCAATGCGATAAGAATGGAGGGGAGTTGAGCAATACAGAATATCCACCTTACAATCTGAACGCTGAAAATGAACAAGCTCACTATATGGGTAACAAGTCTAGACCTCAAAATAACCCGTATAGTAATACTTATAATCTAGGTTGGAGGAACCACCCTAAATTTTCATGGGGTGGTCAAGGAAATCAAAGACAACAACCCCTCCAAAGTTTCCAACAGCAACCCTAACCACCAGAAAAGAAGTTGAACCTTGAGGAGATGCTAACAAAATTTACAGCGGTGTCAGAAATCTGTTTCCAAAACACCGAGACAGCACTCAAAAATCAACAAGCGTCGATTAAAGGGATTGAGAACCAATTAGGGCAACTTGCTAAGCAGTTCTCTAAACGATCACAAGGAAGCCTACCAAGCAACACTAAGACTAACCCGAAGGAGCAACTTCAAGCAATAACCGCTCATGATAGTGAAGGATTAGATGAAACAAAAGTAAGCCAAGAAAATGTGGTAGACGAAGGTAAGGTTGAGGTAAGTCATGATAAGCCAAAACCGGTAATTAAAGAGTACCAACCTCGTGTGCCATACCCCAATGCGATGAAGAAAGACAACATAGATGAACAATTTGGTAAATTTCTTAAACTTCTAAAAAAATTACATATTAACTTATCATTTCTTGAAACTTTTTCGCAGATGCCAAATTCAAGGAAATTTTTAAAAGAGCTTTTGACAAACAAACGGAAGTTAGATGAGGAGTCGCATGTGGAACTAAATGCAATATGCTCAGCAGTTCTACAAAATAAACTACCACGAAAATTAAAAGATCCAGGGAGTTTTACAATTCCATGCTTAATTGGTAGTTTATCTATTGATAATGCTTTAGCTGATTTAGGAGCAAGCATAAATGTTATGCCTTATAAAATGTTTAAACAGCTAGGTCTAGAGAAAGCCAAATAAACTAGAATGAGCATTCAATTAGCTGATAAAACTATTAGAATTTCTAGGGGTATAATTGAAGATGTACTTGTGAAAATTGATAAATTCATTTTCCCAGTAGACTTTTTTGTTTTAGACATGGATGAGGACAATAATATTCCTTTAATTTTAAGAAGACCCTTTTTAGCAACTGCTAGGACTAAAATTGATGTTGCTATAGGTGAACTCATACTTCGTGTAGGTGACGAAACAATCACTCTTCAAGCTCTTGATTCGGCTAGGACATCGAGTAATTAAGGTGAGAACATAAATTCTATTAATGACCATTCGGTTCAACCTTCTTGACAGGAAACACCACGGAACTACACAACTAAGCCAGATCCTAAAACTCATGCCAAAAAGGAAATAACTCATGAAGAACAAATGCTTCAGATTGATGAACTAGACGAGTGGAAGACGCATTTCAAAGAGAAATTAGGAACACACAAAGCAGAACCAAAGCAAAACCATGTCAAACTTAAGGATGAACCAAAACAATTTAAGATCGGAGATCAGGTATTGTTGGACAAAACAGACCCTCAGATAGCCACTTCAGACTTGATACAAACGAAGAAAACCCTTTTGAGGTACTGAATATCTTCCCATATGGAACTGTCGAGGTAATTAATCCTAAATTTGGCACTTTTAAAGTAAACATTACTCGACTCAAACTATATAATAGTCATAAAACTGATAGCAGGGGTGAGGAGTTTCAACTCTTCAAACCACCATGAATGTGTGAATGAGAGGTAAGTTTAGCTTAAGACTTTAAACGAGCGCTTCTTGGGTGGCAACCCAAGCACTAACCCCATTAATTTTCATATTTCTATTCTTAGCATCTAACTACAAACTAACCACCCAGATTTTCATACCACACGGCCTAGCACACGGGCGTGGCCGTGGCCGTGTAGACACCATGGATTTTTGTACCAGCATGGCAAAGATAGTACGAACTGAGGACAAAAAAATCCCCAAGCCACGGGCTCCGACTAAACACTACGGCCGTGCGATACAGTCGTGGTTGAGACTGTTTTATTAACATGGGCATGGCGACCTGCACACAGGCGTGGAAGAAATGAACGAAGCATAACATGGCCGTCCGAGACGGCTGTGTGGCCTAACACTCCCATGGCACATGGGCGTCGGAAATCACCAGATTCCTATTTCTATATAAACCCCCTTTTTTGCACACTTTCCCTACCATACCCCTTTCCTCTCAACCCCAGCCACCATAGTTTTTCTTCCTTTTTCACCATCCTTACCACTATCACTCAATGCCCAAAGGCAAGGCCAACACTACCATTCCCATGTCAAAGAAGCGAAAGGACCTTAGCACAGTCTCCCTATGTGAGACCGATTTACATGAGTTCATACCGGCCGCTTCATTGACCCGACAAGCCAAGGACATTTGAGTCCATTTAATTTTTCTTTTTCTTCTTTCTTCTCCTTTATTTTCATTCCCTTTATCTTTCTTGTCTTTAATTTTTATTATTACATTTTGTTTTCTTTGATTTAGGCTCTAAAGGCTGTTAGGGGATCACCACACCATGATAAGGACTTTTCAGTCCATTAATCTTTTCTTTTAATTTTATTTTACTTTTTACACTCTTTTTCTTTATCTTTCTTGTCTCTAAATACATAATTAGAATATTTTGAATTATTCTTATTATTTCCTGGCTATTTCTTCACGAGTTACACAATTTCTTCATCTAGCGCAGTGATTGTTGGCGGCCACCATACCACCACCAGAGACGCCTCCTCCAGCTTATCTTTCACATCCGAATCAAGTTTCTACACTTCCAACTCAAGGAATCCATCCAAAATTCAAGAAGTTTCACCTCTCCCTTTCTCACTTAATTTAATGCTATTAATCTCTAGAATATCTATATTTGTACATTAAGGGCAATGTACATCTTAAGTGTGGGGGGTGAATTTTAAGTCCTAAATTTTTGCATTATTCTCAAACCCCTGTATTGTAATATCCTGAAATTGGGCTTATGCATTTTTGCTTAATTTTATGAAATAGCATGTCTATTGTGATAGGGATGTGTTGTGTGCATTTTTAGAACCTTGGAAATGTAAGGAAATGTCTTGGAAATGTAAGGAAATGTCTTGTCTTGGAAATGTAAGGAAATGTCTTGTCTTGGAAATGTAAGGAAATGTCTTAGAAATGTAAGGAAATGCCTTAGAAAATATTAAGCTTCGAGCTTAAAAAGAGGGAACTAAAGCAAGGTGGCCTTCAAAGAAAATGTAGCGAAAATATGACACACAATTGTGCTTGGAAAAGTGTCTTGGAGGTGCCACTTAGGGCTCTGGAAATGACGCCATATGCTAGAGGAAGGGCTTGTGTTTGAGCCGCGTGGGAAGCATAATTCCAAGGCTTTTATTTTGGGCTTGTGACGTCAATAAGAGGGAGTAAGGGGGACGGCACCAAGGCTAAATTTTAGGAGTTTTATCCTTTTATTTTCAAGAGATAATTGAAAGATTATTCCTATTAATTTTTAAAATGAAGTGATAAAGATATGAGAAGTGATGGCCAAGTAAGGGACTCTAGCTTAGTAATTTCGCCTAAAAAAGGAAAAGAGAGGCCAACCTTCATTCTTCCTTTGCTCTTTTGTTTATCTGCCGAAATCCTCTAGCAAAATTTCTCTCTTCTCTTCTATTTTGCCAAAGCCAAAAACTCAAGCAAAGTTTAGCCAATTTCTTCACCATTCTTCTTCTTTTTCTCTCAATTCTCCAAGTGCCGAACCCCAAGGCAACCATTAGCCGATTGTTCAAAGCCCAAAGCCAAAGGGTTACTTCTTCTGAACCGATTTCTCTTGCAAGCTTTTTGCCGATTTCTTAAGAGTGGTGGACAATTGTGTTTCGATTGTTCTTTTGGTAAGAATCTCTTTTAGCCGAACCCTTATTCTTTTCCTTCTCTAACTGACGAAACGCAAGGCTTTAATCTCATTATTGTTGTGACCGAAACCTTGAAGGATCTTTCGGGATTTGTCTAGGTCGACTATAAGGAAGAGAATTTTGGGATTCAAAGGTTCAAGGTAAGTCGTTTGTATATTCGGCCAAAGGCCATTTATTATGTTTAAGTTGAAATCGGATCTAATATGAGCCTATAGGTATTTCGACAACTCCCTAAGCAAGTGGTTGTTTTCGGGTTTTGAGATTCACAAGGTAAGAGAATCTAATATTCGGCCAAGGCCCTATTCTAGTATTTAGATATGTTTTTATTCGATTAAAAGCCGAAAGCTAATCTGTAAAGTGATTTAGTGCTAGCTGAATACAAGAAACACTACAAAGTTTCGGGATCTGATTAGGAAGTGAATTGGTAGCAAGGTAAGATTTTGGTTATGTTAATCCTTCGGGATATTATTAAGTGGCTGAATGACTTTTTGTTTAAAACACTTGGTATTGGCCGAATATAGGAACTAAAGGATCTAAAGCGTAGATCGGGGTTTCGGGATTTCAGTGAATTTGTTAAGCGAATCAGGTGTGTACCCCACACTATCTTTTAATAAGATTTATGGCAATATTTAATATAAGCATGTTTATAAGAATGTGAAAAAGGCTAAGGTACCATGTTATGGTACAAAGTACCCAGGTACGTCTCCTACTCCTACTAGGATTAGGAATATATGTTAAATATAACATGTGTTTAATGATAAGAATGTGAATTAAGGCATGATGTGCATGATATGTATGATATGGGGCATTCGGGTTATATGAAAAAGGGGAAGTGAATGTGGTGACTTCGGTCACATTATCTGAATGTGGTGACTCCGGTCACATTATCTGAATGTGGTGACTTCGGCCACATTATCTGAATGTGGTGTCACATGACACAAATATTATCTGGTGGCTATGCCACGAAAATTATAAGGGCGATGAGCATGTCGTCTACAGCGGCAGCCTTCGATGGTGTGTAGCGGATGGAGGGTTGACTTAGTAGTCCCCATGGTGTGCAGGATGGTACGGGTGATGTGTAGCGGATGGCATATAGGTTTGGGTTCGGGTTGCATCACGTTTTCCTATCTGTTATATGAATATGCATGTGATATGATAATGTATGCCTGAGCTATTAAATTTTAGTGTTGGTTAGACATTGAGTCTGTTTGACTCACCCTGTTGGGGAACTTTGTCTTCCAGGTGACGATCAGTGATGGACCGGGTCGGCAGAAGCTTAGGGGTGGCCATGCGAAGCTCAGAAATCTAATTTATTCGGACTTTTCATTTTATGTACTTTGAATTTAATTTTGGGTTTTATTTCGATGTAATAAGGCCATAGTTGAACTATTCTATTGTTTTTATTATGTTTATGAATTTTTATCAATTAAAGTTTAAGTAAATTCATTTTTTTAAACGAACTCTAAACGTTTTATCACTTAAAATAAAGGAATTTCAATTTAATATAAACTTTCAACTCGAGCCCAACCTAAAATAATTTTTCTTTCAAAACACACAGTTTTTCCAAAGCAACAAAAGAATTTTTGAGCCGGTTTACATCGAGGAACATACCAGATCCGGTCAAGGCTCGTGGGCCGGGTTTGGGGTGTTTCATGAATTATGTCTTGTTCTTAAGTAATTTTCTCATGTTACTATTAGAACAAAATTTCCTTTGATTCATGATTTTTATCGATATGTTTTGGATTAAGTCATTTGATAATTGTGTAGTGATGGTTTAAACTTTAGGAGACTAGAGAATCAAGCATGATAAGTCTATTTTCAGAATTAAAAATTTGTTAGGTTGTCTATCTGAATCTAATTATTACCTTGAAGTTTGAAAATTACAAGGTTGATATCAAAAACCATAATTTTTGTGAGATTTTGAGCCTTTTTAGAGCATACATTCTTTCCTGCTCACTTTATTATGAGCGTGTCAACATTGATTTGTTATTCTAGAACTTGCTTCGATTATACATGTCAAGACCACATCATTGATTTGATATACAAAGATGATAAAGGCACTTAGGATTTAACCCACTTAATCCACTAAAACCCTACCCTCACAATTAACCCCTAGTAAACCCCTTTGATCTTAACAAACCGTTTATTGACTCACCCACTAATATTAACCCAAAACCCATCTTGTATTTGTTATCACCATTTCTCTTGACCACCCTTATATCACCATTTCTCTTTATTTCAATTGTTAAAATCTATTTACTTGATTTGTTCTTAAAAAAACATTGGATATTATATTCATCATTAGTTCTATGTTCTATGAGCTTAAACAGTTAAATTCACATCTTTAGAATAAGCTCTTGTCATTAATATAATTATTCATTATCGATTCATTGTTTCTAGTTAGGTAATTTGTCAATTCAATCTCGATTTTAACCCTCTAATTCAACCTTTATCCACACCTTTAACCCAAGCCCTGTTACAACCTCTAAAAGACCTTTTTAATCTGTGTATCATCTCATTCTATAGTGGTGGAGATTTGATTTTCATGCAAGCTTATGGGATTAACTTTTCATGTTCGACTTTTGAGTGCTTAATTTTGAACCTTAAACACTTTGAGTGATTTGAGTGGATCTTTAGTAAGGATGTCAACCCTTGTCAATTTTGAATTAAAGGTAATTATTTAGGTAAGGGGAAACACCTATGTTTTCGTACTTTAAAAACTATGACTTTGATTGTTTGAATATTTAGAACCCTTTTGGTTAAATTATCAATGTATAAATTACCTATGAATTATGATGAAACACTATTGATGAATATTATGAATTGAGGAAGTTCATTTTAATTGTGAGTTTAGAATTTTGCTTGAGGACAAGCAAATTCTTAAGTGTGGTGGTATTTGATAAACCTAATATGCACATATTTTAATCCCACATTTAGCATACTTTTGGATGATTTGTCCCCTAAATTGTGGAATTTGATGCTCCTAATCCTTTAATTTCATGTTTTATACTTAGGAGAGCATCAGAGGATGAAAAGAACAAGAAACGGGCCAAGAAATGGAGAAAATAGGCCAAAGTAAGAAGTCTACACGGCCTGGAGTTCACCACACGGTCGTGCCACTTTAGCAGACCCGAACACGGCCTGGGTTCGATTCACACGGTTGTGCCACACAGGTGTGTCCCTGCCGAGACTCGTTTTAATTCCATTCGGATTAGGTTACTGAGGGGCAAAGAAAGACATTCTGAAAGCCTATATAAACACCCTAAGTATGACCTAAGAGGGGAGGCCGAAGAGGCAAAGCCAGAGAGGGCCGAATTGTGGGATTTACTCGAAGACAACCAGTTCATTCATCTCAAAAAGTCGGAATCATACTCAAGACGGAAGATCTTCCCTTCAATCTCCTTCAGGGGGTTTTAGGGTTTTTCTTATGTTTTGTTTTATACTTTCTTCTGTGATGTATTCTTTTATAAACATGAACTAAACCCCTCAAATACCTGAGGGGATGAAACCTAAGACGAATGTTGTTATTGTTTTCTGAACTATATGATAAATACTTGATTTGTTCTTAATTATGTGTTCTTAATTCTTGTTTTGATATTTCAGGATATTGATCCAAGTATTGATGTGCTTAGGCAGTGGAGCAAAAGTCCCTGTTTAAGAGTAGATCTAGCATAGTTAAGTGGAGTTGATCGCACTCCTAGAGATAGGATGACGAAAATCTACCGAATTAGGGTCAAACCTAATATGGGAGTCCATAGATCGAGTTAATGCAACTCTAGGGGCTTTAATTAGAAAGAGATTTCAATTAATCAACCTAGGGTTAGACGTTAGTAGCCTCGAGAGAGGTACTAATATAAATTAGGGAATCTTACGGATCAAGTCAAGTGAATAAATCATCTGGTTCAGAGTTAAATAACAAGTGAAGTCTCGGTGGACTCTTCCTTGGGTATTGTCTTAATCAATTGGTTTTCCCAAAAGTATTCCCCCAAATCATTCTCTTTGTCTTAGCATCCTTAGCTTAGTAATTAGTTAGTTTTAGATTAAACAACAATTCCCTTAATTCTTAGGCTAAATAATAGAAAGATAGTAATTACTAATACTCTTAGTCCTTGAGGATACGATATTTCCGGTCTTGCCATAGCTCTACTACCAAACGATAGGTGCACTTGCCTTATTCATTGTCATAGTTAGTTTGGACACGATCAACATGCTAACATTTTCATAAACTTAAATAGACTCATTTAGCATATTATTCACATGTTTTTGCATCCATCTTACATCGTGTTATTACAACATCTAAGATCACATTTAAATGATAATTTGCATAGAAACCACACACTCATTTAGGCATACATCATATTATACATATATACATTTTAAGATAGTTGAGGCTATACTCATTTAGGCATACTAATTGAGTCTATGAAACACAAAAGTAGGCTCCACCACCACACATCGGTTACACGGATCTCTAACACTCCGAATGACTCATAGAGTTGAACATATCCCAAAAGTGAAGCATAAAGCTAACACTCTCAAACACACCAAACATGTCCCGTTGAATGGAGCTTAGCTCACATTCCCTTATCTTTCCAATATGTCCCAAGGACTCAACGCCCAAATTATATAACACATATAGGTGAGTACTCACAATTCGATGGCATGGCAATTATATCCAAAGATCTCATAAGGTCACAAGGCCAAAATATCCACATCATAATTACACATTTTTAATTACTGATTTAATGCACATCATCTCTGTTCATATTTATCAATTCGCATAAAAAACTTGTACACAATGCATGCTTATCGAATTCACATTTAATTGCACTTAAACTGCTAAAAGAATGCTCATTGATCCATCATATATCTGTCAACATATAAGTGCATTAAAATCAGTTTATCACATACAAAAACCTGTTACATTAGCATAATATTCCACAATGCAACACATACATACTTACCAGCTCTTGTACACTTTCACTGTACATCTTTATATCGCTAACATAACATCATTATTGTCATTTGACATATTTAATATACCTATAATACAATACAATTCACAATATTGTATCATAATAATCAATTCATAGTTATTCACATATTCACATAATTTGCCAAAAACAAAACAAGGAAAATAGAAAGCTTACACTCAGAACTTAGGATAGAGGGTTAGGTTATTCCTAAGCTCCCAATCAACACTAAGAATCATGTCTACAAGTAGTAATTCCAAACACTCACCAAATTCACTTCCGCCGAGAAGTCGGAAGATTAAACTAGCTTTTCCTTACCTTTCGCCTTGCTCGAAGAAGGTTCCAACAATTTTGATGCTTCTCACATATTAACCACACAATGTACACAATCAATATTCATCCAAAGAGTCACTTAAACCAACCAAAAACACAATCCTAAACTATATACCTCAAGAAACTGAAATTTCGTCTAACAAACATGAAACTCAAATATCTCGGTCTATACTTAATCTTTTTGCCTGAAACGAATTCGGTTCATCTAATTATTCACCTATGACTAATTCTCAACCTTTAAACTACTCAAAACTATGTGTTTTAAGGTATAAATTGTTTTTACATGTTTATGGTAATTTTCGTGAAAATTCATTAAATCCTTAGAAATCCTTAATGAAACTTTAAAGTAAGTTTAGAAAGCTTCTAATCATGTTAAAAGAAGTTGAAAAAAACTTTGAACCAAGTTTTTACTCTAATCCCAAAATTCACCATTAACGACCCAATTTTCATGCGATTTAATAGCTAATAATTCAGTTTTAAAGGCTAGATAACATTAGAAGCTCATACGGAATCGAATCATTACCTTAAATGATGAAAAACAGACCTGAAAAACCCACAAGCTTGATACTGGAGGAAACTATGGTGTTTTGACTACTTTTCTTGGTTTTTATAAAGGTTTATAACTTAAGAAATGAAAGAAATGAAAAGGAATTAGGACTTAGAGTTCAAAATTGATTGAAATAGAAAGAGAGAATCAAGGGACGACAAACACAAATTTTGGGTAGTTTTTAGGTGAAATAACTTGGAGAAGAGAGGTTTTTTTAGCTTAAAATTTTGAAATATTGTTAAATTGCTTCATAAAAACTTTCAATTTTGTCTCTTTTACAAATTAGTTCTATCTTCAAAATTAGAGGTATTTAAAACTCATTTTCAGAAATTGATTTAATTTTCTAATAACCATAATAAAAAACATTAGAGATAAATCATGGTTGCAAAATTCTGAACACTCTAAGGCTAAAATTCCCAAAATACCCTTAAAATTCCTAGGTCTTTTTCTAGGGTGTGAAAAAACCACCAAAAAAATTGTTGAAAATTCGAAGCTTCCTAGGCCTACCTATTTATTACAGGAGGTTCATAAATGGATTGTAACACCCCTAACCTATATTCGTCACCTGAACAGGGTTACAGATCATTACCAGAACATTTGAAACATTTTTCTATTAAACTATGTAAATTTACTATTCATTTACCGAGATCATCTATAATGTCCCTTGAAAGGACCTTCGAGGCCCAATATGAGCATTAGAATCGAATCGGGACTTAATCGGAACCTCTAAGAATTTTTTGCAAAATTACAAAATTTTTCTAAGGTGCAGGACTCATATGCCCGTGTGACCCTGGAACATGCTCATGCTACAGGCCGTCTTTGATTTAGGTTGCTCTTTGATTTGCGTCATACGGCCATGTGTAACATCCTGATTTTGGGCCTAGTCAAAACAGTGGGTACGAGACCACAAATCTGACATCAAAAATTTTATTTTATTATTATTTTGATGTCTACAGTATGATACTAAAGTTGTGTGAAATTTTCATAATGAAATTTCCTCGTTTGAGTGCTCAATTTGATAAAAAGGACAAAATCACGTAAGGTGCAAAACTTGAGGTCTAATTGATAAAGGCACTAAATAGCTATAAAATTGAAAAGTATGAGCACTTGCATGGTAATTATACCAATAGAAAAGTGAGGAGACAAAGATGGACATGTAGTAGGTGGATTTGGTGAAGTTATTAAAAGGTTAAATTGGAAAATAAGTTAATAGGTATAATAAGACAAAATAGCAAAAGCTATCATCTTTATTTTTCTTCCTCTTCAACTGTAATAGAGAAAAAGAAATGGCAGCCATGGAACGGGTTTCATTCGGCCAAGCTTTGGAGCTTGATAGGTGAGTGGTTTTTGCCCCGTTTTTAATGATTTCTATATTTTCAGAGTTGTGGTAACTCGATTTAGCTATCCCGTACCTTCATTTTCAAAACTGTTAAAGTTTGTGAATTTTACGATTGTTGATAAAGTGTGTATTTTGATAATTGATGATAGAAAATACATCCTTGTTGTTAGATAAACAACATTTGTAAAGTGATTTTTGATAGAAATGTCGATTAGGGACTAAATTGAGAAATGTGATAAATTGTGTGGTAAAAGTGAGAATATGTGAAAAAATGTGGGCTACTGTAAGTATGATAAATATTCGACTAGGCATGGGTAGCAATGAAATTGAATGAATTTCATTTTACAAGCCCAGGGACAAAAGTGTAAATATGACAAAGTTTAGGGGTAAAAATGTAACTTTACCAAAAATGTGAAATTGGGCTAATTTGAGTAGCATGATGAATAAATAAATTAAATGTGTTGTTATAGATCAAGGAAGATGAGATTCAGAATTAGATAGGGGGAAAAGCAAGATAATCGAGTAATTGACTTATTTCATCATTTCATACCGAGGTAAGTTCGTATGTTAATAAGCAATAAATTCGATATGTTTAAATGCTTAACCGATATCATGTGTTATTTCGTATGTTATTATTGGATCATGAATAGTAAAATTTACGAGATTGTATTGAAAGATCAAATTAAGAGAAATGCAGGGCGGAGTACGATCAAATTTCGACATGTGATGAATTGACAATAAAGACCATGGTTGGACCATGGCAATATGTGTGCAAGTGTAAGACCATGTCTGAGACTTGGCATCGGCCACGATATGAGAGCCAGTATAAGATCATGTCTAGGGCATGGCATCGGCATTGAGACGAGAGCTAGTGTAAGACCATGTCTGGGACATGGCATCGGCCTTGACATGTGAGCCAGTGTAAGACCATGTTTGGGACATGGCATCGGCATCGAATAGTGATTCCTTGTAAGACCATGTCTGGAACCTAGCTTTGGTATGAAATCGTGTAAGATCATGTCTGAGACATGGCATCAACATATGATCTCGTGTAATACCATATCTGGGATATGGCATCGATATCGATATGAGATTTCGTATAAGAACATATCTGGGATATGGCATCGACATCGACATGTGATCCCATGTAAGACCATATCTAGGATATGGCATTGGCATCTTACTACGTGTATGACAATTTTTTAGTATCCTTCGATATTCCACGTGGTTCAACGGGGTAAAGAATTAAAGTTTATGTTAAAGATGGAAAATGACTATAAGTGTAAATGAATGTGATTATGTGACAATTAAGTGCAGGTATATGTATGTATACACTCATAAGCAATGTGCTCGGTATGTGATCGAATTTTGGTAAGAATTTAAACGAGTAAGTTATACCTATGAGAATGACCTTGTGATTATAAGTCCATGCTTATGATGTGTGAATATGTGTGTAAATGAAAAATTAATATAAAGGAAACATGAAAGAGTAAAATTAGCAATAAAACAGTTTGGACAGCAGCAGTTGTATCACTTTGAAAAATCACAAAAAATGGTGGACATTGAATTAGAGATTTAATGAGATATGAAATTAAATCTTATTTAGTATATTTATACATAAAATAAACATAATAAGAAAAATAATTTCATATGGTGTGATAATTGGATTTTAGTGAGACAGGGTCAAAATGATTTCAGAATCCCCTGTTCTGACTTGGGAAATTCATTAAAACTTTTACAAAAATAATCATGGGATAAAATTTATACGATTGAAATTATTAATGAGTCTATTTTCAAGAGAAACAAACAAAAACATCATTCTTTTTTTTTCACAAAAAGATAATTAATTTTTAGTAAAGAGGTGTCGGAACTCTTGGACAGCAAAACAGGGCAGACTTTAAAGAATAAACTGTACTGATTGGCTAAGACAAAAATTCTAGAAATTTTATGGTAAGAAGATATGTGAGTCTAGTTTTCAGAAAAATTAGCGTATCTTAATTTGGAGTTCCATAGATCTAGATAACAATAATTTAGTGACTATAACTCAAGTAAACAACTCAAGATGAACAAATGAATTGTGAAATTCTATGCAATAATGATGGTATTATCTTGAGAGGTTATAATGAGGATTGTTAAAAGCATGGTAATCAATTGTTTATTATTTAAATACGTACTTACTAAGCTTTATTACTTACTTTATTGTTTTCCATGTTTATAATGTACTCAGGTTAGCTCGGGTTAGAAGTCGCCGGAAAACCTATCACATTATTAAGCTTACAATTTAGGTATCGATGATTTTATACTTAAAGTTATGGCATGTATAAGGATCTTGGTCATGTGTATATGTTACTATGAAATGTCCTAGAATATTGACCCATGATATTCAGAGTTCATTGTTGTATAAGGCCATTTAATGTGGCCAATAAATTGGTTATGCTATAAACTTATGATGATGCATTCTATGGTTGGGTAAATTGTATGCTATGACTTGTTACGTGTGTGTGGTGGATGTTTTGGTAGCTTTAATATGTCATGAAATGTGTCATTCAAGTTATACTCAAGTATGGTAGGATAGGGTAGAAATTGGCTTGGAAAATAACCAACTTCTTGACCACACAGGCAGAGACACGGTCATGTGTCTCAGCCGTGTGGAAGACACGGTCTAGCACACTGGTACGTTACTTGGTCGTGTGATACAAAATGAATGATGACGTTAAAAATAGAGAGTTACACGAGTGGAGGACACGAGCGTGTCCTGGGCCATACGGGCGGGTGTAACTACACAGTCTGCCCACATGGGCATGTGACTCTCCAAAACAAGGAAATTTTCTAAATGTTCCAATAGTTTTAAAAGTTCTCGATTTAATACCAAATTGCTCCCAAAGAATGTTGTGGGCGTCGTAGGCCCATTTTAGGGACTTGATGAAATAAGATAAAAGTTTTAAATTTTAAACGAAAATTTATGCCTTGAATGTGTTCAGTTGCAAGTGCTATTGTCTAGTTACACCTCGTACCCTGTTCCGGCGTTGAACACAGGTAAGGGGTAATATACCATGCCACACGCCCGTGTGCTAGGTCATGTGGTTAATTAAATTAATTCGAATTAGGTGCAGGTTTCACACTGCCAAGACACATGCCCGTGTTCTAGGCCGTGTGACACACATGGCCTAGACACACACCCGTGCCTCTGCCCGTGTGCCCAATTCTGAGTATTTTGTTTCTCAAAATTAAGGTGCAGGGGACACACGACCTTTGAATACATGTTCATAACATCACATATGTGTGTGTGTATATATAACACAATAACCTACTTAGTCATACCAAGATGAACCACTATTAGCCATTCCAATGGCTAGGTTACAAAATAACATTTCAAGCGACTATTGGCCAAGTTGTACTATACATGCCATTATACCTAAAATGATTTCCCTAAATATACCCAAAATGCTAGTTGATAGTGTGACGATGCTCCAATGATCTTACAACCTTCACGAGCTTTCGAGTACTATAAAACAGGGGAAAAATAAACGGAGTAAGCATTACATGCTTAGTAAGTTCGTATAACGAAAACTAAACTTACCAATCCTGTTATTAAATTTAAGCACACAACATCATGTTTTCCATCCATTAGCAAAATTTCCAAAGCACATGCCTTCAATCAAACATGTTAGTCACAACACTTTGAACTTGTCAAGTAAAAATAGATGAGCTCATCATGCAATGTTCTTTCAAGTCATTATCATGACATCTCATGATTTTCATGCCAAGTCAAGAGATACATGCCCATTGAATCATTGAATTCTGATGGATGCTCAAGTAGTACACTCAAAGTGTTCTGTTCCATAATCCGTTAATTTCTTATTCAAGGGTACCCCTTATCGCACAAACAAGGAACACACTCTCGAGCCACATATCGTATAACAGGATTACCAGTCCAAGCTAAATCCTTTATATAACGTAATCTCAGAGGAGCTCGATTAGTATTACCAGTCAAGGCTAAACCCTAATCTTAATGCATACTCGAAAGGTATTCTATTAGGATTACCCGTTCGGGCTAAATCCTTTATATAACAAGGTCAATGGGATTACTCGTCCGAGATAAATCCTGCCCACAACAAATGCAGAACCTTATTAGTTTCGGGAAAGCGCATATAATCATTGGAATTTAATATTTAATCGAGACTAAACCCTTTATCACCAATTCATGCATGTAGCAAATTTTCCATCATAGCATACAAGTAAAGCACATTAACATAAATCACATTACATACAAACACAACATTCAATTAACATAATTACATGTCCGATTAAGTTACACGAACTTACCTCGACACCTGTTCGCGTTAGAAATCTACTAATCTAAAACCTTTTCTTTTCCTCAGTCTAACCTCGAATTAGTGTGGTTTGGATCTATAAAAATGAATTTAACCATCAATTTCATACATTTCATATTTAAATAGACTCAATTTACATCCTAGGCAAAATTACCATTTTGCCCCTAACTTTTCCAAAAATTCTGATTTTTTCCCTAGGGTCGAAAAATGAAATTGTTCAGATTACTCCATATTCCAAGCCTAACCAAAGCCCCATTACAAAATTTGCATAACATGTATACATAAAATTTTAGAATTTTTCATCAAATTTTACAACTCTTTATTTTAGTCCCTAAATCATGTTTTCATCAAAAATTACTTCGTAAAAGTTGTTTATCTATCAATAATCTTTCATTTTCTACCATAAATTTCTAATTTCCAGCATAATACATCCATGACCCATTTTCATACCTTGATAACTTTTCTAATTAATCTCCCAAATAGAGATATTAAACTATCTCGGTTTCAAAAATACTAAAATTATTAAAAACATGACAAGAAAACATACCCAATTAAGCCTTGAAAGTTTCCCCTCTCTCCTAGGGTTTCCATAAAATTTTATGTTGAAGATGACAATAATAAGATCATAGTTTCTTTTATCATCTTTTAATTAATTAAATTTTTACTATTTCAAATTTAGTCCTTGACCTTTTTCTATAATTCCATGGATGAGTCACCATGAAAAAGCTCCATACTTTTCTTAATGGTCTAATTACCATATAAGGACCTCTAGTTTTGAATTTCATAGCTATTTTATCCTTATAGCTACTAGAATTCAACTTTCACATTTTATGCGATTTAGTCTTTCTCGTAATTAGGCACTAAATCGATAAAAATTTCATTTCAAAATTTTCACATGTCACATACATCATATTACGGACCATATAATAAAATAAAAATAAATTATATTTTGGGTCAGACTGTGGTCCCGAAACCACTTTTCCGATTTCACTGAAAAATGGGTTGTTACAACACTCCCCCTTTAGGAATTTTCGTCCTCAAAAATCTTACCAGTAAAAAGATTCGGGTATTACTTCCTGATAGTTTCCTCCGGCTCCCAGGTAGCCTCTTCTATACCGTGTCGTTGCCAAAGAACTTTTACCAAAGCTACCTTTTTTATTTCTTAACTCTTTTGTTTCCTGGGCTAAGATTTTGATTGGTTCTTTATAGGTCATACCAGGCTGAATCTCTACCTCTGTCAGAGAGATAACATGTGAAGGGCTGGATCTGTACCGTCGTAACATAGACATATGAAAAACATTATGAATCTGATCAAGCTCTGGTGGTAAAGCTAGCCGATTTGCAACCGGTCCAATTCTTTCGATAATCTTATATGGTCCAATAAGCCATGGACTCAATTTCTCTTTACGACCAAATCGGAGAACTTTCTTCCAAGGTGACACTTTCAAGAATACCTTGTCACCCACCTGAAATTCTATGTCTTTTCTTTTCAAATCAGCATAAGACTTTTGTCGATCAGAGGCTACTTTCAAGCTATCTCGAATTACCTTCACTTTTTCCTTGGTCTACTTTCAAGCTATCTTTTCAAATCAGCATAAGTCAATTCCGTGTAACTTTTTCTTACTGAGTTCTGTCTATTATAATGGAGTTCTACATTTGCGTCCATATAAGGCTTCATATGGTGTCATTTTAATACTAGACTGATAACTGTTATTATAAGCAAATTCAACCAAAGGCAAATACCTTTTCCAATTACCTTCAAACTCAAGGACACAACACCGAAGCATATCTTCCAAGATCTATATTAGCCGTTCAATTTGACCATCTGTCTGGGGATTAAATGTAGTGCTAAAGTGTAACTGAGAACCCAGAGCTTCTTGCAATTTGTTCCAGAATCGAGATGTAAATCGAGGATCTCTATCTGAGATAATAGAGACAGGCACTCCATGCAATCTGACAGTCTCATAAACATATAATTCAGCCAATCTATCCAAGGAATAATCCATAGTACTGGAATAAAGTGTGCAGACTTTGTCAACCTATCAACAATTACCCAAATGAAATCTTTCTTCTTTGGAGACAGGGGTAATCCCGATACAAAGTCCATAGCAATTCTTTCCCATTTCCATTTTGGTACCATAACTGGCTGTAATAGTCCAGAAGGCAACTGATGTTCAGGTTTTACTGGCTGACATATCAAACATTTAGATACAAACTCAGAAATATCTCGTTTCATTCCCGGCCACCAGTAAATCTTTTTCAAATCATTCTACATTTTATTACTACCAGGATGCGTAGACATGTTACCATTATGAGCTTCATTCAAAATCTTCTGTATCAGTTCTAAACTTTTCGGTACACATACTCAGCCTTGGAATAACAAACATCCATCTGTCCCAATCTGAAATTCTGAATCAGGAGTCTGTTCACTTTGTACGCGCCTTTCTTGCAACTTGCTATCATTTTTCTGGGCTTCAAAAATTTGCTATAAAAATATTGGTCTAGCTTTTCACTCAGCTAGGATTGAACCATAATCAGACAACGACAATCAAGTATTCATTGCTTGTAAAGCATACAGGGATTTTCTACTCAAAGCATCTACTACTACATTAGCCCTTCTTAAATGGTAGTCAATAATAAGAACATAATCTTTCAATAACTCACGCCATCTGTGCTGTCACAAATTCAAATCCTTCTGTGACATCAAATATTTCAGAATTTTATGATAAGTGAATATGTGACATTTTTCACCAAGCCGCCAGATTTTCAATGCAAACACTATGGCTGCCAATTCAAGGTCATGTGTCGGGTAGTTCTTTTCATGTGGCTTTAGTTGTCGTGAAGCATAGGCTACTACTTTACCATCTTGCATCAATACGTAGCCTAAGCTATTTAATGATGTATCACTGTAAACTGTAAATTCCTTACCCGATTCAGGCTGGACTAGCATTGCTGCTTCTATCAATAAAGCCTTTAATCTGTCAAAACTCTGATGGCATTTATCAATCCACTCGAACTTTACATCTTTTTTTAGTAAACGAGTCATCGAAGAAGCTATCATTGAAAAAATTTTTACAAACCTTCGATAATAACCAGCTAGTCCCATAAAAATTCGAACTTCAGACACATTCCTCGGTGGCTTCCAATTAACACTGGCTGAAATTTTATTCGGGTCTAGTCTGACACCTTTAGCAGATACTATATGTCCTAGAAAACTAACTTCCCGTAGCCAAAATTCACATTTACTGATTTTGGCGTACAATTGTTTCTCTCACAGGGTTTGCAACACTATTCTCAAATGCTTGGCATGTTCATTATCATCTAGGGAGTAAACCAAAATATCATCTATAAATACCACCACAAACTTGTCCAAGTACGGACTAAAAATCATGTTCATCAAACACTGCAGGTGCATTTGTCAAGCCGGATGGCACCACAAGGAACTCATAGTGTCCATACCTGGTTCTAAAAGCTTTCTTAGGCACATCAAATTCTTTTACCTATAATTGATAATAACCAGAACGGAGATCAATCTTCAAAAATATAGTGACACATTTCAACTGGTCAAACAAATTATCAATACGAGGCAATGGATACTTGTTCTTTATTGTGACTTTGTTGAGCCATCTGTAATCGATACACAACCTCAACGATCTATCCTTCTTCTTTACAAATAAGACCGGCGCACCCCAAGGTGAGAAACTAGGTTGAGCAAAGCCTTTGTCAATCAACTATTGTAATTGTACTTTCAGCTCATTTAATTCTGTAAGAGTCATTTTATAAGGTGCTATGGATATCGGTGTCGTTCTCGGAACCAGGTTTATAGAGAATTCCACTTCTCTATCCGATGGTAAACCAGGTAATTCTTCTGGGAATACATCAAGAAATTCACATACAACCGGCACTGACTAAATCTTTGCCTCAGATACTTTAGTATACAGCACATACGCAAGATAAGCATCATAACCTTTTATGACATATTTCTATGCTGGTAATGCTGAAATCACATTAGATAACCCATCTAGTTTATCAGATTCAACACGAAGTGATTCACCATTCTGACATTTCAATACAATATATTTCTGCTTACAGTTAACCACTGCATCATATCGGGTTAACCAATCCATTCCCAAGATTACATCAAATTCATCAAATGGCAATAAATTCAAGTTAGCCGAAAAGCAAATACCTTTTACCATCAACGGACACTTTTTACAGACCCTATCTACCATAACACACTGGCCCAGGGGGTTTGAAACTTTAACCAAAAATTCAGTAAATTCAACCGGTAATTTTTTAACAGGCACTAGGTTCGTGCATATATATGAATGTGTGGAACCAAGATCAGTCAAAGCAGTAATATTAGTATCAAGTAGAGAAAATGTACCAGTAATGACGTCTGGTGCAGAGGCATCTTCTCTAGCACGAATGGCATATGTTCTTGCACGTGCTCGTGTCTCAGATCTAACTGTTGTATCCTTAGTAGTATCTCGACTACTACCAACATTGCCAGGATGACGGGGTGGTCTATCTCTCGAGGCAGGATTACTAGGCTTTGGAGCTGGTTTTATCTCTTTTTCAACTCTTTTGAGACAATCTCTGAGAAAATACTCAAGTGAACCACATCCGAAACAAGCTCCACTTCTGGACTGACATTCTCCATCAGGAATTTGTTACAATGTTTACATTTCGGTTTGGGAATACCAACACTACCCACACTGGTCATAGATGGAGATGAAGACCTCGGGTTAGAATGTAGAGAGCCCCGCTCTCTTCCAGAATATCCTGTAGAGGTGGTCACATGATCATAATACTTCTTTACTTTCTTAAAAGTAAATGGTTGTGGCCTACTCATTTTTCTTTTTCCCAGAAACCCGAGCCTCTCTTTCGGCTTGTTTCTTTTCCTTACTCAGTTCGTCAACTTTGTGGGCTCGACCGGCTAGCACCGCAAATTCTCTTATTTCAAGAATTCTAATCAATAACTTTATATCTTCATTTAGGCCCTCTTTAAAGCGTTTACACATTTCAGCCTCGGTTAAAACCCATTCTCTGGCATACTTGCTCAACCGAACAAATTTCCGTTCATATTTGGATACAGTCAAGTTTCTTTATTTGAGCTCTAAAAACTCTTTCTTTTTCTGATCTATAAATCTCTGACTCACATATTCTTCCTAAATTCAACTTGGAAAAATTTCCATGTGACATTCTCCCACGGTACTACTGAGGTTATGGTATTCCACCAATGATAAGCTGTATCTTTCAGTAGAGATACCACACATTTCAGACATGCAGCATGAGTGTAGGATAGTTCATCAAAAACCAGATAGTATTCTCTATCCAAAACTCAGCCCTTTCCGGATCATTATCTGCGGTAGCTCTAAATTCTTCCGTCCCATGCTTGCAGATTTTATCTATCGAAGGCTTACCCATTTTAACAGGTTCGGCACCCTGTGTTACTTTAGGAATCGGTTGGGGAGCAGGTGGGGGAGGTTGTTGTACAGCAAAGTTTGTTTTCAAATACTGGGTAAATCATCCATTCATTATTTAAAAGAAGGCTTGTTTTGCCTCCTCACTTTGGCCCTCAGACACGGGCCTTTCACTATCAGTCGCAGACGCAACTCTTTGTACTGAAGCTGAAGCATTGCTCTTAGCTTCCTCGAATTCAACTCTAGCTCTGTTTGATGACATTACTATATGAAAAACACATTTGAAACGATCAGGAGTTGTCACACTATCACAATTTATATAATGGCATGTATAGCTTTGTAGCTCTGATACCACTAAATGTAAACTGTAACTCTGATACCACTAAATGTAAACCCCTAATCCGTATCCATCACCAGAACATTCAAAACATTTTTCTATTAAACTACGTAAATTTACTATTCATTTACCGAGATCATCTATAATGTCCCTTGAACGGACCCTCGAGGCCCAATACGAGCATTAGAATCGAATCGGGACTTAATCAGAACCTCTAAGAATTTTCACAAAATTACAAAATTTTCTAAGTTGCTGGACTCACACGCCCGCATGGTCCAAGGGACATACCCGTGTGACCCTGGAACATGTCAGTCTACAGGCCGTGTTCGATTTAGGTTTCTCTCTGACTTGTGCCATACGGCCATGCCACACACCCATGTGCAGGTTTCACATGGCCAATACACAAGCCCCTATTCTAGGCCGTGTGACACACACGGTTGAGACACACGCTTGTGTCTTTGCCCATGTGCCCAATTCTGAGCATTCTGTTTCTCAAAATTAAGGTGTAGGGGACACACAGACTAACCACAATGCCCGTGTTACTAGGCCGTATATCACACACTGTCTAGACACACGATCGTATGGACAATATGAAGTAATTTCTAGCTTCATTTCTTACCCAAAATTTCACCCAAGACCTGCACTTGAAACACACATCCAATAGCAACCAATTCAAGCATTCAAATTGGGCAATCCACATCATTTAACAAGGCATATCACTATATGCATAAGTGTTTATAAACTTACCTTGGATTGACTTAGGCAATAGCAACCTTTGAATACATGTTCATAACATCACATATGTATATATATAACATAATAACCTACTTAGTCATACCAAGATGAAACATTACTAGCCATTCCAATGGCTAGGTTACAAAATAACATTTCAAGCTACTATTGGCCAAGTTGTACTATACATGCCATTATACCCAAAATGTTTTCACTAAATATACCCAAAATGCTAGTTAATAGTATGACGATACTCCAATGATCTTCCAACCTTCACAAGCTTCTGAGCACTATAAAACAGGGCGGAAAATGAACGGAGTAAGCATTACATGCTTAGTAAGTTCGTATAACGGAAACTAAACTTACCAATCCTATTATTAAATTTAAGCACACAACATCATGTTTTCCATCCATTAGCAAAATTTCCCAAGCACATGCCTTCAATCAAACATGTTAGTCACAACACTTATATGACAAGTAAAAATAGATGAGCTCATAATGCAACGTTCTTTCAAGTCATTATCATTACATCTCAAGATTTTCATGCCAAGTCAAGAGATACATGCCCATTGAATCATTGAATTCTAAAAAATACTCAAGTAGTACACTTAAAGTGTACTGTTCCATAATCCGTCAATTTCTTATTCAATGGTACCCCTAAGGGCACTTAACCAAGGAACACACTCTCAAGCCCTGTAACACCCCTTACTCGTATTCAACGCCTGAACCAGATACGAGGCCTTACCAAACTTAACTTGCTTAATCATACAACATCGGGCAATAAAATTTCGTTTTAACATAAAGCTTTTCATTCATAGTCATAACGTTCCTGTCAAGGGTCTACGAGACCCTAAACATACATTTGGAGTGATTCAAGACCAAACCGGAAATCTTTTATGCACTTAAAAAATTTTTGCTTAAACAGGGCTATACGTCCATGTGAAATGGAACATGCTCGTGTGGGCAGGCCGTGTGGTCACACATGCCCATGTTCCTAGCCCTTGTGGAATTTATTTTTCATTTTGAACCTATAGGGGTTTTCACACGGCCAGACACACGCCCATGTCTTTAGCCCATATCCCCTACACGGCCAAGACACGGTCGTGTCCTCACCCGTGTATGAAAAACTTGGGTATTCTTTTTACGATGCCAACACCCCATGAATGTCACACAGCCAGGAAAGAGGCCTGTGTCCTCCGGCCGTGTGGTGAATTAAATTCCAAATTTTAAGGGCAAGCTGCACACGGCCTAGGCACACGCCCATGTCCATGGCCGTGTCTCCCACACGATCAAGGCAAACAGTCGTGTCTCAACCCATGTGTTTACTACTGAGCATACTGACTTGCCACCCTAGCATACATGGGGACACACGGCCTTTCACACCCATGGGGTCGACTATGTGTCACATACGGCCTAGACACACGCCCGTGTGTCTACCCATGTGGACATTTACAAGGCTATCTACTAAGCCCAATGCCACCCTACAAAGCAACCATACCTATACCAATTCAATCCAACATATAATATGACCATAAGGTACTTCCAATAGCACAAAATAAAAACATCTACACAAGCATTCACTTCATGATTTTCATCATCTTTGAATATATGAGATTGTCAAGTATTGGCCAATTTCCAATGACCATTTACAAATGAATTGGACAACGTTAATAGCCAACACTTTGCCTAACAAATATGATATAACAAAATGACCAAGTCTTATACCTGCAATACTCAAAATAAATTTAACTATGCTATACCAAGAGAGGTTGATAGTGTGATTTTCTGAACTTCGACGTTCCCCGAGCTCTTGAGTTAGCTTGGCAATACTACGAGGATAAGGGAAATAAGAAAGGTAAGCATAAAGCTTAGTATGTTTGCATGAAATAAATAGCAACATAAATCTCATAATGTCAGCCATCCATTGCATGGAAATAAAATCATAAGTCTTAAGCTCATTTACGTAACTTACATATACTTACTCTTACCACTTACATACCATGCCACATATCGTAATTCATTCTCGTGAATTACTCACATATACCTATATCACTTCATCACATAGCCTTAACACTAATCTCATTTTTATTATAAGCTAAACTAGTTATCCCATTGAATCACTTGGGATACTCAACGATACATAATTATCATCGTTCACATAATTACGACACCAATGCCACATCCCCGATATGGTCTTATGTGGGGTCACTTCTAGATGCAGATGCCATGTCCCAGATATGCTCTTATGCGGGATCTCATATTGATTGTCGATGCCATATCCCAGATATGATCTTATACGATTCTTATATTTGATGTCGATGTCATATCCCAGATATGGTCTTATACAAAATCTCTATTTGATTCTGAGGCCATATCCCAGACATGGTCTTATACGGGACCTTACCAATTTCATGTTTCGATGATCTTACTCTCTCATTTATTAAAGTCCAACGGGGACTTTCACATTACAATTCTCATCATTTTCTCATTCGACATCATAACTCAAACTCATAGAATATTTTACAGCATTACTAATATCAAATATTTAGAAACTTAATAACATAATGTTGAACTTATTGCATACAAACATACCTCGATATCAAAATAGGCTAAATTGTTGATCTAACCCGACACCTTACCTTTTCCTCCGTCGAGGTTAATTCTTTGTTCTTCTTGATCTATAGTAGCAAATTAGCTCATTTAACTATCACATTAACTAATGCATTTCAATAATCATGCTTTGGCAAAATTACCATTTTGCCCTTAGACTCTCACAAAATGACCATTTTACCCCTAAGCTCGTAATTCGATTCTAATCGAATTTCCTCCTCTTACAAGCCTAGATGAACATTTAATTCTCTTATGCAACCATCAAAACTCAATATTTCATACATTTACCTCTTATTTTACAATCTTTACAAAAAGGTCCTTTTAGGTGTTTTCATGAAAATATCTTTCACAAAAGTTGTCTATCTAACTACTATGATTCATTTTCTTCCATAAAAATGCAGCAAAAACATACATGCTCACATGGAAAAACCTTAAACTTTTAACCATTTTGCAAAATTGTTCCCTCTTTAGCTAACTTAAGCTTTATGGGTTTCAAAAGTACAAATATCATCAAGAAAATCCATTAAATTCACTTACTTGTAAGGTGAAGAGCTTGCTGAAATTTTTGGGTTTTCAAACCCCTATTTGCTGCTAATTTTCGGTGGAAGAAGATGAGTGAGTAGAAGGATATCATCTTTTCTTTATTTTATTCTATTTCATCAATTTAATCCACCTACTACACCAACTTTGACTAATTTTAAATTCTTTGTCCCCCTATGGCCGGCCACCCTATATCTAAGGGTCAATTTGCACATTAAAGGCCTCTAATTAATATTCTATGGCTATTAGGCACCTTTAAAGTTGTTATTGTAGGCAAACTCCACCAGCAGTAAGTATTTCTCTTAATTTCCTTGGAATTCCAAAACTCAACATCGAAGCATGTCTTCAAGTATCTGTATTACTCTCTCTGACTGCCCGTCGGTTTGTGGATGGAAAGCTGTACTAAAGCTTAATTATGTGCCTAAGGCCTCTTGCAACTTTATTCAAAACCGTGACATAAATATTGGATCTCTATTCGAAACAATCGACAACGGTACCCCGTGAAGTCTTACTATTTCTGCCACTTATAAATCTGCCAACTTATCAAGCGAGTAGTCAACTCGTACTAGTATGAAATAGGCTGACTTCGTGAGTCTATCAACCACGACCCATACAGCATCTTTCTTTTTCAGCGTCAACGGTAAACCTGTCACGAAATCCATAGTAATACGATCCCATTTCCATTCGGGAACCATAATAGGCTGAAGTAGACCCGAAGGTACTTGGTGTTCAGCCTTCACTTGTTGACAAATTAGGCATCTCGACACAAACTCGAAAATGTCTTTCTTTATACCCGACCACCAATACCATTTCTTTAAGTCGTCATACATCTTCGTGCTGCCTGGATGTACCAACAAACATCCACTATGTGCTTCATGCAGAATCTTTAGAATAAGCTCATCGTCCCTGAGTACATAGACCCTATCTCAAAATATCAAACATCCATCAGGACTTATCCAAAAGTCTGACTCAACATTTGACTCACATTGAACTCTTTTAGCTCGTAAATCAATGTCGCCTTTCTAAGCTTCACAAATTTCTTGAAGAAACATTGGTCTAGCCCTCAACTCGGCTAAAATGGGACCATCATCTGACAAAGCTATCCGTGTATTCATGGCTTTCAGTACAAATAAGGATTTCCTGCTTAAGACATTGGCAACCACGTTCGCCTTTCCTAAATGGTAGTCTATTATTAACTCGTAATCCTTTAACAACTCTAACCATCTCCGTTGCCTAAGGTTCAACTCCTTTTGAGTCATCAAATACTTTAAGCTCTTCTGATCCGTAAACACCCGACATCTCTCACTATATAAATGATGTCTCCAAATTTTTAGTGCAAATACAATTACAGCTAACTCCAAGTCATGAGTTGGGTAATTCTTCTCCTGCGGCTTTAATTGTCTAGAGGCATATGCTATCACTTGCCCCTTGCATTAGTACGCAACCTAACCCATTCAGGGATGCATCACTGTAAACCACAAATTCTTGTCCCGGCTCAGATTGCTCCAAAATAGGAACCTCAGTCAACAACGCCTTTAGTTTCTCAAAACTTTGTTGGCACTTTTCTATCCATTCAAACTTTACACCTTTTTGTAGTAACCTCATCATCGGAGTAGCTATCATGGAAAATCCCTTGACAAAACATCTATAGTATCCAGCTAGGCCCAGAAAACTCCTAACCTCGGTTACATTCCTTGGTGGTTTCCAATCCACAATTGCTGAGATCTTACTCGGGTCAACTCTGATTCCATCTCCCGAGACAATGTGTCCCAAAAATCCAACTTCCTTAAGACAAAATTCACTTTTACTAAACTTGGCATATAATTGTTTATCTCTCAAAATTTACAGAACTGTTCTCAAATGTTCAGCATGCTTGTTCTCATCCCGAGAGTAGATCAATATATCATCGATAAAGACTACCATAAATTTATCCAAATACAGTCGAAAGATACCATTCATCAAATACATGAAAATTGTAGGGGCATTTGTTAAACCAAAAGGCATGACAAAAAATTCATAGTGGCCATACCTTGTCCTAAATGCGGTTTTCGGCACATCCGAGTCCTTGACTCTCAACTGTAATATCCAGACCTCAAGTCTATTTTGGAAAATACCGTGGCTCCCTTCAATTGATTAAATAAATCATCGATTCTTGGCAACGGGTACGTGTTCTTCACAGTTACCTTATTGAGTTGCTGATAATCTATACATAACCTCATAGAATCGTCTTTCTTCTTCACAAATAATACGGGAGCACCCTACGGAGAAAAACTCGGTCTTGCAAAGCCTTTAGCCGTTAACTCTTGCAACTGTGCCTTCAGTTCTTTTAGCTCGGTTGGAGCCATTCTGTATGGAGTAATAAAAATGGGGGCAGTACTGGGAGCTAACTCAATCCCAAATTGGATTTCTCTAACCGGAGGTAGCCTTGAAAATTCCTTTGGAAAAACGTCTGGATATTTACATACTATGGACACTGATCCAATTCTTAACTCAGTCTCTTAGTATTCATCACAAAGGCAATGTAAGCTTCGTACCCCTTTATTAAATACTTCTGAGTCAACAAGGAAGATATCACTACTGGGAATCTGTCTTGCTCATCTGATTCAACATGAATAAGATCCCCACTTTGACATTTTAACTCAATAAACTTCCTTCCACAACTCACTATCATATCATGAGTAGCTAACCAATCCATCCCAAGAATGACATTGAACTCATCAAATGGTAATAACATGAGATTAGCAGGAAAATAATGACCCCTAATCATCAATTGGCAACTCTATCGACCAATACACATTTGCTTAGGGGATTTGACACTCTTATCACAAATTCAATAGACTCTACAGGCAAGTTCATGCTAGAGACTAGTTTCATGCAAATATACGAGTGGGTAGATCCCGGATCAATTAAAGCTATAAAATGAGTATCATAAAGAGAAAATGTACTCATGATCACGTCGGGGGAGGACGCCTCTTAGCGAGCACGAATGGCATATGCTCTTGTCGGTGCTCTACCCTCAGCTCATTCAGTCTACTCTCTGGATAAATTCTTACTACTCATTTCATTTTCTGGGTTTCTCTGTGGTCTTCCTCTAGCAGTACTTCCTCGTCTTGCATTCTAAGGTTTCTCTTTCTCACCCGCCTCAGGGCATTCTATGATAAAATGGTCTAGAGATCCACACTTGAAATAAGCTTTCTTGTTTGCTCGACACTCCCTGGGATGACGTCTGCCATACTGCGGGCATTCCAGTCTACTCGGCCGAGCGTTGCCAAAACTAGCAACTGATGTAGTCTGGGCTTTAGACCTCGAGAACTATTTACCGTTACTTCTATTTGGAAACCTGGCTGAAGTGGCTGATCGAGTAGCAAAATCCCTTGATTTCTTACATGAAGATTGGCATGACTTACTCAGTTGCCTCTTTCTCGAGTCACGGGACTCAATCTCAGCTCTTCTTTTCTCTTTGGCCAACTTCACAGCCTTACAGGCTCTATCTACCAACACCATAAATTCTTTTAGTTCGAGGACTCCAACATATAAACGGATATTATCATTTAACCCGTCCTCGAACCTTTTGCACATGATAGACTCGATAGACACACACTCTCGGGCATACTTACTAGGCCTTATGAATTCACATTCGTATTTAGTTACCGTCATTTGACCCTGCTTTAGCTCTATGAACTCTTTTCTCTTCTGGTCAATGAATCTTTGACTAACATACTTCTTTCGGAACTCCTCTTAGAATAATTCCCAATCTATTCTCTCCCTTGGTACCACCGACATAAGGGTGTTCCACCACTGATAGGCCAAATCTCTCAAGAGAGATACCACACACTTCATGCACTTTTCAGGCTTGCATGACAACTCATCGAATACCCTGATGGTATTCTCAAGCCAGAATTCTACCCTCTCCAGGTCATCGTCTTTACTAGCTCAAAATTCCTTGGCTCCTTGTTTTCGGATCTTGTTGACTGAAGGCCTTTCTCTTTTTACTACCTCTACCACTTGAGGAGCTACATGAGTGGGCTGAGGAATAGGTGGGGGGGAGGGGGTTGAGCATTAGGATTTGCTCGAATATACTCAGTGTACTAGTTGCTCATTATATGGAGAAAGGCTTCTCAAGCCTCTTCTCCCTGACCCAAAGTCTCGGGTCTATTCTCTACTGGCACGGTCCCTTGCGCAGGAGCCGGCGCATTACTTGTAGCATCATCGGCTACAGCTCGGTTGGGATTAGGATCCATTTACTATATAAAAACACAATTCAAATCGTCAGGAGTCGTCACACTATCATTACACAAATACTCTTACGTATGGCATGTATAGCTAGACTCATACTTACGTTATGTTAGTCCAAGAATTAACTAAGATGTAGCTCTGATACCACTAAATGTAAAACCCCTTACCCGTTTTCAACGCCTGAACCGGATACGAGGCATTACCAAACTTAACTTGATTAATCATACAACATTGGGCCATAAAATTTTGTTTTACCAAAAAGCTTTTCATTCATAGTCATAACGTCCCTATCAAGGGTCTACGAGACTGTAAACATACATTTGGAGTGATTCAGGACCAAACCGGAAACTTTTATGCACTTAGAAAATTTTTGCTTAAATAGGGCTACATGCCTGTGTAGGCAGGCCGTATGGAATTTATTTTTCATTTTGAACCTACAGGGGTTTTCACAAGGCCGGACACATGCCCGTGTCTTTGGTCCGTGTCCCCCACCGGCCAAGACACGCCCATGTCCTCACCCATGTATGAAAAACTTAGGTATTCTATTTATGACGTCATCACCTCATGAGTGTCACACGACCAAGGACCACGCCCATGTCCTCCGGCCGTGTGGCGAATTAAATTCCAAAATTTAAGTCCAGACTTCACATGGCTTGGGAACATGCCCATGTCCATAGCCGTGTCTCCCACACGGTTGAGACACACGGCCTTTCAACATGCCCATGGGGCTAACCATGTGTCACACATAGCGTAGACACACGCCCCCGTGTGGACATTTATAAGGCCATCTACTAAACCTAATGCCACCCTACAAAGCAACCATACCTATACCAATTCAATCCAACATATAATATGACCATAAGGTACTTCCAAGAACTCAGAATCAAAACATCTATACAAGCATTCACTTCATGATTTTCATCATCTTTAAATATATGAGATTGTCAAGTATTGGCCAATTTCCAATGACCATTTACAAAATGAATTGGACAACGTTAATAGCCAACACTTTGGCTAACAAATATGACATAACAAAATGACCAAGTCTTATACATGCCATACTCAAAATAAATTTAATTATGATATACCAAGAGAGGTTGATAGTGTGATTTTTCGAACTCTGGCGTTCCCCGAGCTATCGAGTTAGCTTGGCAATACTACAAGGACAAGGGAAACAAGAGGGGTAAGCATAAAGCTTAGTAAGTTTGCATGAAATAAATAGCAACATAAATCTCATAATGTCATCCATCCATTGCATGGAAATAAAAACACAAGTCTTAAGTTTATTTACGTAACTTACACATACTTACTTTTACCACTTATATACCATGCCACATATTGTTATCCATTCTCGTGAATTACTCACATATACCTGTATCACTTCATCACATAGCCTTAAAACTAATCTCATTTCTTTTATAAACTTAACTAGTTATCCTATTGAATCATTTGGGATACTCAAAGATACATAATTATCATCATTCACATAATTACGACGCCAATGCCACATCCCCGATGTGGTCTTACGTGGGGTCACTTTTAGATGCTGATGCAATATCTCAGATTTGGTCTTATACGGGATCTCATATTAATTGTTGATGCTATATCCCAGATATGGTCTTATACAATTCTTATATTTGATGCCGATGCAATATCCCAAATATGGTCTTATACGAAATCTCCATTCGGTGCCGAGGCCATATCTCAAACATGGTCTTATACACGACCTTACCAATCTCATGTTTCGATGATCTTATTCTCTCATTTATTAAAGTCCAACTGGGACTTTCACATTACAATTTTCATCATTTTCTCATTTGACATCATAACTCAAATTCATAGAATATTTTACAACATCACCAATATCAAATATTTAGAAACTTAATAACATGATGTTGAATTTATTGCACACAAACTTACCTCGATATTAAAATAGGCTAAATTGCCGATCTAATCCAACACCTTGCCCTTTCCTCCATCGAGGTTAATTCTTTGTTTTCTTGTTCTATAATAGCAAATTAGCTCATTTAATTATCACATTAACTAATGATTTCAATAATTATGCTTTAGCAAAATTACCATTTTACCCTTAGACTCTCACAAAATGACCATTTTACCCCTAAGCTCGTAATTCGATTCTAATCAAATTTCCCTCTTACAAGCCTAGATGAACATTTTTTTCTCTTATGGCAACCATTAAAACTCAATATTTCACACATTTACCTCTTATTTTACAACCTTTACAAAAAGGTCCTTTTAGGTGTTTTCATGGAAACATCTTTCACAAATGTTGTCAATCTAACTACTATGATTCATTTTCTTCCATAAAAATGCAACAAACAACATACATGCTCACATGGTAAAACCTTAAACTTTTAACCATTTTGCAAAATAGTCCCCTCTTTAGCTAGCTTAAGCTTTAGGGGTTTCAAAACTACAAATATCATCAAGAAAACCCATTAAAATCACTTACTTGTAAGGTGAAGAGCTTGCTGAAATTTTTGGGTTTTAAAATTCCTATTTGCTGCTAATTTTCAGTGGAAGAAGATGAGTGAATAGAAGGATATCATCTTTTCTATATTTTATTCTATTTCATCAATTTAATCCACCTACTACACCAACTTTGACTAATTTTAACTTCTTTGTCCCCCTATGGCTGGCCACCCTATATCTAAGGGTCAATTGGCATATTAAAGGCCTCCAATTAATATTCTATGGCTATTAGGCACCTTTAACTTGTAAAATAGAACTTTCGCACTTTATGTAATTTAGTTCTTTTTCGCGATTAAGCATGAAATCACTAAAATTAAAGCACCAAAATTTTCATGCACCCGTATAATCATGCTATAACTCATAATGTAATATTAAAATAATTTTCTTGAACTTCAGATTAGTGGTCCCGAAACCATTATTCTGACTAGACCCTAAATCGGGCTGTTACAAGCCACATATCGTATAACAAGATCACCAGTCCAAGCTAAATCCTTTATATATCATAAGCTTAGAGGAGCTCGATTAGGATTACCAGTCCAGGCTAAACCCTAATCTTAATGCATACTCGAAAGGTATTATATTAGGATTACCCGTCCGAGCTAAATCCTTTATATAACAAGGTCAATGGGATTACTCGTCTGAGCTAAATCTAGTTCGCAACAAATGCAGAACCTTATTAGTTTCGGGAAAGCTCATATAATCATTGGAATTCAACATTCAATCGGGACTAACCCTTTTATCACCATCTCAAGCTTGTAGCAAATTTTCCATCATAGCATACAAGTAAAGCAAATTAACATAAATCACTTTACATACAAACACAACATTCAATTAACATAATTACATGTCTGATTAAGTTACACGAACTTACCTCGACACTTGTTCACGTTAGAAATCTACTAATCCGAAACCTTTTCTTTTTCTCAGTCTAACCTCGAATTAGTGTTGTCCAGATATATATAAATGAACTTAACAATAAATTTCATACATTTCATATTTAAATGGACTCAATTTGCGTCCTAGGTAAAATTACCATTTTGCCCCTAACTTTTCCATAAATTATGGTTTGTGGTCCCGAAACCACTATTTCGATTTCATTGAAAAATGGGTTGTTACATGGATTCTCTAAAATAGCTTTGCCCATGTTGAATCTCCTAAAAATGAATGTTTAATTCGTGTGGAATGACCAGTGCTAGGAGAGTTTTGAAAAGTTGAAGACCATGTTGACAGAAGCATCGGTCTTGACCTTACCCGATCGAGACCCTTGTTTCACCTCAAGATTTTAGAAGCAATTGCACGAGTAATTGGGTACAAGATTAAATTTCAATATAACTTTTCATCCTAAGTCTGATAGTCAATTAGAGTGTGTTATTCAAGTGCTAGAAGATATGCTTTGAGTCTGTATCATTGAATTTGAATATGGTTGAGAACATTATTTACCATTATCTGAATTTGTATATAATAACAGTTTCCAATCGAGTATTAATAAATTAGATTTTTTAGATCATTCATAGTTTGTTAATATATTATTTTGATAATATATTAAATATGTAAATTTTAAATAAATTATTTATGATTGTACAAAAATATATAATATAATAAATAATATTAAGATGTTAGTAAATTTTAAATAATTAAAATATATAATCATGATTTATAATTAAAATAATTTAAGCTTAAGATATGATTTTTTTAAAACATTAAAATAATTAAAAAATATTTTAATTAAACATCAGCATTATTAATATATTATATTTCATAACCGTGCAATATTATAGACAATAATACGTTATATTTAATACCAATTATTAATATATTAAATATTTTAATTATATTATATTTAAATCAAATTATTAAGAATTGTTAAATATCAATATTATATTATTAATAATTTAAATTTATATTTTTATGATATTAATTAAACCCAGTCATATTAAATTATTCTATAATTTTTATATCATTTTAAAAATATATATATTTAATATTAAAATTTTAATAATTTGATTTAATACTTGTGCAATGCATAATTATAAACAATAATTAAAATCATTTTAATTTAGACATTTAATTTTTATTTATAGTATTGAGTAATTATATTTAGACATCCAATTTTTATTGCTAACCCGTATTCAAATATTAAATATATTATTTTCCAAATTATATTTTCTTTGTAGTAAATATATTCCTTTGTCCAATTTTTATTTATATGTTTATCACGTTACTTATAGTACTTTTATTTATAAATTTAGCTAAATAAAAATAGTATTATGTTATCGTTTTATATTTTAAAATATTTTCAAAGGATAATTTGGTAAGAAAAATAAATAAAATTTCAAAACTATAGAAATTTAAACGGATAATAAAAATTTCAATAATATACTTAAAAATATATAGAAAATGAAAAAAATGCGTCATTTGCCGCGAGTTTGTGTACCTTGCTGGCAAAGCCGAAGGCAACATCATACAGTCCTTAAAAGGCAAACAACAATGCTAGTTCAAATGGGAAAATAAAGAGCCGCCCTTAGCTTTATTTAAAATTTCTTCAATTGTATACCAAATAATTGTTATCAACTTTGAGTTCCTTTTTTGATAATAATAATAATAATAATAAAAACTTTGAGTTCCTTTTTAAAACTTACTTTTGCATGTAATAATCACCAGATTAATCAAAATTAAAACGCATTTTCGGCCGGAAATTGTGCAGGATTGTAGTTTTTTTTTTTTTTCTTAGTTTTAATTAAAGCATGGGCAATTATTTTGCCTGCTATGCTATCCCATGTAATTCACCTTAATTTGTTCTTAATGTCACCCACGTGATTTTATTTGTTTATTTTTGTAATTCATTAATTATATGTAAAGTAATATTATTCTATTTTTAAAAACTAATTAAAATATATTCAACATTATTATCATTAAAATATTATAACAATAAAAAATCAAACCATAAAAGTTTTATATTTTTAGATATTTTAACTGCTAATTGAATGAAAATACCTAAATGTTAAATGTTAATGAATTGGTAAGTCTTATTGAACTCAAACTTGAAAAAAAAAATTAAAGAGAAAAATTGAATAATTTTAAATCGTAGTTACAGTATAATTTAATATGGGTGTAGAGAATTATGTTATCTTTAATAATTTTTAATATTTAAATTTAATAATAAAAATAAAGCATTATTCTAATGTTAATGTAATAATATGATTAACAATAAAATGTATTTTACTCCGCTTCAAATATTCTCGAAGATCATGCTTTTGGCTACATAAAACTCAAGTAATATAATTTCTTTCTTTTTTTTACTCTTTTTGGTTAATGGAAAAACTAATTTAAGTATATAGTAATTCAACATAAAATTTAACCATTATGTAAATTTATTTTTACAAAAATCTTTTAACAGAATCAAATTTTTATTTCAATTTTCTTAGGTAAAGTTATTTAATAATAATATTAAAATTCTCATTTATAAATGTGATAAATTTTATAAATAATAAAATATATTTAAAATGATATATTTAGTTACTCCTACATCAATTAGAATGTAGATACTTTCTTCCACCCTCAAATGCTCGATGTAGTCTCCCATTCCAAACTCTTGTTGAACATTCATGTTCAACTCATCACTTCCACATCAAGTCCGAGAATATCATACTTGACTACTGGTTAGTCGAAACATTACCTCAGCTCGGTGTCAGACAACCTCAAATAATTGTACCATCATATTAGACATGAGTGATGTAACACCCCTTACCCATGTTTGATGCCGGAACAGGGTACGAGGCGTTAACTTAAAAACATACTAACATATATTTCCGGGTCATAAAAGTCATTCGAATTTAAAAATTTTCAATCTTCATCTTAAAGTCCTTAATATGAGCCTACGAGGCCTAAAACATAGTTTAGAAACGGTTCAGAACCAAACCGAGTTCCTTGGAAAACTTTAGAAAATTTCATTGAAAATAAGGCTCACACACCCGTGTAGACTTGGTGCACGACCGTGTGGCTGGCATGGCCATGTCCTTAGCCCGTGCACAAATCTGACTTGTGTTTCACGAAAAATCAGGATGTCACACGGCCTGGCACACGCCCGTGTCCTTAGGCCGTGTGGCGAATTAAATTCCTAAATTTAAGAGCAGACTTCACATGACCTGGGCACATGCCCATGTCCTATGGCCGTGTCTACTACACTGTTAGGACACATGGCCGTGTCTTAGTCCGTGTGGTTACTACTGGGCATTCTATTTTGCCAACTTAAGGTGAAGGGGGACACACAGCTGAACTACACGCCCATGGGGCAGACCGTGTGTCACACACGGCCTAGACACACGCCCATGTGTCTAACTATATGGACAAAAAAAAGGCTATTTACCAAGCCCTTTTTGCCACCCTCACTTGCACTAAAATAAGCCACATCAAATAACTTACTCATTCATGCAATAATATACCAAATACTCAACCATGCAATTTGCACATCCATGAAAAATATCATCATCTTCATAAATCAATAATAAGTAATAGCCATCATCCGTGGCCTTATACAAAATAAATCAATTTCCAAGGCAAGCCAACACATTTGGCCAAAACAAGATGACACTTGACAAAGACTAAGTCCCTATACATGCCATAGCCAAAAAGATAAATCTAACTATACCAAATGTTCAGGTTGATAGTGTGATCGAGCCTCCGACATCCTTTTGATTCCTGAGCTAGCTTCGCGATACTATAAGAAGATGGAAAAGAGAGGGAGTAAGCATAAAGCTTAGTAAGTCACATGTAGATAATTAACAACAATTACCATGCATTTTCGTACTCATAATATATTATAAACTTGTACATGATTCTCAAATTTATAAAGGTATGACTTACTCATTTTCACCCTTACTAATCAGACAACATAATTCAAACCCATTTATCATGAATCTCATGTAGGTACCTGTATCACTTACAACATAGTCATAACTTTTCTCACTTTTGTCACAAGCTGTAATTTATCCGTTGAACCTATTGGCATACCAAAAGATATTTGATAAGCCTCACACAAAAGGGATAAATGCCGATGCCATGAGACATGGTCTTACATTGGCTCACATGTTGAGGTCGATGCCATGTCCCAGACATGCTCGTACATTAGCTCTCATCTCAATGCCGATGCCCTGTCCCAGACATGGTCTTACACTGGCTCTCATAATGTGGCTGATGCCATGTCCCAGACATGGTCTTACACTAGGTCACATATCAACACCGATGCCATGGTCTTACGTTGGTGCACATATCACCCCAACTGTCATGGCCTGGATATCCAATCTATTCCTAATGTTCAACTGGGAGTATATCACATCAACTTTCGTCATGCATAATCATAGCAATAATCAAACATCTTATGCAATATCAATCATCAAAAACATAATAATAATAGAGTTGTATTATTCACATACAACTTACTTTGATATACAAAAAGTAGACGACTAGATAGAATTAGTCTACTAGTTTGGTTTTCCCCCAGTTTAGGTCTGGACTCCATTTTTCTTGATCTATAATGACAAATTCACTTATTTAATCAATACATAGTTCAAGACATTCCAAAATTCTTACTTTGGAAAAATTACCGTTTTACCCTTGGACTTTCACAAAATTACGATTTTGCCCTAGGCTCTTAAAACGTTTTCATCAAATTTCCTCCTTTAACAAGTCTAACAGACCCTTTATTACTCTTATAGCAACTCACAATTCCAATTATTTCACACATTTACTACTCATTTTATAAACTTAACAAAATGGTCCTTTTAAGTGTTTTCATGAAAAATCCTTTCACTAATGTTGTTTCTTTAATAACTAAGATTCATTTTCTTCCATAAAATTTCAGAAACCAATAGGAATACTCCCATGGTAAAACACTAGACTCTCAACCATTTTGCAAAATAGTCCCCTCATTAGCTAGGTTAAGCTTTAAAGGTTCCAAAAATACAAAAGTTATAAAAAATGACCATCAAAAACACTTACTTGCAAAGGTTTAAGTGGCTGAAAATTGTCAAGCTTTCCGAAGCCCCTATTTGCTAAAAATTCTGGTGGTAATATGAAGAAGATGAAAAGATGATATCTTTTCTCTTTATTTTATTTTTATTTATCAATTAAGTCACCAAATACTTCACCTAACGTTGGAAAATGTCATTTCTTTGTCCCTTTGGCTGGCCAACACTTTCGTAAGGGCCTAATTGCACATTAAAGACCTCCAATTTAAGGTTCTATAGCTATATAACACTTCTATTTAGTAGAACACAAATTTCACCTTTTATGCGATTTAGTCCTTTTTCAAAAATAAGCATGCAATCACTAAAATTAATTCACCAAAATTTTCATGCACTCATATAATCATGTTATAACACATAAAATAATATTAAAATAAATTTCTCCAACCTTGAATTAGTGGTTTCGAAATACTATTCTGACTAGCCCCAAAATCGGGCCATTATAATTCTCCCCCTTAGGGATTTTCGTCCCCGAAAATCTTACCAACAAAAAGGTTCGAGTATTGGTCTCTCATGGTCTCCTCGGGCTCCCAAGTGGCCTCTTCAACCCCATGTCTATGCCATAGTACTTTTATGAGTGCTATACTTTTATTTCTCAATTGCTTGACCTCTCGATCTAAAATCTTAATCGGCTCTTCACCATAGGTCATATCTGGTCGAATTTCAACCTCTGTTGGTGAAATCACGTGTGATGGGTTAGAACAATAACGACGCAACATAGACACATGGAATACATCGTGGATCTTTTCTAACTCAGATGGAAAGTCTAATCGATATGCTACCGGTCCAATTCTTTTAGTCACCTAATATGGCCTAATAAAACGTGGACTTAACTTGCATTTCCTACTAAATATGAGGACTTTCTTCCATAGAGATACTTTCAAAAATACCTTATCACTGACTTGAAACTCAATCTCTTTCCGTTTCAAGTTCGCGTAGGATTTCTGTCTATCCGAAGCGACCTTCAAACAACCACGAATCACTTTTACTTTTTCTTCTGTTTCTCTGACTAAGCCAACCCCATGTATATGATTTTCTCTAAGTTCGGTCCAATACAAGGGCGTTCGGCACTTACGCCCATACAAAGCCTCATAAGGCGCCATTTTCAAACTCGACTGATAGTTATTGTTGTAGGAAAACTCTACCAATGGTAAGTACCTTTACCAACTGCCTTGGAATTCAAGGACACAACACCGTAACATGTCTTGAAGAATCTGAATTACTCTCTCTGACTAACCATTGGTTTGTTGATAGAAAGTCGTGCTAAAATTCAACTTTGTCCCCAAAGCTTCTTGAAACTTTTTTTCCAAAACTGAGGTGTGAATCTTGGATCTCTATCTGAAATGATCGGTAAAGGTACCTCGTGAAGTCTCACAATTTTAGAAACATACAAATCGACCAATTTCTCAAGAGGGTAATTGGTACGCACTGGTATAAAATGAGCCAATTTCATAAGCCTATCAACCACAACCCAAACGACATTTTTGTTCCTTGGCATCAATGGCAAACCAGACACAAAATCCATGGTAATATGGTCCCATTTCCACTCCGGAACCATCACAGGCTGAAGTAAACCTGAAGGTACTTGGTGTTCGACTTTCACTTGCTGACAAATTAAACACTTAGAGACAAACTTTAAGATGTCTCTTTTCATTCCCGACCATCAATACATTTTCTTCAAATCATTATACATTTTCACACTACCCGGATGGATAAACATACAACTACTATGTACCTCATGTAAAATTTTCCGAATAAGCTCTTCGTCTTTGGGTACACAAATTCTATCTTGAAACATTAAACAACCATCTGAACCAATCCGAAAATCTGATTTTATACCCGTCTCACACTGATTTATCTTAGCTTGCAATTCTTTATCACCTTTTTGAGCTTCGCAGAGCTTTTGCAAAAACATTGGTTTCGCTCTCAACTCGGCTAAAATTGAACCATTGTTAGTCGTGGACAACTGAGTATTCATAGCCCTCAAGAAAAAAATGACTTCCTACTCAGAGCATCAGCGACCACATTTGCCTTTCTAGGGTGATAATCAATTATCAACTCTAGCCATCTCCGCTGTAACACCTCTAACACGAAACCGTCGCCGGAATAGGGTTAAGAGGCATTACCGGACAATAGAATCGTTTCACAACCCATTTACGACACAAAGTCAATCATCATCATAATACATCAAACATAAACAATTAGTCCCTTATTAAGGCGTATAAGACCTTAAACACATGCTAGGGAGGGGTCGAGACTAAACCGAAACATGTACAGAAACTTATTAGAAATTTAAAAATTTTTTAGGTTTCAAGGGATACACGCCCGTGTGGGTAGTCTATGTGCCTCGTACGGCTGCTACACACACTCGTGTGTCATCTCCGTGGTCGAAACTGACTTAGCTCCCACGGCTACCAAGCACGCCCGTGTACTTTGGCCGTGGTCGATCCTGTTGAAAACAACACAGCTACAGGCACGTCTGTGTGCCATGGCCGTGTGCTCATATGCCATATACTGAATTATGCCCACGATCATTAGGCACGCCCATGTGCCATCACCGTGTGACAAAATAGGCCATTTGCAAGGCCAATTTGCCACCCAGACAAGGTCAATCCTACAAGCACAATTGAACATCTTTAAACACACAATTTGGCAACCAATTTCATGTCAAGTAATCATCATATCATCACATATAACCTCATTTCCAAACATGCCAATTTATACAACCAAATTACATGTAAGTCTATGTATAAATCATCCATAACTTCACTAAATCACTAAGGCATTAATTGATCATTGAACTCACCATTCATATGCTAATTCATTACCATTATGCCATATCAAAATATGCACCAAATACCATATTCAGTCATGCACATTACCAACATTTAGCTAGCTATATCACATGGCTATTTACACATCTCAAATATGATTCAAAACAACTAGCCTATACATGCCATATTCAAATATATACATCTTCAAAGGTACCAAGATAGATTGTCGATAGTGTGATCGAAATACTGACGATTCCTGGATCCGAGCTAGCTTTATTCAAATATACACATCTTCAATGTACTAATTGAATTATCACATAGATAGTTTACCAATGATACACAATCTTAACTATATCCAATACTCATATAGCATTCCATTCATATACTTTCAATTTCACCAACCACATAGGTATCATACATACCTTTGCCAACACTTAGTTACTTACTAACCATACTATCCAACCATCACATAGATAAAGACACAACTAGTAACATCCCGAATTAGGGCCTAGTAGGAATAGTGGTGCGAGACCACAAATCCAAGGTCTATGTATGAGTTTTTGAGAATTATGCTATTTATGCATGCTAGTGTGAAAGTTTCACGAAATAATTTTGTGAAATTTTGGTTGAATTGTCCAAAAGGACTAAATTGCAAAAGTTGCAAAATGTGAGATTCTAGAAGCCATTTGTGTGAAATGGCTTTAGAATATATATTAGAGGTCCTTAAATAGCAATTTACCCAAATTCTAATTTTTGGACAAAATTGGGCATGGATGAGTTAAAATATGAAGTTTATCAAAAAGGGCATTTTGGTCATTCGGCAATTAAATGATTAAAATGGGAGAAAAGATGACAAAATTCATTCATCTTCTTCTCCAAGGCTGCCGAAAATTGAGAGAGCCATTGTTAGGGTTCTTCAAATTTTTCAAGCTTGCTAGTAAGTGCATCCAAGCTTCGTTTTTGATATTCTTCGTATTTTTGAAGTCCTAGTTGTATGAATAAGCTATTTTTAGCTATTTGACGAGTTATATTGAATGTTCAAAAATGTGGCCATGTATGACATGCATGTATGTTGACGTTTTATGGAAGATTATGAAAGCTTGATGCAATAGAAACATCTTTTGTTAAGTGATTTTCCATGAAAATGCATGTAGGGACTAGTTTGTGAAAGTTTTAAGTTTGGTCATACATGTGTGATTTAGTGACAATCGGTGAAGTGATTCGGCTAAGCATGAAAGGCTAGAACGTTGAATAAAAATCACTTTACGAGCCTTAGGGTAAAAGTGTAATTATGAGAAAGATTAGGGGCAAAAGGGTAATTTTGCCAAAGTATGAGATAAGTGTCAATTTAGTCAATGTGTGTACTGAATAAGCTGATTTATTCATTATAGATCAAGAAAGACAAAGCCCAGATCTAAACCGAGGCAAGAGCAAGATGGTGGAGTAGATTGTATATTTCTATATTTTTGAGTATCGAGATAAGTCTATGCTTAAACAATGCATTCATACTTACAATTTCTTAATGCTAGCTAATGTGTAGCTTGATTGAGAATGATTGAGAACCTATGTGGGATGATTGTGGTAGAATTTGTGAATGGATGTATGGTTAAGTAAGTAGATACGTGAATGTGTAGTGAGAATGCAAAATGGTGGGCTAAGTGCGATACCATCCTAATCCATATTGACGATAAGCTAGCTATGTGCGATGCTATCGTTAGGTATATTGTCTAGTGGACTATGTGCGAAACCACTATGAATACCTTTGTGGTAGGCTAAGCGTGATACTACCTTATTATTTGATTGTGGTGGGCTAAGTGCGAAACCACCGAGAAATTAGCTATGTGGATTAGTTGCGTGGATTAGCTGTCTGGTTATATTATTGAGTTAATTAGCTGTGTGGATGAATTATCGGGAAATGATGTTGTGTTGTATATTGTGTAAATGGGATATTGAATGTAGGGGTGCATTTCAATGGTTATGAGTATGTGACTCATGATGTGTTGGAAATGTGGTAAGGAATTGAAAGAGTAAGCACACTCTGGTACATGAGACTCAATGTTTTGTATATGGCATGTATAGAGGCTAGACAAGTTAGTGAATTTTGTTGTAAATGGCTAATATGTGTTGGCCTTTAGATTGATAGTCTATTTTGTATAGTGCCATAGTAGTTGGCTACCTTATTTTATGAAAAGATTGTAGTTATCTATGTGAGATTGCACTTCAATTTGAGCTAATTATGGATGTGTTGAATGAATGCATATTGTGTATGCTAGAGGGGTGAAAGGAACTTAGCACATAGCTTTGTTTTTGTCCATGCGGATAGACACACGGGTATGTGTCTAGACCATGTGTGAAACACGGTCAGCCCACGGGCGTGTGACTTGGCCGTGTGTCCCCTGTATGTTAATATTTTAAGTCAGAATAGACTACGGAATAGCCATACGGGCGTGTGCATAGGTCGTGTGAGTTTAGTCAGTGTTGGCCACGGGCTAGCCACGCGAGCGTGTGACTAGGCTTTGAGGTCGTGTGTATGTAGTCAGTATTCACCACGGTTGTGGAGCATGGGCATGTGGGTCTATGCACGGGCGTGTCTCTTCTTGCACGGGCGTGTTAACCTTGTACAAAAGAGAAAGTTTTTATGATTGGAAAAAGTTCTGATATAGTCTCGGGAGCCCTCGTGTGCATAAGTGAGGCCTCGTAAGTCGAGATTGAGGTTGTTGAGGTGAGTTAAGAGAGTAGTCACGATGAGCCTAAGTGATGATCAAGTGGTTTTATTACGGTAATACCTCAGGCTTAGTTCTGGGGTAGAACTCGGGTAAGTGGTGTTACATTTAGTGGTATCAGAGCTATGGTTTAGTCAGTTCTGGGGCTACCGTAGTGGGTGTAAGAGTCTAGCTATACATGCCATAAGTGTACTATGATAGCGTGGTTGTTTCTGATGATTTTAAATCTTGTTTTGTATAGTATATGGATCTCGATCAATCTACTGCTGATGAAGCAGCTAGTAATGCGCCGGCTCCTGCGTAAGGAACCGTGCCTGTACAAAGTGGACCTAAGGTTAGGGGTCAAAGGGAAGAGGCACGGGAAGCCTTTCTCAAGATGATGAGTAATTGGTACTCGGACTATGTTCGAGCGAACCCTAATGCTCAACCTCCTCCATCTCCTCATATACCTCAGCCAAATCCAGTGGCTTCTCAATGTATTGATGTTGTGAGAATATCGAAACCCTCGGTGGATAAGATTAGGAAGCATAAGGCTAAGGAGTTTAGAGCAAAGGTATAAGATGACCCTGAAAGGGCGGAGTTCTGGTTAGAGAACTCGATGAGTGTTCAATGAACTCTTATGTACACCCGAAGGGAGCTTGAAGTGTGTCGTATCTTTGCTTAGGGATTTGGCATACCATTGGTGGAAGACACTAACGTTGGTGGTCCTGAAAGAGCGGGTGACATGGGACTTCTTTCTGGAAGAGTTCCGGAAGAAGTTTATAAGCCAACGATTTACTGATCGAAAAAGGAAGGAGTTCCTTGAGTTGAAGTAAGGATGAATGTCAGTAGCATAGTATGAGCGTGAGTTTGTTAGGCTTAGCAAATACGCTCAAGAGTGTGTATCGATAGAGACCATCTTGTGTAAGAGGTTCGAAGATGGACTGAATGAGGATATCAAACTCCTAGTGGGTATTTTGGAGTTGAAAAAGTTTGTGGTGTTAGTTGAAAGGGCAAGTAAGGCTGAAGAATTGAGTAAGGAAAAGAGAAGGGCTGTGAGTGAAGCCCGAGATGCTAGAAAAAGGCCGATGGGCAAGTCGTATCAAGCCCAGTCAAAAAGATCTAAGGATATTCGCATCGAGACTTGGGCAATATTCGTTTGGGTTCGAGAGTCCAAGCTACCTTGATGGAAAGTGTGGGCAATACAAAGAGCAAACTGGAGTGTCTAAGTTGTGGTAGATATCACACCAGAGAGTGTTGGGGTAACAGTCAGAACTGTTATAAATATGGCTCCCCCAATCACTTTATCTGAAATTGCCCCAAGAGGGATGATAAGGAAGAGAAGCAAGAGATAAGATCTAGTGATGTGTCTACAAGAGGTAGACCACCTAGGAACCCAAGAGTAAGGAATAGTGGTAGAGGTGCATCCAGAGACTCTGCTGTGAGACCGGAGGGTTGGGCACCTGTGAGGACGTATGCTATTCGCGCTCGCGAAGAGGCATCCTCCCTAGATGTGATAACGGGTAATTTTCTCTCTTTAACACCTTTGTTATTGCTTTAATAGATCCAGGGTCTAGTTTGAGTATGACCGTTGAGTCTACGGATATTGTGGCTAAGGTGTCAAACCTGTTAGGAAAGCATGTGTTAGTGGACAAAGTGTGTAAAAATTGTACTTTATTGATTGAGAATCATTATTTTTTGGCAAACCTGATGTTGTTACTGTTTGATGAGTTTGATTTGATCCTAGGCATGGATTGGTTGACTACCCATAGTGTTTTATTGAACTGTGGTAGTAGGTACATTGAATTGAAATGTGACAGTGGAGATGTGGTTCGGGTTGAATCAAGTGGATCAGATAGTCTACCAGTGATGATTTCTTCCCTAGTGGCTAAGAAATGTTTGAGAAAAGGGTGTGAATCCTATCTCGCCTTTGTGTTGAATACTTGAGAGGTTGGAGTGAAGTTTGAAATAGTGTCGATAGTATGCGAGTATCCGGATGTATTCCCGAAAGAGATACTCGGGTTACCTCTAGTGAGAGAGGTCGAGTTTGGGATTGAGTTGATTCTAGGAACGACACCGATTTCAATTGCTCCATATAGAATGGCACCTTTAGAGTTGAGAGAACTGAAGGTACAGTTGCAAGAGTTGACAGATAAGGGTTTTGTAAGACCGAGTTACTCAACGTGGGGTGCTCCGGTATTATTTATAAAGAAGAAATATGAGTCTATGAGATCGTGTATAGACTATAGATAGCTCAACAAGGTGACGGTGAAGAATAAATATCCTTTACCAAGGATTGATGATCTTTTCGATCAACTGAAAGAAGCCACAATGTTCTCCAAGATAGACCTGAGGTCTGGTTACTATCAGTTGAGAGAGCAAGATGTGTTGAAAACTGCATTTCGAACAAGGTATGGCCATTATGAGTTTTTGGTTATGCCGTTTAGTTTAATGAATGCACCTGCGATTTTTATGGATCTGATGAATCGTGCTTTCAGACCATATGTGGATAAGTTTGTAGTTGTTTTTATTGACGACATATTAATCTCTTCTCAGGATGAGAATGATCATGAAGAGCATTTGAGAATTTTCTTGCAAACTTTAAGAGACAAGCAATTGTATGCTAAGTTTAGCAAAAGTGAGTTTTGGCTCCGAGAGGTCGGATTTCTAGGACACATTGTGTGAGGTAATGGTGTCAGAGTTGACCCAAGTAAGAATTGTGGATTGGAAACAGTCGAGGAACGTGTCAGAAATCAAAAGTTTCTTGGGATTAGCGGGATATTACAGGCGTTTCATAAAGGGGTTTTCTGTGATTGCTACCCTGATGACGAAAATTTTGCATAAAGATGTCAAGTTTGAATGGAATGAAATTTGTCAATAGAGTTTCGAGAAACTGAAAACAATGTTGATTGAGGCACCGATTTTGGTTCAACCAGAATCGGGGAAATAGTTTATAGTTTACAGTGATGCGTAATTTAATTGTCTTGGTTGCGTGTTGATGCAAGAGAGTAAGGTAGTCGCTTACACCTCGAGACAGCTAAAACTGCACAAGAAGAATTATCTGACTCATGATTTGGAGTTGACTGCGATTGTTTTCGCGTTAAAGATTTGGCGACATTACTTGTATGGTGAGAAGTGCCGGATCTTTACGGATCATAAGAGTTTGAGATATTTGATGGATTAGAAAGATCTGAATTTGAGGCAGAGGCGGTGGCTTGAGTTATTGAAAGATTATGAATTAGTCATTGATTATCACCCGGGAAAAGCGATTGTGGTTGCAGATGCCCTGAGTAGGAAATCCTTGTATGCTCTAAGAGTTATGAGCATGAGTTTAGCAATAGCTAATGATGGTGCTATTTTGGCAGAGTTGAGAGCTAAGCCACTATTTGTTCAACAGATATGTGAGGCTCAGATAAATGACAGTGAGATGCAAGCAAATAGAGCTAAGTGCGGATTAGAAAGTGATTCTGATTTTCGAGTGGGCTTGAATGGTTGTTTTTTGTACCGTGACAGAATTTTTGTACTGAGAGATGAAGAGTTAATCCGAAAGGTTTTGCATGAGGCCCACAATGGATGTTTGTTAGTACATCCGGGCAGTACGAAAATGTACAATGACTTGAGAAAGTTGTATTGGTGGCCGGGTATGAAAAGAGACATTTCAGAGTTCATGGTAAATTGTCTGATTTGTCGACAGGTGAAAGCTGAGCACCAAGTGCCTTTGGGATTGCTTCAACCAGCGATGGTTCCCGAATGGAAGTGGGAGCGGGTTACCATGGATTTTGTAATGGGGTTGCCGATGACTCCAAAAAAGAAAGATGTTGTGTGGGCTATTGTGGATAGACTAACAAAGTCGGCTCACTTTATTCTAGTACGTGTTGATTATTCACTGGATAAGTTAGCTGAGTTGTAAGTTGCAGAAATAGTAAGATTGCATGGTGTGCCTATGTCTATTATATCGAATAAAAATCCAAGGTTTACTTCGAGATTTTGGAAGAAGTTGCAAGAGGCCATGGGTACGAGGTTGAATTTCAGTACTGCGTTCCATCCGCAAACTGATGGTCAGTCTGAAAGAGTAATTTAAATTCTCAAAGATATTCTTCGATGCTGTGTGTTAGAATTCGTAGGTATTTGGGAGAGATATTTACCTAGTAGAATTTGCTTACAACAACAGTTATCAGTTGAGTATACGGATGGTTCCGTATGAGGCCTTGTATGGTCGTAAGTGTCGAACTTCATTGTATTGGACCGAGCTTAGTAAAAAGTAGATTCATGGAGTTGATCTGGTAAAAGAGACCGAAGAGAAAGTAAGAGAAATTCATAATAGTCTGAAAGTTGCTTCGGACCAACAGAAGTCGTGCACGGATTTAAAAAGAAAAGAGATTGAGTTTAAGGTGGGTGACAAAGTGTTTTTGAAAGTGTCCCCGTGGAAAAAGATTATGAGATTTGGACGAAAAGGGAAGTTGAGTCCAAGATTTATAGGATCGTATGAGATTACAGACAGAGTTGGGCCAGTAGCTTATCGGTTGGCTTTTCCGGTACAGTTGGAAAAGATTCATAATGTGTTCCATGTATCGATGTTGCGACGGTATCGCTCCGATCCTTCACGTGTGATTCCTTCAACGGAAATTGAAATAAGACCATATATGTCTTATGAAGAGGAGCCGATTAAGATCTTGGCTCGAGAGGTGAAACAGTTGAGAAATAAGAGCATAGCACTAGTGAAAGTGTTATGGCAGAAACACGGTGTGAAAGAGGCTACGTGGGAAACAGAAGAATCTATGAGAGAGTAACATCCTAACCTCTTTACTGGTAAGATTTTCGGGGGTGAAAATCTCTAGAAGGGGGAGAGTTGTAACATCCCAGTTTAGGGCCTAGTTAGAATAGTGGTGCGAGACCACAAATTCGAGGTCTATGTATGAGTTTTTGAGATTTATGCTATGTATGCATGCTAATGTGAAAGTTTTATGAAGCAATTTTGTGAAATTTTGGTTGAATTGTCCAAAAGGACTAAATTGCAAAAGTTGCAAAATGTGAGATTCTAGAAGCTATTTGTGTGAAATGGCTTTAGAATATATATTAGAGGTCCTTAAATAGCTATTTACCCAAATTCTAATTTTTGGACAAAATTGGGCATGGATGAGTTAAAATAGGAAGTTTATCAAAAAGGGCATTTTGGTTATTTGGCAATTAAATGATTAAAATGGAGAAAAGATGACAAAATTCATTCATCTTCTTCTCCAAGGCTGCCGAAAATTGAGATAGCCATTGTTAGGGTTCTTCAAATTTTTCAAGCTTGCTAGTAAGTGCATCCAAGCCCCGTTTTTGATATTCTTCGTATTTTTTAATTCCTAGTTGTATGAATAAGCTATTTTTAGCTATTTGATGAGCTATATTGAATGTTCAAAAATGTGGCCATGTATGACATGCATGTATGTTGATGTTTTATGGAAGATTATGAAAGCTTGATGTAGTAGAAACATATTTTGTTAAGTGATTTTCCATGAAAAAGCATGTAGGGACTAGTTTGTGAAAGTTTTAAGTTTGGTCATACATGTGTGATTTAGTGAGAATTGGTGAATGCTTTAGTTGAGTAAGTGATTCGGCTAAGCATGAAAGGCTAGAACGTTGAATAAAAATCACTTTACGAGCCTTGGGGAAAAAGTGTAATTATGAAAAAGATTAGGGGCAAAAGGGTAATTTTGCCAAAGTATGAGATAAGTGTCAATTTAGTCAATGTGTGTATTGAATAAGCTGATTTATTCATTATAGATCAAGAAAGACGAAGCCCGGATCTAAACCGAGGCAGGAGCAAGGTGGTGGACTAGATTGCATATTTCTATACTTTTGAGTATCGAGGTAAGTCTATGCTTAAACAATGCATTCATACTTACAATTTCTTAATGCTAGCTAGTGTGTAGCATGATTGAGAATGATTGAGAACCTATGTGGGATGATTGTGGTAGAATTTGTGAATGGATGTATGGTTAAGTAAGTAGATATGTGAATGTGTAGTGAGAATGCTAAATGGTGGGCTAAGTGCGATACCATCCTAATGCATATTGATGATAAGTTGGCTATGTGCGATGCTATCATTAGGTATATAGTCTAGTGGGCTATGTGCAAAACCACTATGAATACCTTTGTGGTAGGCTAAGTGCGATACTACCTTATTAATTGATTGTGGTGGGCTAAGTGCGAAACCACCGAGAAATTAGATGTGTGGATTAGTTGCGTGGATTAGATGTGTGGTTATATTATTGAGTTAATTAGCTCTGTGGATGAATTATTGAGAAATGATGTTGTGTTGTATATTCTGTAAATGTGATATTGAATGCAAGGGTGCATTTCAATGGTTATGAATATGTGACTCATGATGTGTTGGAAATGTGGTAAGGAATAGAAAGAGTAAGCATTATTGTACATTATATGTTAGTATGATGCTAATTGTTGTTTAGCTTATGCTATGATGCTTAATTGTTTATGTGTAAACTTACTAAGCTCAAAGCTTACTCCCTTTCATTTCCCTTGTCTTATAGAGTAAAAGTGTTGAATCGAGACACGAGAATCAATTGAAAGATCGTCCACATTATCAGCACACTCTGGTACACGAGACTCTATGTTTTGTATATGGCTTGTATAGAGGCTAGATAAGTTAGTGAATTTTGTTGTAAATAGCTAAGATGTGTTGGCCTTTAAATGGATAGTCTATTTTGTATAATGCCATAGTAGTTGGCTACCTTATTTTATGAAAAGATTTTAGTTATCTATGTGAGATTGCACTTCAATTTGAGTTGATTATGGATGTGTTGAATGAATGCATATTGTGTATGCTAGAGGCGTGTCTCTTCTTGCACGGGCATGTTAACCCTGTCCAAAGAGAAAATTTTTAAGATTGGAAAAAGTTTCGATATAGTCTGGGTAGCCCTCGTGGGAATGAGTGAGGCCTTGTAAGTCAAGATTGAGGTTGTTAAGGTGACTTAAGAGAGTAGTCACGATGAGCCTAAGTAGCGATCAAGTGGTTTTATTACGGTAAAGCCTCGGGCTCGGTTCTGGGGTAGAACTCGGGTAAAGGTTGTTACACAACTAAACTCATTATCAATCTCAACCCCATACTCAAATATCTATTCATTCAACTCTTAAATCTATCATTAACCACATAGGTTCAAACGTACCTTGATCGACACTTAGTTACTCACCATTCATGCTACTCAATTTCTCGATATTACCTCTCATTCAACCTTTGCTATTCCTTTGATAAATTCACACACATAGTACCAATTTCATAACTGAAACATAATTGTCATTGCACACTTAGTGCCAATATGTTAAACCGAACTTATATCAGTATCGCACACACAGTGCCAATTCGATAAGCCGAAACTTCTATCTTTTCACACACATAGTGCTATTCATTAAAGCCGTAGCTTCTATTGTTTCGCATTCATTAATTATAATCGCACACTTAGTACCTCAACTCATAGCCGAAGCTTAAATGACATCGCACACTTATTGCATTTATAATAAACCGATCTTAAGCCGGTATTGCACATACAGTGCCATCCACAAAGCCGAAGCTTATATTATTTCGTACACACAGTGCTAGTCATCTTGGTCACATTTCCAATTACGCACACTTAGTGCCACATAGATCCATTTCTCACATAACATTTATAATTCAATAATATCATAACCATTCGTTTCACAATATTTAAACATAGCTAAGTACACGTATTATATCCGAACTTACCTCGGATGTCGAACTATCGAAACGGTCGATTAATTGAGCACTTTATCTTTACCTCGATCTTGATCCGAACCTCTCCTTTCTTGGTCTATACATATTCAAATTCAGTCCATTCAATTTCCAAATCATTCATTTTAGTCCAAACACACATATATAGGGCATTTTACAAAATAACCCTCACATTTTCACATTTCGACACTTTTGTCCCTAATTCATAAAATCATCAAATATACAAAATCTCAAAACACATATGCTTAGCCGAATTCTTCCCATGCTAATACAAGCTCACACATTTCATTTATTTCGCATTTTAACCCTTCAATTTCTCATTTTCTCAATTAAGTCCAAAATACTCAATTTCTCTAAAAAAATTCCAATACAAATTATGTTAATCCAACACCAAGTTTTCATATTTCACTATCAACTAGCATATCGCTCAAGCATTCATCAATAGTTCATCACAAAAACATCATCAATTCACAAAATTACAACATGGGTTAGCTAGAGCACGAAACAACGATTTCGAAAACGTAGAAATTATCAAAAACGAAAACCAAAACATACCTTAATTTTTACTTAAAGCTTGCCGAATGTTCAAGGCTTTAAAACTTCTTTTCTTTTCTTTGTTTTTCGGTGGAGATGGATGAACAATCCACTACTCCATTTCTTTGTTTTATTATAGTTTGTAATATATATAATATTAACTTTAACTTATAAGTTAATATATATAAAAACATATATATAAACACACATCAACATTTAATGCTATCCACCACATATATATATTTGGCTAATTACAACATTAATCCTCCACTTTATAAAGACAACAACAATTTAACACTTATAAATCAGCACATAACTTTTACACTTTATACGATTAGGTCATTTCTCTTAATTTGACACACAGTCGATAACATTACCACACAGAATTTTCACATAGACTATATCACATATAATCAACATGAAGAATAATATTAAAATATTATTCCAACCCTAAATTTGGGGTCTCGAAACCACTGTCCCGACTAGGGTCTAAACCAGGCTGTTACATTCGCTGCCATAGGTTTAACTTCTTTTGAGTCATCAAATATTTTAGACTTTTATGGTCGGTGAACAATCGGCATTTCTCACCATACAAATGGTGTCTCCAAATCTTCAGTGCAAAAACTATGGCGGCCACCTCTAAATCATGAGTCGGATAGTTTTTCTTGTGTGGTTTCAGTTGTCTTGAAGCATAATCTATTACCTTGCCTTCTTGCATAAGTTACACCCCAATCCATTTAAGGATGCATTGCTATACACCGCAAATTCCTTTCTCGATTCTAGTTCCACTAAAACTGGGGCTTCAGTCAACAATGTTTTTAGTTTCTCAAAACTCTATTAGCACTTCTCTCCATTCAAACTTAACATCTTTCGGTAGTAACCTCATCATAGGAGTAGCAATCACGGAGAATCCTTTGACAAACTGCCTATAGTATCCCGCTAAGCCCAAAAAGCTTCTAATCCCTGACACATTCCTCGACGGTTTCCAATCAACAATAGTCGAGATCTTACTCCGGTCAACTCTAATTCCATCACCCGACACGATATGTCCTAAGAATCTAACCTCTTGAAGCGAAAACTCACTTTTTTTAAACTTAGCATACATCTGCTTATCTCTTAAAGTTTGCAAAATAGTTCTTAAATGCTCCGTGTGCTCACTCTGAACACAAGAATAAATTAATAAATCATCGATAAAAACAACAACGAACTTATCCAAATACGGTCGAAAAATATGGTTCATTAAATCCGTAAATACAGCAGGGGCATTCATTAAGCCCAAGGGCATGACGAGGAACTCATAATGGCCATACCTCGTCCGAAATGCAGTTTTCGATACATCTTGTTCCTTAACTCTCAACAGGTAATAACCAGATCTCAGGTCTATCTTAGAAAACACTGTGGCTCCCTTCAATTGGTCAAACAAATCGTCAATCATTCGCAAAGGATATTGTTCTTAACTGTAATCTTGTTGAACTGTCAGTAGTCTGTATATAATCTCATCGACCCGTCTTTCTTTTTCACAAAAAGTACAGGAGCACCCCACAGAGAATAACTTGATCTCGGAAAACCCTTATCCATTAACTCTTGTAGCTGAACCTTCAACTCTTTTAATTCCAACGGGGCCATCCTATACGGGACGACCAAAATAGGTGCCGTACCAGGAACCAACTCAATGCCAAACTCGACTTCCCTAGTTGGAGGCAACCTGGGCAACTCCTCTAGAAACACATCCAAGTACTCATATACCACAAGCACTGACTCAATCTTTACTCTTACTCTTTGGTATTCAACACAAATGCAAGATAGGACTCAAACCCTTTTCTCATGTATTTCTCAGTAGTCATAGAAGAAATCAGTACAGGTAAGCTATCCGGTTCACCTGGTTCAACCCGAATAATATCCCCATTTTCACTTTTCACTTCAATAAGTTTTCTTCCTCAATTTAGTATCACGTCAAGAGCAGTTAACCAATCCATACCAAGAATCATGTCAAAATCATCAAACGACAACAACATGAGGTTAGCCGGAAAACAATAACCTCTAATTGTCAAAGGACAATTTCTACATATTTGGTCGACTAACACATGCTTACCTAACGGGTTTGAAAATTTTATCACAAATTCTGTAGACTCAATAGGCATATTTCGGCTAGACATCAATTTCATACAAATATAGGAATAGGTAGACCCCGAATCAATCAAAGCAACAGCAGAAATACCATGAAGAGAAAAAGTACCTGTAATCACATCTGGAGATGATGCCTCTTCGCGAGCACGAATGGCATAAGTCCTTGTAGGTGCTCGGCCCTCAAACCTCATGGCAGAATCTCTAGGCACACCTTTATTGCTAGCCCTACTTCCTGGGCTCTTCTGTAGTCTACCTCTAGAAGGAGCATTACCCGATCTCACGCCTTGGTCTCTATCTTTTTCGACCATCTCGGGACAACTATGAATAAATGGTCTAGTGACCCACATTTGAAACAACCTCTTTCATTTCATCGGTATTCACCGAAGTGACGCCTACCACACTGTGAGCATTCCGGTCTATTAGGTCAGGCATTTCCAATACTCGCAAGTGAAGTGGTCTAAGCCTTAGATGTCGTGTACTACTTATTCTTATTTCTATTTAAGAATCCAACTGAAGCATTGGATCGAGTAGGGAACTTGTAACACCCCAAACCTGGCCCATGCGTTATGAGCGGATTCGGTATGTCACATGAAGAAAATGTTTTGAGAACTTATGTATGTACTAACGAATGACGTTAATATAATATTGTTAAGAAAGCAAGTTTGATTTATAACTATTCGATAAAATACAAATTTCGAGAAGTCGATTGATGTATCGAAAATTGAACTTTAAAAACCATGAGGAAAACGTAAAACATCATGTGATTCTTACTAAAATAAGTGTTACTTGGTTGTGTTTAAGTAAACAAGTTTTTATTTGTAAATATTTGATAAAATACAGCTATTTTTGAAAGATCGTTTGCTGAGTCGAAAATCGAGATAGTGAGCTTTAAAATCGTGACTTTTGAATTGTCGCAGATAATTTCGAAAGAAAATCTGAGTCAAATCATTTGTAAAAGTTTGCTATAAAATTCATTTATTAATCAATTTTGGAAACCATTATTTAAGTTTTTAGAAAATTCCCTTTTTAAACAATTTAAGGAAAATAATAAAAAACATCCCAACCATAAAGCAAAAATAAAAATAGTCCAGAGGCCTTATTACAACTTAAAACCCAAAATAGTAAAAGTAATAAAGTAACGTAAATAGAAATTCTAAAGTTCAAAAACACCGTTTTTGAAGTATGGCCTCCATCGAGTCATCCATGGCCCAAGTCCACGTCACTGAGCATTACCTACAAGGGTTAAGAAAGAAAGGGGGGTGAGTTACAAGAACTCAGTGTATAATCCCCTTACTGTTGTCCACTAGGCTTGAACCCATTTATCAAAAATTTGGGCCTGAGCCCATATTACAATAACTTGGGCCGAAGCCCATTTACAAAATAGAATATATCAAATGAATCAAATGAATGTAATGCAATCCCAATCCAACCTAATAATCCATCCGCTACACACCACCCGTACCATCCATCACACCTGTGGGGATCAAGTCAACCCACCCCGCCAAACACACCAATCGCAGGCATTATGCCATTTATAACAAATTTTGATTGTGGGCAAGCTACCAGATTCACAGAGTATCATATTATCAAACATATTTATGGCAGTGCCACCGGAATTACTTCTATTCAACATTTTCCCATCCCATGCAAAATTATGCATATGTAACATACATAGTAAATGATACTACAAATATAAACAACAATTAATATCTCAGAGATCCATTACAAACAATTTGGCCCATTAACACTTTGCAAAATCGGCCCATTAAGGTAGCCTATCAAATCGGCCCATTAAGGCAATATAACAATTTAGCCCATTAAGGCAATATAACAATTCAGCCCATTAAGGCAATATATCAAATCGGCCCATTAGGGGCATTCCTATAATTCGGCCTATAAGGGCATTTTCATAAATCGGCCCAAAGTGATCACAAAGTGATGTTGATTAAAGAAGAAGAAAAGGTTGATGAAATGGTCAAAAGAAAGAATGGATGGAGAAAAGTGTTTTGGTAGTTTCGGCTATCAAAGGGGGGGATGAGCAAAGGTGAGTGTTTAGGCCAAACAAAAGAAAAAGAATGCACAAATGTGTTAGGAGGTTTCAGCCAAAGCAAAGAGGGAGATGGATTTGAAAAGATGACACAATGTTCAAAGAGAAAAGTGTACCTCTCATGCACCAAAAACTAACAAAATGGTCTAAAGAGAAAAGAGAAATTCGGATCTCCCTTCCCCCTAACAAAACCGTCCATAGTCTTGACAATAAGGTCAATATTGGCCAACCAAAACTTTCCAAAACGTCACCCTCGAAAAGTGCCAACATGCTCCCTCAACTTACCTTTTTCTTTTGATTTCTTTCCCTATCCTCAGCCTTTCCTTATTCCCTTAGCCACCTTGCGAAAATTAAAAAGTCCACCTTGCCTAAAATACTACCTTGGTCGACACTTAGGGAAAGAACAAAAAAAAAAAAGTCATAATTTTATACTTGATGGGATTTGAACCTCCTCCCTCAAAGTCCTTCATGTGGTGCCATATCCCCTTTACCGTAAGCTCCTTTATGCTAGAAATATGCACACTTATTTCCTTAAGTCTTGATGCCCCTTACCTTCTCTCCTTAAAGTACTAAAATACCAAAATTTTACTAAGGCCCAATTAAATCCCGAACTTCCTAGAAACCTCGTAACCTTCCAAATTCACTTAACTAATAAGTCCAATTTGCAATAACACCATTCTCATATTCTCGAAAATTGTAAACATTCCTACACCCAAGGCCCATTGGGCCCAATTCTTCTAGGCCCAATTTCGGGATGTTACAAAACTTTCTTGATTTCTTAGATGAGGACTGAAATGATTTCCCCAACTGTCTTTTTTTTAAGTCACGAGACTTGATATCAGCTTTTTTTTTTCTTTGGCCAATTCCTCGGCCTTACAAGCTCTTTCAACAGGCACCACACACTCCCTTAACTCTAGGATGCCAACTAATAATTCAATAGCTTTGGTAGATATGTACTTCTGAGCGTATTTGCCGAGCCTTACAAACTCATGCCCATACTCGGTTACCGTCATACGACCTTATTTTAGCTCAAGGAATTCTTTTTTTTTATGATCGATAAACCTTTGGCTGATATACTTTTTACGGAACTCTTCTTGGAAAAATTCCCATGTTACCCTTTCCCTTGGTATAACCGACACAAGGGTGTTCCACCATTGGTAGGCCGAATCTCGTAGAAGTGACACTACACACTTCATGCACTTTTCAGGTGCGCAAGACAATTCATCGAATACCCTAATGGCATTTTCTAGCCAGAACTTTGCCCTCTCTGGGTCATCATCTATATTCGCTCTAAATTTCTCAACCCCTTGCTTTCGAATGCTGTCTACCGGAGGTTTTTTTCTTTTAATCGTTTCCACTACTTGGGGAGTTGTAGGGGTAGGTTGGGGATTTGTAGGGGGTCGAAGAGGTAGAGCATTTGGGTTTGCACGAACAAACTCCAAATACCAGACTTTCATCATTTAGAGGAAGGCTTCTCTAGCCCCTCTGCCCCGACTCAGTGTCACGGGCCCACTCTCTGTAACAGTCCAAATTCGACCCTAACCGGAACAATGGTCTCAGGACCATGAATCTGAGTTAGTAGAATATTTTAATATTCTATATTGAGTCTATAATCTGTGAATGAGCATGTGTTAAATTTTGGTGAATTAATTTACTTGTTTGTATGTCTAAGTTGACTTAAGGATTAAATTGTATTAAGGTTAAAAGTGACCTTTGATGAATTTTGTGTCAAATTGGGATAGATTTATAAGGTGAAGTCCGTAAAGGACAATTAAGCCATGGTAAAGAAAGTGGACGGCAACATGATGATATTAAGTCATAAAATATCATTATATTTTATATCATGATGGGTGGATATTAAATAAATAAAATGTAGTAATTTTATACCTTATATTGATAAAACAAAGTCGAATGAAAGAGAAAAACATCTTGGTCATCTTCTTGGCTGAAACTTGAAGAAAGAAAACTCCATTTTTGGAGCTTGGGATTTGGCATTTGAGAACTCAAATTGGGGTATGTTTTATGCTTAGTTTTTAATTACCCCTATATGTATTTGGTATGATGCTTGATAATTCTGTGAGTAGGAGTACTTGTAAGTGCATATACATGTACATCTACCTTATTACATTTATACTTCAAATTTTTCAAATAGAATGGGTTGAGTAAAGCATGTTAGCCGAATAGCGTAGGGTCATGAGATTGCTTGTTTGAGTTGTTTAATGAAGGGTAATACCCATAACCTTAATCCGGCGACAGAAATGGGTTAGGGTGTTACATTTAATTGGTATCAGAGCTACAGTTTAGTCAGTTCTTGGACTAACGTAGCATATGTGAGTCTAGCTATACATGCCATAAAATATATGAATGATAGTATGATAACTTCTGACAGTGAAATGTATTTATTTCTTACATATAGTAATGGATCCGGATCCCGAGCAAGCGTTAGCTGACGATGTTGAGAGTGTGGCACCTATTCCCGCGCAAGGGACCGCGTCAGAAGAATCTCGACCTGCTGCAAGTGGCCAAGATGAGAGGGTAACGCAGACCTTCCATAATATGATGAATGATTGGTTCAGTCATTACTTACGAACCACTCCGACTGTTTAACCACCCCTAAATCCGAATGTTCCCCCCTGTAACACCAATTGTACCTCCAGTTACCAATCTTGAAAGTGTAGATAAACCTCCAGTTGATCGCATTAGGAAGCACGGAGCTCAGGAATTTAGAGCCGTGGATGATGATGACGCTGAGCGAGCTAAATTTTGGCTTGATAACACCATTCGTGTTTTTGATGAATTATCTTGCACACCAGATGAATGTTTGAAGTGTGCTATATCTTTGTTATGGGATTCTTCCTACTACTGGTGGAACATGTTGGTGTCAGTTGTCCCGAAAGAAAGGATTACTTGGGACTTCTTTCAGACTGAATTATACAAGAAGTACATAAGTCAGCGTTTCATCGACTCCAAACGTAAAGAATTCCTTGAGCTTAAACAAGGTCGTATGACTGTATCTGAATATGAGCGTAAGTTCGTGCGACTTAGCCGCTACACTCGCGAGTGTGTCTCGTCAGAGGCTGCTATGTGCAGAAGATTCGAAGATGGCCTGAATGAAGATATCAAGTTGCTGGTTAGTATTCTTAAGATTAATGAGTTCGTTGTGTTAGTCGAGCAAGCTTGTAAAGCTGAAGACCTGGGGAAAGAAAAACAGAAAGCAAAGCTAGAATCAAAAGATGTTCGGAAAAGATCCGTGAGTAAACCTTCACAGTCGGCATTGAAGAAGTTCAAGAATGATGGTAGCCGGTCCATACTTAATACAGGGATTTCTATACGAGAGCGGCCACCGTGAGTTCTCGGGCTACATCAGTGGGTAGTGTTGGCGACGCTCGATCGAGCAAACTCGAGTGTCAGTAGTGTGGTAGACGACATTTTGGGGAGTGTTGGGGTAAATCTATTAATCGCACTTGTTATAAGTGTGGTTCTTGAGATTATTTCATTTGAGACTGCCTGAGGGCTGATGATAAGAGTAATACTCAGGGTGCGAGACCAAGTGGCACTACAGCTAGAGATAGACCTTCCCGAGTTGGTAGAGGTAGAAGTGGTATTCAGAGGAGGGCTACTGATGCGGCTATTAGATCGGAGACACGTGTACTGGCCAGCGCTTATGCCATCCGTACTAGAGAGAAACCTCATCTCCAGATGTTATTACTGGTAATTTTACACTCTTTGATACTAGTGTAACTGCTTTGATTGATCCCAGTTCAACTCATTCGTATGTGTGTGAAACTCTAGTGTCCAGCAAGACTCTACCTGTTGAGTCTACTGAATTTGGGATTCGGGTTCCAAACCCCCTGGGTCGTTTCGTATTGATAGACAAAGTATATAAGGATTTCCCCTTAATGATTCGAGACATATGTTTTCCGACTGATTTGATGTTACTACCTTATGATGAGTTCGATATTATTCTCGGCATGGATTGGTTGACAGTTCATAATGCGATAGTTGATTGTAGACGAAAGACTATAGATTTAAGAGGTCAGAATAATGAGAAAATTCAAATTGAGTCAGCAGATTTGAGTGGATTACCTACTGTGATATCTCTGATGTTGGCCCGACGATATTTGAAAAAGGGTTGTGAAGCCTATTTGGCATATGTATTTGATAGCAAGGTTACCGAAAGGAAGATTGAGTTAGTACCGGTTGTTAGTGAATATCCAAATGTGTTCCCAGAGGAATTACTAGGATTGCCGCCAGTTCGTGAGGTAGAATTTGGGATTGAGTTAGTGTTGGGTACTACCTCGATTTCAATAGCTCCATATAGAATGGCACCGACTGAATTAAAGACTCAGTTGCAAGAATTAACAGATAGAGGATTCACTAGACCAAGTTTTTCTCCTTGGGGTGCTCCTGTTTTATTTGTAAAAAAGAAAGACAGAACTTTGAGAATGTGCATTGACTATCGGCAGCTCAATAAGGTGACCATAAAGAACAAATACCCGTTGCCGCATATTGATGATCTATTTGATCAGCTTAAGGGAGCCTCTGTGTTCTCGAAAATTGATCTAAGGTCGGGGTATTACCAGATGCGAGTTTAGGAGTTGGATATTCCGAAGATATGGTCATTATGAGTTTTTGGTGATGCCATTCGGGCTTACTAATGCCCCTGCTATTTTCATGAATTTGATGAACCGGGTCTTTAGACCGTATTTAGATTAGTTTGTAGTTGTGTTTATTGATGATATACTGATCTATTCCTGAAACAAAACCGAGCATGCTGAGCATTTTGAATTTAGTGTTGCAAATTTTGCGTGAACAATTATATGCAAAATTCAGTAAGTGCGAGTTTTGGCTAAGTGAAGTCAGCTTCCTGGGACATGTTATATCGGCATCAGGTATTCGAGTTGAGCCGAGTAAGATTTCGGTCATACTTGATTAGAAGCCTCCACAAAATATTTCCGAAGTTCGCAGCTTTCTGGGACTTACCGGATACTATAGACGATTCGTGAAAGGATTTTCTATGATTGCAGCTCCGATGACCAAATTGTTGCAAAAAGATGTGAAATTTGAGTGGTCAGAAAGGTGTCAAAAAAGTTTCGAGCAGCTGAAGACCTTGTTAACGGAAGCTCCGATACTTACTCAGCCTGAATCTGGTAAAGAATTCGTCATCTATAGTGATGCGTCTCTAAATGGCCTAGGTTGTGTATTGATGCAGGGGGTAAAGTTGTAGCTTATGCATCAACATAGTTGAAACCTCACGAGAAGAATTATTCAACTCATGACCTTAAATTGGCCGCTATAGTATATGCTTTGAAGATATGGCGACACTACCTTTTTGGTGAGAAATGCCACATCTTCTCGGATCATAAGAGTCTAAAGTATTTAATGACTAAGAAATATTTGAATTTGAGACAACAAAGATGGTTGGAGTTGTTAAAAGATTATGAGCTTGTAATTGATTATCATCCGGGAAAGGCTAATGTAGTTGCTGATGCGCTCAGTCGAAAATTGTTATTTGCTCTGCATGCACTGAATGCGAATCTAGCTATGTCTGATGATGGTATTCTTACAGCTGAATTAAAAGCAAGACCGTTGTTTGTGCGACAAATCTAGGAGGCTCAATAGATTGATGACGATCTCAAAGCAAAGAGAAGACTGTGTGATGCAAGTGTGAATTCAGAATTTTTTTATAGATGACGAAGGGTGCCTACGGTTTAGGAATCGGTTATGTGTGCCTAAGGACTCTGAGTTAGTTGGAATGATTTGTGAAGAAGCTCACAATAGCAAACTGTCGATTCATCCGGGTAGCACAAAAATGTATAATAACTTGAAACAGCATTACTGGTGGCATGGAATGAAACGCGACATCTCCGATTTTGTGTCAAAGTGCTTGGTATGTCAACAAGTGAAAGCTGAGCATCAGGTACCGTCAGGACTACTTCAACCGACTTTGATACCTGAATGGAAGTGTGATCGAATCACAATGGATTTTGTATCGAGTTTGCCGTTGTCACGGAGTAAAAAGATTCAGCCTGGGTTATTGTGGACAGATTGACGAAAACAGCTCATTTCATCCCAGTGCATACTAACTTTTCACTTGATAAACTAGCTGAGCTTTACGTATCATAGATTGTGCGGTTGCACGGAGTACCGATATCTATCGTTTCAGATCGCGACCCGAGATTTATGTCACGATTTTGGAAGAAATTACAAGATGCTTTAGGTACTAAACTACATTTTAGTACAGCTTTTCACCAGCAGACCGATTGTCAATCCGAGCGAATCATTCAAATACTTGAGGATATGTTGAGGTGTTGCGTCCTTGAGTTCGAAGGTACGTGGGAGCGATACTTACCTTTGGTTGAATTTGCTTATAATAATAGCTTTCAGTCCAGTTGTAACAGACCAATTTTGACCCTAATCGGAACGGTGGTTTCGGGACCACGAATCCGAGCCCGAGTAATATTCTAATAATTTATTCTGTGTCTATTATATGTGAAATAAAATGTGTGAAAGTTTCGTAGAGAAATTTTATCGTTTAACTGCTTAATTTGATAAAAAGGATTTAATCGTGAAAAGCGTAAAAGTTGCATGCTAAGGTGTAATGTACTAATTTGCTTGTGGCTTTTTAAGTGGGTGTCCCAAAAGGGCAATTAGCCCATTAACCATATTAATGGATGGCAATGGGCCAAATTAGCTACCTATATATGTTAGTTTAGTTATATTAATTTTTTTTTATAAGGTTATGTTATATATTATAATAATGTTAATGCATTTATATAAAACAAACATAAAAATAAAGCCATCATCTCTTTCATTCTCTCCTAGCCGAATGTTAGGATAGAAAACACCATTGTTAAAGCTTCAAGTTTCGGCAAGTTAGAAAGCTTGATTAAGGTATGGTCGGTTTTTAGTTTTTAATAATTTTTACGTTTTTGAGATCGTTGCTTCGTATATTACCCGACCCATGTCTAAATTTTTGAAAATACTGTGTATATAGGATTCGGCCATTAACATGCTTGGATAGTTTTGATGTTTGATGATTTTAGATTAAATATATGTTAAAGATTTATAAGTTTTATGTTGAAGTTTTTGGTGATTTTGAATAAATAGGGCTAAATTGAAAAGAATAAATTTGTGAAGGATTAAAATGTCAAATAAATGAAATGCATGGACACCTATGGCTATAGGGAAGATTCGCCAAGCTATGGTGTTGGAAAATTTTGAATATTTTGTGTTTTGTGTAAATAGGACCAATTTGTAAAAATGGAAAACATTAGGGGCAAAATGGTAAATTGCCCATTTGTGTGTTTTGGGACTAAATTGAGATGAAATGCGATTAAATGAACTAAATTCTAATGTGTTTTAGATCAAGAGCAAAGAAAAAAGCGGAATTAGACCTGGGAAAGACGAAGGTTCTCGAATAAGCCGATTCATTGCGGACTATCGACAACCGAGGTAAGTCCTTTAGCTAAAATATGTCAAAGAATAAATTTTGATTATATTAAATTATAAAAATTGATGAATTTTAGTACCCGTTTATATCATGGCCGAGTGTATGTAAGTATACTAGCTTGATGATTAAAGTTGGTTATGTAGTGTAAATTGTTGGATCGTATAATGATTTTAATTGTTTAAATGTGCGCGAGCCCAATTGAGTTGGACATATGTATATAATATTTATGAAGTGCATTGGAAATGTTTAACTATATTGATATGTTTGGGCTATTACGCCTAGCGAGCTTCGTGTGCGTGTTACTTATCGGGCTATTGTAGGCTTTGTGCTGGTGTTACTTATCGGGCTATTACGCCTAGCGAGCCTTGTGCGCTGTCACTTATCGAGCTTTTACGCCTAGCGAGCTTGATGCTGGTGACGTGTTTTACAAAAGAGAAATCGAGTTTTTGTTCAAGGCAAGTTAAAGCTAATTTATTGGGTTAAATGCTCGAGTAAAGCATGTAAGGTATGAATTAACTTCTTACCTATTTAAAATAAGGTAAGCAAGTAATTCGATTATTTATTACAAATTGTATGTGTTACAAATGAAGTATATACATATATACACGTATGGTTATAATATGTGTTCTTGGTTTTACTAATGAATGATATTAATATTGTGGCTTTGGTCTTTTAAAATATGGATACAAGACTAGGTATATTCGGCCACATGGGTTGTTGTGTTTTTGATGCCACATTATAATAATTGAACTTTAAGTATATGAATGTTTATATCCATGGTTGCGTGATGACATTTTTGGTTTTGGAAGGTTGGATTATGAATAAATATTTTGATTATATAAGCATGCGGTTAAAGAGAAATTGTTCTATGAAATTATACGTTATATAGGTATGAAATTAAAAGCTTGACAGTAAATATGAGTACAAATGTACAAGTTGAATTATTGTAATTTTAAATGTTAATATTTGAATGTTATATTTATCATGAATTTAGGACTTACTAAGCTAGTAAGCTTAATTGTGCGAAATGTTTTCTTTGTTTTATAGATTAGGTGCAAGCTACAAGCTCGTCGGGAACGTTCGGAAAGTTATCCACACTATCAAACTATTTTGGTACTCTTTCATTTTGGTTTTCAAATGAAGGCATGTATAGGAAAGACTTTGTCTTTGTTTTGATGAAAACTTTTGGTTCATGTATATAATAGCCATGCGAATATGGCTAAATTTCTAGTTAAGTCGCTTTTTGTGCTTTTGATACAAATGTCGGTTTATGTTGGTAATGTTTGTGCATTTTTTAATCGAAGTTTAATAGTTTTTGATAAGGAAATGTATGTCTACGAAATGAATCTTTGAATTAGGTATCGTGGTAAGTAACCAATGGTACACTCGATTATATGGAACCATAGTTGTGTTTTGTTAATAAATCGATGATGTTAGGACTGAAACACCCCACACCCGGCCCACGAGCCTGAACCGGATCTGGTATGTTCCTTAAGTAAACCGGTTTTCAAATTCTTGGTTACTTAGAGAAAAATTGTAAATTTTAGAAAACATTGTTTTGGGTTGGGCTTAAATTGGAACCCATTTAATAAATTTTGAAAATCCAACTTAATAAGGTGACAAAATAATTTTAGGGTTTATTATTTTAAAAGAAATAAATTTACTTAACTTTAATCAAAAATAAATTGTATCATAATCAAATAAAAATAAACAGAGTAAATAAAGAAAAATCCAATCGGGCCTTATGGCCTTATTACATCATTCAAACCCAAAATAAAATTTAAAGTACTAAAATTATATAAAGTCCAAATTTCTAAATAAATTCTTCAAGTGATGCATGGCCACCTTTAGCTCCTGCCGACCCGGTCCATTACTGCTCATCACCTGAAAAATAATTCCCCAACGGGTGAGTCCACAGACTCAATGTGTACACAGATGACTAATTTTCAACAAATCGGGCATACAAGTCATATCAATTTCATGTTCATACAAAATAAAGGATGATGCAACCCAAACCCAAGCCTATTTGTCCACCCGCTACACACCACCCGCACCAACCTCAGCATACACCGTGGGGACTACTAAGTCGACCCTCCATCCGCTACACACCATCGAAGCTGATCATTGCGATCAACGTGCTCATCGCCCACTTACGTTGTGTCTTTAGACACTATATTCGATAATGTAACCGGTTACCATATTCAATAATGTGACCGTAGTCACCATAATTCGCTTAGGCGAGACCGTAGTCATCACCTTCGCCTCCTTCACATATATCCCAAATGCCCCAATTATTACATATCATTCCTATCATACTTAAATTCACATTCATGTCACTTTTCGTAATATAGCACATTCATAATCCTATCAAAAGTAGGAATACGTGCACTGGTACTTTTGCCACATTTGTGGTACTTAGCCACATTCTCACTCTTATACACATTCATATATTAAAACAATTATTGCCATAATATATATTGAAAGTTAGTGTGAGTACACACCTGATTTGCTTAATAGGTTCCTTGAGATCTCGAAAATCCCGATCTATAGTTTAGATCTGCTGTTGCCTATATTCGGCCATTATAAAAGACACATTAATAACCTTATTTGGTTTGAAAACCAAATCCTAGTAGGATTTGTATTACTTACCTTGTTGCCGAATTGGATGATTGTAAATCAAGTCCCAAAATTGCTAATATTCCTTCCCTTGAAATCGACTAACACTAAATCATGTAACCATGTGAGTCTCCGGCTTTTGAAATAAATGAGAAATAACCCCAAATACCAAATTTAGGCCTTGGCCGAATATCACTTACCTTGTGATAGGATTCCCAAAACCGATTTCTTGCCTCCTTTATATCTGTCGAAATCTTCATGTTAGATCTAATCTAACATATACATCATAACCTTTAATCGAATAAATTTTCTTACCTTAGATCCTTAGATTTCTGAAAGATCCTTCAAATTTCGGCCAAATTTGCTAACAGAGTTAGTACCTTGATTTCGATGGAAAAAGAGAAATAAGAATTGATTGATTACTGAGATCTACCCTTTTGATGTTGTAGATGATTGCCCTCTTTCTTAGAATCCACAAAGATTCGGCTTGGCGATGAAAACGGAGAAGAAACTAGAAGAAAAAGAGAGGATTTTGCTTAATGAAAATTCGACAGAGAGGGGAGAGAGCTTAGAGAATTTCGGCAACACTAGAAAGATGAGAGAAACTCTTTTAGTTTTCCTCCTATAGCCGAAATTATCAATAGGAGAGTCCTTACTTGGCCACTACTCCTCAAGTGATAATATTAACCTTTAATTATCACTTTTATTCAAAATTAAAGGTGTTTAATCCTTTATTTATCTCCTCAAATAATCCTAATTTAAAATCCCTTATTTATCACTTTTTAATCATGTATTTATGGAATTAAAACACCTTGGTTTCTAGATGCTTGTGCCGTCCACCTTTAAGCACAGGAAGCAAAAATTAAACTTCATTTATTTGCTTCCCTTGTGACTCGAACCTGTGCCCATGCCTCCTTCACATGGTGCCATTTCCATAGGCCCTAAGTGGCATCTTGGACCACATTTCCAAGCCTCATTTGTGTGTCAAATTTCTCCGACTTTTTCTTTTAAGGCCCTCTTGCCTTTATTTCCTATTTTAAACTTTAAAACTCATCATTTCGAGGTCATTTCTAAGTTTCCTAAAATTTTCGATCGGCTCAGAATTTGCCATTTTTCTTACATTCCAAGTTTCCAAAAATGTTCAGTTTCCTAAAATGTTCGGGCCTCAAAATGTTCTGTGTTTCCAAAAATGTTTACTTTCCATTTTTGAACCATTTCCTTGCATTTCTAGGTTTCCTAAAATATTCATGTCCTAATGCATTTCGAGTTGCCAAAATGTTCATTTCCATTCATTTTCGTTGCATTTAAAGTATCCAAAAATATCAAAAATTTATTCATTATGCTTAAGACTTGTTATTTCTTACAATTAAACTGAAAATGCATAGGCCCTTTTGAGGATGTTACGCTTCTACCCCCTTAAACAAAATTTCGTCCTCGAAATTTCCTAACTAAACAATTGAGGGTATTCTTTGTCGCATTGTCTCCTCGACTCCCACGAAGCTTCTTCCGATCCATGATTGCGCCATAACACCTTGACTAAAGGCACCGACTTCCTTCGTAGTACTTTCACGTCACGCCCAAGATCCGAATCGGCTCCTCCTCTTAGGATAGATCCGCCTTAGCTCCACTTCTTCAACAGTACCACATGAGACGGATCCGATCGATAGCGACGTAGCATGGATACATGAAATACGCCGTGCATTTGATGCAACTCGGTGGTAACTCCAATTGGTATGCCATCGCCCAACTCGCTTGAAAGACTTGATAAGGCCCTATAAACCTTGGGCTTAACTTCCCTTTGCGACCAAACCTCATAACCTTCTTCCAAGGCAAAACTTTCAAGAATACTTGGTCTCCTACTTCAAACTCGATTTCCTTCCGCTTAAGGTCTGCGTCGACTTACGTCTATCGAAGCTTCCTTCAATCGTGCCCGAATTAATTCCACCTTTTCTCGGTTTACGCCACTAACTCGGACCCAAAACGCGGCGTTCTCTAACTCGGTCCAACAAGTTGGTGTTCTACATTTCCTTCCATACAATGCTTCGTATGGTGCCATCCGAATGCTTGCACGATAGCATTGTTGTTGTAGGCAAACTCGGCTAGAGGCAAGTAATCCTCCCAACTTCCTCGAAATCCATCACACAACCTCTCAACATATCCTCTAACACTTGTATAACCCGCTCGGTGCGCCTGCCCGATTGTGGATGAAAAGCCGTAGTGAAGTCCAACTTAGTGCCTAAAGCTTGATGAAGTGCGTTCCAAAACCGAGACGTGAACGTTGGGTCTCTATCGGAGATGATCGACATTGGTACTCCATGTAACCTCACGATCTCCGCCATATATAACTTAGCTAGCTTCTGAAGAGTATAATCCATTCTTACTGGGATAAAGTGCGCGGACTTAGTCAAACAGTCCACTATCACCCATACCAAGTCCTTCTTAGTAGGCGTAAGGGGAAGCCCACTAACGAAGTCCATGGTGATTCTCTCCCACTTCCATTGGGGAACTTCGATTGGTTGAAGCAATCCTGATGGGACTTGGTGTTCAGCCTTTACTTGCTGACACGTCAAACATTTCCCCACAAATTCAGTCACCTCTCGTTTCAGATCTGACCACCAAAATTGTTCCCTTAGATTTCTATACAGCTTGATGCCTCCGGGATGCATAGCATAAGGGCTACCATGCGCTTCCCGAAGAATCCTTTGTCTCAACTCCTTATCCCTCGGCATACAAACCTTTCCCTTGTAGCACAGTACTTCTTCATCATTGACGCCATAGTCCTTTAATCCTCCTTGCTGTACTTGTTGTAACTTAGTACTTAAGTCCTTATCCGCCAACTGTCCCTCTTTCACCTCCTTTAGCCATGTGGGCTTGACTTGTAACTCTGCCAACAGGCTTCCGTCATCATACAAACTTAAGTGAGCGAACAAAGCCCTTAAATCCGACACAACCTTCCTACTTAGGGCATTAGCTACCACATTCGCCTTGCCCGGATGGTATTCTATCGAACAATCGTAGTCCTTCAGTAATTCCACCCACCTTCGCTGCCTCAAGTTCAACTCCTTCTGAGTCAACAAATACTTAAGGCTCTTGTGATCTATGTAGATAACTGACCTTTCTCCACAAAGGTAGTGCCTCCAAACCTTAAGGGCGAAAACCACTGCTACGAGCTCCAAGTCATGAGTTGGGTAGTTAACCTCATGTGGCCTTAATCGCGAGACGCATAAGCGACTACTTTTCCTTCTTGCATTAGCACACACGCCCTAACCACGTGTGTGCGGCGTCACAATATACTTGCGAAGTCCTTGCACGCCATCAACCGAATTAACATAGGAGCTTCCGTCAACACCCTCTTAAGCTTTTCAGAGCTCTCCTGCTGCTTAATAGTCCATTCAAAGGGTACTTCCTTCCTTAGCAACTTTGTCAAAGCGCGGCTATTGACGAGAATCCTTCCACAAACCTTCTCAGTAATAGCTTTGCCAAGCCTAAGAAACTTGGATCTCACCACGGACCTAGGTGGTTTCCAATCCAACACTCGCTTGATCTTCCTTGGGTCCACTCTTATTCCTTCTGCGGATACCACATGTCCTAAGAATGCCACCTCCTTAAGCCAAAATTCACACTTGCTTTGAATTTGGCATGAGCTTCTTTTCCTTAACACTTCCAACACAACTCAGAGATGCTCATCATGCTCCTCTTCTGACTTTGAGTACACTAAAATATTGTCGATGAATACAACGACGAACCTATCCAGGTAGGGTTGGAAAACCCGATTCATCATGTCCATGAACGCGGCTGGAGCGTTCGTTAAACCAAACGGCATCACCACAAACTCAAAATGGCTATATCTTGTCCTAAAAGCGGTCTTATGGATGTCAACCTCCTTCACCTTCAACTGGTGATATCCTGACCTTAAGTCTGTCTTCGAGAACATAGCTGCCCCTTTCAGCTGATCGAACAAGTCGTCTATCCTTGGCAAAGGATACTTGTTCTTGATGGTCAGCCTATTCAACTGACGATAATCTATGCACATACGCATAGTTCCATCCTTTTTCTTCACAAATAGGATCGGTGCTCCCCATGGAGACACACTGGGTCGAATAAACCCACGATCCAACAACTCTTGGATTTGAGCCTTGAGCTCCACTAACTCCTTTGGCGCCATTCGATATGGAGCGATTGACACAGGAGCTGTTCCTGGTAGCAAATCAATTCCAAATTCCACCTCCCTATCTGGGGGTATTCCTGGTAATTCCTCCGGAAATACATCTTCAAAATCTCTTACGGTTCTAACTCCATTGACACCTTCATCCTTTCCACCTAACGCACTTACGAAGGCTAGGAACGCCCTGCACCCTTTCTTAACCATTTTCTCAGCCTTTAGTGCCGAAACTACGTTAGACAAGTAGTTCCTCCTTTCGCCGATCATCACTACTACTTCATCCTCCAGGGTCCTTAGTTCCATACGTTTAGCCACACAATCCAACACGGCTCGATGCTCTACTAGCCAATCCATTCCAAGTATAAGCTCAAATTCTCCGAAGGGTAACTCCATTAAATTAGCCCGAAAGTTTATTCCCTGAATCTCTAGGGGTATATTCTGAAAAATCTTATATATTACTACGGTTTGGCCTAATGGGCTTACTACAGTTATCTGCTTATCAGAGAGTTCAGAGTCTAGGCCTAGTGTTTCCACTACACTACATGCAACATATGAATTGGTAGAGCCCACATCAATCAGAGCAAAATAGGGTTTGTCGTGAATAAAGAACGTACCGGTTATAACATCCGGCGCATCTCCATCTTCCCTCCGGTGAACTACATAAACCAAACCCGGTTGCTTTGCTTCGGCATTAGTAGCACCTTAGCCCTGGGCTCCACGGCCTCTGCCACTACCTCTGTTGGCCGACCCACGACCCCTTTGAGGCTGCTGCCCGCCTCTACCAGCCTGATTAGCATTCTGTGCTGCTAGTTGGCTCTCATCTAGTAGCTTGGGGCAATCCTTAAGCATATGGTCCTTGGACCCACACTTGAGACATCGTCCCGTCTTTTTCCAACACTCTCCCAAGTGCTTCTTTCCACAATGCTCACAAGGGCGATCATCGCCAAATTTCGTACTCAGCTTGTTGATTTTGTGGCCCGTCAACTCTAGGCCTCTTGTGACTCTTTCCGGTGGCCCCAAAACCTCTTTTGGGCTTATTCCTATCCATAGCCCGCTTGGTAGCATCCTTAATTCCTCGGCCACCTTGGCCTTTTCCACCAAAGCAGAGATTCCCGCTCTCGATGCGGTGCTATCAACGATCTCGAGATCGTCCCTCAGTCCGTCCTCAAAACGGACACAGCGTTCATGCTCAATTGCCACTACACCTCGAGCATAACGGCTCAACCTCAGAAATTTCGCCTCATATTCTGCGACGGACTTACTTCCTTGTACCAATCCCAGAAAAGCCTTTCTTTGTTCATCCGTATACCTGGTTCCCACATACTTTTTCTGAAATGCTTCTTTAACATATTCCTGTGTCAAATCTGCACCGTGTAGCACCATCCCGAACGATTAACCACCACCGATACGCTTTCATCGCGTAAAGGCTGCCACTATCCCTTTCAACTTCTCCTCGGGGTCAAGTCGAGCTCATCCATGATGCGCTCCGTTGCTTCCAACCAGTACTCAGCTGCTACTCCAGACACTCCACGAAACATCTCGGCTCCATTAGCTCGAAGCCGTTCAGGCACAGACTTACGGGTTCCTGAATTTCCTCCTGCACCAGCCACCAATTCCAAAACTCGTAGCACGACTGCGACACACAAGATCTTCCCCTCGAGCTCGAGCTCTCGCTCAACATTAACAAATGGGGGGGTGGTGGTGGCGGTGGTATCTCATTGTCAGAACCCTGACCCGATCTAACGGGTTCTAACACAGTCATTCTTCCTCTACCTCTTCCACGACGACCACGTCCTCTAGAGCTCATTTTCTATCGTCAAGATCTGATTAAGAAGTTTTATGAATTAGTGTTCTTGTTTCACTTATTACCCGCGAAGATGTTTTATGAAGAAAAATTTAAGAGTGGTTCTTTCGTATTCATACAGCACACAGTCTTTCATTCATTCATCCATCCATCAAACAATTATGAACTTTCGTTCATTCAGAGAAACGTTGTAATTTTCATCGTTGTTGTTTTTCCACTACCCAGGGGTATTTTCGTAATTTTGTCCTACAGGGGCAATTTCGTAATATCCAAAATAAAAAATTCCTCGGTGATTTTGTCGAAAGTATTTTGGTAATTTTAAAGTCTCGGGGTAATTTTGGAAAAATTTTGAAATTCAGGGGTATTTCGGTAATTTTCGACCTCAGGGGTATTTTGGTAATTTTTTTTACAAACTGGGGTATATTTGGAAAAACTAACAAATCAGGGATATTTCAAAAGTTGTAAAATTTTTTGGGTTCTTTTTGAGAGTTTAACCTTTCAAATGGTGATGTTGCAAAAATTTGGAAATCAGGGTCATTTTGGTAATTTTGCAAGTTAGGGGCAATTTTGTAATTTTTCTAAAATCAGGGTATTTTTGATGGTTTGCACATTAGGGTTTATGAACATTATAAAATAATGGAGTTTTGACAAAACCATTGAAAAGTTTGACATTTTGTGGATCTAAGGCATTTTGGTAATTTTGCCACTAAGGGCATTTTTGTAATTTTCACAAATTAGAAATTTTTCAGAAAAATTTTGTAAAGATGGTTTTCGAAAATTTAGTGAAGTAATTTTAAGAGTTTTGAAATCTAGGGTTTGTTGTTTTGTTCTCTTTTTTTTTTTTAAAAAAAACATGGCTAGTTCCCTTTCGGGATTTAGTCATTATGTTTAGCCTATGTCCTAGCCCTCTTTGGTCGTGGTGAACCAAAGCTACGCACTGTGCGAGATTCGAATGGAGAGGAGGTGAGTCACACGGATCGCTTAAATACCAAGCTCCCATCGAAACCATTCCTAAACATGCGCACAGAGGTTGCCACACCACTGAGCCCTCTGAGTTAGGGTGAACTGAAGCTACGCACCAGGTAGGATTCTGCGAAGAGGAGGTGAGTCACTAGGACTACTTAAATACCAGGCTCTTCCGGATCCAATCCTAGACATGCGTACAGGGGTTACCACACCCTATCTCAGTGACTTAGCCATAGGTTTGTTAAGTTCATTAAGTCTTATGGGTTCTGTGTTTGACCCTAGGGTTCAAGTTCCTATCATACTATTCTACGTTCCATGCCTTTTCTACCCTTATACAGCTCATAAGTCACAGAATCACACATAAAGTTAGGGGTACTTACAGTGGATCATGGGTCGAGACTCGGTGCCATGCGAGAAACCCGCTTTATTTTCACAGAAAAAATCATTTGGGCTCGAATTAAAAATGTTTTGGGCCTTAGCCCATAGGCCGAGAGTTTAAAATGGGCTCGATACAAATCAAACACACCCACACACCCGCCCACGAGCCTGAACCGGATCTGGTATGTTCCTTAAGTAAACCGGTTTTCAAATTCTTGGTTACTTAGAGAAAAATTGTAAATTTTAGAAAACATTGTTTTGGGTTGGGCTTACATTGGAACCCATTTAATAAATTTTGAAAATCCAACTTAATAAGGTGACAAAATAATTTTAGGGTTTATTATTTTAAAAGAAATAAATTTACTTAACTTTAATCAAAAATAAATTGTATCATAATCAAATAAAAATAAATGAAATAAAGAAAAATCCAACTGGGCCTTATGGCCTTATTACATCATTCAAACCCAAAATAAAATTTAAAGTACTAAAATTATATAAAGTCCAAATTTCTAAATAAATTCTTCAAGTGATGCATGGCCACCTTTAGCTCCTGCCGACCCGGTCCATTACTACTCATCACCTGAAAAATAATTCCCTAACGGGGTGAGTCCATTGACTCAATGTGTACACAAGACTAATTTTCAACAAATCGCATACAAGTCATATCAATTTCATGTTCATACAAAATAAAGGATGATGCAACCCAAACCCAAGCCTATTTGTCCATCCGCTACACACCACCATACCAACTCGCACAATCGTGGGGACTACTAAGTCGACCCTCCATCCGCTACACACCATCGAAGGTAGTCGCTGCAGTCGACGTGCTCATCGCCCACTTACGTTGTGTCTTTAGACACTATAGTCAGATAATGTAACCAAAGTTACCATATTCAATAATGTGACCATAGTCACCATAATTCGTTGGTGAGACCGTAGTCATCACCTTCAGTTTCTCCCTTCACATATATCCCAAATGCCCCAATTATTACATATCATTCCTATCATACTTAAATTCACATTCATGTCACTTTTCAGAATATAGCACATTCATAATCCTATCAAAAGTGGGAATACGTACCTGGGTACTTTTTGCCACATTTGTGGTACTTAGCCACATTCTCATTCTTATACACATTCATATATTAAAACAATTATTGCCATAATATATATTGAAAGTTAGTGTGAGTACACACCTGATTCGCTTAATAGGTTCCTTGAGATCTCAAAAATCCCGATCTATAGTTTAGATCTGCTGTTGCCTATATTCGGCCATTATAAAAGACACATTAATAACCTTATTTGTTTTGAAAACCAAATCCTAGTAGGATTTGTATTACTTACCTTGTTGCCGAATTGGATGATTGTAAATCAAGTCCCAAAATTGGTAATATTCCTTCCCTTGAAATCGGCTAACACTAAATCATGTAACCTTGTGAGTCTCCGGCTTTTGAAATAAATGAGAAATAACCCCAAATACCAAAATTAGGCCTTGGCCGAATATCACTTACCTTGTGATGGGATTCCCAAAACCGATTTCTTGCCTCCTTTATATCTGTCGAAATCTTCATGTTAGATCTAATCTAACATATACATCATAACCTTTAATCGAATAAATTTTCTTACCTTAGATCCTTAGATTTCCCGAAAGATCCTTCAAATTTCGGGCAAATTTGCTAACAGAGTTAGTACCTTGATTTCGATGGAAAGAAGAGAAATAAGAATTGATTGATTACAGATCTTACCCTTTTGATGTTGTAGATGATTGCCCTCTTTCTTAGAATCCACAAAGATTCGGCTTGGCAGTAGAAATGGAGAAGAAACTAGAAGAAAAAGAGAGGGATTTTGCTTAATGAAAATTCGGCAGAGAGGGGGAGAGAGCTTAGAGAATTTCGGCAACACTAGAAAGATGAGAGAAACTCTTTTAGTTTTCCTCCTATAGCCGAAATTATCAATAGGAGAGTCCCTTACTTGGCCACTACTCCTCAAGTGATAATATTAACCTTTAATTATCACTTTTATTCAAAATTAAAGGTGTTTAATCCTTTATTTATCTCCTCAAATAATCCTAATTTAAAATCCCTTATTTATCACTTTTTAATCATGTATTTATGGAATTAAAACACCTTGGTTTCTAGATGCTTGTGCCGTCCACCTTTAAGCACAGGAAGCAAAAATTAAACTTCATTTATTTGCTTCCTTGTGACTCGAACCAGTGCCCATGCCTCCTTCACATGGTGCCATTTCCATAGGCCCCTGAATGGCATCTTCAGACCACATTTCCAAGCCTGTTTGTGTGTCAAATTTCCCCAACTTTTTCTTTTTAGGCCCTCTTGCCTTTATTTCTTATTTTAAACTTTAAAACTCATCATTTCGGGGTCATTTCTAAGTTTCCTAAAATTTTCGATCGGCTCTGTAACTTGCCATTTTTCTTACATTCCAAGTTTCTAAAAATGTTCAGGTTTCCTAAAATGTTCAGTTTCCAAAATGTTCAGGTTTCCAAAAATGTGTACTTTCCATTTTTGAACCATTTCGTTACATTTCTAGGTTTCCTAAAATGTTCATGTCCTAATGCATTTCCAGGTTGCCAAAAAAGTTCATTTCCATTCATTTTCGTGCATTTCTGAGTATCCAAAAATATCAAAAATTTATTCATTATGCTTAAGACTTGTTATTTCTTACAATTAAACTGAAAAAGCATAGGCCCTTTTGAGGATGTTACAAGGATATTATGTGAATGTTTTAGGAATAGGTTAATTTGTATAAATGATTAAAATGCATGGACAGTATGAGTTGTATGTGGGAATGTTCGGTTATAAACTAGTTAATCATATTTTGTAATGAAATAGTTTTTAGTTAGCACCAGTGATGTAATTTCGAAAAATCACCAAAAATAGGATAAATTGAATTAGAAAGTGAATAAGATATATAATTAAATCTTATTGTGTCTATTTTTACATGAAAGAAACAGAGTAGGCAAAGGAATTATATATTATGAGATATTTAAGTTTTAGTGAGACTTGTTCTGAATGAATTTGTGAGTCCCTATTCTATCTTGGAAAAATTGTTAAAAATTGTACAAAAATAATTATGGAGCATAGTTTATATGTTTAGAATCCTTAATGAGTCTATTTTTGATAGGAATAAACACAAACATTATTGAAATTTTGTGCAATGAGATAACTGAGTTTTTGTAAAGATAGGTCAGAATTATCAAATAGTGAAATAGGGGTAACTTTGATGAATAAACTGTACTAATTGGGCACATGAAAAATTCTGGAAAAATTATGGTAAACAGTTATATGAATCTAGTTTCAAGGAAAATTTACAGATCTAAATTTTGAGTTTTGTAACTTGAGTTATGGTCAATTTAGTCAGCATGACGCAGTTGGACAGCTTTAAATTTTTATGCCCCAAATTAGTAGTCAAGTCTAGTAATGCCACATGCTCGACTCCGGCCAAGGTTTTGGGTAAGGGGTGTTACATTTGATTGGTATCGGAGCTTACAGTTTTGTCAATTCTAGGAATACCGTAGCGCATGTGAGTCTAGCTATTCATGCCTTTATCATATATTGATAGTGTGGTGATTTCTGACAGCCTGAACTTTGTTTTATATAGTAAATGGATACTGATCCTGAAAGAGTCAGAAGCGGATGATGTAGAAAGTGTAGCACCTGACCGCACATGAATCGATCTTGGTAGACTCTCGACTGTTTCGGGTAGTCATGAGGAGAGACTAAGCAAGCCTTCTATCAAATGATGAACGAGTGGTTTACCCGGTTTATTCAGACTAACCCTACCAGTACACCAATCTCCACCCCGAATAATCCAACTCGATTCCTTCAAGACTTCGATGATAGATCTGGTGAGATCTAGTAGGCCCATTAATAAAATCCAAAATTTGGGGCCAAGAATTTAAAGCCAATGATGATGATGATGCAGAGGAGGCCGAAATGTGGCTTGATAACACTATTCGGGTACTTGATGAGCTATCTTGTATTCCGGATGAATGCCCGAAGTGTGCTATATCTTTGTTGCGGGACACTTGCATATCACCGTGGAATACACTAGTATCGATGAGTTCAGAAAGAAAAAGTGACATGGGACTTCTTCCGAATGAATTCGCAAGAAATATATCACCAAAGATTCGTTGATCAAAAACGAAAGGAGTTCCTTGAAATAAACAGAGGGACGAATGACCGTGACGGAATATGAAAGAAAATTTGTCGCTCTCAGCAGATATATGCTAGAGAGTGTGTTTCTCTTTGAAGCTATTATGTGTAAAAGATTTGAAGATGGCCTGAATGAAGATATAAAGATGTTTGTTGGCATTCTTGAAATTCAAGAGTTTGTGACTCTAGTTGAGCGAGCTTGCAAGGCTGAAGAGCTCGGGAAAGAGAAAAGAAAGGCTGATAAAGAAGCTAGAGACATTCGTAAAAGGTCTTCGGGTAAGGTCTTCCATTCCACATCCAAGAAGTTCAGAGATGACTACAGCCGACATAAAGCTACTACAGATCCACCTAGACGGGATCGACCTCCTATGAGCTCTCGAGCTACCTCGATAGCCAGTGTTGGTAACGTTCCATAGAATAGAGTTGAATGCAAGCACTGTGGAAAATGGCACTCAGGGAGTTGTAGATTTCATGATCGGTCTTGCTTTAAATGTGGGTCGTCAGATCATTTTATTAGGGAATGTCCGAGGTTGGTGAAAGCGAAATATAGTTCAGAACACTAAGCCGAGTAACACGTCAGTGCGAGGTAGACCACCCAGACATTCAGGAAACGTAGGTGGTAGTCAGAAAGGAACAAAGAACACTACAGTTCGATCTGAGGCTAGAGCTCCGGCTAGAGCTTATGCTGCACGAGCCAGAGAGGATACTTCCTCCCCTGACGTCATTACCGGTACTTTCACTCTTTATGATACTACTGTGATTGGACTAATTGATCCTGGTTCGACTCATTCTTATGTGTGTGAAACTTTAGAATTTGGCAAGACTCTGTTAGTTGAGTCTACCGATTTTGTGATTCGTTTTTCCAACCCTTTGGGTAGATGTGTGCTTGTTAATAAAGTATGTAGAGGTTGCCCGTTGATGATTCGGGATTATTGCTTCCCAGTTGATTTAATGTTGTTGCCCTTGACGAATTTGATATAATCTTGGGTATGGACTGGTTAACTTCACATGAGGCAATAGTGGATTGTAAAAGAAAGCTTATTGATTTGAAATGTCGAAACGGTGAGACCATCAGAATTAAATCCTGTGATGTAAATGGGTTGCCTACAGTAATATCTTCAATGTTAGCCCGGAAGTATGTGAGAAAAGGGTGTGAAGCTTATCCGCTTATGTAATCGGATAATAAAATGTCGAGAAAAACAAATCGAATCAGATCGGTTGTATGTGAATACCCCGATGTATTTCCAGAAGAACTATCGGGTTTACCCCCAGTACGAGAGATTGAGTTCGGTATTGAGTTAGTGCCGGGTACGACTCTGATTTTGATAGCTCCGTACCGAATGGCACCTGCTGAATTAAAAGAATTGAAAGCACAGTTGCAAGAGCTGACAGATAGGGGCTTTGCACGACTGAGCTTCTCTCCTTGGGGTGCACCGGTTTTATTCGTGAAAAAGAAAGATGGGACCATGCGAATGTGTATCGACTACCGACAACTAAATAAGGTAACCATAAAGAATAAGTACCCGTTACCTCGGATTGATGATTTGTTTGATCAGTTGAAGGGGGCTTCAGTGTTTTCAAAGATAGATTTGAGATCGGGTGATTATCAGTTACGAGTCAGAGATACAGATGTACCAAAGACTGCATTCTGAACGAGGTACGGACATTATGAGTTTTTGGTTATGCCTTTTGGACTCACTAATGCACCTGCTATTTTTATGGATCTAATGAACCGAGTCTTCCGACAGTTTTTGGACCGGTTTGTAGTAGTGTTTATTGATGATATACTAATCTACTCCAAAAATGAAACCGAACATGCTGAGCATTTGAGAGTAGTCCTACAAACTTTGAGAGATCAACGATTGTATGCAAAGTTCAGTAAGTGTGAGTTTTGGATGAATGAAGTCAGCTTCTTGGGTCATGTTGTTTCGGTGTCAGGTATTCGGGTGGATCCAAACAAAATAGCAGCTATACTCGATTGGAAACCACCAAAGAATGTTTCCGAGATCCGAAGTTTCCTAACCTTGTGGGATATTACAGACGATTTGTAAAAGGTTTTTATATTATAGCTACACCTTTGACAAGACTACTACAGAAAGATGTCAAATTTGAGTGGTCAGAAAAGTGTCAGAAAAGTTTCGAGCAGATGAAAGCCCTTTTGACCGAAGCTCCAAAGTAGTTAGCTCACTGAATCGGGTAAAGAATTTATTGTTTTTAGTGATGCTTCCTTGAATGGGTTGGGTTGCGTTTTAATGCGGGAAGGCAAGGTTATAGCCTACGCTTGAGACAATTGAAGTGCGCATGAGAAGAATTATCCAACTCACGATCCGGAGTTAGCGACCATTGTGTTCGCATTAAAAATTTGGCGTCACTACTTATTCAAATAAAAAATGTCATGTTTATTCAGATCATAAAAGTCTAAAATATTTGATGACTCGTAAAGATCTAAATTTGAGACAACGCAGATGGTTAGAATTGTTTGAAAGACTATGAATTAGTGATTGACTACCATCCAGGAAAGCTAATGTTGTTGCGGATGCGTTAAGTCGAAAATCATTATTTGCTCTTCGTGCAATGAACGCACGGTTAGCTATGTCTGATAATGGTTCGATCATAGCCGAGTTACAAGCGAGACCGATGTTTATTCAGTAAATTCGTGATGCACAGAAGGTTGACAAAAATTTGATTTCTATTCGGATTCGATGTGAAAAAACTAGTGCAATCGATTTTCGATTGATGCAAATGATTGTTTGAATTATAAAAGCCGATTGTGTGTTCCAAAGAACTCGATTTGATACTGATGACCATGAGTGAGGCCCATAGTGGTGCGACTATCGATACACCCGGTAGCACAAAAATGTATAACGATTTGAAGCGCTTCTATTGGTGGCTCGGCATCAAACGGGACATATCCGAGTTTGTTTCCAAGTGCTTAATCATCAACAAGTGAAAGTCGAAGCATCGTGTACCGCTCGGATTACTTCAACCAATCATGATACCCGAATGGAAATGGGATAGAATTACAATGGATTTTGTATCCGGTCTTCCTATGACACCGAGTAAGAAAGATGCCGTGCGGGTTATCGTTGATAGATCGACTAAATCACTCATTTTGTGCCGATGCGCACTCGACTATTCACTTGATAAGCTTGCCGAATTGTATGTGTCGCAGATTGTAAGGTTGCACGGTGTACCGAGTTCCATTGTTTCAGATAGGGACCCGAGATTCACATCGCGGTTCTGGAAGAAATTGCAAGATGCCCTAGGTACTAGACTTCATTTTAGTACAGCCTTCCATCCGCAAACAGACGGTCAGTCTGAGCGAACTATTTTGATACTTGAGGACATGTTGAGGTGTTGCGTTCTCGAGTTTGAAGGTACTTGGGAACGATACCTACCTTTGATTGAATTTGCTTACAATAATAGCTTCAAATCTAGCATAAAAATGGCGCCTTATGAAGCCTTGTACGGGCGAAAATGTCGCACGCCGTTATATTGGACTGAACTCAGTGAAAATAAGATACACGGGGTTGATTGGATTAAAGAAACATAATAGAAAGTGGTTGTTATTAGGAGTAATTTGAAAGCCGCTTCGGATCGTCAAAAGTCTTATGCCGATTTGAAACGTAAGGACATTGAATTTCAGGTCGGAGATCGGGTGTTCTTAAAAGTTTCTCCGTGGAAAAAGGTACTCTAATTTGGTCGGAAAGGCAAGTTGAGTCCGAGATTTATCGGACCGTACGAAGTTATTGAATGTATTGGGCCGGTTGCTTATAGATTGAGATTGCCCTCTGAGTTAGAAAAGATGCATGACATATTTCACGTTTCGATGCTTCGTAAGTACAGATCTGATCCGTCTCATGTGATTATACCGACAGAGATTGAAATCCGATCTGATTTGACATATGATGAGGAACCGATCCGTATCTTAGCTCGGGAAATAAAAGAGTTGAGAAATAAAAGAATTCCATTAGTAAAGGTTCTATGGAATCGTCACGGAGTTGAAGAGGCTACGTGGGAGCCTGAGGAGTCAATGAGGCAACAATATCCAAACTTATTTAACAGTAAGATTTTCGAGGACGAAAATCCTTAAGGGGGGAGAGTTGTAACAGACCAATTTTGACCCTAATCGGAACGGTGGTTTCGGGACCACGAATCCTAGCCCGAGTAATATTCTTATAATTTATTCTGTGTCTATTATATGTGAAATAAAATGTGTGAAAGTTTCGTAGAGAAATTTTATCGTTTAACTGCTTAATTTGATAAAAAGGATTTAATCGTGAAAAGCGTAAAAGTTGCATGCTAAGGTGTAATGTACTAATTTGCTTGTGGCTTTTTAAGTGGGTGTCCCAAAAGGGCAATTAGCCCATTAACCATATTAATGGACGGCAATGGGCCAAATTAGCTACCTATATATGTTAGTTTAGTTATATTAATTTTTTTATAAGGTTATGTTATAATTATAATAATGTTAATGCATTTATATAAAACAAACATAAAAATAAAGCCATCATCTCTTTCATTCTCTCCTAGCCGAATGTTAGGATAGAAAACACCATTGTTAAAGCTTCAAGTTTCGGCAAGTTAGAAAGCTTGATTAAGGTATGGTCGGTTTTAGTTTTTGATAATTTTTACGTTTTGAGATCGTTGCTTCATATATTACCCGACCCATGTCTAAATTTTTGAAAATACTATTTATATAGGATTCGGCCATTAACATGCTTGGATAGTTTTGATGTTTGATGATTTTAGATTAAATATATGTTAAAGATTTATAAGTTTTATGTTGAAGTTTTTGGTGATTTTGAGTAAATAGGGCTAAATTGAAAAGAATAAATTTGTGAAGGATCAAAATGTCAAATAAATGAAATGCATGGACACCTATGGCTATAGGGAAGATTCGGCCAAGCTATGGTGTTGGAAAATTTTGAATATTTTGTGTTTTGTGTAAATAGGACCAATTTGTAAAAATGGAAAACATTAGGGGCAAAATGGTAAATTGCCCATTTGTGTGTTTTGGGACTAAATTGAGTGAAATGCGATTAAATGAACTAAATTCTAATGTGTTTTAGATCAAGAGCAAAGAAAAATGGAATTAGACCGGGGAAAGACGAAGGTTCTCGAATAGCCGATTCGCACGGACTATCGACAACCGAGGTAAGTCCTTTAGCTAAAATATGTCAAAGAATAAATTTTGATTATATTAAATTATAAAAATTGATGAATTTTAGTACTCGTTTATATCATGGCCGAGTGTATGTAAGTATACTAGCTTGATGATTAAAGTTGGTTATGTGGTGTAAATTGTTGGATCGTATAATGATTTTAATTGTTTAAATGTGCGCGAGCCCAATTGAGTTGGACATATGTATATAATATTTATGAAGTGCATTGGAAATGTTTAACTATATTGATATGTTTCGTGCTATTACGCCTAGCAGGCTTCGTGCCAGTGTTACTTATCGGGCTATTGTGCCTAGCAGGCTTTGTGCCGGTGTTACTTATCGGGCTATTACGCCTAGCAGGCCTTGTGCCAGTGTCACTTATCGGGCTTTTACGCCTAGCAGGCTTGATGCCGGTGACGTGTTTTACAAAAGAGAAATCGAGTTTTTGTTCAAGGCAAGTTAAAGCTAATTTATTGGGTTAAATGCTCAGGTAAGCATGTAAGGTATGAATTAACTTCTTACCTATTTAAAATAAGGTAAGCAAGTAATTCAGTTATTTATTACAAATTGTATGTGTTACAAATGAAGTATATACATATATACACGTATGGTTATAATATGTGTTCTCGGTTTTACTAATGAATGATATGAATATTGTGGCTTTGGTCTTTTAAAATATGGATACAAGACTAGGTATATTCGGCCACATGGGTTGTTGTGTTTTTGATGCCACATTATAATAATTGAACTTTAAGTATATGAATGTTTATATCCATGGTTGCGTGATGACATTTTTGGTTTTGGAAGGTTGGATTATGAATAAATATTTTGATTATATAAGCATGCGGTTAAAGAGAAATTGTTCTATGAAATTATACGTTATATAGGTATGAAATTGAAAGCTTGAAAGTAAATGTGAGTACAAATGTACAAGTTGAATTATTGTAATTTTAAATCTTAATATTTGAATGTTATATTTATCATGAATTTAGGACTTACTAAGCTAGTAAGCTTAATTGTGCGAAAATGTTTTCTCTGTTTTATAGATTAGGTGCAAGCTACAAGCTCGTCGGGATCGTTCGGAAAGTTATCCACACTATCAAACTATTTTGGTACTCTTTCATTTTGGTTTTCAAATGAAGGCATGTATAGGAAAGACTTTGTCTTTGTTTTGATGAAAACTTTTGGTTCATGTATATAATAGCCATGCGAATATGGCTAAATTTCTAGTTAAGTATGCTTTTTGTGCTTTTGATACAAATGTCGGTTTATGTTGGTAATGTTTGTGCATTTTTTAATCGAAGTTTAATAGTTTTTGATAAGGAAATGTATGTCTACGAAATGAATCTTTGAATTAGGTATCATGGTAAGTAACCAATGGTACACTCGATTATATGGAACCATAGTTGTGTTTTGTTAATAAATCGATGATGTTAGGATATTATGTGAATGTTTTAGGAATAGGTTAATTTGTATAAATGATTAAAATGCATGGACTGAATGAGTTGTATGTGGGTATGTTCGGTTATAAACTAGTTAATCATATTTTGCAATGAAATAGTTTTTAGTTAGCAGCAGTGATGTGATTTTCAAAAATCACCAAAAATAGGATAAATTGAATTAGAAAGTGGATAAGATATAGAATTAAATATTATTGTGTCTATTTTTACATGAAAGAAACAGAGTAGGCAAAGGAATTATATATTATGAGATATTTAAGTTTTAGTGAGACTTGTTCTGAATGAATTCGTGAGTCCCTGTTCTGTCTTGGACAAATTGTTACAAATTGTACAAAAATAATTATGGAGAATAGTTTATATGTTTAGAATCCTTAATGAGTCTATTTTTGATAGGAATAAACAAGAACATTATTGAAATTTTGTGCAATGAGATAACTGAGTTTTTGTAAAGATAGGTCAGAATTATCAAACAGTGAAATAGGGGTAACTTTGCTGAATAAACTGTACTAATTGGCCACATGAAAAATTCTGGAAAAATTATGGTAAAACTTTATATGAGTCTAGTTTCAAGGAAAATTTACGGATCTAAATTTTGAGTTTTGTAACTCGAGTTATGGTCAATTTAGTCAGCATGATGCAGTTGGACAGCTTTAAATTTTTATGCCCCAAATTAGTAGTCAAGTCTAGTAATGCCACATACTCGACTCCGGCCAAGGTTTCGGGTAAGGGGTGTTACACCAGTATTAAAATGGCACCTTATGAATCTTTGTACGGTCGTAAATGTCGTACACCATTGTATTGGACCGAGCTCAGCAAAAACAAGTTACACGGGGTAGATTTGATTAGAGAGGCTGAACAAAAGGTAGCATTGATTCGGGATAGTTTAAAAGCTGCATCAGACCGTCAAAAATCATATGCCAATTTGAAACGTGAAGACATTGAGTTTCATGTTGGAGATTGGGTATTTTTAAAAGTTTCACCGTGGAAGAAAGTACTCAGGTTCGGTCGTAAAGGCAAGTTGGGTCCAAGATTTATTGGACCGTATGAAGTCACGGAGCGTATTGGGCCAGTTGCCTCTAGACTGCAGTTGCCACCTAAGTTAGAAAGGATACATAATGTCTTTCATGTTTCGATGCTCCATAGATATCGATCAGATCTTTCGCATGTGTTTAGCCCAACGAAAGTTGAGATTCAGCCCGATATGACCTACGAGGAGGAACCGATTCGTATCTTGACTCGGGAGATAAAAGAATTGAGGAATAAGAAAATTCCCTTAGTAAAAGTGCTATGGCAAAAGCACGGATTTGAAGAAGCAACTTGGGAATCGGAGGAGACTATGAAAGAACGCTACCCGAATCTTTTTATCGGTAAGATTTTCGAGGACGAAAATTCCTAAGGGGGGAGAATTGTAACAGTCCAAATTCGACCCTAACCGGAACAATGGTCTCGGGACCATGAATCCGAGTTAGTAGAATATTTTAATATTCTATATTGAGTCTATAATTTGTGAATGAGCATGTGTTAAATTTTGGTGAATTAATTTACTTGTTTGTATGTCTAAGTTGACTTAAGGATTAAATTGTATTAAGGTTAAAAGTGACCTTTGATGAATTTTGTGTCAAATTGGTATGGATTTATAAGGTGAAGTCCTTAAAGGACAATTAAGCCATGGTAAAGAAAGTGGACGGCAACATGATGATATTAAGTCATAAAATATCATTATATTTTATATCATGATGGGTGGATATTAAATAAATAAAGTTTAGTAATTTTATACACTTATATTGATAAAACAAAGTGGAATGAAAGAGAAAAACATCTTGGTCATCTTCTTGGCCGAAACTTGAAGAAAGAAAACTCTATTTTTGGAGCTTAGGATTCGACATTTGAGAACTCAAATTGGGGTATGTTTTATGCTTAGTTTTCAATTATTTTTACATTTTTGGAATGGTTGTTTTAAATACTACATAACCCATGGTGAAATTTTCGAGTTTATGGCACTTTTATATTTGGCCATTGAAGTATCTTTATAGTGAGTAATGTTTGTTGATAAATTATTAATAATAAGGCTTAAACTATCATGTTTATTATTTGAAGTTTTAGTGAAATTGATTGTTAAGGGTTAAATTGAAAAATGAAAATTCTTGAAGGACTAAATCATGAATTAAATGACATGCAAGGCCTTGTATGAGGTCAATGAATATTCGGCCTTGAGTATAAGTGATTAAAATTGGTGTATTTTGTGTGGTGTCCAAATTGGACTAATTTGTAAAAGTGTGATATAAATAGGGCAAAATCGTAAATTGCCTACTTATATGTGTTGGGACCAAAATTGTTATAATGTGCTTAATTGAGTTTAATTTAATTTATTTAGATAAAAAAGAAAAGGAGGTAGGATTGGATCAGGGAAAAAGTAAATTGATCGACTAACTGGGAAGTTGAATTTGTGACTATTTGAGGTAAGATCTTAAGCATTTGAATTTAATTGAACTCGATTTAGTGTTATGTACTTATGTTGGATAATTGTGGCATATAAATCATTATAATGCCGAATGGAATTGGGAAAAATTAGCTTGGTTAACCGAACCTAAAGGTGAGGGAGTGAGCATGTTTAAGTGAAAAATGATATGATAATGGTTGTGGATAATACGATGGACTAATGTCTAAAAGGGGTGGAAATTTTGTTATATGTATAGTGAGGTGCCGAATGTACTAGTAGGAGTTAAAAATGCATGGTTGTGGTATATATCTCCTCTAGTGAACATAATTGCTATTGATTATTAGAGAATATTTATGTGAATCACATTGGATAATAACAAATAAACATTGGCACTATGTGTGCGAGTTTATACCGAGCACTGTATGTGCAAGATCGGTCGGGTAGCACTAAGTGTGCGGAAATGGATAAGTAACGGCACTAAGTGTGCGATACGTTACGAAGAGAATTGGCATTAAGTGTGCAGAGTTGACTATTAACAGCACTAAGTGTGCGATATGTGACCCAATTAAATTATATGATAATATAATTTGAGACTAGTTGGGATATACTATTTTTATTCAATGTTTTGCATGTATGGAAATTCGGCAATGGATATTACTTTGTGTTACATAGTAACGAATGGTTCGGAAAATAGAAGTATACTCAAGGTAAGTAATATTTACTTATGGGATAAAGTTGAGTAGTGGTTCGAATGTGGTTGATTAATTACTTTGCCTTGAGATGTATAAGACTCAATTTATATGGTGGTTATGAGCCTAGCTATGTGGGTTAGTAGATAACTTGAAATGAATGTAAATGAGTAGAGTTATTTCATTATGAGTTCATGCATGCTATGTGAATGTATTCATTGCTTAAGTCTTACTAAGCTTTGGAAAGCTTACTTTATTTTGGTTAATTCTTGTGCGTATAGGTTACTTTTGGAAGCTTGATTTTGTGCTCGGGATTCGTCTCGGAAGTTCACCATACTATCATCTCTTTTGGGTACACTTTTTGAAGTAGTAAATTATGTAATTATGGCATGTATAAGCTAAAGTATTTTTGGATTGATGTCAAGATGTATATAAATGTTTATGCCATGCGAAAATGGCTAAATATTAATCACTTGTGTGGTTTTGGGTTGATCTTGATGCTTGTTTATACGAAAGTGTAAATACTAAGTCTTAGAAGGTTGATATACGCAAATAGGGTGGTAAAAATGGCCATAATATTAATTATCTTAATATGATATGCTTATTATGGTGAGATGTCATTGTTACATGTTGTTTTAATATATAATCGATTGGGTGGTTGGTGCCATGGTGCGATATTGATGTTATATATATATATATGTATGATGCATAATTGGTCTGTTGGTTGGTCCATCATAGTAATATGTAAGTAGTATGTTACAAGGATGGTGGAAACTAAATTTTGATAAATGTTCTGTAAAATCTTATTTCTATTTGGTTTTGTAGTGTTACTAGATATGTGTTTAAAAATGTGTTGTTGTATACTGGTAATTGTATGTTTAAGTTATTGTACTTTGTAATGAACTAAGAGCTAAGGGTAGTATTAATAGATTAAATTAGTTTTTTCAGAAAAAGGGCATTGAAATGGATATTGCTTAGATTCGGTCAACTAGGGTTAATGTTTTACATGTACATGTGATTCACTATTTGATGCGTATTCGTAAAAGATTTTTGCATATGCATGTTTGGCTATTTTTTTTACCAAATGGCTAACGGATGATACTTTTGCCATTAGTTTTTAATTACCTTTATGTGCATTTGGTATGATGCTTGATAATTCTGTGAATAGGAGTACTTGTAAGTGCATATACATGTACATCTACCTTATTACATTTATAATTAAAATTTTTCAAATAGAATGGGTTGAGTTTAGCCGAATAGGGTAGGGTAATGAGATTGCTTGTTTGAGTTGTTTAATGAAGGGTAATACCCGTAACCTTAATCTGGCGACAGAAACGGGTTAGGGTGTTACACTCTCAACTGGCGCGGTCCCTTCTGCAGGAGTCAGTGCATTACTCTCAACATCATCCGCCACTACCCCATTGGGATCCAATTACTATATAATAAAACACTTTAAATTGTCAAGAGAGGTCACACTATCATTGTAATTAGCCCAATTTTCCCGGGCCCATTCAGAAACCAAGAATAATAAAAACAAACCAAATTAAAACCAAAATAAATACAAAACCCCAATAATTAAAGTCCAATTATAATTTACATAAGCCCAAATTTAGATTGTAGCCAAAATTTCAAAACATATTTACAATAAGACCCAAGTCTATAACCAGCCCAGATGGCCCAAGCTAATTACAGCGGCCCAACATTGAACAGGCCCGAGTGACCCAAAATTGATTGGGGTTTCAGAAACCCTAAAGGTTTCTTAGAACTTCTTGGCCCCGTAGCCCCCATGCCAGCCATGCGTTCGGGCCTTCACGTCACCCCACGAACGGCCTCTTCCTCCGTACGACAGTTTCGCCAGAAAAAAAGAAACAAAACAGCAATAGTATACAAAAAATGGCCAACAAATGCATAACAGAAATCTAAGGCTTTTTTTTTATTTTCTTTTATTACTTATTCTTTAAATCAACTATAAAAAGGGGCCGAAGGTAATCTGTAAAAAGTGTTTTTACGATTTTACGAATGCAAATAAAAAAATCAAAGAATATAAGGGTTTTTAAGGTATTCACCAGTCTTTGTACATCGATTCGAGTACTAAATATGGAAACACAACATAAACATTGTTAGGATAAGGATTTTATCTTTTTTCTTGTGATCGGAGAAATCGAATCCAAAGATTCATTTGTTTTTATTTGGATTCTAGGTGTAGGATTTGGTTGTTTTGTGTTTAGATTTATGTTTAGGGTGCCATAAAGGACCGAAATTCTATTTTTTTGGGTCTCCAACCACCGCATATGATGGCGGATGGTGGCAGAGCACGATGGCTCGATGACGGAGTTAGGCCAATCCCAAGCTAGAGCTTTGAAAGCTTTCAGAGAGTTTTTTTTTTTTTTTTTAAGAGGAATGGTTAAAAATGATTTTAGCCTTAGTTTTTGGTATTTAAAGCGAACTTATACGACGTCATTTTGGAGTGGGTCATTAAGACCCAAAACGATGTCGTTTCACGGCTAAGATTCATGTGTTGGCCCTACTCGGGGAGGATCCGCGCATTTTTCATTAAGGTGGTATTTGCTCTTTAGATCACTCTTCATTTCTATCGCTATGCAATTTCATCCGATTTATAGTTTCCTTTATTTTTTTTAAATTGGCTCTGAAATTTTTCTTGTGTTTCGATCTGGTCTTTAGGCCATTTAAATGTGGATATTAGCACGACATTGTCTTGGTGATAAGGTATAATTGCCCAATTGATCCTTATGATATGGTGCACATTTTAATGATTTCTTAATCATTTACTTCATGTTTTTTTATTCATTATTTTAAGATTTAGATTTTGTTATTTTGTCACTTTTATTATTATTTTCATGTTAGACATAGCATTATCATTGCACTGTTGGTGTTATTAGCTATTTTATGTTATAATACTTTTTTTTGATTGTTTGTATTAGCATTGAAGATTAGTATGTCGTGTAATTTTCTCGAAGTGTTCCTTTTAGTATTTGTTTCTTGTATTTTATTGGTGTAATGATTTTATTCACAAACCATCGTTTTAAATAAAAATGCATTTCATTTTATTGCAACATCCTGATTCAAAATGTTTCCACAATGAGGCAATGCTCGGAATTTGGGAGCTTCGAGTAACCATACCCTAACTTACTGAGTTTCGAATTTTCTCATCGAGTCTAAAGAACCAATTATCCTTTTTAAATCAAAGCATATAAGTTAAATAAAAGCTTATTCTCGGGAATTCCAAAATGTTATGTCTTAACTCACTGGATGTGACATTTTGTTATCTCGAGGTAAGGATTTCTAAAAATAAAGGCAATATTCTGTATTTGGAATTTTGAGAAAACGTGCCCTAACTTACTGGTTTCCGATTTTTCATTTGACCTAAATAACCAAATATCCTTCTTAAACTTAAATGCATGAGTTTTAAAAGTCAAAAGACAAGTTTAGTTTCGAGGATTTGAAATGTCGTATCCTAACTCACTGGGCGTGACATTTTACTTCTTCGAAATAAGAGGGTCTTAGCATCCAATTTAATTTATTCAAGTTTTCTTTTAAATAAAGGGAATCGTATTTTAAAATCTTTTCAAATTTTTGACATTAAGACGTTAATTAATCAATTAGGAACCAATTTTGTGCGTTACGAGGGTGCTAATCCTTCCTCGTGCGTAACCGACTCCCAAACTCGTTTTCTCGAATTCTGTAGGCCAAAATCATTGTTTAATAAATCAAAATGTTTTAATGATCAATCTCAAGGTGATTCGATCACACGTCAAAAAAAGATTGGTGGCGACTCCATTTTTGTTTTTAAAGACGACCCTATTTTTTTCAAAAAAATGGTTTCGACAATCATAATTTATATATGACATGTATAGCTAGACTTGTACACACGCTAGGTTAGCCCGAGAATTGACTAAACCATAGCTCTGATTCCACTAAATGTAACACACCTTACCCTTGTTTGACACCAGAACAGGGTATGAGGCGTTACCTAACTTAAATACATACTAACATATATTTTCGGGTCATAAAAGTCGTTCGAATTTAAAACTTTTCAATCTTCATCTTAAAGTCCTTAATATGAGCCTACGAGGCCTAAAACATAGTTTAGAAATGGTTTAGAACCAAACTGAGTTCCTTGGAAAACTTTACAAAATTTCATTGAAAATAGGGCTCACACACCCACATGGACTTGGGGCACGGCCGTGTGACTGGCATGGCCATGTCCTTAGCCTGTGCATGAATCTGACTTGTGTTTCACGAAAAATCAGGATGTCACACGGCCTGGCACATGTCTGTGTCCTTAGGCCACGTGGCGAATTAAATTCCTAAATTGAAGAGCAAACTTCACACGGCTTGGGCACATGCCCATGTCCTATGGCCGTGTCTTCTACACGGTTGAGACACACGGTCGTGCTTGTAACACCCTGGTTTTAGGGGGTTAGATTTTTGGTGCTTAGCTCGGGTGTTGGCACACTTCAGTGTGTGGTTGGGTTAGTTTTAGGGGTCCGGAGAACCCTAGGTAGTGGGGGAACGCTTTGGAAAATTTTTAGTTTTAGGGGTTAAAAAGGGGAGCTTGGACAGAGGGGGCCTTAAGAGAATTTTTGGTGGAAATATGGCACAAAGATTGGCTTGGCAGAGTGGCAAGGAGGCGCCACTTAGAGCATGGAGAAGTGACGCCATTTGCAGGGGGAAGGGGCTCTGTGTTCGACTCAAGGGGGTAGCATTTGGGGCCTTGTTTTTGCGTCAAAGAGGATAGAAGTCAAGCGGTTTTGAAAGGCTTGAAAGGTGGAGAAGACTTGGTCATTTTTTTTAATTCGGCTAGGATGTAGTTGGACTCATTCAAACTTTTGAATGGGTGGTAGGGAGGAGGTTTAGGAGAAATTTAAGGGATTTGGGGAAGGTTGAGTGGTGGCCGATTTTGGGAGTGTATGGAGGGCATTTTCGGTTTTATGCTTGTGGGTAGGTGTTGGCCAAATCCTATAAATAGGGGGACACCCTTTTGAAACGTTTTTTCCTCTCCTTATTGCTTTTGCCGAAAGTTCCTTCTCTCATCCCCCTTGTGCCGAATTTTTTTTATGTTATTTTATTTTCTTTTTTTTGTTGCCGAACTTGTAAGCAGGAGAGAACCTCTTCTTGTTTCCCAAATTGTTGCTTAGGCCGAAACCCTTAACCCCTTTTTCATTTAGCCTAAGCCGAACACCCATAGCCTCTCTTCCTTTTCTCTTCTTTATGCTTTAGCCGAATCTCTCCTTATCCATTGCCGAACCCTACTTGCTTGGTGGTGGCCGATTCTCATTAGAGCAAAGGGGAGTGGTTAGCAAGGTAAGGGTGTGTTAGTTTCCCTGTGCTATAGTTTCTTGTCTTGGCCAAATGGCCCTAAGTGTTTATTGTTTTATGCCAAGGCCGATTGTAGGGGAGAAGAGCCTATCGCGGAAATCTTTCGAGTGTCGGTTAGTCGGCATTAAGGTAGCATTTTGAGAGTGGATCACAGTGCGCAATAAGGTGCGTAATCATCGCACTATTCCCGTGGTTTTGGTTTGCTAACGTGTTTACCGATTATAATGGCTTGAATGGTAAGTTATTTATGATATATTTATGGTATGATAATTAACATGTGATGTCCACTCTTATGTTATAATATGATCCGACATGTTGCATTTCTACATACATGGGAGGTGGATTGGATTGATGAAGGAAGGAGTGTACACATGGTGTACATGGTCTAATGTTGGCTCCGCTACATTAGCGCTTGATGGTTAGCTTTGTGCTACCTCAAGGAGATGTTGGCTCGGTGCCCATCTCGGCGGTTGATGGCTATGTGCATCACCGTAGACGGATTACGATATTGGGATCACTTTGGTTGATCGGTGGCTCACCACGGCCTTGAGCAAATGAATTGCCAAGGTAAGGTTTATGGATCACGATGTGATCGCGGGTGGGTTAGCCACGCCTTGGGCGTGGAGTCCGCTAAGGTTGGTGTCCCGCTGGATATTAGGTGGGGCTAAAATGCATTCTTGCGGAGATCTGCTTTCGACGGCCGTGTGGGTATGGGCCAAGCCCATACATGTGGAAGTCTGTGTTTTGATTACGCGATCGAGTCGGTGGACTCACCCAATTATTTTCTAACCATTTCAGTGTGCGTAGATTGGACCGGATCGGAGAAGACACATGGTGGCCCATGCAGGAAGAGAAGTTTAAATACTTTTAAAGCTTATTTATATTTGAAGTATTTGGGTTTAAACTTTGTGTAATAAGGGCTTTTTATTTATTTTTATTTATTTACTTTGGAAATTATTAAATTATCATTTCGGGAACTATTTTATTATTATTTTAACCTATGGTTGGTTTATATTAAATTACCATGTGAAGACAAATTGTTTCAACAACTTGATTTCCAAATGGGCCTTATTTAATCACTACAGCTGATTTAGACAATTTATCTCAATTAAGTTATGGCTACGTTTTCAAAAGAACTTGGTTACAAAAGATAGTAAATTTTCATGTTTTAAATCCTAAGTAAAGAAAAATATTTTCACTAACATAACCAGATTCGGTCGTAGTGAATGGGCCGGGTTTGAGGATGTTACAGATTGGTATCAGAGCCCGGTTCAAAACTTGGCTTTGAGGGTTTTGGGCCCGAAACAGTTTTCAAAATGGGTTTTTGGAATGTGGGCTTTTATAAAAAGGTTTTCAGGTTATTCTAGCATGGCACCTGTGTCTCCGGCCCGAGTCCGCCAGGTAAGTACTTCGAACTTTTGAAGTGTTTTGTTTATGTGTATTATTATGGGTTTATTTGGGCTCGTAGATTAGTTTTAGGGCTATTGGACCTTAGGATTAGTCTACTCAAACATATGCATAAAACTTAAAACTCTTAAACAAACCTGTGAAGTAAGTCGCCGAGTTAAGGTGTGGTAACCTTGGTGCGCATGTCTAGGATTGGATCCGGAAGAGCTAGGTACTTAAGCAGTCCTCGTGACTCACCTCCTCTTCGCAGGAATCCTACCTGGTGTGTAGCTTCGGTTCGCTTTAACCAAGAGGACTTGTTCATAGGCTAAACCGATTATTAAAACCCGAAAGGGAATTAGTCTTGCTGTTTTCAAAACCCTTCGTTTTAATTTTCAACTTTACCCCTTTGGTCTATAAACCCTAAATCTGACTTTGAAGGATGGTTGTCGATTTATAAATTCCCAAAATGCCCCTAGTGGCAAAATTACAAAAATACCCTTGTGTTATAAAATTACCGTACTACCCTCAACTTTTGATAAAATGATTTTTTTTTTTACTTTGTAAAATATCAAAAGCTTGGAATTTCAAAATATTAAGATACTCTGGTTTGTGAGAATTTACGAAAATACCCCTGGTTGATAAAATTACCAAAACGCCCTTGGTTTCTAAATTCTTAAATTTCTTTCGACTTTTATGAGAATATTCCTATTTTATCAAGTATCCAAAAGTCTTATTTTGTGAAATATTGTGATATTCCGATTTGGGGAAATTACGAAAATGCCCCTGATTTCCAAAATTCCAAAAATAACCCTGTTTTTTGAAATTTGGCAACACACTTTGTGTGAAAAACAAAATTTTCAAGACGACCCTCGAGATTTTGTAAATTTTGAAGTTGGAAAACTATTTCCAAAATTGACTCTGAGTTATTACCAAAATACCCCTCTTTAGGAACAATGACGAATTTACCCCTGGGTAGGGAAGGAAACTTGATTGCTCGAAAGAACTACTCTCGGAAACTTCATTGCATAAAATTGCTCGTGGATAAAATAGTGGAACAAGAATTTCTAATCCATAAAACTTTCTAAACAGATTAAGTCGAGGCGCTAGATATGAGTTCTAGGGGGCGTGGTCGCAATACTCGTGGGCGTGGTAGAGGTAGGATGTCGAGATCGTAACCGGTTGGGTCTCGCCATGGGTCGAGAGCGGCGATGCACCGCCACCAGCGATTGAGGTTGAGCAGCGAGGGATCGCATCGAGGAGACGATGTAGTGTCACAAGCTGTACTGTGGGTACTCGAACGAGTGGCAGGAGCCAATGTGGGCAATAGGAATCGGAAGTCAGTGCCCGAAAGGCTTAGGGCGAATGGAGCCAAGGTTTTTAGAGGAGTGTCTGGGGTAGCTCCGAATGTGGCAGAGTACTGGCTTGAGGCTATTGAAAGGATTATGGACGACTTAGACTTAATCGCGAGGAGAAACTTAAGGGTGTTGTTTCGTTCTCGCGAGATGAGGCCTACCAGCTGGTGGCTCATCATTATGGAAAGTACCGCTGCGGATCGAGTGGATTGGGGTTACTTCAAGATTAAGTTTGAAGGGAAGTATGTCGGAGCGAGCTATGTGGGCCGCCGAGAGGAAGGCGCCTTTAATCCTGCAAGGTAGTAAGTCAATAGCGGAGTACGGTTAAATTTTTGCGCTTGAGCCAGGTATGCTCGGGGCATCGTGGCAACAGACATGAGAGATGTGTCGATTTGAAGATGGTCTCATGGATGATGAGCCATGAGTTTTGATTGCTCCGCATCGTGAAAGAGACTTCGCCGCTTTAGTGGAGAAAGCTCGAATAGCCGAGGAGGTCAAGAAGGCCGAGAGGCACAATAGAGAAAGGAACCGTGATAAGAGAAGTGTTGGATCGCCGTAAATGGTTGAAAGGGTTCATAAAAGACCGAGGGTTGAGACTCCTGCTCATATTGCTAAGCCAAACAACCGGAAATCCGGATCGTCCGTGTGCTCGGCAGGAAGGTACCATGTTGGCGAGTCTTTGGAATCGTGTTCGAGAATGTTTTAGATGCAAGTCTAAGACTCATCTGGTTAAGGATTGTCCCCAGGATCCGAATGGGACTCGGATAGTGGGTCAAGGTTATGTGCAACCAGCGAGGTGGTCGTGCAGCGACGACGATAGGTCGTGGTCCGAACCATGGAGGAAATGGTTCCGGTCGAGGTCGAGGTCGTGGAGCAGTAGACCGCGGTAATGGTGGCTCTGAGGCAAGACAAACAGTGTCCGGTTTATGCGGTCCGTCGGAGAAAGGATAATGATGTGCCCGATGTGTCGGCCGTAAGTATCTTATGTTTGGAATATTCTCTGTTGTTTTGTTCTTTTGGATGGTTGGTTGTTTTGTTGGTCGTAAAGTATGTGGAACTTTGAGTATGAACTTAGAACCTATGCCTAGAGGTATGTTAGCTCTTTAGAGATCAGAGTGCGCAGCCATAGCGTAGTGGGAGGAATTGGACTGTTAGTTTAGACAAGTAATTTCGGGGACGAAATTATTTTAAGGAGGGTAGAATTGTAACACCCTGGTTTTAGGGGGTTAGATTTTTGGTGCTTAGCTCGGGTGTTGGCACACTTCAGTGTGTGGTTGGGTTAGTTTTAGGGGTCCGGAGAACCCTAGGTAGTGGGGGAACGTTTTGGAAAATTTTTAGTTTTAGGGGTTAAAAAGGGGAGCTTGGACAGAGGGGGCCTTAAGAGAATTTTTGGTGGAAATATGGCACAAAGATTGGCTTGGCAGAGTGGCAAGGAGGCACCACTTAGAGCATGGAGAAGTGACGCCATTTGCAGGGGGAAGGGCTCTGTGTTCTCTCATGAGGGTAGCATTTGGGGCCTTGTTTTTGCGTCAAAGAGGATAGAAGTCAAGCGATTTTGAAAGGCTTGAAAGGTGGAGAAGACTTGGTCATTTTTTTAAATTCGGCTAGGATGTAGTTGGACTCATTCAAACTTTTGAATGGGTGGTAGGAGGAGGTTTAGGAGAAATTTAAGGGATTTGGGGGAAGGTTGAGTGGTGGCCGGTTTTGGGAGTGTATGGAGGGCATTTTCGGTTTTATGCTTGTGGGTAGGTGTTGGCCGAATCCTATAAATAGGGGGACACCCTTTTGAAACGTTTTTTCCTCTCCTTATTGCTTTTGCCGAAAGTTCCTTCTCTCATCCCCCTTGTGCCGAATTTTTTTTATGTTATTTTATTTTCTTTTTTTTGTTGCCGAACTTGTAAGCAGGAGAGAACCTCTTCTTGTTTCCCAAATTGTTGCTTAGGCCGAAACCCTTAACCCCTTTTTCATTTAGCCTAAGCCGAACACCCATAGCCTCTCTTCCTTTTCTCTTCTTTATGCTTTAGCCGAATCTCTCCTTATCCATTGCCGAACCCTACTTCCTTGGTGGTGGCCGATTCTCATTAGAGCAAAGGGGAGGGGTTAGCAAGGTAAGGGTGTGTTAGTTTCCCTGTGCTATAGTTTCTTGTCTTGGCCGAATGGCCCTATGTGTTTATTGTTTTATGCCAAGGCCGATTGTAGGGAGAAGAGCCTATCGCGGAAATCTTTCGAGTGTCGGTTAGTCAAGATTAAGGTAGCATTTTGAGAGTGGATCACAGTGCCAGTGTGAAGGTGCGTAATCATCGCACTATTCCTGTGGTTTTGGTTTGCTAACGTGTTTACCGATTATAATGGCTTGAATGGTAAGTTATTTATGATATATTTATGGTATGATAATTAACATGTGATGTCCACTCTTATGTTATAATATGATCTGACATGTTGCATTTCTACATACATGGGAGGTGGATTGGATTGATGAAGGAAGGAGTGTACACATGGTGTACATGGTCTAATGTTGGCTCAGGCTACATTAGCGCTTGATGGTTAGCTTTGTGCTACCTCAAGGGAGATGTTGGCTCGGTGCCCATCTCGGCGGTTGATGGCTATGTGCATCACCGTAGAGAGATTGATATTGGGATCACTTTGGTTGATCGGTGGCTCACCACGGCCTTGCAGCAATGCGAATTGCCAAGGTAAGGTTTATGGATCACGATGTGATCGGTGGTGGGTTAGCCACGGCCTTGGGCGCGGAGTCCGCTAAGGTTGGTGTCCCGCTGGATATTAGGTGGGGCTAAAATGCATTCTTGCGGATCTGCTTTCGACGGCCAGTGTGGGTATGGGCCAAGCCCATACAAGTGGAAGTCTGTGTTTTGATTACGCACTGAGTCAGTGGACCCACCCAATTATTTTCTAACCATTTCAGGTGACGCGTAGATTGGACCGGGATCGGAGAAGACACATGGTGGCCCATGCAGGAAGAGAAGTTTAAATACTTTTAAAGCTTATTTATATTTGAAGTATTTGGGTTTAAACTTTGTGTAATAAGGGCTTTTTATTTATTTATTTTTATTTACTTTGGAAATTATTAAATTATCATTTCGGGAACTATTTTATTATTATTTTAACCTATGGTTGGTTTATATTAAATTACCATGTGAAGACAAATTGTTTCAACAACTTGATTTCCAAATGGGCTTTATTTAATCACTACAGCTGATTTAGACAATTTATCTCAATTAAGTTATGGCTACGTTTTCAAAAGAACTTGGTTACAAAAGATAGTAAATTTTCATGTTTTAAATCCTAAGTAAAGAAAAATATTTTCACTAACATAACCAGATTCGGTCGTAGTGAATGGGCCGGGTTTGGGGATGTTACAGTGCCTCAGTCTGTGTGGTTACTACTAGACATTCTATTTTGCCAACTTAAGGTGTAGGGGGACACACGGCTGAACTATACGCCCATGGGGTAGACTGTGTGTCACACACAGCCTAGACACACACCCATGCATCTACCGGTGTGGACAAAAAAAAAAGGCTATTTACCAAGCCCTTTTTGCCACCCTCACTTGCACCAAAATAAGCCACATCAAATATCCTACTCATTCATGCAATAATATACCAAATACTCTACCATGCAATTTGCACATCCATGAAAAACATCATCATCTTCATAAATCAATAATAAGTAGTAGCCATCATCAGTGGCCTTATACAAAATAAATCAATTTCCAAGGCAAGCCAACACATTTGGCCAAAACAAGATGATACTTGACAAAGACTGAGTCCCTAGACATGCCATACCCAAAAAGATAAATCTAACTATACAAAATGTTTATGTTGATAGTGTGATCGAGCCTCCAACGTCCTTTTGATTCCTGAGCTAGCTTGGCGATACTATAAGAAGATAGAAAAGAGAGGGAGTAAGCATAAAGCTTAGTAAGTTGAATGTAAATAATTGACAACAATTACCATGCATTTTTGTACTCATAACATATTATAAACTTGTACATGATTCTCAAATGTATAAAGGTATGACTTACTCATTTTCACCCTTACTAATCATACAACATAATTCAAACCCATTTATCATGAATCTCATGTAGGTACTTATATCACTTACAACATAGTCATAACTTTTCTCACTTTTTCCACAAGTTGTAATTTATCCGTTGAAACTATTGGAATACCAAAGAATATCCGATAAGCCTCATAGAAGAGGGATAAATTCTGATGCCATGTCCCAGACATGGTCTTACACTGGCTCACATGTCGAGGCCAATGCCATGTCGCAGACAAGGTTTTATAGTAGCACACATATCAACGACGATGCCATGTCCCACACATGGTCTTCCACTAGCTCTTATAATGTGGCTGATGCCATGTCTCAGACATGGTTTTACACAAGCACACATATCAATGCCGATGCCATGTCCTAGCCATGGTCTTACACTGGCTCTCATAATGTGGCTGATGCCATGTCCCAGACATGGTCTTACACTGGCACACATATCAACGCCAATGCCATGTCCTAGACATGGTCTTACATTGGTGCACATATCACCCCAGCTGTCACGGCTTTGATATACAATCTATTCCTAAGGTTCAACCTGGAGTATATCACATCAACTTTTGTCATGCATAATCATAGCAATAATCAAAAATTTTATGCAATATCAATCGTTAAAAACATAATAACAATAGAGTTGTATTATTCACATACAACTTAATACCAAAAGTGGACGACTAGATTGAATTAGTCTACTAGCTTGGTTTTCCCCCGGTCTAGGTCCGGACTTCATTTTTCTTGATCTATAATGAAAATTTCACTTATTTAATCAATACATAATTCAAGACATTGCAAAATTCTTACTTTGGCAAAATTACCATTTTGCCCTTGGACTTTTTGTAACAACCAAAACCCGGCCCAAACATTATGGCCGAATCTAGTTTGTTACGAGGGAAAATATTTTGAAATCTTTTAGAAACCGGTTAAGTTTTGAAAACCCTTCATTTCAATGGTCTTGCTAAAACCATACTTAGTGTTTATTTGAATATTAATTAAATCAAGTTACTACAAAATTCCAAATGTGCTCGATGGCATGATAAAACACTTTTCATTTAAGGTTGGGAAAACATGTGTATTTAATCTACTATTAATAAAATAGTTTAAACAAATTATCCAAAATACGTAAAGTAACAAAGTAGAGTATTAGGAGGCCTTATTACATCCGAAATAAAATTTAACCAACAGCAAAATAAAAATGACTAAAGTTTAAAATTCATTTAAATCAAGTCCACTGCATGGCCATCTCGAGTCCATCCGGCTCCTTATCCGCGATCTACGTGTCACCTGAAAAATGTAAAGGAGAAGGTGAGTCACCAAGACTCAGTATGTAACCCTTCCCCCGGTTTAAGCAATTTCATACACACTTTATAACAATCAACATGCATAAGGTTATGTACCCAACCTAGTCAACCAAACACCTCTGTCTACCCCGTTGTGGTACCAAACCACTGGTGGTACCAAACCACTTGGTGACGATAGTCACGGATGTGATGCCAAATCACTCGGAGGTGCCAAACCTCTCGTGTCCGAAGACACAAATCGGTTGATGGGGCCAACCCATCGTGTGATACCAAATCACTGGCGTCAATCCCGTATTATCGTCTGTGGGCCCATAACCCACAGGTCCCCAGGATCCGAATAGAACTCGGATAGTGGGTCAAGGTTATGTGTAACCAGGTAGGGGTGGTCAGTCGGCGACGAGAGGTCGTGGTCTGAACCATGGAGGAAATGGTTCCGGCCGAGATCGTGGAGCAGTAGACCGCGGTAATGGTGGCATTGAGGCAAGGCAGCCAGGTCTGATTTATGCAGTTCGTCGGAGAGAGGATAGTGATGTGCCAGATTTGTCAGCGGGTAAGTTTCTCATGTTCGGAATATCTTTGTTGTTTTGTTCGTTTTGGTGACTGTTTGTTTTGTTGCTCGTAAAGTATTGGGACTTTGAGTATGAACTTAGAATCTGTGCCTAGAAGTATGTTAGCTCTTTAAGATCAGAGTGCGCAGCCATAGCGTAGTGGAAGGAATTGGACTGTTAGTCTAGACAAGTAATTTCGAGGACGAAATTCTTTTTAAGGGGGGTAGAACTGTAACATCCTAAAAATGGGGCTATTTGTGATTAAATGATTTTTTTCTTAAATTGAATTGCTGTGTTATTGATTATGGTGTAATAAGGCTTAGTTAAGGGTCTTGAGTTGGCTCGGGATAGTAGAAAATTTAATTTGGAAACTTTAAAGGCAGGGAGCCTTAGCAAGTAGGGGATACAGGAATAAATAAGGGATCATTTGACACAAAATAAGCCTTGGAAAAATGGCAAAAGGGAGGCCACTTAAGAGCTGGTATTGACGCCATCAAGGGAGAGCGGGGAGCTTGTGTTCGAGTCGCGGAGTCCCCTTTTTATTCTTTATTTTGGACGGCAACAGGGGGGAGATTTTTTCTCAGTTTAAACTCTTTTTAATAAGGATAATATGAGATTAAATATTTTTAGCTTATTTATACTAAGTATTTGGTTTTAAACATTGATTGTAATATGGGCCTTAACATTATTTTTGGATATTATTTTTAATTATGGTTTTATTTTAGCAACTTATATTTATAAGTTAATAAAGTGTTAATTTGGCAAATCTTATAATATCAAGGTTTCTTTTATAATCATAAAGAGACATGGTTTTTCAAAAGTTAACAAGTCTTAATGATTTATTCTAAGTTAAATAGATTTTTAATCGTCCTTCCACAGTGACATAACCAGATCCGGTCAGGGCTCGTGGGCCGGGTTTGGAGTTGTTACACTTTCACAAAATTACGATTTTGCCTCTAAGCTCGTAAAACGATTTTCATCAAATTTCCTCCTTTAACAAGTCTAACCGACCCTTTATTGCTCTTATAGCAACTCACAATTCCAATTATTTCACACATTTACTACTCATTTTATAAACTTAACAAAATGGTCTTTTGAGGTGTTTTCATGAAAAATCCTTTCACAAAAGTTGTTTATTTAACAACTAAGATTCATTTTCTTCCATAAAATTTCAAAAACCAACATGAATGCTCACATCGTAAAACCCTAATTTGCAAAATTGTCCCCTCATTAGCTAGATTAAGATTTAGGGGTTCTAAAAATACAAAAGTTATAAAAAATGTCCATAAAAAATACTTACTTGCAAAGGTTTAAGTGGCTAAAAAATTTCAAGCTTTCCAAAGCCCCTCTTTGCTGAAAATTTCGGTGGTAATATGAAGAAAATGAAAAGATGATATCTTTTCTCTTTATTTTATTTTTATTTATCAATTAAGTCACCAAATACTTCACTGACCCTTTGAAAATGTCATTTCTTTGTCCTTATGGTCGGCCAACAAGGCAGACCAAAGACCAAGCACCAAAAGAAAATAAAATACAAGGAAAATAAAAGCACTATCTAATCCCCTAGTTTTTCAATCAATATTTCCTAGCAGCCAATTAACTTGACAACACACATTCACACCATTACAATCATCGAAAACGGTGCCAACAACTTGACCATTGTACTACCTGCATAGAAAATAATTAAAATATTTAATAATTTGAAAAGTGGTTTTAACTACAAGCGTATAGTGTGAAGTTGAAATTTAGAAATTTACAACAAAATATGAAAGTATTCTGAGGATTGAACCTAAGTGACTGTGAAATTGGTAAATGTGTTTATCAAGTTAATTATGAGCTAAGCAATTACTAATTTAATCGTGTTGGAAATTATTAGTGCAAAACAAATATGAAAAACTAATATTTCTTCCTGTTGCCTTAGACTATGCAAATTATAAAAAAAAATGGTTGATTCGTTAGTCATTTGTTAACTAAGCTCTCTTCTCGATCTGACTTAGGGAATTAGCTCTCCTTTCGATCTCACTACTGGGTACAATTATATCGAAGTATCAAGGATAAACTCTCCTCTCAATCTTGTTTATCTAAATTTTCACTAGAGATGTCAATTCTAACATATTAAGAATTTCGATATAATTAAACAACCAACCAATCAATGATAAACACCAACTTAATCTAACAAATAATCAAACAATCAACCAACAACAAATTTAGCACGTAATAAAAATCTAATTACAAACAAGCATTCTATCAAACACATGATATGTATAAAATAAAAGTAAAGAGTTTAAGAAATGCTCATTTAATTGATGAAATTCTAAAAAAGTGCAATGGTGTGATCAACTATTATTTGTAAAGTCTTCAACAAACAAGAAGATATAAAACAAGAATAAAAATATTTTCTACAAGAGAATAAAAAAAAAAAAATCCTACATATGGAACCTACCTTTGGTTGTGGTACACAACAAAAATCTCACAGATGAAATATGCCTTTGGCTGTGGATTGCACAGTAAATAACCCACAGATTCGGATACACAACAAATTTGCAAATAAATTTTCAATCTTCCACCGTTCACATCGTCCTACCCCATGCAATGCTATGTGGCATGCTGATACCAGATCAAACAAATATCATTTAATATGCTTATCTTAAATCAATTTGATTGCAAAAGACATGTTTTATCATATGTTTGATTTAATGATAAAATAAGCCACGTTGTTCACGCAATACATAATACAGATGAAATAGGCATAATTTATTCACATAACATGCATATATAGTAATAATTCAGACATTCAAATAATGAATCCCAATACTCATATTCTTAGGGGATCATTTTAGAGAAATAAAAATCTAAAAATAGTTTGGGGACTATTTCAGGACCAAACTGAACCAATCATAAAATTCTTGGTAAAATTATAAATTAAGGGACACACGACTGTGTGGCCAGGCCGTGAGATGTGTTATAGGCCATGTGGAGGGGTTACATGGTTGTGTGCCTAGACTGTGGCCATGTGGAAATTGCAAATTATTTTAAAGGGGAGACATGATCACGTGGAGGGTTCTTGGCTGTGTGAAATTTGAAATATCCTAGGGTTCCAAATGCACATAGTCGTGTGAGAGGCCGTGTAGTCCACACACCCGTGTGGCAGACCATGTGGCCTAATCCTAGGCATAGTTTGTCTCGATTCGCTTGTAAAAGAACGCACACCTTTCACCAGAAGCTCAAAAGACTTTTCTTTTGATGAAATCTGACTCAATACACCTAAAATAGGTCCTTTAAATGACATTTATACATTGGTTACTGATTGATTTTATGATTGACAAGATTTACTCAAGATTTAGGCAAGAATTCACAAAAGATTATTTGATCGAACAAAGATTTACATCATTCACTACTACTACAAAATTTACAAGATTTGATCTTTGAATCGAGACAACTTACCGATCTTGGATGAAAAGAAACAGATGCTTTGAATGGCGAAATTGAAAACTAGTAGAAAAATGATTCAAACGGGAATTTGCTTTTGATCTAAGAAAGAACAATAATTTCAACAATTGGAGAGAAAATATGATGCAAAGAATAATATGGAAAAGAAAATGGGGAAGAAATAAAAGAAAGAAAACAAAATTTAGTTTAGTTTGGAAAAGAAATCTATAATTCGATTGTCATTAGGAAAAGGGGTTAAATACCTAGAGTTTTCAAACTTTTAGGGGGCTAAATGGTAATTTACCTTGGCTACCAAAAATAAAAGGGAAAAAAGGGGATTTGGACGGCTTGAACTTGATATGCAAGGGGGAGAAGCAAGTGTGTAACCATTAGGCCTAGGCCTATTTCTTGTTAAGTTTTCACTTTTAAAAATATATACTTTAGTGTGGTTTCTATCCTATTTTGTTGAAATTAAAAAAAAAAAAAGAAATGGGAGAGAAGTGGTTTGAACCTAAGAACTTTAGGATAGATGCACTGCCACTAACCATTCAATCTATGTCTTACTTTTTGGTTAATTATTTCAATTAACCCCAATATTTTGGGTCATGAAAACTCTTCCATCCTTAAAGAAATTTTGTCCTTGAATTTTATTTGGTTTAAATAGATGAGGATATTGTTGGCAGAATACATTTTCTGGTTCCCACGTGGCCTTTTCAGTGCCATGCTTCCACTATAGAAGCGTGACAAGTAGGATCCATTTCCTACTCACGATCTAGAACTTTTATGGGTTCCTCCTTAAAGGATAAATCCAGTCTCACTTTGATCTCTTCAATTGGTACAATATGGGAAGGGTCGGACCGATATTGTCCCAACATGGAGACATGGAAGACATCATGAATTCGGTCCAACTCTAGAGGTAATTCTAATTGATATGCCACTAGACTGACTCTCTTAAGGATTTTATAAGGTCCAATGAACCTAGGACTTAACTCACCTTTCTTTCGAACCTTAACACCTTTCGCCATGGGGACACTTTCAAAAAGACTTAATCTTCGATGCTGTATTCAATATCTTTTATCTTTAAATTTGCATGTGAATTTTTTCTATCTGAATCCACTTTCAATCTATCCTGAATTAACCTTATTTTCCCTCAAGATTCTTGTACCACTTTTAGACCAAAAAATTTCCTTTCTCCCAGTTCGATCCAACACAGTGGTGTTCTACACTTTTGACCATACAAAGCTTCATAGGGTGTCATTTGCATAATCTATTGGAAGCTATTATTATGCAAATTCTACTAAAGGAAAATGTTCTTTCCAAATACCTTGGAACTCTATGATACAGCCTCTTAGCATACCTTCTAATATTTGTATGACTTGTTTGGATTGTTCGTTAGTTTGCGAATGAAATGCAGTACTAAAATCCAAACAAGTACCTAGTGCCTCATAAAGCTTTTTCTAGAATTGAGATGTAAAACGGGGATGTAACATCTTGAATTTGGGCCTTTGCATTTTATGTGTTGTGTGTGAATGACATGCTTATCATGCTAGTTTAGGGTATTTTAGGGTCCAAGAATGCCTTACTGAAAAGTCGGAGTCTTGGTGGAAATTTTCTTTTTAAGCACTTTAGGGGAGGAGCTTGTTGAAGTGGGACTTAAGGGATTATGTTGGCATGTGGTTGACACAAGAAGTGAAGTGTTAGAGTGGCAAGGGGGATGCCAAATAGCATGAGAGGGGATAACGCCACAGGAGGGAAGGAGGTCCAGGGTTCAAGTCACGTTAGCAACTTTAGGGAGGTTCTCTTTTTGCTTTAGGGAGCTAAGGTGATGGTGTTCAGTTGGACACTTTAGGATAGAGGATGGACTCAGTCAAATGGATTGAATGGATAGCAAGGAGGAAAAAGTGGAGTTTGAAATATTTGGAATATTTCAAATAGGTGATCAGGAGAAATTCGTGGAGGAAAAGAAGGGATGGGCACCTGAGTGTTGTGTTGGCCGAATTCCAAACACCGAGAGGGGGAGGGGAATCAGTTTTAGAATGGCTAAGGTGTGCCGAAATTTTGAGTAGTCAGTAAAGATCTCAGTACTCGAAGTGGGCATTTTCGACTTTTGGACATTTAAGATCTTAATCCATTCTCATTTCTCTTCTTTTTCCAAGTGTGAGCCGAAACCCTCTTAGGCATTCTTCCTATTCACATTTTTCTGCCATAGCCGAATTCACCCCAAGTTTTGTCGAAACCATTATTCTTCTTAATCGGTTCTATTGCTTCTTTCCATTCCCTTTCCATTCTTCTTCTCTCAATTTTCTCATTCTCAAGAATCGCAACCCTTAACTCCATGTTCATGTCCAAATCTATGCCATGGCCGAATACCCTATGATCTTCATTCTCTTCTCCATTCTTTCCCTATAAGCCGAATCCTCATAGATTTCTTTTCACCACCTTCTCTTTTGATCTTCTTAAAAGCCGAAACTCTCACGCTTCAGCAATATACCTTTTTGTTTGGTTTGCAACTCTTTCATCTTCTTCCCTAATATTTGCTGGAACTCTCCTTCCAGGGTGCTAAGTGCCGAAATCCATTAGGACTAGCCAAATCTTCTACAATAAGGTAAGTGACGATTTCTTCTATAAGTCACCTTTCTCTTTCGGTTTTTAGAAGCCAAAGCCGAAAGGCTAATGGGCTTGGTAAGTTCTCTTTTTGATTGATGGTTGATCGTTCTTGTGTTCTCTTTTTAGGGAACATTCTGGGAATCGAAGTAGATCGACTCGTCTAGACCCCTAAGCCAGAAATCGTGAGTTTCTAGACTCTACCTCTTTCAAGATCTCAAGGTAAGGGTGTTCTCTTTAGATTTATTAGACTCATTATCGTATTATTACCTTAACCCAACGGTATGGTTTAACAACCATATGTCATGATGGTAGCGACTGACAAGGTCTTTTGATGGAATCAAGTGCCGATCAGGCAAAGGAGGGGATTGGACCTACGAACTCAATCCCTAAGTTCAAGAAGAGGGCTGTGTCTGCTGTTCGTGATTGGCCACCTGGGTGTGGGCCAGCTTCTGAGCAGGCTAGTAGGCAAATAGCCGTGATTCCCGCTAGTGATAGCAACGCCGTAGATAGTCTAGTGTTGCACGTAATCAGGTGTGTAACTCCTCACACCATCTGTATATGTTAATATTGAAACACCCCATACCCGGCCCACGAGCCTGGACCAGATCTGGTATGTTCCTCGAAGTAAACCGGTTCAAATTCGTTTGCACTTTGAAAAAAAAATCTTAAGTGATTTTGGGAGAAAGTTCGAATTGGGTTGGGCTCGAGTTGAAAACAAGTTTATTTCATTATTAAAATTCTTTACTTTAGGTGACAAAACGTTTAGGCTTTGTTTTAAAATAAATCTACTTAAACTTCACTTGATAAAAATTCGTACATAGTAATTAAAAGAAAAATTAAAGTAATTCAACTATGGCCTTATTACATCAAATAAATCCCAAAATTAAAACCAAAGTACTTAAAATAAAAAGTCCACATAATAATTTCCTTGCTGAGCATGGCCACCCCTAAGCTTCTGCCGACCCGGTCCATCACTGTTCATCACCAGAAAAATGTTCCCACAACGGGGTGAGTCAATGAGACTCAATGTGTAACCAACACTAAGATTTAACAATTCGAGCATACATTATCATGTCACATATCAATACTTATAATGATAAAAATAATGATGCAACCCAACCCAAACCTATATGCCATCCGCTACACATCACCCGTACCAACCTGCACACCGGGGGGACTACTAAGTCAACCCTCCATCCGCTACACACCATGCCATAGGAGGCGATCATTTGTAGTCGACGTGCTCATCGCCCTTATAAATATTCGTGGTCTTAGGTCACCACATTCAGATATCGTGGTCTTAGGTCACCACATTCAGATATCGTGGTCTTAGGTCACCATATTCACTTCCCTTTTTCAATAACCTATATGCCCCATATCATACATATTATGCATTACATGCCAAATTTCACATTCTTATCACTTATCACATGTTAAATATAACATATTTCATAATCCTAGTAGGAGTAGGAAACGTACCTGAGTACTTTGTACCATAACATGGTACTTTAGCCACATTCTTACACTTTCATATTAATACATATATCAAGTTTAAGCCATAAATCTATTAAGATTAGTGTAGCGTACACACCTGATATACTTAGCAATTCACTTCAAATCCCGAAAATCTGATCTCACTGCTTTAGATCTTTAATGCCTATATTCGGCCAACACTAGGAATATTTAATAAAAAGCCATTCAGCCATAAATCCAAATCCTATTAGGATTGTTGTAACTCAAAACTTACCTTGGTGCCGATTGATGTCTAATCAAATGCCAGAAACTTTGTATCATTCTTTCTTGAAATCGGCAATCACTATATTACTTGAATAGATTAGTTTCGGCTTTTGAATGATTAATGAACACATATATTTACCAAACATGGCCTTGGCCGAATGCTATAGACACTTACCTTGTGGATTTTAAATCCCAAAACTCACCGAATAACTAGGGAACACGCGGCCTATGGTGTACCTTCGGGAAAAGAACTTCTCCTTCCTTGTAGTCGACACTTAGTAAATCCCGAAAGATCTCTTCAAAGTTTCGAAAACAAGATATTAATGGGGTTAGTCCTAGATTTCAGCAAATCTTAAAAGAAAAAAGGATGAAACCGAATGAGATCTTACCCTTACTTTAGAAATCGACAATCCTTGCTTGAACCTTTAACAATATTCGGCTATGTAGGCTAGAAGGATCTAGATTTTGGCTTTTTGATTGGTATAAAGAAAGAAAAGAGAAAGAAGAATAAAGATGGAGGATTCGGCTAGAGCACAAGGTATTTCGGCTTGGCAAAAATAAAAGAGAAGAGAGGAGTTATTTGCTAGAGAGAATTCGGCAGAGAGAGAGTTGAAAGAAAGAATGAATGGCCCTCTTTTCCTTTAGTAACCGAAATTACTAACTTAGAATCCCTTACTTGGCCATCACTCTTCTATTTTGCTTTATCTCTTTAATTATCACCTAAAATAAAAGATAATTCAGCAACTATCCTTAGTTAGCTGAAATTATTAAACTCAAAGTCCCTTACTTGGCCATCACTTCTCCCTTATATTCCTAATTAAAGAATAATTCCTCATTTATCATATTTTATCCTTAAATAAAATAAAAGGGATAAAACTCCTAAAATTTAGCCATGTGCCGTCCCCCTATTCCCTCTTATTGACGCCACTTAGCAAAATAAAGGCTTTAAAATTTTGCTCTCCACGCGACTCGAACACAAGTCCTTCCCCCTAGCATGTGGCGTCATTTCCAGAGCTCTAAGTGGTGCCTCCAAGCCACTTTTCCAAGCTCATTTGTGTGTCATGTTTTGCATACAATTCCTCTTAAGACCACCTTGCTTCATGTCCCCCTTTTAAACTTTAAACTTATCATTTCTAAAGCATTTCCTTACATTTCCAAGACATTTCCTTACATTTCAAAGTCATTTCCTTACATTTCCAAGACAAAACATTTCCTTACATTTCCAAGTCATTTCCTTACATTTCCAAGACATTTCCTTACATTTCCAAGACAAGACATTTCCTTACATTTCCAAGTCATTTCCTTACATTTCCAAGATTCTAAAAATGCACACATCACATCCATAACACATAAGACATACTAATGCATAGGCTATAATCTAGGATGTTACAAATATATTCTGTTAAATGCCAAAAACTCGGTTTGGCTTTTGAGATACCCTTGGAGGGTAAAGGCGAGACGTCAGGTTAGTGATTTCTGTTATATTAATTGAATCATTATGATGAGATAACATGATATTCGTTATGAGCATCCTATGCTATATGTCGAAACCTGTTGCATCTGTGCATTAAAATAATTATGTTTGCATGGGGTTGGGAATATGATATTAAAGGGGAAGTGTTGTAGTGGCTCTGCCATGATCTGTCGTAGTGGCTCTACCACGATCTGTTGTAGTAGCTCTGCCATGATCTGTTGTAGTGGCTCTGCCACGATCTGTTCTGGTGACTATTTCATGAATCTGACATGAGCAGCATGACTGCCATCGATGGTGTGTAGCGGTGATGGTTGATTGTAGAAATCCCCATTGGTGTGGTTGGTTTGTACGGGTGGTGTGTAGTGGATGGAAATCTTGGTTGGGTTGGGTTTTGGATCATTCTTTGTGTATGCGATATTCTGATATTCTGATCTGTAGGGCTAAGCCTCGATTTGATAATGCTTGAGTGGTTCACACTGAGCCTTATGACTCACCCCGTTGTTTAACATCATTTCAGGTAGCATGTAGTGCAAGGGGCCGGGCTGGAGAGGAGCACGAGCCATGCATGGTTTCTATTCTGTTTTAGTAAAGGGCTTGATTTATTTTAATAATAACTAATTTGGTTTTTACGTTGTAATAAGGCCACTGTTAACCGGTTTTAAATTTTGGGTTTTAAGTTTTAGATACTCGAGTTAATTTTCAATTAGAATCATGATATGTTTTAAAAGAAAATGCAAAGGCAACAAAGTTTTCAGGCGACTAAATTATTAAATGAGCTACTATCTTTTGTAACAAAACTTCCATAACCTAAACGGATAACATGGATTACTATTAGTCACTCGTTTTTTTTAATTTGTTGAAAATAAACTCGGATAACATAAATTACTAAGTTTTCTAGATAACCACTAAACTCGAAATCCCAACAGAGGTTTTCCCTTAAGATTGCACGGTATTTTGCAAATTTTTCTTGGTGACACGCCAGATTCGGTCGTGGTGTTTGGGCCGGGTTTGGGGTGTTACAAAATTGGTATCAGAGCCTGGTTCAAAAGCTCGGCTTTGAGTTTTGGGTTCAAAATGTTTTCTAAGAATGGTTTTTAAAAAAAAAAGAGAAAAAATAAAAATAAAAATTATTACATGTTTTCTTAGCATGGCTCCTGCGTATGAATTGCATGTGCCATGTGAATATATTGCCATAGATGTTAGACCTGAGGAACTATATTCTAGAAATGGGAACTTTTAGGTTGTATGTGAATCGTGGAAACTACTCGTAATTATACTTCATAAAACTTTCCTTAATAAACAGTGAAAAGAAATACTAATACATAAAATTTTTAAATCAGATTAAGGCGATATGATAGAGATGAGTAGTAGGGGGCGTGGACATAATGCGCGTGGACGTGGAAGAGGCAGGATGGCGGTGTCGGAACCAGTAGGGTCTAGTCATGGGTCAGGGAACGAAATGTCGCCGCCGCCAGTCGCGGAAGTGGAGTATCAGGATCAAATGGGGGGAGTCGATGCAGTGTCTCAGGCAATGTTACGGGTTTTAGAGAGAGTTACTAGGGCAAGCATGGGTACTGGGGCTCGAAAATCTGTGTCTGAATGACTTCGAGCCAATGGAGTGGAAATGTTTAGGGGCATTTTTGGTGTAGCCCCTAACACAGCGGAGTATTGGTTAGAGGCAAGTGAGCACATAATGGATGATCTTGACTTCACGACAGAGGAGAAGTTGAAAGAGGTGGTGTCTCTTTTTCGAGACGAGGCCTATCAGTGGTGGCTTACGGTGAAAGAGGGTACTCTTGTAGACCGAATTAACTGGGATTTCTTTAAGGTGTCATTTCAGGGAAGGTACGTTGGGGCCAGCTATGTGGATGCCCAGAGGAAAGCATTTTTTAATTTGGTTCAGGGGAGAAAATCTGTGTCTGAGTATGAGGAAGAATTTCTGTGCTTGAGCCGTTACGCTCGAGGTATTGTGACGACTAACTATGAATGCTACGTACGGTTCGAAGATAGGCTGCGGAATAAGTTAAGGGTATTGATAGCACCTCAGCGGGAAAGGGACTTCGCCGTTCTGGTTGAGAAAATTAAAATAGCTGAAGAGGTAATGCGGACTGAGAAGCAGAATAAAGATAAGGACCGGAGTAAGAATAAGAGGAGTTTTGGGCCGTCGGGATCGTCTGGGGGTCTTTAGAAAAGGCCTAGGTTCGATGGGCCAGCTAGTGCTCAGACACCTGCTACAGGGGGTCAGTATCGACCATGTCCTTTGTGTGGGAAGGTGCATTTCAGGGAGTGCAGAAGAAGAACGGGTGGTTGTTTCAGGTGTGGATCTATAGATCATATGATTAAAGACTGTCCCCAGGTGGATCAGGTTCAGCCAGCTAGGCGAGGTTCTGATCAGGGTAGAATGGGTGGTCAGCCATTACCGTGGGGTCGTGGCCCAGTCAGAGGAGGTAATGGGCCCAGTCGGGGTCGTGGAGCACCTGGTAGGGATGCTGGTAATATAGACACAAGAAAACTGGGTTTAGTTTATGCAGCTCATCAGCGGGAGGGTGGTGATGCACCGGATGTTATAACCGGTACGTTTCTTATTGCTGACAATCCATTTCTTACTTTGATTGACATTGGATCAACCCACTCTTATGTTGCATGCTCGGTATCTGAGACATTAAGTATAGGATCTGAAATAAATGCTAGGAAGATGACTGTAGTTAGTCCGCTAGGACAATCCATGATAGTGGACAAATTATTTAGGAATGTGCCTTTAGATATTCAAGAAGTAGTATTCCCAGCAGACTTAATGGAATTACCCTTTAGGGAGTTTGACCTTATCTTTGGAATAGATTGGTTGGTTAAACATCACGCTAAGTTGGATTGTGAGACTAAGCACATGCTGTTGAGAGCCTCGAGAAACGAGGAGGTGGTCGTGATTGGGGAAAGAAGGAATTATCTGTCTAACGTGGTTTCTGTGTTGAAGGCTGTTAAGATGGTTCGGAAGGGATGTAGTGCATTTCTAGCTTTTGTTAGTGCATTGAACGCAAAGGAGGTGACTGCTAGTGAGGTTAGAACGATAAAGGATTTCGAGGACGTGTTTCCTGAGGAGCTGCCAGGGTTACCTCTGGATTATGAAGTGGCGTTTGGAATCGAGCTACTCCCAAGTACGGCTCCAGTGTCCATCGCCCCTTATAGAATGGCGCCAAAGGAGCTGGTAGAAGTCAAAGCTCAGATTCAAGAACTATTGGATCGTGGTTTCATCAGACCGAGTGTGTCTCCGTGGGGAGCGCCGGTCCTATTTGTGAAGAAGAAGGACGGGTCCTTGCGTATGTGCATTGACGACCGCCAATTAAATAAGTTAACGATAAAGAACAAGTACCCACTGCCGAGAATCGACGATCTGTTCGATCAGGTCAAGGGGACTATAGTCTTTTCAAAGATAGATTTAAGGTCTGGGTATCATCAGTTAAAGGTCAAGGAGGTGGACATTCATAAAATGAGATTTTGATCCCGCTACAGGCACTATGAGTTCTTGGTAATGCCATTGGGGTTGACGAATGCACCAGCGTTGTTTATGGACATGATGAACCGAGTGTTCCAACCTTACCTAGATCGGTTCGTTGTGGTTTTCATAGATGGTATCCTAGTTTATTCGAAATCAGAAGAGGAGCATGACGCGCATCTTCGAGTGGTCTTGCAGACTTTGAGGGAGAGACAGTTGTATGCCAAATTCAGCAAGTGTGAGTTTTGGTTAAGGGAAGTAACTTTTTTAGGGCATGTGGTCTCTGCAGAAGAAATTAGGGTTGACCCCCGGAAGATAGAAGTTGTATTAAACTTGAAATCGCTGAGGTCTGTGGCAGAGGTTCGAAGTTTCTTGGGTTTAGCCGGGTATTACAGAAGGTTCGTGGAAGGATTCTCTTTAATTGCAGCACCATTAACCAAGTTATTGCGGAAAGGGGTACCTCTTTCGTTTGGGCAGCTGAGCAGCAGGGAAGTTTTAAGAAGTTGAAGAGGATTTTGACAGAAGCGCCGGTGTTAATTCAGCCAAAGGCGGGGAAAGAGTTTACCATCTACTGTGATGCATCACAGACGGGTTTAGGATGTGTGTTGATGCAAGATGGAAAGGTTGTTACGTATGCATTCCGATAGTTAAGACCACATGAGTTGAACTATCCCACGCATGATCTGGAATTAGCTGCGGTAGTGTTCGCCCTGAAGGTCTGGAGACACTACCTGTATGGAGAGAAGTTTGTGATTTACACCAATCATAAGAGTCTGAAGTACCTCCTTACCCAAAAGGAGTTGAATCTAAGACAGCGTAGGTGGATTGAGCTATTGAAGGACTATGACTGCTCGATCGAATATTATCCGGGTAAGGCTAACATGGTGGTGGATGCACTGAGTCGGAAGGTGATAACGAATTTAAGGGCAATGTTCGCTCATCTCAACCTACGTGATGATGGCATCTGCTAGCTGAGCTGTAAGTAAAGCTGACGTGGGTAGATCAAGTTAAAGAGAAACAGTTATTGGATGAGATTCTGAGTGCTCGACTTCTGCAAGTGCAGGATGATGGAACAGAAGATTTCAGTTTAAGCAGCGATGGGGTTTTGTGTTTCCGTGGGAAGGTTTGCATGCAAAAGGATGTAGAGTTAAGATAGATGATTCTTCAGGAAGCGCATAGTAGCCCTTACGCTATGCATCCTGGAGGAAGTAAGATGTATCGGGATTTGCGTGAACAATTTTGGTGGCTGGGGTTGAAGCGAGAAGTTACAGAATTTACGGAAAAGTGTTTAATGTGTCAGCAGGTCAAAGCGAAACACCAGTTGCCTTCAGGGTTGTTGCAACTGGTGAATATTCCATAGTGGAAGTGGGAGAGAATCACTATGGATTTTGTTATTGGGCTACCCCTTACACCTACTAAGAAAGACTTGGTATGGGTGATCGTGGATCAGTTGACAAAATCTACTCATTTCCTACCCGTACGTGTTGATTATTCTCTTCAAAAGTTAGCTAAGCTATATGTGGCAGAGATTGTGAGGTTGCATGGGGTATCGGTGTCAATCATATCGGATAGGGACCCTAGAGTTACGTCACGTTTTTGGAAGGCATTGCATCAGGCATTGGGTACAAGATTAGACTTCAGCACATCGTTTCATCCGCAGACTGATGGTCAGTCAGAGAGAGTAATCCAGATCTTGGAGGATATGTTAAGAGGTTGTATCATCGACTTCAGGGGTAGTTAGGAAGAGTATTTACCTTTGGCCGAATTTACGTACAACAACAGTTACCAATCTAGTATTCAGATGGCGCCCTATGAAGCGCTGTATGGACGAAGGTGTCGTACTCCTACCTGCTGGATAGAGTTGGGTGAGCGTCAGATGTTGGGTCTAGAATTTGTTTCTGAGACAGAAGAGAAAGATAAGTTACTTCGGGCTTGGTTAAAAGAAGCGTCCGACCGACAGAAATCTTATGCAGATGTGAGGCGGAAAGATATAGAGTTTGTAGTGGGTGACTGAGTTTTCTTGAAGGTCGCGCTGTGGAAAAAGGTGATGAGGTTTGGTCGTAAGGGCAAGCTAAGTCCCAGGTTTATTGGGCCTTACCGGATATTGGAACGTGTGGGACCAGTGGCATATCGGCTAGAGTTTCCTTCAGAGCTGAAATAGGTTCATGATGTGTTCCATGTGTCGATGCTAAGACGCTATCGTTTTGATCCATCGCACATCGTGCCAATGGAAGAGATTGAGGTAAGATCAGACTTGTCCTTTGAGGAAGAGCCAGTGCAAATCTTGGAGCGAGACGTAAAGGTGTTAAGAAGGAAGTCAGTTCATTTGGTCAAGGTTCTGTGGCGAAACCTCAGTACAGAGGAAGCGACATGGGAGCCAGAGGATGTTATGCGACAGCAGTACCCGCATCTCTTTAGATCAAGTAATTTCAGGGCTGAAATTATTTTAAGGGGGTAGAACTGTAACATCCTGAATTGGGGCCTTTGCATTTTATGTGTTGTGTGTGAATGACATGCTTATCATGCTAGTTTAGGGTATTTTAGGGTCCAATAATGCCTTAGTGAAAAGCCGGAGCCTTGGTGGAAATTTTCTTTTTAAGCACTTTAGGGGAGGAGCTTGTTGAAGTGGGACTTAAGGGATTATGTTGGCATGTGGTTGACACAATAAGTGAAGTGTTAGAGTGGAAAGGGGGACGCCACATAGCATGAGAAGGAATAACGCCACAGGAGGGAAGGCGGTCCAGGGTTCAAGTCACGTTAGCAGATTTGGGAGGTTCTCTTTTTGCGTTAGGGAACTAAGGTGATGATGTTCAGTTGGACACTTCAGGATAGAGGATGGACTCAGTCAAATGGATTGGATGGATGGCAAGGAGGAAAAAGTGGAGTTTGAAATATTTGGAATATTTCAAATAAGTGATCAGGAGAAATTTGTGGAGGAAAAGAAGGGATGGGCACCTGAGTGTTGTGTTGGCCGAATTTCAAACACTGAGAGGGGGCGGGGAATCGGTTTTAGAATTGCTAAGGTGTGCCAAAATTTTGAGTAGTCAGTAAAGATCTCAGTACTCGAAGTGGGCATTTTCGGCTTTTGGTTAGTCAGTGCCAAAATTCTGTATAGTCAGGTGAGTATCTTTGGTTCATTTTCGACATTTAAGGTCTTCATCCATTCTCCTTTCTCTTCTTTTTCCAAGTGTGAGCCGAAACCCTCTTAGGCATTCTTCCTATTCACATTTTTCTGCCATAGCCGAATTCACCCCAAGTTTTGCGAAAACAATTCTTCTTCTTAATCGGTTCTATTGCTTCTTTCCATTCCCTTTCCATTCTTCTTCTCTCAATTGTCTCATTCTCAATAATTGCAACCCTTAACTCCATGTTCATCTCTAAATCTATGCCATGGCTGAATACCCTATGATCTTCATTCTCTTCTCCATTCTTTCCTTATAAGCCGAATCCTCATAGATTTCTTTTCACCACCTTCTCGTTTGATCTTCCTAAAAGCCGAAACTCTCATGCTTCACCTATATACCTTTTTGTTTGTTTGCAACTCTTTCTTCTTCTTCCATAATATTTGCCGGAATTCTCCTTCCAGGGCGCTAAGTGCCGAAATCTATTAGGACTAGCCGAATCTTCTACAATAAGGTAAGTGACAATTTCTTCTATAAGTCACCATTCTATTTCGATTTTTAGAAGCCAAAGCCGAAAGGCTAATGGGCTTGGTAAGTTCTCTTTTTGATTGATGGTTGATCATTCTTGTGTTCTCTTTTTGGGGAACACGTTGGGAATCGAAGTAGATCGACTCGTCTAGACCCCTAAGCCAGAAATCGTGAGTTTCTGGACTCTACTTCTTTCAGGATCTCTAGTTAAGGGTATTCTCTTTAGATTTATTAGACTCGTTATCGTATTATTACCTTAACCCAACGGCATGGTTTAACAAACATATGTCATGATGGTAGCAACTGACAAGGTCTTTTGATGGAATCAAGCGCCGATCAGGCCAAGGAGGAGATTGGACCTGCGAACTCAATCCCTAAGTTCAAGAAGAGGGCTATGTCTGCTGTTCGTGATTGGCCACCTGGGTGTGGGCCAGCTTCTAAGCAGGCTAGTAGGCAAATAGTCGTGATTCCCTTTAGTGATAGCAACGTCATAGATAGTCTAGTGTTGCACGTAATCAGGTGTGTAACTTCTCACACCATCTATAACGATGTGTTAATATGTTAATATATTCTGTTAAATGCCGAAAACTCAATTTGGCTTTTGTGATACCCTTGGAGGGTAAAGGCGAGACGTCAGGTTAGTGTTTTCTGTTATATTAACTAAATGGTTATGATGAGATAACATGATATTCGTTATGAGCATCCTATGCATGTATGCCAAAACCTGTTCCATCTGTGCATTAAAATGATTATGTTTGCATAGGGTTGGGAATATGGTATTAGAGGGGAAGTGTTGTAGTGGCTCTGCCATGATCTGTCGTAGTGGCTCTGCCACGATCTGTTGTAGTGCCTCTGCCACAATCTGTTGTAGTGGCTCTGCCATGATCTGTTGTAGTGGCTCTACCACGATCTGTTCTGGTGACTATGTCATGAATCTGACATGAGCAGCATGACTGCCATCGATGGTGTGTAGCGGTGATGGTTGATTGTAGAAATCCCCATTGGTGTGATTGGTTGGTACGGGTGGTGTGTAGCGGATTGAAATCTAGGTTGGGTTGGGTTTTGGATCATTCTCTGTGTATGCGATATTCTGATATTCTGATCTGTAGGGCTAAGCCCCGATTTGATGGTGCTTGAGTGTTGCACACTGAGTCCTATGACTCACCCCGTTGTTTAACATCATTTCAGGTAGCACGTAGTGCAACGGACTGGGCTGGAGAGGAGCACGAGGTGGCCATGCATGGTTTTTATTCTGTTTCAGTAAAGGACTTGATTAATTTTAATAATAACTAATTTGGTTTTTACGTTGTAATAAGGCCACTGTTAACCGGTTTTAAATTTTGGGTTTTAAGTTTTAGATATTCGAGTTAATTTTCAATTGGAAACATGATATGTTTTAAAAGAAAATACGAAGGCAACAAAGTTTTCAGGCGACTAAATTATTAAATGAGCTACTATCTTTTGTAACAAAACTTCCATAACCTAAACGGATAACATGGATTACTATTAGTCACTCATTTTTTTTTTGAAATTTGTTGAAAATAAACTCGGATAACATAAATTACTAAGTTTTCTAGATAACCACTAAACTCGAAATCTCAACAGAGGTTTTCCCTTAAGAATGCACGGTGTATTGCAAATTTTTCTTGGTGACACGCCAGATCCGGTCGTGGTGTTTGGGCTGGGTTTGGGGTGTTACAGGGGATCTCGATATGAGATTATTGATACTGACACTCTAGGAAGTCTTTTGCAAAAAAATATACAACTTAGCTAGCTTTTGCAAAAAATAGTCTGGACTGACAAGTAAGAAATGATCCGACTTAGTTAACCTATCTACTATCACCCAAATTGAATCTTTCTTAGTGGGTGTTAAGGGTAACCCACTAACAAAGTCCATCATTATTCGCTCCCACTTCCACTACGGTATATTGATTGGTTGTAGCAACCCAAAAGGGAACTGATGTTCAACTTTTACTTGTTGACACGTTAGGCACTTGGCTACAAATTCTATCACATCTCGCTTCAATCCAAGCCACTAGTACAGTTCCTTTACATCCCGTTACATCTTATTTCCTCCGGGATGTATAGCATAATAGCTAGCATATGCATTTTGAAGTATGGTATGTCTTAGCTCTTTGTCATTTGGCACACAAAACCTCTCTCAGAAGCATAAAATACCATCATCATTGAACCCGACATCTTCAATTTTTTTCATCCTCCACTTACTTAATTCTCGAGAATAAGGATATGTCTAGGGGTTTTTTAGCCTTGATCTTATTGGCTAAGATGGGTTTCACTTGTAGTTTGGCTAGCAAGCCTCTATTGTCTGCTAGACTTAAGCTAGCAAACATTGCTCTTAAATTTGTCACCTATTTTCTACTTAGAGCGTTTACTACTACATTGGCTTTTCCAGAGTGATATTCTATTACACATTCTTAACTTTTTAATATTTTTATCCACCTTGGTTGCTTTAGATTCAATTCTTTTTGGGTGAGAAGGTATTTGAGACTCTTATGATCAGCATAGATGTAGCGTTTTTCACCATACAAGTAGTGCTTCTAAAGTTTTAGTGCAAATACCACTACTGCCAAATCTAAGTCATGAGTGGGGTAGTTGCACTCATGTTGCTTCAATTGCCTCAACACATAGGCAACTACTTTACCATCTTGCATCAACACACATCCAAGGCTAGTGTAGGATGCATCGCTACACACCATATACTCCTTTCCTAACTCGAGTTGAATTAACACGGAAGCTTGGGTTAACACAATCTTTAGCTTTTCAAAGCTTGCTTGTTGATCCATCGTCCATTTAAAAGGAACATTCTTCCTCAATAACTTGGTTAGGGTTGTGAAAATCAAAGATAACTCTTCAACAAATCTACGATAGTACCTGACTAAAAAAAGGAAACTTCAGATTCCAGAAACATTCTTAGGTTGTTTCCATTCTAGGATGGCCTTTACCTTTTTTGGGTCTACCCGGATACCCTTTGCAGACACCACATGTCTTAAAAACATAACCTTCTTAAGCCAAAATTCACATTTACTTATTTTGGCATATAGTTTCTTTCCTCGAAGGATTTGTAAGATTTTCCTAAGTGTTTGTCACGATCAGTTTTCATCTTTATGTATACTAAGATGTCATTGATGAATACAACGATGAATTGATCAAGGAAGGGTTAGAACACTAAGTTCATTAAGTTCATGAAGATGGTCGGAGCATTGGTTAGACCAAAAGGCATTACAAGGAATTCATAGTGGTCATATCGAGTTCTAAATGCAGTTTTGGGCATATCTGCCTCCTTTCCTTTTGGTTGATAGTACCTCGACCTTAAATCTATCTTATAAAACATCGTTGCACCATGGAATTGATCAAATAGGTCATCTATCCTAGGCAAAGAATATTTATTTTTTATAGTGAGTTTATTCAACTTCTGATAGTTTATGCAAAACCTTAGAGAACTATCTTGTTTTTGACGAACAAGACCGGAGCTCTCCATGGAGAAACATTGGGTCTAATAAACACATGATCCAAAAGCACCTGAAGTTGAATTTTCAATTCTTGAAACTCTTTAGGTGCTATGCTGTAGGGAGCAATGGACACTGTAGCGGTTCCTGAAAATAGTTCGATTCCAAATTCTACCTCGCGATCTGGAGGGACCCTAGTAACTACTTGGGAAACACATCTGGAAATTCCCTAACGGTTCAAATTTTTTCTATGTCAGAGCTATCGACATTCCTGTCCATGGCATAAGCTAGGTAAGCCTCGTATCTTTTCTGAACTAACTTCTCGGTGACCATAGCAAAAATTACATTGGATAATTAATCTTGCCGCTCCCCAACCATAATAATTTCACTACCCTCTGTCATTTTTAGGGTTACTCACATAGAGGCACAATCTACGCTAACTTGGTGTTCTACTAAGCAATCCATACCTAGAATCAAATCAAACTCCCCAAAAGGTAACTCCATCAGATTTGATACAAACACTACCCCTTGAACCTCAAATGGACATCTCATATAGATTTTATTACAATAACCGGTTGTCCTCAAGGGCTTACTATAGTAACATCAGTAGTGGTTTCCTCTACCCTAATATCTAATTTTTCAGGCACATTACAAGCAAAATATGAATGGGTGGATTCTATTTTGGATAAGGAAAGTATGAGACAAAATGAACGATAAAAACACCTGTTAAAACATTGGACGCATCTCTATCCTCACGACCCCTAACGACATAAATGACAGCATGCTATCTAGCCTCGGCTTGGTTTGCACCTATAGCTATGATATTTGTGGCCTTATTCTGATCATGGCCCTTCGGAGGTAACTAGCCTAGTCTTTGCTTTTGGACCGGAGCTTGCATCTGGTCAGTTCGTGAAGGGCATTCATTTTTTATATGCTCCATCGACCCCCATTTTAAACAAGTGCCCAATTTCTTCCAACGCTCGTCCAGATAACACTTTCCACAATACTTACAGTTGTAGACCTCATCGATAGAGTTAGTTACTGCGACCTTTTCCTATGGTCTAACCTCTTTGATTCATTTTATAAGACGAATGTTTGAACCAGTGGAACCAAAAACTCTCCTAGCCGAGAGCTTACTTTTCTCCTGTTTTTCACATTCCACCTGTTTAATCTCCTCTATAATTTTTCCTATCTCCACTAGGGTCTCAAACACCCATTTCTAGTGTGGAGCAACCTAAATTTTAAGGTTGCAACGAAAACCATTTCCAAACCTCACGCATTTGTTCCATTTTGTGGCGACCAGTCCTTAAGCGTAGCAACTGAGTCCTAAAAATTCAGCCTCATATTTCGACACTATCTTATATATCTACTTTAACTCGATGAAATCAAATTTGCGGGCCTCACATACCTATTTCCCAAATACTTCTTTTGAAAGGCTTCCTAGAAATATTCCCAAGTTATGCGTTTAGCATGTGTACCCCTTATAACATACTGCCGCCAATGATAGACCTCTTCCCTAAGCAATGACACAATGCCCTTCAGCTTTTGCTCCGAAGTACAGTCTAGGTTATCTAGAATCCTTTTTGTTGACTCCATTCAGTATTCCACCATAGTAGTAGTCGTCCCAACAACATCTTTAAATTATCTAGCCCCATTTGATCGGAGTCTCTCCATAATGATTACATGGCTCATCGATCCAGTTTGGGCTCCAACAACCCTTTGCAAACCCTCCACATCGCCTCTGTCACTACATCATCTTTGGTTTCATAGCCTTCACCACCATTGGCGATAGAATTCTTAATGTACTAATCCTTAGGGATCAGGTTTTCCCCTTAAACAGTGGGCAGCTCTACAGGTGTAGTCCTATGCAGCCTACCCCTACCACGTCTACCTTGATTGTTCATTATATTCATGAAAGTTTAAGATCTAAAGTATATCTACAATTTTCAAACAAAAGTTCAAGCATTAGCTATTTCTCCTGAGTGTTCACCATCTAAGTTTTACAGTTTATCTAAAGTAACAGTAACTATAGTAGGGTCGTCATCGGACTCTCGGATTCAATTTATTGTAGAAAACCAATATTTTAAAAACTTGTGGCTTGTTTTCTCAAAATACCCCTTTTAAATGCATGCATGCAGACTTATTCAAATCTCCATAGTCCAATTTTAGAAAACCTAGACTTTGATGCCACCAAATGTAACCTCCCCAGCTCAGTCTAGATGTTACGCCCAAATTTGAAATATTACATTGGCCACCGGAATGGCCTAATAAGATATTAGAGTTTTTAGAAATAGTCATATTAATACATTTATTTATTTTTAGAAGAAAGTTTAGTCTATTTTTGGGAAACTCGTGAGCTATCAAAACCTGATTTAGATTACCTTTCCCATATAACGGTAAATTCATAAAAAAAACTTAGTTAATAACCAATTTGTTTATTACTCACAATTTATTTTTAATTTAGTAGTGGAAAAGTGATGTTTACTTAGTTTTGATAAAATCTATGTTTCATGCATAATTAATTAAACATTTATTTCAACAATTTGTATAAAAAAAAAATTAAACGCTATGCATGATATAATAAAAGAAAACCCAAATTTTATATCTCATGCCATAGTCCAAAAGTAAAGCATTCCAGTCTTTGAATAAAAAATATATCAAATAATAAACTTAAAGTATTTTAGTAAATCAAAATCGAGCTGAGATCCTCCGGATGTCATGTCCGTTCCTAACTTGGTGTGTTATCTGTAGAGATAGTAATAAAAGGGGGAGTGAGCTATGAAGCTCATTATGAATTCAAACAAAAGAAAATCAGTGCAAACGATTAAGCATACGAAAGTACAACACATAAAAATAATTCACAATAGCAATTTCAGAATATCGATATTTCATATCACTCAAAAATATATGTATATATTTATCATATCAGAAATCCTAGTTTTGTATGCACATGCTTTGTGAATGCCATACAGTTTCAGTTTAACATGAAAAATCCTACCGCACCGCTACACACCATAATGGGAGTTGCCCGAACTCCATCCACCGACACATTAGGTTGTGATTTTACCACCATTGGTTTGCAAATAAACTGGCCATGGACAAAAAACAAAAATCTCGTAGATGGAATCTGCCTTTGGCTATGGACTGCACAACAAATAACCTGTAGAGGGAATCTACCTCTGGCTATGGATACACAACATGTAACAACCCTAATTTGTATCTGTTGTCGAAATAGGGTTATGGAGCATTATCAAAACTTTTAGAACAATTACAAATAATTCATGTAAATTACTATTCATTAACCGAGATTATTGATATCGTCCCGTAAATGGAGGCCCAATACAAGCATTAGAATCGATTCGGGACTTAATCGAGAACTCTAAGAATTTTCTTTGCCAAATTACAAAACTTTTCCAAGGTGCAGGGCTCAAATGCCCATGTGGTCCAAAGGACACGCCCGTGTGACCTTGTGACACACCCGTGCTACAGGCAGTGTTCGATCCCGTGTAACTCTCTGACTTGTACACACGGCCATGCCACACACCCGTGTGCTAGGCCGTGTGGTTAATTAAATTTTTTCGAAATTAGGTGCAGGGTTCACATGGCCAAGACACACACCCATGTTCTAGGCCGTGTGGCACACACGGTTGAGACACACGCCCGTGCCTTAGCCCGTGTGCTCAATTCTGAGCATTCTGTTTCTCAAAATTTAGGTGCAGGGGACACACGGCCTAACCACACGCCCATGTACCATGCTGTGTGTCACACACGGTCTAGACAATGCCCGTGTGTCTAGCCATGTGGATAAAATAAAGCCATTTCTAGCTTCATTTCACACCCAAAATCACAACATTGACCTGCACTTAAAACTTACATCCAAATACCAACCATTTCAAGCATTCAAATTAAGCAAATTCCATCATTCAACATGGCATAACATTACATGCATACATGTTTACCATCTTACCTTGGTTCAATCCATATGCTAGACATAATTTGATTAACTACTTAACATATATGTAGCTACCATAATGTAACATTATAAGTATATCAAAACAACCATTACTAGCCATTCCAATGGCTAGATTACAAACATCATTATCAAGCCACTAATAGCCAAGTTGTCCTATACATGCCATTATATCAAAATGATTTTACTATATATACCCAAACTAAGCTAGTGGATAGTGTGATGATGCTCTAATGATCTCCAACCTTCGCGAGCTTTCGAGCACTATAAAACAGGGGAAAGTAAAACGAAGTAAGCATTACATGCTTAGTAAGTTCGTATAACAGAAAACTGAACTTACTGATCCTGTTTATTTAATATAAACATACGATAACATGGTAGTCATAAATTTTCATATACATCAAGTGAACATAGATGAGCTCATCATTCCATATTCTTTCAAGACATTATCATTCCATCTCATAATTTTATCGTCTTGGCAAGAGTTTTGTCCATTGAACCATTGAAGTTTTGATGGATGCTCAAGTATTACACTCGAAGTGTACAATTCAATAACCCGTGAATTCTTATCCAAAAGTACCCATTATCAAGAACACACTCTCGAGCCACATATCATATAACAGGATTACCAGTCCAGGCTAAATCCTTTATATAACGTATACTCAGGAGAGCTCAATTAGAATTACTAATCCATGCTAAATCCTAATTGTAACGTATACTCGAAAGGTAATATATCAGGATTACCCGTCCGGGCTAAATCCTTTCTATAATAAGGTCAATAGGATTACTCGTCCGAGCTAAATTCGTCAGCAACAAATACAAGACCTCATGCATTTTGGGAAAGCACATATATTAATCCGAATTCAATATTCAAACGGAACTTAACCCCTTTTTCACCATTTCAAGCATGCATTCAATTTTTCATTATAGCAATCAACTAATTCACATCAATATAAGTCACATTACATAAAAGCACAACATTCAATTAACCATATTCACATGCTCAATTAAGTTACACGAACTTACCTTGACACTTGTTCGCGTATAAAATCTACTAACTCGAAACCTTTTCTTTTCATCGGTCTAACCTCAAATTTCTGTTGTCTAAATCTATATAAATAACTTTAATCATCAATTTCACACATTTCATATTCATTTGGACTCAATTTACGTCCTAGGAAAAAATTACCATTTTGCCCCTAACTTTTCTATAAATTCCTATTTCGTCACTAGGCTCGGAAAATGAAAAATTTGTGCAATTTACTCCCTCTTCCAAGCCTAACAAAAATTCCATCACAGGATTTACAGTACATGTATTCATAAAAATTCATAATTTTTCATCAAATTTCACAACTTTACATTTTAGTCCCTAAATCATGTTTTCATCAAAAATCACTTTGTAAAAGTTGTTTATCTATCAACAACCTTTCATTTTCTACCATAAATTTCTAATTTTCAGCATATTCATCCATGACCCATTTTTCATACTTGGATAACTTTTCAAATTGATCCCCTAAATAGATACATTAAGCTATCCTAATTTCAAAAATTTCAAAATTACTAAAAATTGGACACGAAAACTTACCCAATTAAGCCATGAAAGTTTCTTCTCTCTCTCCTAGGGTTTCCATGTGTTTTAGGTAATTATTTCAATTTCCAATTTAGCCCTTGCCCTCTTTCTAAATTTCCATGGAAGAGTCACCAAAATATCTACATACTTTTCTTTAATGGTCTAATTACCATATAAGGACCTCTAGTTTTGAATTCCATAGCTATTTAATCCTTATAGCTACTAGAATTCAACTTTTGCATTTTGTGTGGTTTAGTCCTTCTCGTAATTAAGCACATAATCAGTAAAATTTTCTTATCAAAATTCTCACACGACATTTCTAACATATTACGAACCATGTAATAAAATAAAAATAAATTTTATTTTCGGATCAGATTTGTGTTCCCGAAACCACTGTTCCGATTTCATTGAAAAATAGGCTGTTACAAAACAAATAACATGCAGATGGAATCTGCCTTTTATTGTGGGTACAAAGCAAATTTGCAGATAAACTACCAATCCTCCTCCATTCACATCGTCCCACCCCATGCAATGCAATGTGGCATACTTATAACGGATCAAAGTAGTATCATTTAATATGCTTATATCAGATCAATGTGGTAGTAATTAATATGCTTATCTGAAATCAATTCGATAGCAAAAGACATGCTTTATTATGTGTTCTGTTTAATGGTAACATAAGGCATGCTGGTCACACAATCTGTAATACAGATGCAACAAGCATAATTTATTCACATAACATGCATATATAGTAAAAATTCAGATATTCAAATCATAAATTCTAATACTCATATTATTAGGTGTTTAATTGAGAGAAACAAAACTCTAAGAATAGTTTGGGGACTACTTAGGGACTAAACTAAACCAATTATATGATTCTAAGCAGAAATGTCAATTAGGGGACACACGATCGTGTGAGGTGCTATAGAACGTGTGGACACGACCATGTGGCCAAACCATGAAATAGACTGTGGCCTTGTGGAAATTGCAAAATTACACTACAAGAGAGACACGACTGTATGGTAGGCCGTGTGAAGGGTTCTTGGTTGTATGAGATTTGAACTATACTAGGGTTCTAAAGGCACGCAACCATGTGAGAGGTCGTGTGGTCCACCCATGTGGTCCAAACGCCCATGTGGTAGACTGTGTGGCCCTAATCCTAGGCACAGTTTGTCCCAGTTCACTTATAAAATAACATACATATTTCACTACAAGCCTAAACGATGTCTCTTTCGATCAAATTTTTTCTGGTACGCCTAAAATAGGTCCTTCAAATGACATTTATACACAGGTTAACACTTGATTTCAAGACTGAAAAGATTTACTCAAGATTTGGGCAAGAATCCATAAAAGATTAGTTGATTGAACAAAGATATACGTCGTTCATTACTACTACAAAATTTAGGAGATTTGATCTTTAAACCGAGATGTACTTACTGCTCTTGGATGAAAAGAAACATATGGTTTCAATGGCGAAATTGAAAACTAGTAGAAAAATGATTCAAACGGGAATTTGCTTTTGACAAGTAAAAAAAAATAATTTCAGCAATTGGAGATAAAATATGATGCAAAAAAGAAGATGGAAAAGAAAATGGGGAGGAAATAGGAGAAAGAAAACAAAAATTCAGTTTAGTTTGGAAAATAAAGCTAAATTTCTATTGTAATTAGGAAAAAGGGCTAAATACCTAAGGTTTTCAAGCTTTTAGGGGCTGCATGGTAATTTACCTTGATTGCCAAATATAAAAGGGAAAAAGGGGGATTTGGACTGCTTGAACTTGATACGCAAGGGGGAGAAGCAAGGGTGTAACCATTAGGCCTAGGCCTATTTCTTGTAAGTTTTCACTCTTAACAATATATATTTTAGTGTGGCTTTTATCCCATTTTGCTGAAATTAAAAAGAAGAGAAATGACAGAGAAGTGGTTTGAACCTAAGAACTCTAGGATAGATGCACTACCACCTAACCATTTAACCTATGTGATCGTATGTCAGAGTCTTAGAAATTTATAAAAAGAATGAACTAACTGTGACAACGACTTGAGGCAAGTGCACCTATCGAACAGTAGTATAGCTTAGCGGCAAGACCGGATTGTCAAACCCAAAGGAACCTAAAGTACTAATACTAACTTTCTTTTCATTATTTAGCCTAAGAATTAAAGGAATTTTTATCTAATCTAAAATTAACTAATAACTAAGCTAAAGATACAAAGACAATGAGAATGAATTTGGGAAAATACTTTGGGAAAAACCAATTGATTGAGACAATACCCAAGGAAGAATCCACCTAGACTTCACTTGTTATCTAACTCTGAACCAGATGATGTATTCACTTGACTTGATCCAGGATTCCCTAAGTTATATTAATACCTCCATCGAGGATACTAACGTCTAACCCTAGGTTGATTAATTGAAATCTCTTTCTAATTAAAACCCCTAGAATTGCATTAACTCGATTTATGGACTCCCATATTAGGTTTCACCCTAATCCGGCAAAATCTCGTCACCTTATGTCTAGGTGTGCGATCAACTCCGCTTAATTATGCTAGATCTACTCTTAGGCAGGGACTTTTGCTCCTACATCTAAGCACATCACACTTGAATTAATATCTCGGAAATATCAAAACAAGAATTAACAACACATAATTAAGAACAAATCAAGTATTTATTATATAGTTCAGGAAACGATAACAAGATTCATCTTAGGTTTCATCCCCCTCAGGTATCTGAGGGTTTAGTTCATAATTATAAAAGAATGCATCTAAAAAAGAAAAGATAAAACAAAAAATAAGAAAACCCTAAAACCCCCTGAAGGAATTGAAGAGAGATCCTCCGTCTTGAGTATGACTCCAGCTTCTTGAGATGAATCAACTGGATTTCATCGAGTAAATTCCACAATTCTGACCCCTCTGGCTCGGCTCTTTGGCGTCGCCGGACGCCTAGCTGGACTTTCCCTGAAGGTTGGCCTTTAGGGTGTTTATATAGGCTTTTGGAATCGCTTTCTTTGCCTCTAAGTACCCTAATCTGAATGAAACTCTTCTTTGTCATGTCAGGGACATGCCCATGGCACACGCCCGTGTGAATCGTGGCCAGGCTGTGTCGAGTCTATCAATGAGGAACGACCGTGTGGTCTTGGGCCCAGGCCGTGTCGATTTCTTTCTTTGGCCCATTTGGTCTGTTTTAAGCCTGTTTCTCGTTCTTTTCACCCTCCTATACTCTCCTGAGTATAAAACATGAAATTAAATGATTAAGAGCACCAAATTACATAATTCAAGGGATAAATCATCCAAAAGCATGCTAAATGTCGGCTTAAAATATGTTACTATTACGGTTTATCAAATACCCCCACACTTAAACTTTTGCTTGTCCTCAAGAAAAATTCTCAACTCACAATTAAAACAAACTTCATCGATTCATAATATTCATCAATAGTGTTTCATCATAATTCAAAGATAATTCATACATGGATAATTCAACTCAAAGAGTCCTAAAGATTGAAACAATCTAACTCATACATTTGTAGCATAAAACATAGTTGTTTCCCCTTATCTAAATAATTACCTCTGATTCAAAACCAACAAGGGTTGACATCCTCACTAAAGATTCACTCAAATCACTTGAGGTGTTTAAGGTTCAAGAAAAAGCACTCATAAGTCAAACATGAAAAGTTAATCCGATAGGCTTGCATGAAAATCAAATCTCCACCACTGTAAAATGAGATGATACACAAATCAAAAGGTCTTTAACAGGGTTGTAATGGGGCTTCGGTTAAAGGTGTGAATAAAGGCTGAATTAGAGGGTTAGAATCGAGATTGAATTGACAAATTACCTAACCATAAACAATGAACTACTAATAAATAATTACATCAATTGAAAACTTGTAATACTAATAATAATAGTACAAGCTTCTTCTTCAGTAATTGGAATTTAAACGTATAAGCTTATTTAATCACATAACTAATGATGAATATACTTTGATTTTTTTAATAACAAATCAAGTACATAATAAGTGATGAATTTACTACTGAAATAAAGATCATAGCTAGGCAACTGATCAAATCAAATCTCAACAAAAAGGTAGTCAAAAAGAATGGTAATAACAAATACGAAGGGTTTTAGGTTAGTATTAGTGGGTGAGTCAATAAAAAGGGTTGTTAGGATCAAAGGGGTTGACTAGGGGTTAATTATGAAGTTAGGCATTTAATGGAATAAGCGGGTTAAAACCTAGGTACCTTTATCATCCTGTATATCAAATCAAATGTGTGGTCTCGACATGTATAATCGATGCAAGTTCTAGAATAAAAAATCAATGTTGACACACTCATAATCAAAAAGTGAGCACGAAAAAGAATATATGCTCTATAAGGCTCAAAATGTCACAAAAATTATGGGTATTTGATATCAATCTTGTAAATTTCAAACTTCAAGGTAGTAATTAGATTCAGGTAGACAACCTAAAAAAAATTTATTTCTGAAAAATAGTCTTATCATGCTAGATTCTCTAGTATCTTAAAGTTTAATCATCACTGCACAATTATCAATGACTTAATCCAGAACATATCAATAAAAATCATGAATCACAGGAAATTTCATTCTCATAATAATGTGAGAAAATTACTTAAAGACAAGATATCATTCAAGGATTTGAGAATAATGTAGAAAGTTAGGCACTTTCTAGAAATAAAAATTCACCCCCACACTTAAGATGTACATTGCCCTCAATGTGCAAAGATACATATGAAATTTAAGAGAAAGGGATAGGTGAAACTTCTTGGATTTGGATGGTTTCCTTGAGTTAGAAGTCCCGAGGTGTGGTGGCTGCTCCTGAGCTCTGCGCTAGATGAAGAAATTGGGAAGCTTGTGAAGAAATAGCCAGTAAATAATAATAATTCAAAATATACCAGATGTATATTTAAAGACAAGAAAGATAAAGAGAAATAGTGTAAAAATTGAAATAAAACTAAAAGAAAAGATGAATGGAATGAAAAGTCCTTATTGTTGGATGGTTCGCGAGGTGAGTGTGATTTCTAAGGCTGCAGTGGGGTGGCTATAGTCGTGGTTGAGGTGTGATTCCTTAGCAGGCTTTAGAACCTAGAACCAAGAAACTAAAATAAGAGAAACTAAATTTAGTAGAAGAGAAGTAAAGATAAGGAAAATAAAGAAAATGAGAAAAGAAAAATAAAAGTTAAATGGCCTCAAAGACCCTTGGCTTGTCGAGTGGATGAAGCGGCCGAGATGAACTTATGTAGATCGGTCTCCCACAGGGGGACTGTGCTTGAATCCTTCTACTTCTTCGACATGGCTGTTGTGGAGATCAAGAGTTTAGATAAGGGCTAAGGAAGAAAAGTATGGAAGGGGGGAAAGACCTGAAGAATGGGCAGGTGAGAAGAGGGAAGGGGTGGGTTAAATAGAGTTTTAATGTCTAGTACATCCCCACGCCCGTGTACAGTGGGCGTGTCGAGTCACACGACCATGGCCATGTTATGCTTTATTCATTTTTCCCACGCCCATGGGTAGGTCGCCACGCCCGTGTTTGGTAAAACAGTGTCGGCCACGGCCGCCTCGCACGACCGTGGTGTTTGATTGGAGTCCGTGGCTTGAAGATATTTTTCGTCCTGTGTTGTACTATCTCTGCCATGTCAGTACATACATCCGTAGTATCCACACGGCCACGGCCACGGCCATGTGTAAGGTCGTCTGGTGTGGAAATCTACACTCGGTTAGTTTATAGTTAAGTGCTAAAAAAATAAAAGAAAGAATAAAAAATGTAAAAAATAATGGGGTTAGTACTCGGGTTGCCTCTCGCAAAGTGCTCGTTTATAGTCTTAAGCTAGACTTACCTCTCATTCGCACATTCATGGTGGTTTGAGAATGTGAAAATCCTTTCTCATGTGATCAATTCGGTTATTGATATAAAGTTTAAGTCGAGTAGTGTTTTCCTTAAAAGTGCTGAATTTAGGACTAGTTACCTCGACTGTTCCATCTGGAAAGATTTTGAGTACCTGATCTCTTATCTTAAGCTGGGTTGTCCCATCATTAAGTTTGTCGTGGAGTTGCCTCATTTTTGCTTCGTGTGTTTTTAGTTTCTCTTTGAAGTGTGTCTTCCACTCGTCTAGTTCATCGATCCAAAGCCTTCGTTCCTTATGAATTTCTTCTTTATCGACACGAGGTCTAGGATCTGGCATCTGCGAAAGAGCTTCAAGAAACGACAAGTTAATATGAAATTTCTTTTGAGGTTTAAGAAATTTACCGAATTGTTCCTCTGTGTGGTCTTTCTTTATCGCATTGGGGTATGGCACACGAGCTTGGTACTCTGTAATTACCTGGTTTGGTACATCATGGCTTACCTCAACCTTACCTTCACTTACCACAGGCTCTTGCCTCGGGTCAGATTCCACTAACCTTTCACTGTCATGAGCTGTTACGGCTTGAATTTGCTCTTTTGGGTTAGTTTCAGTGTTGCTTGGCAAGATTTCTTGTGGTTGTTCTGAGGTCAGCTTAGCAAGTTGACGTAATTGATTTTCGATCCCTTGAATTGATGCTTGTTGATTTTTAAGTGTTGTCTCGGTATTTTGGAAACGTGTTTCTGAGACTTCTATGAATTTTATTAGCATCTCCTCAAGGTTCGGCTTCTTTTCCCGTGGGTAGGGCTGTTGTTGGAAGTTTTGGGGTGGTTGCTATCTCTGATTTCCTTGACCTCCCCATGAAAAATTGGGGTAGTTCTTCCAACCTGGATTATAAGTATTACTATAAGGGTTATTTTGAGATCGAAATTTGTTACCCATATAGTTCAATTGTTTGCTCTCCATGACCTGTCCGTAGGGTAGGTACTCAGGATTCGCCACGTCGCCACTTGTCTGACATTGCGTAACTGGATGTACCTGCGAGGAACACAAACCATCAATCTTTTTATTTAGCATCTCTACCTGATTTGATAGTATGGTTACTGTGTCGAGGTTGAAAACTCCGGCTGCTTTTGCTGGCCTTGTCCTTGTAACTTGCCACTGATAGTTATTCAATGACATCTCCTCTATAAACTCGTAGGCTGCTTCAGGAGTTTTGTTATTCAGAGTTCGCCGGCGGCTAAATCGATTAATTGCCTCGTTGAAGGGTTCACACCGTTTTAGAAAGTTTGGACCTGTAGCCACAAGGGTAATTCGTGATGTGGGCACCTCCTCAAAAAATCTTTGTATCTCTCCCATGCATCATAAAGTGTCTCTAAATCCATCTGCACAAAAGAAGAGATATCATTTCTTAACTTGGTCGTTTTGGCTGGTGGAAAATATTTTAATAAAAATTTCTCGGTCATTTGATCCCATGCAGTGATTGACCCTCGTGAAAGAAAATGGAACCACTGTTTGGCTTTATTTCTCAAAGAAAAGGGAAATAACCGAAGACGAATGACATCATCAGTAACGCAATTTATCTTGAAGGTATCGTAAAATTCTAGGAAATTCGCCTAGTGATTATTTGGATCTTCATCCTACAAACCTCAAACTGAACAAATTGCTCTATCATCTGAATCGTGTTAGGTTTCAGTTCAAAATTATTTGCCGCAATAGCAGGTCTGACAATACTTGACTCTGTTCCTGTTATATTAGGTTTAGCATAATCATAGATAGTTCGAGGAGCACGATTTTCGGCCATCTCTGGAGGTGGCGGATTGTTCTCAGCCATCTCTTCGGTAGTATTAACTTCGTCTTCTTGTTCTTCTTGTATGTAGTTTAAGCTTCGCCCTATTTCTCTACGATTTCTACGAATAGTACCTTCAATATCACTATCGTAAAGTAGGGGTCCTGTCGGGTTCTTTCTAGTCATAAACTAGAGGTACCTGAAAGGAGTAAAAGAACAAAAATTAGCAAAAATTAAAAAAAATAAAAGTAAGAAATTGCAGAAAATAAAAAATGGCTAAAGTAATAAAAATTGAGCTTTCTTAATATTCTGGTTCCCCGGTAACGGTGCCAAAAACTTGATCGTATGACAGAGTCTAAGAAATTTATAAAAAGAATGATCGATCCTAGAAACTAATTGTGACAACGACTTGAGGCAAGTGCACCTATCGAATAGTAGTACAGCTTAGCAGCATGACCGGATTGTCGAACCCAAAGGAACCTGAAGTACTAATACTAACTTTCTTTTTATTATTTAGCCTAAGAATTAAAGGAATTTTTATCTAATCTAAAATTCACTAACAACTAAGCTAAAGATGCAAAGACAAAGAGAATGAATTTGGAAAAATACTTTGGGAAAAACTAATTGATTAAGACAATACCCGAGGAAGAATCCACCTAGACTTCACTTTTTTATCTAATCTAAAATTCACTTTAGGATTCGCTAAGTTATATTAATACCTCCATCGAGGCTACTAATGTCTAACCCTAGGTTGATTGATTGAAATCTCTTTCTAATTAAAACCCCTAGAATTGCATTAACTCAATCTATGGACTCCCATATTAGGTTTCACCCTAATCCAAAAAAATCTCATCACCCTATGTATAGGCGTGCGATCAACTCCGCTTAATTATGCTAGATCTACTTTTAGGCAGGGACTTTTGCTCCTCCACCTAAGCACATCACACTTGAATTAATATCCTGAAAATATCAAAACAATAATTAAGAACACATAATTAAGAACAAATCAAGTATTTATCATATAGTTCAGCAAACGATAACAAGATTCATCTTAGGTTTCATCGCCCTCAAGTATCTGAGAGTTTAGTTCATAATTATAAAAGAATACATCTCAAAAGAAAAGATAAAACGAAACATAAGAAAACCCATAAACCCCCTGAAGGAATTGAAGAGAGATCCTCCATCTTGAGTATGACTCCGGCTTCTTGAGATGAATCAACTGTCTTTCTTTAAGTAAATTCCACAATTTTGACCCCTCTGGCTCGGCTCTTTGGCCTCGCTGGATGCCTAGCTAGACTCTCCCTGAAGGTTGGCCTTTAGGGTGTTTATATAGGCTTTTGGAATGGCTTTCTTTGCCTTTAAGTACCCTAATTCGAATGAAACTCTTCTTTGTCACGTCAGGGACACGCCCATGGCACACGCCCGTGTGAATTGTGGCCACGCCATGTCGAGTCTATTAATGAGGCACGACCGTGTGGTATTGGGCCCAGGCCGTGTCCATTTCTTTCTTTGGCCCATTTGGTCTGTTTTAAGCTCGTTTCTCGTTCTTTTCATCCTTTTATGCTCTCCTGACTATAAAACATGAAACTAAAGGATTAAGAGCACCAAATTACATAATTCAAGGGATAAATCATCCAAAAGCATGCTAAATGTGAGCATAAACTATGTTACTATTATGGTTTATCACTATGTCTTATTTCTTGGTTAATTGAAATTAACCCTCTATATTTTGGAGTGTGACGACACTATAAAATACCCTTTTTGAATTTGCCTCATTAAGGATCGTTGTCATGACATCCACATGTTGGTGTCACTATGTAAACCCTAAATTATATAGATTTTTTATATTTGTTTATATAATCTTTTTACTTAGAATTCATGTTAATCTCGAGTATTTGGATATTTAATTGGATGATTTTTTTCATATTGAGACAATGGAGAGAACCAATGGATCTTCAAGCTATTTTCAGGAAACTCCTATGCCATCCCTCTACTATGAATACCACCCCTTACTTCTCATTCACACATCCCTCATCATTCATTCTTCTCTCAATTCACATTCCTCTCATATTTCTCTCACATTTTCTTCCCTCTCTTTCACGCATAAGCCGACCATTTCTTCACCTCCCTTAGCTACCATTTACCTTGAGGAAAACCACTCTTGGCCAGCCATCTTGAGGAGTATTTTACGATGGAGCAATCGCGAGAATCGGAAGAAGCAACCACGATCAGTCTTCGGAAAATCATCGATATCATCAAGAGTTTCTTCTTTCCTATTCTTTAATTTTGTTCTTAGTTATTCAACATGTTTACAAATTGTTGTGATGTTTTTCGATTGGTAATGATGAATTGATTTTGTTTAGCTAGAATAATTGCGATAACTGGATAAAATTTGTTTAATTCATGTTTATATTGTTTTGTGCCTCAATTGTTAATGTTTCTAATTAAAATCATTATGTATTTCGTGCATTAAAATATGTTTGAATGCATGAGAATTAGTTAGTCAATCCTAATCAGATGATAACTAATGTACATGATAATTGGAAGGTGCATGCTTAATTTATAACCTAATCAGAATAAATTAGTGGTTCGTAATAGACTAAGAGAACTTATTACCATGCATAACTTTAGGTTTATGTTATTAAATTGTTTCAAACCTAATCAGTCCCTGTTACTTCACATAAATTCTACGGAATCCTTAGTTAAATTATAAGGAATCCTTAGTTAACTTATATGAGATTCCCAATTGATGAACGATCAAGTTGCCATGGAATATTTTTCGAACATTGTTAAACATGATGAAAATGAATTGAGTCAAGTGTTGTAATTATTCTAGCTTATTCATGTTATTATTGTTGAACTTGTGAAATTGATGCTAAACCATCAGCTATCATTTTATTTCATCTCATTTGCATTTAGGTTAATTAATTTAATTTTAACATCCATCACTCAAAATTATTGTGTTTTTCTTAACCAATTTGTGAATAGTAATTTTTACAGTTATCAATTTAAACATAGTCCTTGTGGAGTTGATAAATCTTATACTTACTTATTACTTGATAACGACTATGTATACTTGCACAAACCTACGCGTTACAAGTTTTTGGCCTCGTTGCCAGGGACTGTTTATTTAATCATTATTTGTTAAATTATTTCTTAGAAGTTGGTTTGTTTAGTTTATTTTTAATTACTTAATTATTCTTTTGTGATTTATTTTTAGATTTTTATGAGCATAAATTGAATCATCGATTTACTCCCTATAAACCCTGAAATCGAGTGAACATTTAGACAAAGAAGACAAGAAAGATTAGCCCAAAGACAAGCTGTACAATTGGACCTTAAAATTCAAAATGATGTTCAAGGGAATGGAGCCACTAATGTTTGTAATTCAATCCTTATTGTTGATGATAGGCATCAAGCTATAAGGCAGTACGTTGTGCCCCTTTTTTAACTAACTAAATCTGGAAATTAGAAGACTGAAGATCGAGGCACCATAGTTTGAACTGAAGCATGTGATGTTTCAGATGCTTCAAACAATAGGCCAAATTAGTGGAATGCCTATAGAAGATCCACACCTTTACCTTTGATTGTTCATGTAGGTGAGCGATTCCTTTAAGATAGTTGGTGTAACTGAAGACGCATTGAGGTTGAAGTTGTTTCCATACTCGTTGCAAGAACGAGCACAAGCATGACTTAATTCATTGCCACCCAATTCAATATCTACTTAGCAAGAAGTAGTTGAACGCTTGCTAGTAAAGTATTTCCCACCTAGCAAAATTGCTAAGTTGTAGAATGAGATCAACACTTTTCAGCAAATGGATGACAAATCCCTATACAAGGCATGGAAAGATTCAAAAAATTATTACGCAAATGCTCTTACCACGGGATTCCATATTTCATCCAGCTGGAGACATTTTATAACAGTCTCAACACATATAAAAGGTTGGTGGTAGATGCTTTTGCAAATGGTGCTCTCTCATTAAAGTCTTATAATGAGGCTTACGAGATCATCAAGAGAATAGCCAGTAAAAATTACCAATGGCTGACAAATTGATCAACTTCAGGAAGACGAGTAGCCGAAGTGCATGAAGTAGAATACCTTACTTCACCCTCAGCTCAGGTATATTCTATCTATTCAATGTTGAAATAGTTTACTACTAATGGCTTAAATCATGTTGCAGCTCAGCTATTGAGTCACTTTGGTGTTATTTCTTGTGTATACTGGGGATGGTCATTCTTTCGAGAATTGTCCATCAAATCCTGAGTCTGTTTATTAAGTAAGAAATCAAAACCAAAATAGAAATGGACAAGGACCATAGTCCAACTTCTATAATCCTTCATGGCAAAACCATCCAAACTTTTCTTGGAGTAACCAAGGAGATGGACCAAACAACAACTACATGCAGCATATATCAAATCAACCTCAAGGGTTCAATCAACAAGCTCAGAAACCATCGCAACCTGACCGTCTAAAAATTTGGAGAATTTGTTGAAGGCGTACATGGCTAAAAATGAAGCCTTAATCTAAAGCCAAAGGGTAACACTAAAAAATTTAGAGAACCAAATAGGTCAGTTAGCGATGGAGCTTCATAATGGACCTTAAGGAGCCTTGAAACACCCCAAACCCGGCCCACGAGCCTGGACCGGATCTGGTATGTTCCTCAAGTAAATCGGTTCAAAGTTCGTTTGTTACTTAGGAAAAACTTGTGTGAATTTTTAAAAAAATATTGTTTGGGTTGGGCTTGTACTGAAAACCAATTTATCTTACATTGAAATCCATTTATTTGAAGTGACAAAACACTTAGGGTTAAAAAAAAATAAATTTGTTTGATCCGTTAATCAATAACAGTTCATAAACGTAATAATTAAAAGTAAAAAAAAATAAAAAAAATTCAACTTGGGCCTTATGGCCTTATTACATCAAGTAAAAACCCAAAATAAAATCTTAAAGTACTTAAATGAAATAAAATGCTCATGTTCAATAAAACTTCAAGCTGAGCATGGCCATCCCTAAGCTTCTGCCGAACCCGGTCCATTACTGATCGTTACTTAAAAAAATAGTCCCACAACGGGGTGAGTCAACAGACTCAATGTGTACACGACACTAAATCATAATAGAATTAGGCATACAAGAGTTACACATTCAGAACAATGAATACAAGTTATGATATATTCCCAAACCCAAACCTAATTGTCCATCCGCTACACACCCCCTTACCTACCAGTCACACCGTGGGGACTACTAAGTCAACCCTCCATCCGCAACACACCATCGAAGGTAGTCACTGCAGTCGACGTGCTCATCACCCATATAAAATTCGTGGCATATCCACCAGATAATTGTGTCATGAGACACCACATTCAGATAATGTAACCGAAGTTACCACATTCAGATAATGTGACCGAAGTCACCACATTCAGATAATGTGACCGAAGTCACCACATTCAGATAGTGAGACCGAAGTCACCACGTTCACTTCCCCTTTCTCATATAACCCGAATGCCCCATATTATTCATATTATGCATATCATACTTAAATTCACATTCATGTCACTTTTCACATGTTAAATATAACATATTTCGTAATCCTAGTAGAAGTAGGAAACGTACTTGAGTACTTTGTACCTAACACGGTACCTTAGCCATATTCTTATATTTTCAGATTAAAACATATATTAAGTTAAAGCCATGAATCTATAAAGATTGGTGCAGGGTACACACCTGATTTGCTTAACGAATTCCTTGAAATCCCAATAAAACCCGATCTATTGCTCAATCCCTACATTTGGTCAACATGATAATATTTAGCAAAGGCCTATTCGGCCAACTCCAAATCCTAGTGGGATTTGTACAATTAAAACCTACCTTGTCGATTGACCTAAGAATCAAGTCCCGAAATCCTTGCTAGACTTTTCTTGCGTTCGGCCAAGCATGGAATCACTTAAACAAATTAGTTTCAGCCTATAAAAATAAGGAATATATCTTAACCAATAATTAAGGCATTGGCCGAATGTATATAGGGACTTTCCTTGAAATTCTCTAATCCCGAAATCCCTGTATACCTCTGTCGAAATCCCTATAGACATATATATTAGATCTAATTTTCAATCATTTAATCATAAGAAATAACCTTAGATTGATTGCCTCACTTTAGATCTTTGAAAATCCCGACAGATCTCCTCTTGTAGTTGACCACCACTAAATCTCGAAATCCCCCATTACTTGGAGAAATCGATTGCACCTGAGGCTCTCACAACTTTTAGCTTTTGAAGGAGTTAGAAAGAAAAGAGATGGGAGAGTAAAGATGGAGGTTTCGGCTAGACAAAAGAAAAAGAGAAGAGAAAAGAACACTAAGGAATTTCGGCAGAGAGTAGAGAGCACTAAGAATTTCGGCAGAAAGGAGAGGAAGAAGAAAATTGATGAGTAGCCCTGTATTCTTCCTTTTATAGCTGAATTACTACTCAGAATCCTTTACTTGGCCACCACTCTTCTTAATTTGATAACTTTATCTCATTAATAATAATAATAATAATAATCCTCTTATTATCTCTTCTTTTATCCATTAAAATAAAAGGAATTAATCCACAATTATCTCTTGAGAATAATCTAAAATAATCCCATTATTTATCCTTATTAGCAGAATTTTAAAGAGGACAAAACTCCTCTTTTGCAAGCCTTGTGCCGTCCACCTCTGTGTTTCTGGAAGCAAAAATAAAACTTCTTTTATTTGCTTCCCTTGTGACTCGAACTCAGGCCCAACACCTTGCATGTGGCGCCATTTCCATAGGCCCTAAGTGACATCTTCAGGCCACTTTTCCAAGCCTGTTTGTGTGTCAAATTTCACATATTTTTTCTCTTAAGGCCTCCTTGCCTCAATTTCCTTTTTTAAACTTTAAAACTCGACATTTCTAAGTCATTTCTAAGTTTCCAAAAATTTTCGTTTGCCTCTTTAAATTTGACATTTCCTTACATTTCCAAGTTTCCAGAAATGTTCAATTTCCTCTTTTGAATCATTTCTAAATCATTTCCTTACATTTCCTTAGTTTCCAAAAATGTTCACTTTCCTCTTTTAACCCTAACATTTCCATACATTTCCAGGTTTCCAAAAATGTTCACTTTCCTCTTTTAAACTTAACATTTCCATACATTTTCAGGTTTCCAAAAATGTTTATTTCTAACTCATTTTCATTCATTTTCGGGTTTCCAAAAACGTTCACCTTCCTTTTTTAAAACTTAACATTTCCATACATTTTCAGGTTTCCAAAAATGTTCATTTCTAACTCAATTTCATTCATTTCTGGGTTTCCAAAAATATTCAAAATTTATTCATAACACGTAAGACATGTCATTTCGTACAATTAAACCGGAAATGCATAGGCCCTTTTCAGGATGTTACAGTTCTACCCCCTTAAAAATAATTTCGTCCTCGAAATTACTTACTAACGAACAATCGTACGGTCTAACTCACCCTACTACGCTATTGCTGCGCACTCTGATCTTAAAGAACTATCATACTTTCTAGGCACATTCTCTAGGTTCACATCCAAAGTTTCAAACAGTTCACTTGTAACACAAGAATGAACTATCTCTAAAACAATAAATAGTACTCCAAAAACAAGGAACTTAAGCGCTATCGTATCCTTGGTTGTCTCACATCTGAGCCTTCAGCACCTCTACTGTGTGATATCCCGGGTTAGGGGTTATTTTGTTATGGCATGTTTTGCATGTGTTTAGTATGCTGTGTTGTTGTTTGTGTAGTAGCGGGGCTTAATTGTGGGCTAGGAGTGTGCCTGAGTGGGTAGGAAAATTTTGGTTTTTGGGTGTTAAGTGAAGGAAGCTGAGGAAGCTGGGGGTTAAGAATTTTAATTGTTGTTTTGTTGCACAAAAAGTGAGTTGGCAAGGTGGCAAGCATGCGTTACTTGGGGAGCTAGGTGTGGCGTCATTTACATGGGGTGGAGGTCCAGAGTTCAAGCTGCAAAGTACCCATTTTGGTTTCCATTTTGGACGGCATGGAGGAAGAGTTAGAGAGCAATTTGAATTCTACCATGGACTTGGTCTTCACTTTCAAATGAAAGGTGGAGAGCAACCTTAGGAGAAAGACTTGGTCCACTCATTTGAAATGTGTGGATGTGAGTGCATGGGGGGTTTATGGCCGAATTTTAGGGAGCTTGGAGTGTGGGGAAGTGACGGCTTAGTGTGGGATAGGAGAAGGCCGAATGTACCTTGGCATTTTGGTACATTTTCGGTCAAGCTTTGGTAAGCAAACAAAGCTCTCATTTTGTCAACTTTAGCCGAATTCTCAAGTGTGTTTCTTTTGCGTTTTCTTCCTTTTGAAACCGAAAGTCTAAGCATTGGAGTTGCCGAATCTTGCTTTGGGTTTTTTTTCTCTCAATTTTCTTGGTAGCCGAATATCCTCCTCTTCATTTTGCTTTTCTTTTGTTCTTTTGTGAAGCCGATTTAGCCATTCTCTTGCTTTCATTTTTTTTTCTCTTAATTTCTCATAAGTGTCGAAACTTACATTTGTTCTAAACTGAATTCTTCATCCACTTCTCTTCTTCTTAATTGCCTTGCCGAAACTTTATTCTCCAAAGCCTTGTTGCCGTGACCTCTATTTCCTTACCATTTCTACTCTTTCTCCTTTTCCATCCAAAGCCGAACATAGGAGTGTCTAACACTCAAGGCCGAATTCTTATCCTTCTTTTGTTTAAGTTTTTAGCCGAATTCTTCATCTGCTACTTTCATTTTCTTTTCTCTATACCCTTTAGCTGAAACTCTACGTATTTCTCATCTTCTTTCTTTGCACTCAAAGCCGAATACAAAAGTGTCAAGTATTTGAAGCCGAATTTCTCCCTTCTCCTTGTGGTTTATCTTGGCCGAACATTAGGTGTTGATCTCGTGTTTCTATTCTCAATCGTTGGAATAGGTAAGTAAGGGGTAAGTGATTGGTTGTTGTTAGTTCAATCCTTAGATTTCGGTTAAGTTAAAGGTGAGTGGTGATTAACTATTTGTTTATTAGGGTGCTGATTGTTGGAAGAAGAATCACTGCTTGGTTCAGGTTTGGTAGGAAACCAAATCATCTTCAAGGTAAGGGTGATTCGACAAACCCTTTTGGTCTAAATGGTGTTGGCCGAATGTTGTAGGTGCCTAACCCCTATGTTTTGGCCGATTGTAGGAGCTAGTAATCGAGGGACTTAGATCGTGTTCGTTGGGATTTTTAGACTCAGTATTTACTGTGTGTGTAACTAACACACACATACTTAGTGATATTGCTATTAAACCTGTTTGCCTATTAAAATCATGGCAGTTTGATGGATTGATATGATACCCTTTTTGGGTAGGACCTTGGACTTGGGTAAGTCAATGTTGCTATGAGCTTACTAATGATCTATATGGTACCATGAGTATGGATGTATGTGATATGGGATATAATATTAAACATGATAGCATAATATGTATGACTTGTATGATATGCATGATCACATGAGTATGGCATGATGATGGGTGAGATGAGTAGAGGGAGGATATGATGATATCCGTGTCTTTGGGACACTGTGTCTTTGGGACACCAGAGGTTTGGCACCTCCAGTGGTTTGGTACCACAGATGATAATTTGTGACTTTGGGTCACCAGAGGTTTGGCACCTCAGCGTCTTGTCCCAGTGGCTTAGTACCACGGTGGGTTGGCCCACAGTTGATTATACGGGATTGACGCCATTGATTTGGTATCACACGATGGGTTGGCCCCATCATCGGATTTGTGACTGCGGTCACCAGTGGTTTGGTACCACATTGTGTCCTTGGGACACCAGAGGTTTGGCACCTCATTGCAACTCGTCCCTGTGGTTTGACACCACCGTGGGTTGGCCCCACTTGAGAGATACGGGATTGTCACTAGTGATTTGGTATCACGCGATGGGTTGGCCCCATCAGTGGATTATTCGTGACTTCGGGTCACCAGTGGTTTGGCACCACCAGTGGTTTGGTACCACACGGGGTAGAAAAGGCGATACGGATGGTTAGGATCGGGTTGCATTAATTGTATCGCTATATATGATGTGTGTTGGCATATTGTTTTATCGGGAGCGGGATTTATGCACTGAGTCATTCGACTCACCCTCTCCTTTGACATTTCAGGTGACTCGTAGACGCGGACATGGAGCCGGGATGGACTCGGGGTGCACATGCCATGCTTTAATAAAAGTTTTGCTCAGACTATTCAATTTGGGTACTTTAGCTTATCTACTTTATTTGGGTTTAATTTGGATTTGTAAAAGGCCTTTGATTTATGTTTTATGATGTTTATGTTTTAATTAGATTTTCATATGCCTTAACAAAATAATTTGGTATGAATTTTACTAAAATTTGGAAAAACAATGATTTCAAAATTATAACGCAATGTGTTTTAAACTATACCATCGGGTATCACACTATGTTTTGATATAAAGTAAACTCAAATGATTTCCAAATCAAACTCGATTTTCTATTAAGTTCAAAAATGCTTTAAGTAATACTAAGGAACTATTGAATTCCTAATGGAATGAACTCGTTTTAACTACACATTTTGGTTAAGTTTTCAAGACTTAGGGTTTCAAATACACCATTTAATTTCAAACTAGTTTACTCAAATTTTCTTCAAATACATCATGTTTTCACCCACTTTTAAGTGAAAAAATCTAACCACTCGATATCGTTTTCCCGTAACATACCGTTCGGACGTGGTGTCTTGTCCGGGTTTGGGGTGTTACAATTGTGGTATCGAGCTAAGTTCAAAGGCTCGGCTGTGGGCCCGAGGCCCAAAAATGTTTTTAAAGTTCGTTTTGATAGTCTTTTGTTTTAAAGTATGGTTTGAAAGGCATGGCACCGAGTCTCCGGCACCAGTTCGCCCAGGTAAGTACCCCGTACTATTACTTGTGATTTGGTTGGATGTGATATGATTTGATAAATAGCAATAGTATTCTACTTTAGAGATTGAAACTGATAGGATTCTGTGAACTCGCGAGAACAAATCCTCTTTAATATTCATAAGACTTGCTTTAAAACAGTGGAATAAATACTGATGCATAAAACTCTTAAACCAGATACGTAGAGATATTAGACATGAGCACTCGAGGCGGACGTGGTCGTAATACTCGTGGTAGAGGTAGGGGTAGAATGACAGTTTCTGAGCCCGTAGGATCTGGTCAGGGTTCAGAAAATGAGATACCGGTTCCGCCACCAGCTGGAGGTGGTGAGTTCCAAGATCGATCGATGACGCAGCGATGTCGCAGCGATCTTCGCGAGTGTTGGAAAGGTAGCCGTATATAGGTGGTGGCGCAGGAGTTAGGAAATCTGTGCCTGAGCGACTTCGGGCAAAGGGGCCCGAATTCTTTCGAGGTGTTTCGGGTGTTGCTCCCAGCACTGCTGAATATTGGTTGGAGGCGACGGAGCGGATCATGGATGACCTAGACTTGACGGTGAAAGAGAAGTCGAAGGGGCATCGTATCGCTTCTCGGGATGAGTCATACCGATGGTGGCTCACGGTTCGGGACGATTGTGGCGTGAGAGGATCTGACATGGGATTATTTCAGGGCTGCATATTAAAAGAAGTACATCGGAGCTAGTTATATTGACTCTCAGCGAAAGGCATTTCTGAGGCTAGTTCAGGGGAGTAAATCTGTTTCTGAGTACGAGGCTGAGTTCTTGAAGCTGAGTAGGTATGCTAGGGGCATTGTGGCCACTGAGCACGAGAGGTGTGTTCGCTTCGAGGATGGTCTGAGAGACGAGTTGAGACTGCTGATTGCTCCACAGCAGGAGCGCGAGTTTGCTGTCTTAGTTGAGAAGGCTAAGGTAGCCGAGGGTGTTAAGGAGTCCGTGAGGCAAAATCTGGACAGAAATAGGCACAAGAGGAGCTTTGGGTCTTCTGGGTCGTCGGGTAACCCGCAGAAAAGGGCTAGACCGAGTGGGCCGAATCAGCCTACTAGGTTTGTTGCTGCTAGGCAGGGACCGCCGCAGTTCAATCAGTGTGGAAAATCTCATTGGGGTGGTTCTTTGACCGAGGAAAAGGTTGCTTTGAGTGTGGTTCTCTGGAGCATCGTGTGAGGGACTGTCCGCGTAAGTTGGCCAGGATTCAGTCTGAGAGTCAGGGCCGTAATCAGTTTAGAGGTAATGGACCGCCACCGCAGAGGGGCCGTGGTAATGGCAGAAATGGAAATGGTTCTGCTGTCGGGCCGTGGAGCACCGGCAAGAGGGCGGGTAGTTCTGATGCCGCATACTGGATTAGTGTATGCGCGAGGCGCGCCGAGAGGAGGCGGCCGCACCGGACGTCATAACGAGACGTTCTTGATCTTTGGTTCTCCTTATACCGCTTTGATTGATGTGGGTTCAACGCACTCTTATGTTGCCGAGAGTATAGTAGAGACCATGGATTTAGACTCTGAGATATCTTCTAGGGAGATGACTGTGATTAGCCCTTTAGGTCACTCTGTAGTAGTAGATAAGCTGTTTAGGGATGTACCCCTAGAACTCCAAGGGGTAGTGTTTGCTGCTGATCTGATGGAACTGCAATTTGGGGAGTTCGATCTGATTCTTGGGATGGACTGGTTGGTCAAGTACCAGGCGAGGTTGGATTGCGCGGCCAAGCGCATGGTTCTTAAGACGGTTGAGGGGGATGAGGTGGCTATGATAGGTAATAGAAGGGATTACTTATCCAACGTGGTATCTGCGTTAAAAGCTGTAAAGATGGTCAGGAAAGGCTGCGAAGCATATGTGGTTCATGTGTATGCCTTGGAGGCTAAAGAGTCCTTGTTGAGAAGGTTCGCATCTTTAGGGAATTTGGCGATGTGTTTCTGAGGAGCTTCCGGTTTGCCGCCGATCGAGAGGTAGAGCTTGGGATAGATCTGTTGCATCCGGATCGCGCCAGTGTCTATTGCCCCGTATAGGATGGCGCCAAAGGAATTGGTGGAGCTTAAGGCTCAGATCCAGGAGTTATTGGATCGAGGTTTTATTAGACCAAGTGTTTCGCCGTGGGGTGCGCCGGTACTCTTTGTTAAGAAGAAAGATGGCACAATGCGGATGTGCATAGACTACCGCCAGTTGAATAAGCTGACGATTAAAAACAAGTATCCGTTGCCACGGATAGACAACTTGTTTGATCAGCTGAAGGGTGCTGCGGTATTTTCGAAGATCGACTTGAGGTCTGGGTATCACCAGTTAAAGGTTAAGGAGGCTGATATCCATAAAACAGCGTTTCGGACTCGGTATGGGCACTACGAATTTCTGGTAATGCCGTTCGGGTTGACTAACGCACCGGCAGCGTTTATGGATATGATGAATAGGGTGTTTCAGCAGTATCTAGATCAGTTCGTGGTGGTTTTCATAGACGACATCTTAGTGTACTCAAGGACAGAAGAAGAGCATGATGCTCCTTTGCGAGTGGTGCTGCAGATTTTGAGGGAAAAGCAACTCTATGCTAAGTTTAGTAAGTGCGAGTTCTGGCTTAGAGAAGTGACGTTCTTGGGTCATGTAGTGTCGGCTGAGGGGATTCGGGTAGATCCTCGTAAGATTGAGGCGCGCTTTGGATTGAAGCCGCCAGGACCGTGGTGAGAGATTCGAGTTTTCTGGGTTGGCGGATACTACCAAGGTTTGTTGAGGGTTTCGTTAATAGCAAATGTCGATGACCAAGTTGCTGAGAAAAGAAGTTCCGTTTGTTTGGACTGAGAAACAACAGGAAAGCTTCGATAAGTTAAAGAAGATTTTGACTGAGGCTCCAGTTTTAATTCAACCTGAGGCTGGTAAGGAATACACAGTTTATTGCGATGCATCACATACGGGCTTGGGTTGTGTGCTGATGCAGGAAGGTAAGGTTGTGGCTTACGCTTCTCGACAGCTGAGGCCACATGAGGTCAACTATCCGACGCACGATTTGGAGCTAGCAGCTGTGGTCTTCGCTTTGAAGATTTGGAGGCACTACTTGTACGGTGAGAGATCGATAGTCTACACAGATCATAAGAGTCTGAAGTATCTCTTGACTTAGAAGGATCTGAATTTGAGGCAGCGTAGATGGGTTGAGTTGCTTAAGGATTACGACTGTTCGATTGAATATCATCCGGGCAAGGCTAACGTGGTGGCAGACGCGTTGAGCCGTAAGGTTGTTTCGGACTTAAGAGCTTTGTTTGCCCATTTGAGCTTGTACGACGATGGGAGTATTCTGGCAGAGTTGCAGGTTAAGCCTACTTGGGTTGAGCAGATCAGAGAGAAACAGTTAGAGGACGAGGTTCTGAGTGCGCGAAGGTTACAAGTGCAGGATGGTGGTTTGGAGGGTTCTGACTTGTCTAGTGATAAGGTTCTGTGTGTTTCAAGGTAAGGCTTATATGCCTAAAGATGTTGAGTGAGGCAAAAGATTCTTCAGACGCACATATGCCTCCTTATGCTATGCACCCTGGGGGTAGCAAGATGTATAAGGATCTTAGGGAGCAGTTTTGGTGGCCTGGCTTGAAGAAAGAGGTGACCGAGTTTGTTGGGAAGTGTCTGACTTGTCAGCAGGTCAAGGCTGAGCATCAGTTGCCGTCAGGTTTGCTTCAGCCTGTGAAGATTCCTCAGTGGAAGTGGGAAAGGATAACCATGGATTTTGTCAGTGGGTTACCGCTTACGCCAAGCAAGAAGGATTCAGTTTGGGTAGTGGTGGATCGTCTGACTAAATCAGCTCACTTTATTCCGGTGAGGGTTGATTATTCACTTCAGAAGTTGGCGAAGCTGTATGTGTCAGAGATAGTGAGGTTGCATGGTGTGCCAGTTTCAATAATCTCGGATAGGGATCCCAGATTTACGTCAAGGTTCTGGAAAGCATTGCATCAGGCTCTGGGTACTCGGTTGGATTTCAGCACGGCTTTTCACCCGCAGTCTGACGGGCAGTCGGAAAGGGTTATTCAGATCTTAGAAGATATGCTGAGAGGTTGTGTTCTGGATTTCAGAGGTAGTTGGGAGGAGTTTCTGCCATTAGCTGAGTTTGCCTACAACAACAGTTAACAAGCGAGCATCAAGATGGCACCGTATGAGGCGTTGTATGGTAGGAAGTGTCGCTCACCTACGTGTTGGACGGAGTTGGGTGAACGTCAGTTGTTGGGACCAGAGTTGGTTGCTGAGACAGAAGACAAGGTTAAGTTGATTCAGACTCGGTTGAAGGAAGCTTCGGACCGGCAGAAGTCTTATACCGATCTTAAGCGAAGAGATATAGAGTTTGCTGTAGGGGATCGAGTTTTCCTGAAGGTCTCGCCGTGGAAGAAGGTGTTGAGGTTCGGAAGGAAAGGCAAGCTAAGTCCGAGGTTTATTGGGCCGTATAAGGTATTGAGACGAGTGGGACCAATAGCGTACCAGCTTGAGTTGCCAGCAGAGCTTAGTCAGATTCACGACGTTTTTCACGTTTCAATGCTTCGGCGTTATCGTTCAGATCCGTCACATGTGGTAGGAGTGGAGGAGATCGAGGTAAATCCAGACTTGACCATGGAAGAAAAACCTATGCAGATTCTAGATCGGGATGTGAAGGTTCTGCGTAGGAAGTCTGTGCCTTTGGTTGAGGTACTTTGGCGGAATCATGGCGTAGAAGAAGCTACGTGGGAACCCGAGGATATGATGAGACAAAGAATACCGCAACTCTTCGATCGTAATAATTTCGAGTCGAAATTATTTTTAAGAAGTAGAACTGTAATATCCCGGGTTAGGGGTTATTTTGTTATGGCATGTTTTGCATGTGTTTAGTGTGCTATGTTGTTGTTTGTGTAGTAGCGGGGCTTAATTGTGGGCTAGGAGTGTGCCTGAGTGGGTAGGAAAATTTTGGTTTTTGGGTGTTAAGTGAAGGAAGCTGAGGAAGCTGGGGGTTAAGAATTTTAATTGTTGTTTTGTTGCACAAAAAGTGAGTTGGCAAGGTGGCAAGCATGCGTTACTTGGGGAGCTAGGTGTGGCGTCATTTACATGGGGTGGAGGTCCGAGTTCAAGGCCGCAAAGTCCCCATTTTGGTTTCCATTTTGGACGGCATGGAGGAAGAGTTAGAGAGCAATTTGAATTCTACCATGGACTTGGTCTTCACTTTCAAATGAAAGGTGGAGAGCAACCTTAGAGAAAGACTTGGTCCACTCATTTGAAATGTGTGGATGTGAGTGCATGGGGGTTTATGGCTGAATTTTAGGGAGCTTGGAGTGTGGGAAGTGACGGCTTAGTGTGGGATAGGAGAAGGCCGAATGTACCTTGGCATTTTGGTACATTTTCGGTCAAGCTTTGGTAAGCAAACAAAGCTCTCATTTTGTCAACTTTAGCCGAATTCTCAAGTGTGTTTTTTTTTGCGTTTTCTTCCTTTTGAAACCGAAAGTCTAAGCATTGGAGTTGCTTAATCTTGCTTTGGGTTTTTTTCTCAATTTTCTTGGTAGCCGAATATCCTCCTCTTCATTTTGCTTTTCTTTTGTTCTTTTGTGAAGCCGATTTAGCCATTCTCTTGCTTTCATTTTTTTCTCTTATTTTCTCATAAGGGTAAAACTTACATTTGTTCTAAACCGAATTCTTCATCCACTTCTATTCTTCTTAATTGCCTTGCTTTAAACTTTATTCTCCAAAGCCTTGTTGCCGTGACCTCTATTTCCTTACCATTTCTACTCTTTCTCCTTTTCCATCCAAAGCCGAACATAGGAGTGTCTAACACTCAAGGCCGAATTCTTATCCTTCTTTTGTTTAAGTCTTTAGCCGATTTCTTCATCTGCTACTTTCATTTTCTTTTCTCTATACCCTTTAGCCGAAACTCTACGTATTTCCCATCTTCTTTCTTTGCACTCAAAGCCAAATACAAAAGTGTCAAGTATTTGAAGCCGAATTTCTCCCTTCTCCTTGTGGTTTATCTTGGCTGAACATTAGGTGTTGATCTCGTGTTTCTATTCTCAATCGTTGGAATAGGTAAGTAAGGGGTAAGTGATTGGTTGTTGTTAGTTCAATCCTTAGATTTTGGTTAAGTTAAAGGTGAGTGGTGATTAACTATTTGTTTATTAGGGTGCTGATTGTTGGAAGAAGAATCACTGCTTGGTTCAGGTTTGGTAGGAAACCAAATCATCTTCAAGGTAAGGGTGATTCGACAAACCCTTTTGGTCTAAATGGTGTTGGCCGAATGTTGTAGGTGCCTAACCCCTATGTTTTGGCCGATTGTAGGAGCTAGTAATCGAGGGACTTAGATCGTGTTCGTTGGGATTTTTAGACTCGTATTTACCAGGTGTGTAACTAACACACACATACTTAGTGATATTGCTATTAAACCCGCTTTTGCCTATTAAAATCATGGCGCTTTGATGGATTGATATGATACCCTTTTTGGGTAGGACCTTGGACTTGGGTAAGTCAATGTTGCTATGAGCTTACTAATGATCTATATGATACCATGAGTATGGATGTATGTGATATGGGATATAATATTAAACATGATAGCATGATATGTATGACTTGTATGATATGCATGATCACATGAGTATGGCATGATGATGGGTGAGATGAGTAGAGGGAGGATATGATGATATCCGTGTCTTTGGGACACTGTGTCTTTGGGACACCAGAGGTTTGGCACCTCCAGTGGTTTGGTACCACAGATGATAATTTGTGACTTTGGGTCACCAGAGGTTTGGCACCTCAGCGTCTTGTCCCAGTGGCTTAGTACCACGGTGGGTTGGCCCACAGTTGATTATACGAGATTGACGCCAGTGATTTGGTATCACACGATGGGTTGGCCCCATCATCGGATTTGTGACTGCGGTCACCAGTGGTTTGGTACCACATTGTGTCTTTGGGACACCAGAGGTTTGGCACCTCATTGCGACTCGTCCCTGTGGTTTGACACCACCGTGGGTTGGCCCCACTTGAGAGATACGGGATTGTCGCTAGTGATTTGGTATCACGCGATGGGTTGGCCCCATCGCGGGGATTATTCGTGACTTCGGGTCACCAGTGGTTTGGCACCACACTTATGGATATAGTGACTTTGGGTCACCAGTGGTTTGGCACCACCAGGTGGTTTGGTACCACACGGGGTAGAAAAGCGATACGGATGGTTAGGATCGGGTTGCATTAATTGTATCGCTATATATGATGTGTGTTGGCATATTGTTTTATCGGGAGCGGGATTTATGCATCGAGTCATTCGACTCACCCTCTCCTTTGACATTTCAGTGACTCGTGAGACGCGACATGGAGCCGGGATGGACTCGGGGTGCACATGCCATGCTTTAATAAAAGTTTTGCTCAGACTATTCAATTTAGCTACTTTAGCTTATCTACTTTATTTGGGTTTAATTTGGATTTGTAAAAGGCCTTTGATTTATGTTTTATGATGTTTATGTTTTAATTAGATTTTCATATGCCTTAACAAAATAATTTGGTATGAATTTTACTAAAATTTGGAAAAACAATGATTTCAAAATTATAACGCAATGTGTTTTAAACTATACCATCGGGTATCACACTATGTTTTGATATAAAGTAAACTCAAATGATTTCCAAATCAAACTCGATTTTCTATTAAGTTCAAAAAATGCTTTAAGTAATACTAAGGAACTATTGAATTCCTAATGGAATGAACTCGTTTTAACTACACATTTTGGTTAAGTTTTCAAGACTTCCGGGTTTCAAATACACCATTTAATTTCAAACTAGTTTACTCAAATTTTCTTCAAATACATCATGTTTTCACCCAGCTTTTAAGTGAAAAAAAATCTAACCACTCAAATACGTTTTCCCCGTAACATACCAGATTCGGACGTGGTGTCTTGTCCGGGTTTGGGGTGTTACATACTGGGTGTTCCATGACCATTTCCTCCATGGTTTAAACCACAAACCTTCGTTGCCTGAGGGCAATTCTTAACCAAATGAGCCTTAGACTTACATCTAAAACATTCCTGATCTCGGTTCCAACACTCGCCAACATGATACCTTCCACACTGAGCACACGAACGGTCCGGATTTTTAGTAGTTGGCATAAAAACACGAGCATAATTCTCAACCTTCAGTCTTTTCTAAAGACTCTTAGACGATTCTGACGGTCCAAGACTCTTCTTATCCCGTCCACGACGACCACGTCCCCTAGAACTCATTTTCTAACGTCGCAATTTAATCTGATTTAAGAGTTTTATACATTAGTACTTTTGTTTCACTTATTAACCGCGAACAGTTTTATGAAAAGAGATGTTTAAAAGTGGTTCTTTCGATCAAACAAAGTTCTCAGCTCAAGTTAACTATTCAGAAAGTCATGTTCACATTCATCAACCAATTATGAACTTTCGTTCATTCAGAGAAATGTTGTAGTTTTCATTGTTGTTGTTTCTCCACTACCTAGGGGTATTTTCATAAATTTGTCCTACAGGGGTATTTTCGTAATTTTTCAAAAGAAAAAGTTCCTTGGTGATTTTGTCAAAAAAGTATTTTGGAAATTTTGAATTTCCAGGGTATTTTGGAAAATTTTGAAATCTGGGGGTATTTCGGTAATTTTTCACAAATCGGGATAAATTCGTAAAATAAATCAGGGATATTTTAAAAGTTGCAAAACTTTGAGGCTTCTTTTTGAGAATTGTACTTTCCAAAACAGTGATGTTGCAAAAATTTTGGAAATTAGGGTTATTTTGGTAATTTTGTAAGTTAGGGACAATTTTGTAATTTTCCAAAATCATGGTATTTTTGATAGTTTGCAAATTGGGGTTTTTGAACACTTATAAAATAATGTAATTTTGGCAAAACTGTTGAGTAGTTTGTCATTTTGTAAATCAAGGGCATTTTGGTAATTTTACCACTAGGGGTATTTTTGTAATTTCACAAATCAGAAAAATTTTCGGAAAATTTTGTAAAGATGGTTTTCACAAATTTAAAAGAAAGTTTTAAGAGTTTTAAAACTAGGGTTTTGTGTTTTTTATAAAAACGCGGCTAGTTCCCTTTCGGGTTTTAGTCATTGTGTTTAGCCTATGACCGAGCCCTCTTGGTCAGGGTGAACCAAAGCTACGCACCAGGTAGGATTCGAGTGGAGAGGAGGTGAGTCACACGGACTGCTTAAATACCAAGCTCTTCCGGATCCAATCCTAGACATGCGCACAGGGGTTACCACACCCAAACTCAGTGACTTAGCCATAGGTTTGTTTAGTGCATTAAGTCTTATGTATTTGTGTTTGAGTAGACTAGTCCTAAGGTTCAAGTTCCTATCATGCTATTCTACGTTCCATGCCTTTTCTACCCTTCCATAATTCACATAATCACACAGATAGTTAGGGGTACTTACCCAGGTGGATCATGGGTGGAGACTTAGGTGCCATGCCGTAAAAACACGCTTATTTCATAAGATACTTTCAAAAACTCATTTGGGCTCACTTTGAAAACATTTTGGGCCTTAGCCCACAGGCCGAGAGTTTTAAAATTGGGCTCTGATACCAAACTGAAACACCCCAAACCCGGCCCACGAGCCTAGACCGGATCTGGTATGTTCCTCAAGTAAATCGGTTCAAAGTTCATTTGTTACTTAGGAAAAGCTTGTGTAAATTTTTAAAAAAATATTGTTTGGGTTGGGCTTGTACTGAAAACCAATTTATCTTACATTGAAATCCATTTATTTGAAGTGACAAAACACTTAGGTTAAAAAAAATAAATTTGTTTGATCCGTTAATCAATAACAGTTCATAAACGTAATAATTAAAAGTAAAAAGAAATAAAGAAATTCAACTTGGGCCTTATGGCCTTATTACATCAAGTAAAAACCCAAAATAAAATCTTAAAGTACTTAAATGAAATAAAATGTTCATGTTCAATAAAACTTCAAGCTGAGCATGGCCATCCCTAAGCTTCTACCGAACCCGGTCCGTTACTGATCGTCACCTAAAAAAATAGTCCCACAACGGGGTGAGTCAACAGACTCAATATGTACACGACACTAAATCATAATAGAATTAGGCATACAAGAGTTACACATTCAGAACAATGAATACAAGTTATGATGCATTCCCAAACCCAAACCTAATTGTCCATCCGCTACACACCCCCGTACCTGCCAGTCACACCGTGGGGACTATAAGTCAACCCTCCATCCGCTACACACCATCGAAGGCAGTCGTTGCAGTCGACGTGCTCATCGCCCATATAAAATTCGTGGCATAGCCACCAGATAATTGTGTCATGAGACACCACATTCAGATAATCTAACTGAAGTTACCACATTCAGATAATGTGACCGAAGTCACCACATTCAGATAATGTGACCGAAGTCACCACATTCAGATAGTGAGACCGAAGTCACCACGTTCACTTCCCCTTTCCCATGTAACCCGAATGCCCCATATTATTCATATTATGCATATCATACTTAAATTCACATTCATGTCACTTTTCACATGTTAAATATAACATATTTCGTAATCCTAGTAGAAGTAGGAAACGTGCTTGAGTACTTTGTACCTAACACGTGCACCTTAGCCATATTCTTATATTTTCATATTAAAACATATATTAAGTTAAAGCCATGAATCTATAAAGATTGGTGTAGGGTACACACCTGATTTGCTTAATGAATTCCTTGAAATCCCGGTAAAACCCGATCTATTGCTCAATTCCTACATTCGGTCAACATGATAATATTTAGCAAAGGCCTATTCGGCTAACTCCAAATCCTAGTGGGATTTGTACAATTAAAACCTACCTTGCCGATTGACCTAAGAATCAAGTCCCGAAATCCTTGCTAGACTTTTCTTGCGTTCGGCCAAGCATGGAATCACTTAAACAAATTAGTTTCAGCCTATAATAATAAGGAATAGATCTTAACCAATAATTAAGGCCTTGGCCGAATATATATAGGGACTTACCTTGAAACTCTCAAATCCCGAAATCCCTGTATACCTCTGTCGAAATCCCTATAGACTTATATATTAGATCTAATTTTCAATCATTTAATCATAAGAAATAACCTTAGATTGATTGCCTCACCTTAGATCTTTGAAAATCCCGATAGATCTATTCTTGTAGTTGACCACCACTAAATCCAGAAATCCCCCCTTACTTGGAGAAATCGATTGCACCTGAGGCTCTCACAACTTTCGGCTTTTGAAGGAATTAGAAAGAAAAGAGAGGGGAGAGTAAAGATGGAGGTTTCAGCTAGACAAAAGAAAAAGAGAAGAGAAGAGAACACTAAGGAATTTCGGCAGAGAGTAGAGAGCACTAAGAATTTCGGTAGAAAGGAGAGGAAGAAGAAAATTGATGAGTAGCCTTATATTCATCCTTTTATAGTCGAATTACTACTCAGAATCCTTTACTTGGCCACCACTCTTCTTAATTTGATAACTTTATCTCATTAATAATAATAATAATAATAATAATCCTCTTATTATCTCTTCTTTTATCCATTAAAATAAAAGGAATTACTCCACAATTATCTCTTGAGAATAATCTAAAATAATCCCATTATTTATCCTTATTAGCTGAATATTAAAGAGGATAAAACTCCTCATTTGCAAGCCTTGTGCCGTCCACCTCTGTGTTTCTGGAAGCAAAAATAAACCTTCTTTTATTTGCTTCCCTTGTGACTTGAACTCAGGCCTAACACCTTGCATGTGGCGCCATTTCCATAGGCCCTAAGTGACATCTTCAGGCCACTTTTCCAAGCCTGTTTGTGTGTCAAATTTCACATACTTTTTCTCTTAAGGCCTCCTTGACTTAATTTCCTGTTTTAAACTTTAAAACTCGACATTTCTAAGTCATTTCTAAGTTTCCAAAAATTTTCATTTGCCTCTTTAAACTTGACATTTCCTTACATTTCCAAGTTTCCAGAAATGTTCACTTTCCTCTTTTGAATCATTTCTAAATCATTTCCTTACATTTCCTTAGTTTCCAAAAATGTTCACTTTCCTCTTTTAACCCTAAAATTTCCATACATTTCCAGGTTTCCAAAAATGTTCACTTTCCTCTTTTAAACTTAACATTTCCATACATTTTCAGGTTTCCAAAAATGTTCATTTCTAACTCATTTTCATTCATTTTCGGGTTTCCAAAAATGTTCACCTTCCTTTTTTAAAACTTAACATTTCCATACATTTTCAGGTTTCCAAAAAATGTTCATTTCTAACTCATTTTCATTCATTTCCGTGTTTCCAAAAATATTCAAAATTTATTCATAACACGTAAGACATGTCATTTCGTACAATTAAACCGAAAATGCATAAGCCCTTTTCAGGATGTTACAAGCCTTGTCGAGTGACACAGAAAATTAAAAGAATTTGGGTAAAGAGCACTGCAAGGTAGTTACTTTATGAAGTGGTATAAATTTGGAACTCAAGGTAGTTAATGTTGAAGATGAACTACTAAGGAAGAGGAAAATCAACCAACAGTTGAAATTCCTACACTAGAAGATCCAAATTCTACAAAGTCTGAAGAGGTAAAATCTAAACTAGTGAATTCTGAGAAACTAACACCTCCTTCAAATGCAGATTGAATTTCTCAGAAAATTTTTCCAGTCCAAGCCAAGGTTCCAACACCTCCATATCCTGAAAGAATCAAGCAACAGAAGCAAGAGGTGTAATTCAAGAAGTTTTTGGATGTTCTAAAGTAGCTTTACATCAATATATCATTGGTAGAAACTTTAGAACAAATGACCAATTATGTCAAGTTCATGAAGGACATTCTGTCCAAGAAGAAAAGGCTTAGCGAGTTCGAGACTGTAGCATTAATAAAGGAGTGTAGTGTGTTCCTACAGAACAAGCTACCTCTGAAAATGAAAGACCTGGGAAGCTTTACTATACCTTGTAATATTAGAGAATCTTATTGTGGTAAAGCTTTATGTGATCTTGGAGCAAGCATCAACTTGATGTAAAAATCTATTTTCAATATGTTGGGAATAGGTGAAGTAAGACCAACAACTATGACACTTGAAGTGGCGGATCAATCTTTAGCATAACTAGAAGGAAAGATTGAGGATATTTTGTGTAACAACCAATTTTTGGTAAAATTAGAACTATGGTTTTGAGACCACAAATATGAAGTCAAAATAATCATTTTATTATTAAATTAAGGTTTACAGCATGATAATATGGTTTTCTGAAAATTTTGTTAAGAAAATTTATTGTTTGATTAGTTAATTTGATAAAAAGGACTAAATCGCGTAAAGTGTAAAAGTTGCATTCTATAAGCTAAAGAAGTTTAATAGCTATGGATTATTCAAGTGGAGGTCTTTATGCTATAATCAAACCATTAATAGAGGTAATGGACATTTATGTACATCATTAGTATTATTTACTTAATGTTAATTTCAAAATAACCAAATAAACTAAAATTAAAGTAAGAAAAATAAAACACTCATCTTTGTCTTCTTTATTTTAATCCGAAATTAGCTTGAACGAAGCCATTAAAATAACTTCAAGCTTCGACTAGTTATCATCCATGCATTTAAGTGTGATTTCGACCCATTTTTAATGATTTTTATGTTTTTGGGATCATTACAACTAGGTTTAGCTAGCACAGGGACCATTTTGCAAAATTGTTAAAGATTTTAGATGTTTCCGTTGACGAATACATGAGTATTTTGATGTTTAATGATAGATTATGAAGGTTTGATGATAGTTATACAAGTTTTGTTAAGTGATTTTTAGTGAAAATGCAAATTAGGGATTAAATTGTGAAATATGAAACTTTCTGGTTACAATGTGAAATAAATGAAAAATATGGGCTCCTAGGGGCCTAATTGAAATTCGGCTAGCATGGGTTTGGGTAGAATTGCATGAATTTTAAATTTTATGAAATAAGGTCTAAATTGTAAAAGTAGTGAAATACTTGAAGGCAAAAGTGTAAATGTGCTTTAATGAGTGCCTTGGACTAAATTGAATAGAGCGATAATTTAAAAAGTTAATTTTGATTGCATAATTTAAAAAGTTAATTTTGATTACATGTAGATCAAGAAAAGTAAAATTTGGTTCTAGATCGATGAAAAAACAAAGTAATCGACTAATCGACCTATTTCGCCTTTTTTTGCGTCCGAGGTAAATTCATATGTAATAAATTATGTTATAAATGTATTTTAAATGATTTGATATGGCATAAACTGTGAATACGAGACTACGGACATATTCGACAATGACTCGATGATGATTCAGCATTGAAAATCCCGATTGAACCTTAAGAATAGATTAGGATACAAATGACATGTCATTAGGGATTATGGTGATTATGTGATCCGGGTGTTGGTCCTGTACATCCTACCGGTGGCTGAGTATACCACCATGTGTTGCGGTTACTTGACAGCTTGTGTGAGTAGCACCGTGAAGCTATGTCTTGACCCATAGCTTGTATGAGCAGGCCTATTGATAGCTCGAGAGTGAGCATATATGTGGTGTGAGATTGAGATAGCATTGGCTATGTATGTGGCACTTCGGTGCGAGTTTCTTAAGTATCCGATAGTATTTCGAATGGTTCAATGGGTAAATGAAAGATGTGGTTGAGTATGAGATTGATACAAGATGGTACAGCTATGTACATGAATCGTATACGCTTAGAATTGAAAAAATTGAGAAGTTTGCATATAATCTTATGATTTAAAGATGTGAAAGGTTTGTTAGATAATATGAGCTACATATTGATATATTTGAATTGTTGATATGTGTATTTATGATTTCATTAAGTTTATTTCATACGAGCTTACTAAGCTATAAAGCTTACTTTGTTTATTTTACTATGTTTTATAGTGATTTCAAAGCTAGCTCAGATTCGGGGATCGTCGGAGACTACTTCACGCTATCCAACTATCACTTGGTACTTTTGAAATTAAGTTTTGGATCATATGGCATGTATAGGGACTTTGGATCATTCTGGTATATATGTTACTTATGAATTTAGCCATTTGAGTTGGCTTGTAAATGTTTAAAGTTTGGTTTTGTGTTAGCCATGAGAGTTGGCTTATTTTGGCAAATATGGTGTTGTATATATATATGTGTGTGTTAATGCTCCTTGGTGATGTGGTCATAATTTCTTGTTAATGGCTTGAGGAAGTTTAGCATTTAAGGTAGCTAATGGTTTGAAATTGATGTTGTATGCTTGTAGTTTTAGGCAAGATAAAATGCTTGGTTGAAATAGTGCATATAGATGCTTTGTGAATGTGAAATTGGTATGAATTGAATTGGCAAAACATGGTAATATGAGCATGTTAATTGTTTGTATTGAAATGGTGAATTATGCTTGGTTGGAGTTGATGTTAAATGCCTATTTATGCCTTGTTGGTGTGCTAATTGGGTTCGCGTGTATATATGCAAATTTGGGTGGCAAATTGGCTTGGTAAATAGCCTATTTTTGTCCACACGGGCAGAGACACGGGTGTGTGTCTCAGCCATATGTGACACATGGTTGTGTGTCCCCTGGTGTTGAATTAGAAACCAAGTTAGTATGCTCTACACGGGCTCACACACGGGCATGTGACTTGACCATGTGGCATAAGTCAGTATACCCTACAGGTTTGACACGGCCTAGCACATGGGCGTGTATGGCCATTTTTAGGGCACACGAGCATGTGTGTTGGCCGTGTGACCCAAGTCAGAGAGTTACACAGGGTTGGACACATGGTGGGACACGGCCGTGTGCTTCCATTTAGAATGTCTACACGAGCTGTGACACGGGCGTGTGTTCTCTGTTTTTGAGAAACTTTTCTAAGTGTTCAAAAAGTTTCTAAAGTTATCGATTTAGTCCCGAACAACCCTGAATGCATGTTTTGAGCATCGTAAGCTCGTATTAGGGACATTATGATAGAGTTTGAATGATAGTTGCATGAAATATGAAATTGTATGTGAAATGCATGTTTAATTGATTTATAGGTCTGGTAATGCTCCGTAACCCTATTATGGCATTGAATACGGGTGAGGGGTGTTATATTTATTGGTATCAGAGCTACAGTTTAGTCGATTCTAGAACTAACGTAGCGTGTGTGAAAGTCTAGCTATACATGTCATATATAACATGTGCTAGTGTGATGATTCCTGACAATTTAAACTATGTTTTTATATAGTAAATGGATCTCAATCGAGCTATAGCTGACGATGTCGAGAGTAATGGGCTAGCTCCCGCTCAAGGGCCAGTGCCGTTTTAATCTAGAAATGTATCGAGTAGTCATGGAGGAGAGGCTAAAGAAGCTTTTTTCCAAATGATGAACAAGTGGTTTACGGAGTTTGTTCGGACAAATCTAGTTGCTCAACAACCTCCACCCCTACCTAATCCCCAATCAGTTCCTATAGCTCCTCAAAATGTGGAACTTTTATTATTAAATAAGCCACCAATTGATAAGATTTGAAAGTACGGGCCAAAGAGTTCAGAGCTACTATTGACGATGATCCCGAAAGAGCTGAATTTTGGCCTAAAAACACTATTCGGGTATTCAATGAACTTCGCTGTAACATTCCGGTTTAGACCCTAGTTTGAAAAATGGTTTCGAGACCACAAATTTGAGTCAAAAAATATTTTAATATTATTTTCTGTCCTACTGTATGTGATTAAGCATGGGTTAAAGTTTCGTGAATTAATTTGGTTATTTATGTGCTTAATTTGAGAAAAAGGACTAAATTGCATTAAATGCAAAATTAGCATGCCATATGTTAAAAGTACTTAAGTGTCATGTCTTTATAAAGTTGGTGGCCTTATGTTATAATTAAACCAAAAACATTGTTAATGGACATTAATGGCCTTGTATATATATGTTTTATATGTTTAATTATAAGGTTAATATAGTAAATAAATTAATAAGTAATGTTATAATAAAACATTGGCATAAAATAAGCCATTATTATCATCCATATTGCCAAATTTGAAGAAAAGAAAAGAAAGAAAACTAAGTTAGGGCATTCAGCCATTTTTGAGCTTGATTCAAGGTATGTTTTGCTTCGGTTTTTGATAATTTCTACATTTTCGTAATCGTTGCTTCGAGTACTTTGAAACCCATGCTTCAATTTTGTGAATTGACGAATATTTGGAAATGTGCCATTCATGAACACATGAGTTTTGTGATGTTTGATGGTGAAATATGAAATATATGTGTTAGATTAACATGTTATGTCTTTGAAGTTTTGATTATTTTGAGTATTTTGGACTTAATTGAGAAAATAATATTTTTAGGGACTAAATTGTGAAATAAATGAAATGTATGGACTTGTATGGACTACATGAGAATTCGGTTAAGCATGGGTGTATTGAGATTTTGTGTATTTTGTTATTTTGTGAAATAGGGACTAAAATGTCAAAATGTGAAAATGTGAGAGCTAATTTGTAAATTGCCCTAAACATGTGTTTTGGATTGAATTGAATGATTTAGTGAATAAAAGGATTAAATTTGAATATGTGTAGATCAAGAACCGAAGAAAATGGACTTAGATCGTGGGAAAACGAAAGTAATTGAGTAGCCGCGTTCGTTTCCATTTATCCGAATCTAAGGTAAGTCTATATACAAATAAATGATTTACATTGATATTTATATGTTCATATGAAAACTCATAATGATGAATGTGTAAGAGATGATGAGTACATGAAATCTGAGATAGTATCGACATGGTGTCGACATTCGAAAAAGTCTCGTACGAACCTAGGAATAGGTAGGATTGCATCTGTCATGACATAGGTGTCCGATTGAGATATCGTGTAAGACATTGACATCGATATGAGACATCATGTAAGACGACGTCTAGGACGTTGGCATCGATCTGAGATTTACGTCTAAGACCATGTCTGGGACATTAGTATCGTATTGATTCGTGTAAGACCCTGTTTGGGACAGTGGCATCGATATCTGATTACATGTAAGATCACGTCTGGGACATTGACATTGTACGACCATTCTGAGTATTCTGAACTACTTATTTGATTCCTAACGATTCAACGGGCAAATCTTAGAAATGAGAGACTATATGAAAAGTATAAACGAGTCAGGTACTTTTGAAATGTACACTATGTATGTGTATGAAAGGTAAGTGTATATATATGAACTTACCAAAGTGAATATATGTATGGATTTGATGAGATATTATGTGATATATACTTGAATGTGTTATGAGCATAAGTGAAGCTTTGAGACGTGATATGTTGGCATTCTATGGATAACCAAATGAGCCAAAGAACATATTATGAAATTGCAAATGAGAAATATTAATGACATTATATCAATATAATTATATGCATTTTATGTTATATTTATTTGTATATGGTTTACTAAGCGTTTGGAAAGCTTACTTTGTGTGTGTTTACTCTATTTTACAGATTGTCAAAGCTACGAAAGGCTCAGGAATCGTCGAGGATCATCACCACACTATCAAACTCTATTTTGGTTTTCTTGAATGTGAATATAGTTAATATGGCATGTATAGGCTAGGTATTTTGGAATATGTTTGAGATATATGTAATAGCCATGTGATATAGCTAGAAAAATGGTAGAATAATGAATGAAGAGTCATGATATATGATGCTTGGTTTTGGTATGGTTCTATGGTTATAAAACGGTCAAGGTAATGGTAAGCTTATTGATGCAAAGTGAGTATATGTGTTTGGTGAATGATGAATAAGTTGAAACGGTAGGTTTGTGAATGAATCATGTTTGGAAATGCTTGTGATTAAGTTGAGTCAAATGTTGCCTAAAATGGTATGCTTGAGATGCCTTTGAATGCTTGGAAAGTTGGTTATATTGGCATGAATTGAATTGGTATGTTGTTTGTAGGGATAACCCAATGTGTGGGTGGCATTTTGGCCTTGAAAATGGCCTATAATTGCCCACACTATTGAGCACACGAGCGTGTGGCTCAACCGTGTCCCTCGTGGTTGTAATTCAAAACAAGTCAGACTCGACCACGGGCTGGACACACGGGCGTGTGACTGGCCATGTGGTGCAAGTCAGTAGCGACCACGAGTGAGGCACATGGGTGTGTCCACGGCCATGTGGACATGTTAGTATGTATGCCCTATTTTGACACGGCTTAGACACATGGGCGTGTCTGAGGCCGTGTGAGGCACAAGGCCTGCCCACACGGGCATGTGATCTCTGTATCTTTGAAAAAAATTTAAACTTCTGAGAATTTCCATATGTGTTTGGTTTAGTCCCGATCCTATTCTAAAGCATGTTTAAGGTCTCGAAGATCTATTTAAGGGACACTTTGATGTGGTTTGTTGAGTTATGTTTTGAAATGTCCGTAAAAGTTTTCGATTGTCTGGTAATGCCTCTTAGCCCTAGACCGGCGATGGTTACGAGTTAGGGGTGTTACAGTCGTGCACGCCAGATGAGTGTTTAAAATGTGCTATTTCATTGTTGAGGGACACTGCGTATCAGTGATGGAATACTCTAGTATCAGTGGTACCGAGAGAAAGAGTTACCTAGGAATTCTTTTAAACTGAGTTTCGGAAGAAATATATAAGTTAGCGGTTTCTTGATCAAAAGCACAAAGAGTTTCTAGAATTGAAACATGGCCATATGATTGTGACCGAATACGAAAGAGAATTTGTAATATTAAGCAAGTATGCTTTGGAGTATGTTTCTACTGAAGAAATCATGTGCAAACGGTTCGTTGATGGGTTGAACGAGGATATTAAATTTCTAGTAGGAATTCTAGAATTGAAAGAATTTGTTATCTTGGCTGATAAAGCTTGCAAAGCCAAGGAGCTTAGTAAAGAAAAGAGAAAAGAAAATTAAGAGGCTAGAGACTTGAGAAAAAGATTGACGAGTAAGTCATATCAATCTTCGTCAAAGAAATCTAGAGATTCGTACACTCGTCCAAATGCTTTGATCGGGCATTCGAACAAAGATCGTGGAAAACATACTCAAGTCCTAAAGCTCAAGCAACATCAGTATCGAAGGTTGGTAGTGTGAAAAAATTATAGACCTGAATGTCAATGATGCGGAAGAAGACATCCTGGTGAGTGTAGAATGAATGACCAAGCTTGTTTCAGATGTGGCTCGCAAGATCATTTCATTCGAGATTGTCTCGAAGTAGATGAGAATGATAAATTCCAGAATGCAAAATCGAGCAACAAAGTTAATAGAGGGAGGCCACCTAGAAACACGAGAAATGTGACAAGTAGTAAAGGAGCGACAAGAGACTCTACTGTGAGATCTGACGCTAGAGCACTGCTAGAGCTTATGCTATTCGCGCTCGCGAATATGCGTCTTCACTCGATGTTATCACTGGTACATTTTCTCTTTATGACACTAATGCGATTGCTTTGGTTGATCTTGGATCGACTTATTCTTATATATGTATGAATTTTGTGTTTAATAAGAGTTTTCCTGTTGAGTCTACTGAGTTTGTGATTAAAGTATCGAACCCATTTGGCAAATATGTTCTAGTTGATAAAGTTTGCAAGAACTGTCCTTTAATGACTTGAGGTTATTGTTTTCTGGCTGATTTGATGCTATTGTCATTTGATAAGTTCGATGTACTTCTAGGTATGGATTGGTTGACTCTACATGATGCTGTTGCAAATTGTAGATAAAAGATTATTGAATTGAACTGTCAGAATAGTGAAATCATTCAAATTGAATCAGATGAATCGATAGAATTGCCTATTGTGATTTCATCGATGTCAGCTCAGAGATACGTGAGAAAAGGTTGTGATGCTCACCTAGCATATGTTTTGGATACAAAAGTGTCTGAATCTAAGATTAAATCAGTACCAGTTGTTTGTGAGTTTCCGGATGTTTTCACAGAAGAGTTACCAGGGTTACCACCGATTAGAGAGGTTGAGTTTGCTATTGAATTAGTACCGAGAACATCGCCGATATCTATAGCTCCGTATATAATGACTCCGACAGAGTAGAAAGAGTTGAAAGCTCAGTTGCAAGAGTTAACCCATAGAGGTTATGCACGACCTAGTTTTTCGCCCTGGTGTGCGCCAGTGTTGTTTGTAAAGAAGAAACATAGATCAATGAGAATGTGTATTGACAATTGCCAACTCAACAAGGTTATGATAAAAAAACAAGTATCCTTTTCCGAGAATAGATGATCTGTTTGACCAGTTGAAAGGCGCAACAGTGTTTTTAAAATTGATTTGGGATCTGGATATTATCAGTTGTGAGTTAAAGATTCAGATGTGCCAAAAACTGCATTTAGAACGGGGTACGGACATTTTGAATTTCTTGTTATGCCTTTTGGAATAACTAACGCTCCTGCCATTTTTATTGATTTGATGAATCAGATTTTTAGACCGTATTTCAATAGATTTGTTGTTGTATTCATTGACGACATTCTGATTTTTTCACGAGACAAGTCTGAGCATGTCAAGCATTTGAGAATTGTGCTTCAAACCTTGAGAGGTAAGCAACTATTTGCTAAATTCAGTAAATGTGAGTTTTGGCTCCGAGAGGTGGGATTTCTGGGACACATTATTTTAGTGAAAGGTATTCGAGTTGATCCGAGCAAGATTTTCGCAGTTGCTGATTGCAAAATACCGAGAAATGTATCAGAAGTCAGAAGCTTTTTAAGGTTACTTGGTTACTATCGATGTTTTTTTAAAGGATTCTCGATGATTGCTATACCGATGAATAGATTTCTACAGAAAGATGTGAAGTTCGAGTGGTCAAAGAAATGTCAACAGGGTTTTGATTAGTTAAAAATGTTGTTAACTGAGGCACCAATGTTGGTTCAACCTGAGTCGGGTAAAGAGTTTGTAATTTTCAGCTATGCGTCATTGAACGGTCTAGGCTGTGTTTTGATACAAGAAGGAAAAGTGATAGCTTATGCCTTCAGAAAGTTAAAGCCGTATGAATAAGAATTATCCAACGCATGATTTAGAGTTGGCCACTTTTGTTTTCATATTGAAAATTTGGCGACATCATTTATATGGTGAAAAGTGTCATATCTTTACTAATCTCAAGAGTTTGAAATATAAAATGACTCAGAATGATCTAAATTTACATCAACGAAGATGGCTCGAGTTGCTAAAAGACTATGAGTTAGTGATTGATTATCATCTAGGGAAAGTGAATGTAGTCACGGATGCTATGAGTAGAAAATCATTATTTGCTTTAAGAGTGATGAATATTCAGTTAACCTTATCTGATAATGAATTGCAAGCCAAAAGAATGCAATGTGAGTCGACTAGTGATTCCAACTATTAGATCAGATCCGATGATTGCTTATTGTTTCAAGGTAGAGTTTTCAAACCGAGAGATCCAGAGCTTATACAGAAAATTTTGAATGAAGCAAGCAGTGGTTGTTTATCGGTTCGCCCGGGAAGTACTAAAATTTACAATGATTTGAAATAGTTGTATTGGTGGTCGGGTATGAAACGAGACATTTCAGAATTTGTATCGAGATGTTTGGTTTGTCAGCAAGTTAAAGCTGAACATCAGGTGCCTTCAGCATTACTACAGTCTGTAATGATACTAGAATGGAAATATAATAGAATTACGATGGATTTTGTATCGGGATTACCCCTATTTCCGAAGAAGAAAGATGCTATTTGGGTTGTTGTTGATCAACTGATGAAATCTGCACATTTCATCCCGGTACGTACTAACTATTCGCTTGATAAATTGGTTGAATTGTACATTTCTGATAACGTTAGATTAGACGGGGTGCCAGTTTCAATTATTTCGGATAGAGATCTGAGATTTAAGTCGCGATTTTGGAAGAAGTTGCAAGAAGCTCTAGGTACGAAGTTGAACTTTAGTACTGCATTCCATCCGCAAACCAACGGTCAGTCTGAGAGAGTAATTTAGTTTCTCGAAGATATGCTTCATTGTTCTGTTCTAGAATTCTGAGAAAACTGGGAGAAATATTTGTCGTTGGTTGAATTTGCATATAATAACAGTTTTCAATCCAGCATAAAGATGGCACCGTACGAAGCTTTGTATGGTCGCAAATGTCGAACTCCATTGTATTGGACTGAGGTGAGTGAGAAAAAGATTCACAAGGTTGATTTGATCTGAGAGACTGAAGAGAAAGTAAAAATAATTCGCGACAGTTTGAAAGAAGCTTCAGATCAATAGAAATCGTACGAGGATTTAAAATGAAAAGACATTGAATTTCAGATCGATGAAAAAGTATTTCTGGAAGTTTCTCTGTGGAAGAAAATCCTTTGATTTGGTCGTAAATGTAACACCCCTAACCCGTACCCATCGCCGGATTTGGGTTATGAGGCATTACTCGTCTAACCACAAGTCAACCTACTCACATTAATATTATTACAATAATTAAAGCATGATATCATGAACAATCATGTACTTTCATTTTTAGTATTAAAACATTAATAACTTATCACAACTATTATCATTTACAACACTTAAGAACAAATTTTCATTCAATTAACTAAATCACTATTCATTTGGTCATTTTGCATCTTATGGCTGAATAAGTATATTACCCCTATTCAACCTATACAAATTAAATAACTATAATAAATCAATCACATGCATACCATATCTAATTGTTCACAACAATAGCTTATCCTTTTTAAACCTCTTAACCGAATGTAAGTAACATCCAAAGAATAATATGGATTCCAAATTAAGTCAATACCATGGCCGAATATTTGCAAGTGAGCATACTTTAACTTGTTCACTAATATAACACACATAAAAAAAATTTGAAATAACTTCTAAGTTATGATTATAATGTATCCCAACATACCCAAATAATAATACCAAAATCAAGCATGACTAAGCCATATTTGAGTAAATAAATTAATATCAATTTGCATCTACTCCAGTCATGAGACATTCATTCGAAATGTATAGATAAAATACCCCTTTTAGAAATTCACGAGGCATACATACCAAAACATGCTTTTATCAAGATCGAAAATGCACAAATATATATATATCACCTCAAGCATAAACAAGTCAACCCAAGCATAGTAGTGAAGCCATATTCGCATGGCCTTTATATACATTCTGTACAAAATAAACTCCAAAGAGAAAATAGCCTATACATGCCATAGTTTCCAAATGTTTAACGTAAAAAAAAGGTACCAAAGATAGATGATAGTGTGATTGACTTTGACGATGATCCCCGAGCTCAAGCTTCGATTTCAAGATCTATAAAATAGTTAAATAAACACATACAGTAAGCTAACATAGCTTTGTAAGTTTTAAGCAATGGTCATAATATAAAACTAATCAATATACAAATTAATCAATCCAACATGATCATTAACTAATTCATAAACACAAATATGCATAACTCGTCACTATTCAACAATCACCATCTCTAATAGATCTCAAAACCGAATGTTCACATGCCATTTATTCATTTCAAAACAAGCTCACAAATAAATGATTACATCACATTTCTATAATTTCATATACAAGAATAACTTACCTCAATAGTACTAAGTTATTCAATTATCATGCATTACTTACCTACGTGTCACTTCTCGATTATCTCCATACTTTAATTTATATCCTTGAAAGGTCCGAAAATCCACACACACTGTGCAATCCATGTAACGTATCGCACACTTAGTGTCGTTACTTAAAAAAAAGAGCACACATAGTGCCATATACTAGTAATGTATCGCACACTTAGTGCCATTACTTATTTTTCCGCACACAAAGTGCCATTCGACCGATTTTGCACACACAGTGCTCGATATTTAAGCTCGCACACATAGTGCCCTTTAACTGATCTTTCCTTTATTCTTAAAAAATATATATTTATAATTCCATTCCCACTCATACATACACATATATTTGAATGTTTAACAACAACTCAATTCCCTTATCACATTCCATTACATTCGGTACACCCAATATACATATATATATATACATCCATCTATCTAAAAACATACTTCTCTCTCTCATTTCATATTCACATTTATCTACCTCTTTATTCTTACATATACTCAATTAACTCAACTAATCAACACTTATACATTTATATATAAGTACCAGCTCTACATTCGGCTAGCATATTTCTAATTCGTTCTATTCCATGTTACATTCGGCAACAAGAGATTTAACAAGCTTATTTCTATTATTCATATGCACATTAATATATATTAAAATTTCATTTCATCCAATTACTTAAAAACTTACCTCGAAAATCGACAGATTTGATTTTCCCGGCTATTCGTTCAACTTTGCTTTTCCCTGATCCAATCTCATTTCTTTTTGTTCTTGATCTAAATAATTCCAAATTAAGCTCATTAAAATATATTTTCATTCAATTTAATCCAAAAACACATAATTATATAAATTACCATTTTACCCCTGACATTAACAATTTTTACAATTTAATTCCTATTGCACAAAAACAAAATACTCAAAATTTGCACACACTCCCTTAGGGTCGAATATTCCATACTCTTATACAAACTCATACACTCCATTTATTTCACATTTTGACCCTTCAAATTTCAATTTTCACAATTTAACCCTAATTACTCAAAATCATCAAAATTTCCAATACAAAGCATGTTAATCTACAACATAACTTTAATATATAATCATCAAACATCACAAAGCACAAGTTTCCATCCATGGTCGAACATCACATATTCATTAATTTCAAAAATTCTAACATGGGTCGGATAGTATTCGAAGCAACGAACTCAAAAATGTAGAAATTAACAAAAACCGAGCTAAATTCATACCTCAATCAAGCTTGGACAAGGTCGAATATGGCTAGGCTTTTCTTTCTTTTTCCTTTCCTAACTTTTAGCTATGGCTTTAAAAGATGAAGTATGGCTCTATTTGTTTATTTCAAATAACATATATATCATCATTTTATTTAATTACCTATTTAGCCTTTATTGAAACATAACTAAATATTATAACTTAAGGATAATCTTGTCCATGGCCAGCCACTAACTATTAATTTGGGCTATTTTCTCTTTTAATGATTCTAATTAAAAAGACATCCACAATTTGGTCCTAATACATTAAACCATCAAGTTTTACTTTACGCGATTAAGCCCATTTTAATAATTCAACACTCAAACAATAAAATTAAATCACGAAAATTTCACACATAGCAATTCACACATAAAAAACTCAAAAAATAATATTTTAAAAATTTTTTAACTCAGATTCGTGGTCCCGAAACCACCGTTCAATTAAGGCTAAAATCAGGCTGTTACAGTAAAGGTAAACTAAGTCCGCGATTCATCTGGCCGTACAAAATCATTGAAAGAATAGGGCCAGTGGCGTATCAGCTAGCTTTAACATCAAGATTAGAAAATATCCACAATGTGTTTCATATGTCTATGTTGCGCCGATATAGATCAGATCCATCACATGTAATTTCTCCGTCAGATATTGAGATTCAACCTGATATGACATACAATGAAGAATCGATCAAAATTCTGGTCGAAAGATTAAAGAATTGAGAAATAAATACAGATCTTTAGTAAAGGTTTTGTGGAAACAGCATGGTGTTGAAGAAGCTATGTGGGAGCCCGAGGAAGCTATGAGAAAACAGTACCCTAACCTCTTTTCTGGTAAGATTTTTGGGGAAAAAATCCCTAAGGGGGAGAGTTGTAACAACCCGTTTTCGGTCAAATCGGAACAGTGGTTTCAAGACCAAAATCCCTAAGTCAAAATAATTATTTTATTATTAAATTAAGGTCTACAGCATGATAATATATTTGTGTGAAGATTTCGTTAAGAAATTTTATTGTTTGATTAGTCAATTTGATAAAAAAGGACTAAATCGCATAAAGTGTAAAAGTTGCGTTCTATAAGCTAAAGGTGTCTAATAGCTATGGATTATTAAAGTAGAGGTCCTTATGCTGTAATGAAACCATTAATAGAGGTAATGGAAATTTATGGACATCATTAGTATTATTTACTTAAGGTTAATTTAGTAAATAACCAAATAAACTAAAATTAAAGTAAGAAAAATAAAACACTCATCTTGCCTTCTTTATTTTCAACTGAAATTAGCCAGAAGGAAGCCATTAAAATAGCTTCAAGGTTCGACTAGTTATCATCCATGCATGTAAGTGGGATTTCGACCCATTTTTAATGATTTCCATGTTTTTGTCATCGTTGCAACTAGGTCTAGCTAGCCTAGGGACTATTTTCCAAAGCTGTTAAAGATTTTAGATGTTTCCATTGATGAATACATGAGTATTTTTATGTTTAATGATAGATTATGAATGTTTGGTGATTGTTATACAAGTTTTGTTAAGTGATTTTTAGTGAAAATGCAAATTAGGGATTAACTTGTGACATGTGGAAACTTTGTGGTTACAATATGAAATAAATGAAAAATATGCGCTCCTAGGGACCTAATTGAAATTTGACTAGCATGGGTTTGGGTGGAATTGCATGAATTTGAAATTTTATGACATAAGGACTAAATTGTAAAAGTAGTGAAATACTTGGGGCAAAAGTGTAAATATGCTTTAATGAGTGTTTTGGACTAAATTGAATAGAGAGATAATTAAAAAATTTAATTTTGATTACATATAGATCAAGAAAAGTGAAATTTGGATCTAGATCGGGGGAAAAACAAAGTAATCGACTAATCGATCTATTTCACTGTTTTTTACGTCCGAAGTTCAAATGTAATAAATTACGTTATAAATGTATTTTAAATGCTTTGATATGGCATAAACTGTGAATATGAGACTATGGACATATTCGACAATGATTCAATGATGATTTGGCATTGGAAATCCTGATTGAACCTTAGGAATATATTAAGATACGAATGAGATGTCACTAAGGCTTATTGTGATTATGTGATCCGGGTGCTGGTCCTATACGTCCTACCGGTGGCTGAGTATATCAGCATGTGTTGCGGTTACTTGACAGCTTGTGTGAGCAGCACCGTGTGGCTACGTCTTGACCCACAGCTTGTGTGAACAGGCCCATTGATAGCTCAAGAGTGAGCATATATGTGATATGAGATTGAGATAGCATTGGCTATGTATGTGGCACTTCGGTGCGGGTTTCCCAAGTATCTGATAGTATTCTGAATGGTTCAATGGGTAAATGAAAGATGTGGTTGAGTATGAGATTGATACGAGATGGTACAGGTATGTACATGAACCATACAAGCTTTGAATTGAAGAAATTCAGAAGTATGCATATAATCTTATGATTTAAAGATGTGAAAGGTTTGTTAGATAGTATGAGCTACATACTGATATATTTGAATTGCTGAATTGTGTATTTATGATTTCATTGAGTTTATTTCATACGAGCTTACTAAGCTATAAAGCTTACTTTGTTTTTTTTTTTACTGTGTTTTATAGTGATTTCAAAACTAGCTCAGTTCGGGGATCATCGGAGACTATGTCACACTATCCAACTATCACTTGGTACTTTTGAAATTAATTTTTGGATCATATGGCATGTATAGGGACTTTGGGTTATTTGGTATATATGTTGCTTATGAATTTAGCCATTTGAGTTGGCTTGTACATGTTTAAAGTTTGGTTTTGTGTATAGCCATGAGAGTTGGCTTATTTTGGCAAATATGGTGTTGTATATATATGTGTGTGTGTGTGTGTGTATGTTAATGCTCCTTGGTGATGTGGTCATAATTGCTTGTGAATGGCTTGAGGAAGTTTAGAATTTAAGGTAGCTAATGGTTTGAAATTGTTGTTGTATGCTTGTGGTTTTAGGCAAGGTAAAATGCTTGGTTGAAATAGTGCATATAGATGCTTTGTGAATGTGAAATTGGTATGAATTGAATTGGCAAAACATGGTAATATGAGCATGCTAATTTTTGGTATTGAAATGCTGAATTATGCTTGGTTGGAGTTGATGTTAAATGCCTATTTATGCCTTGTTGGTGTGGATATATGCAAATTTGGGTGGCAAATTGGCTTGGTAAATAGCCTACTTTTATCCACACAGGAAGAGACACGGGCGTGTGTCTCAGCCGTGTGTGACACACGGTCATGTACACGGCCGTGTGTCCCCTAGTGTTGAATTAGAAACCAAGTCAATATGCTCCACACTACCTGACACACCGGCGTGTGACTTGGCCGTGTGGCATAAGTCAGTATACCCTACAGGTTTGACACAGCCTCGCACATGAGCGTGTATGGCCATTTTTAGGGCACACGGGCGTGTGTGTTGGCCATATGACCCAAGTCAAAGAGTTACACTGGGTTGACACGGGCTGGGACACGGCCATGTGCTTCCATTTAGAATGTCCACATGGCCTATGACACGGGCATGTCTTTGGGAGTGTGAAATACACGGCCAGGCCACACAGGCGTGTGTCCCCTGTTTTTGAGAAAATTTTCTAAGTGTTCAAAAAGTTTCTAAAGTTATCGGTTTAGTCGTGAACAACCCTGGATGCATGTTTTGAGCACCATAAGCTCGTATTAGGGACATTCTGATAGAGTTTGAATGATAGTTGCATGAAATATGAAAATATATGTGAAATGAATGTTTAATTGATTTATAAGTCCGGTAATGCTCTGTAACCCTATTATGGCGTTGAATACGAGTGAAGGGTGTTACATTATGGTATGTGGAGATAAGTTTATTTTTCTTACTAATTTTATTGTCTTAGACTTTGAAGCAGATAAGGAAGTGTTGATCATCCTAAGGAGACCTTTCCTAGCCACAGTAAGAACATTAATAGACGTGCAAAAAGATGAACTCACCATGAAAGATCAAAATGACCAGGTAACATGTAATGTTCTTAAAGCAATGAAATTTCTCGACCCAACAGAGAAATTTTTAGTTATGGAGGAGCTTAAAACCTTAGTTTCTATGGAATGGGAGAATAAATTTGTAGAAGACCCATTGAAAGATGAATAAGGTAATGAAAGTATGCCTTTGATGAAAGCTAATCTGAAAGACTATGTTCAACCAGTACGATTTGAACCATTAGAGCTGAAAGCTCAGGAATTCACAAAACCAATGTTGTAAGTCGAGGAACCACCCAAACTTAGGGTACTTTTCCTGTGATTGCTTCAACAGAACTAACAGAACACCAAGAGGAGCAGCTAATCATAAGCTTAAAGAAATTTAAAAAGGTGATTGGTGGGACCGTATTTGATATTCGAGGAATAAGCTTGTCCTTTTGTATGCACAAGATTATCTTAGAGGAGGGAAAGCAAGCTAGAATTGATGGGCAAAGGAGACTCAATCCAATAATGAAGGAGGTGGTTTGAAAGGAAGTTATCAAATGGTGTAAGTCCGATACAGTGTGTACCAAAGAAAGGTGGAATAACAATTGTTGAGAATGAACGTAATGAGTTAATCCTGACGAGGACGATCATGGGTTGGAGAATATGTATAAATTATAGAAAATTGAACAAGGCCACTCGTAAGGATCATTTTCCGCTACCTGTTATAGATTAAATGTTGGACCAACTGGCAGGTAACGAATATTATTGTTTCTTAGATGGATATTCGGGATATAACCAAATAGTTGTAGCCCCGAAAGACCAACACAAAATGACTTTCACTTGCTCGTACTGTACATTTGCTTTTAGGCGAATGCCTTTCGGTTTATGTAATGCACTTGACACATTTCAACGATACATGTTGGCAATATTTACTGTTATGGTTGAAAATTTTGTTGAGGTATTCATGGATTTTTTTGTTTTGTTTTTGGTAACACTTATGATGTTTTTTTGAGTAATTTGGCTAAGGTACTGAAGAGATGTGAGGAGACAAATCTTCTTCTTAACTGGGAGAATTTCCATTTTATGGTTAAGAAATGGATTGTCTTAGGACACAAAATTTCCATAAAAAGGAATCGAAGTTGACAAAGCAAATGTGGAGGTAATTGAAAAGTTACCACATCCAATCATTGTGAAAGGAGTTAGAAGTTTTTTAAGCCATGCCTTTTTTTATCGAAGGTTTATCAAAGATTTTTCAAAAATTTCCAATCCTTTGTGTATGCTATAAGAGAAAGACATCAATTTTGAGTTCAAAAAATAACGCTTAGAAGCATTTGAGGATTTAAAAAATTGGTTAATCTCAGCCCCAATAATAATTACACCAGATTTGAACTTTTCTTTTGAGTTGATGTGTGACGGAAGTGATTTTGCTGTAGGAGTTGTGATGGGGCGAAGAAGAAACAAAGTGTTTCATCTGATCTTCAATGCAAGCAGAACTTTGACAGGAGCGCAACGTAATTACACGGTGAAAGAGAACTCTTTCTCATACCTTTCAGTTTTGACAAGTTCCATTCATATCTTATAGGTACAAAAGTCACACTGTTTACTGATCATATAACCATCAAATATTTCCTCTCAAAGAAAGACGCTAAACCGAGGTTGATTTGGTGGATACTTTTATTTCAAGAATTTGACCTTGAAATCCAAGATAGAAAAAGAGTTGAAAATCAGGTAGTTGACCATCTGTCAAGGTTGGAACAAAATAAGGTAACTCACTCACTTGTTCCAATTAATTAAAATTTTCTAGATGAGTGTATTTTCGAGGTAAATCAAATCCATGAAACTCCTTGGTTTGTTGATTCTGAAAATTATTTAGCATGTGGAATAATGCCTCTTGGAATGACATACCGATAAAGGAAGAAATTCCTTAACAATAGTCGGTATTATTTCTGGGAGGAGTCGTTTTTGTTTAAACAATGTGTAGATAATATAACCTGGTGGTTCTCGTATTATAGTAAAGATCTTACAAGATGGATTTTTCTATCCTACAGTGTTTAAAGATGCATACGTATACGTGAAAAATTGCGATAGATGCCAAAGGACTGGGAACATATCAAGAACGAACGAGATGCCCTTTACAACCATTTTAGAGGTAGAATTATTTGACGATTGGGGCATTGATTTTTTAGGCTCATTTCCTTCTCATGGTAATAGGTACATCCTAGTGGTGGTTGAATATGTATCTAAGTGGGTGAAAGTCGAGGCATACCCAACAAACGATGCTAAGGTAGAAATGAAATTCCTACATAAGCATTTGTTTACACGGTTTGGGACTCTGAGAGCTATAATTAGCATTGAAGGATTTCACTTTGTAAACAAATGGCTTAAATGGTTGCTTGAAAAGTATGATGTGAAACACAAAATTGCCATTGCCTATCATCCACAGTCAAATTGGCAAGTTGAACAGGTAAACCGTGAGACCAAAGGAATCCTTCAAAAGGTGGTTTGACCTAACTGAAGAGATTGGTCCTGAAGGCTCGACGATGCTCTATGTTCTTATCGAACAACTTTTAAAACAAGGTTAGGAATGAATCCTTATCAGTTAGTCCTTGGAAAGACATGTCATTTGCTGCTTAAGTTGGAAAAATAAAGCTCGTTGGGCCTTGAAATAATTAAATCTACATCTAAAGAAAGCGGTGAGAGAAGAATGTGATAGCTTGACGAGTTGGAGGAGTTAAGGTTGTTTTCATACAAGAATGACAAGATGTACAAAGAAAAGATTAAGAGATGACATGAAAAATGTCTACAACCTCGGGAATTCATAGAAGGTCAAGAAGTTTTGTTGTTCGATTCAAGGCTAATATTATTTCATGGAAACCTAAAATCTCGATGGAAAGGACCATACACCATTCACAAAGTCTATCCATATAGAGTAGTGGAATTACAAGAAAAAAAGGGAGGTACATTTAAATTTAACAGTTATCGTCTCAATCACTTTTGGAATAATAATGTTGAGCGAGCTGAAACCGCACTCAACTTAATGGGCCTTTAATTTTTATTTTTAATAAATGGCACAATTAGAAAAAAAATTCTTGAATTAGTTCATTAAATTAATTCTGTCTAAGGAGATTGGAACTTAAGCGGGACCATTTGTGACCCTTCTAACCTTTCTTGAGAATTTATTTTGATGTAATTTTTCAAGAAGAAATTTTCTAAGTAGCCCAAAAGGAATTTTTCATTTTTTCAATTTTAATTTTTATTTCATTATTTTATGTTCAATAAGAGGGTCAAGTAGACCCAAGTACAAACCGATTTATTTTTTAGTTTAGTTTAAATTTTCAAGTATATGAAATAATTGCAGTTTGGACTTAAGGCCCCAAATAGTGAAGAGTAGGAAAATACCCATTTATTGTCATTCATAGGTCCCTCCAAAACCCTAAATTTGCAGTCACTTTTATTTCCCACTATACCTTTTCACCCAAGTCATTATTTTAGCTAAAAGTTTGCCCTAATCTACTACTATATAAACCTATTATGTAACATCCTAAAATTGGGCCTAGTAGTATTGAGCCCAATGGGCTTAGGCGTAGTAGCATTTAAAATTTTTGAGAACGGCATTAATGCAAGTTAGACTTATTAGATAAGTGATTTTGGAAGGTTAGAGGGCTTTTATGAAGTCCCGGGATCAAATATTGGCTTTGGGGAAATTTTGGTTTTAGGTGGAAAAAACCCTGGAAGTTGGCAGGTAGGCCTTAAGAATAAAAAGTGGAGGAAAATAACACAAGTGGAGTGTGTGGTATAGTGGCAAAGTGATGCCACATAAGAGGCAAGGGGGTGACGCCACAAGGAAGGAAGGAGGTCCAAGGTTCAAGTCTTGGCTTTTGCATTTTGGTTTCTTTTTACTTGGATCTTAGAATTTGGGCCATAGTTTATATTTAGTTGCGCATGGTTTAAGACACAAGAGGAGCTTGTGGCCAAGTGGTTAGCGGCGTGGATTATGTTGCAAGGGAGCCTGGGTTCAAATCTCATGAGAAGCAAAGGAGTATTTATTTTTTGGATTGGACAGCAAGAGTTTCAGTTGGATTTAAACTCTACTGACGAAGGGATCCCACTTCGAAAAGACACAAAGAATGAAGGTGAAGAGCTAGCTATATAAAGAGCATTCCAGGAGGGGAGTTAACACACCTTGGAGGCTGTTTGGGCACAGGAGTGGTCGGAGCGCGGCTTAACACCAGAGTCCTATCAGGTGTGTACTTCTCTACTCTAGCTGTAGAGCGGCAAATGCCAAAATGCCGATCACATGGCATTAGTAGCCACACGAGCGTGCGAGCGTACGTGTGGGGCTTCGACGCGATAGTTGAGGCCACTAGTAGTATTCTTGTGGGTTGGGGCTGCTTGGGCCACGATGGGCCGAAGTGGGCCCAATGGGCCTGTGGGCCCATATGAGTAAATTGTATGATTGTTTAGTATATGTTAAACTAGACTAGGTGGAACTTATATACGTGGCTAGATTTGTGCTAGGTGGGCCACACGAACGTGTGGGCCTGGATTTGCCGAAATCGAGTTTTAGGCCCAATCGTCCGGTACGATCGAAAATGGTAGCTGAGTCGCTAGTGGCGACATTAGGCCTTCGGAAAGGCCATTGCAGGTGCGAATTTATGAAAATACCCTTGGTGGGTAAATTACGAAAATACCCTTGGTAGGTAAAATTACAGTTATACCCTTAGAGGTTGATTAGCTCGATTCTGTTGTATATTATTAATCTAATTATGATGGTAATTCGTTTCATACGTTATCTGATATATGATCTACATACATGTTATACTGCATACACGAATCATTATATTATGCTGCATGTGCATGGGGTTCGGGATATGATTATTGAAGGACAGGGTGTACATATTTATGTACGTGGTCTGATGTTAGCCTTGAGCTACATCGGTGCTTGATGTTCGCTATGTGCCACATCGTGGACGGATGATAGCTTTGTGCATCATTGTGGATTGAGGATGGCCTTGAGTCACCTTGTGGATACAGATATGCGGGGTCACTTAGGTGATCGGTGGCTATGCCACGACCTTGGGCAACAGGTCTGCCAAGGAGGCGTGTAGCGGTTGGAGGGTCGATTTAGTAATCCCCTGGTGTGAGGCAGGTACGGGGGTGTGTAGCGGATGGACACTAGGTTGGGTTGGGATTCATTTTTGCATAATCATGTGTGGTATGTGGATTTGTGTAGATATGGGCCAAGCCTATTTGTGGAATCGTGTGGATTAATTGCATTGCACTCATTCTTGATAGGCCATGCCATTGGGCTAATATATTACTGTGGGCTTGGGCCCAGTTATCGTGGCGAGGGGAATTACACACTGAGTTTCGATGACTCACCCCCTCTTTTTAAATGTTTTAGTTAATCATTAGATCGTGGACTTGGGAGCCGAGGTAGACTTGTGGTGGCCCTGCAATGTTTTCTCGTAAACTCGTTTATTTTGATATGTAATAAGGCCTTTGGTATTTTATTTGGTTTTATCTTTCAATTTGGTTGCTGTGTATTATTTAATGTTCAATATGGGATTTTCCTGAAATGATAATAAACCGTTTTTATTCAAAATTACTTAAACTCGATTTTCACAACAAATACAATTTTATTCAAATTAATAACAACTTTGTAAAATGGGCATTGAATGAATCGGCTTTTATAAACAAACCACAAAACGCGGAGTTTCAAAAAGAATACGAACTTTTTAACGAACGCACAGTTTTTAGACATTCCTTTCATGTGACATGCCAGATTCAGTCGTAACGTCTAGGCCGGGTTTGGGGTGTTACATATTACCACCATCATATTTTCCACAACACCTAAACAAATTAACCTTCACCTTAAACCTACATTCTTTTCTTTGTTTTTGTTGTCGACTTCAAATCCTAAAAACTCCTTCCCAATTTTCTTCCATGGCGTATAACCCTACTATCGTTACCGTAAACCTTTCGTTGTAGCAACCTTTTTTTATCGTCGTAACTTCATCATCACCACAATCTCCTTATCGCCGCAACCTTCACATTAAAAAATCTAAAACATTACTTTTCTTTCGAGAAAAGTTATCATGCCTCGAAAGAGAACTAGATCTTCAAAGACTTCTGTTGAAAAATCAAATTGTGATTCAAGATGATGAAGCAAGGAAAAGATTTGATTCCATCTTTAAAAATCAAATGATGCCAGAAAAAAAGTTTCAATTTGGAGAGCAATGACAAGATGATTGTGCCTTTGCCAATTCGAAAATCAATTGATGCCTTGAATTGGAATCAATTTTGTGATGCATGATCACTGCCTAAAATGGAATTAGTGCGAGATTTCTATGCCAATTTAATTGTGCCATATGTTTCTGAGGTTTTTGTTCATAAAAAGATGGTTCCCCTTAATTCTAAATACGTTAATGATTTGTTTAACTTACCTAATGTTGAAGAAGATGAGTACTCTACCATGATGACAAATATCAATTGGGATTTTCTTAAACAAGTACTTAATATCGTTATAAATTTGGGATCCCAATGGATTATAAGAAAGTATGACAATCATTCTTGCTGAAGGGAGTACTTAAAACAAGTGGCTAAGGTATGGTTCTACTTTGCTCGGTATAGCTTCATGCCTATCTCACATAGTTCCACCATCTCGATGGAATGAATGCTTTTGCTATATGCAATTATGACTGAAAGGTCTATCAATGTTGGGAAAATTATTCTCAAAGAAATATAAGATTGAGCTAGGAAAGCGGCAGGAAGTGCCTACTTTCAAGCATTGATTACATCATTTTTTTGAGGGCCCAAGTTAAATCAAAAGCACACCTGAAGGTCCATTATGTTCAAGGTTGCATAACAAGGCATTATCCTGAAAGGTTTGTGGAGAACGTTGAATAGATTAACTAGATCGAACCGAATGAACAAGAATTCAATGAGTCGTCAACCAAATCTAAACCAAAAGCTAACTCAGTAAATGAAATAGAAGAAGCAAAATTTGAAGAGGAACCAAACAACTCTGAACTAAGAGTAGAGCCAAATGTTGTCAAACCAGTTGAGCTAAGTTGTAACAGCCCGATTTTCAGTGGTGACGGAATAGTGGTTTTTGGATCACAAATTTCCATTGTGTTGGCTCATAATTATTATTTTTAGAATATTTATAGAGTTATTAAAGTCGTATTAAAATTTGGTTTGAAAATATTAACGTTTAGATAGTTAATTAAATAAAAAGGGACTAAATTGTAAAAGGTGCAAAACTTACAAATTAAAGCAAATAGGTGATGAGATGATTTAATTAATAAATTGGAAGGCTTAAGTGATAATTAAGCCATAAATAATGAGTGGGACGACAATTAGAGTTTAAAATGAAAGAAAATTTAGTGATAATGGCATAATTGTAAATCTGTTGAAATTAAAACAAAATTAAAAGAAGAAAAAGGGACTTTCTCTTCATGTTTCTAATTTTCATTTTTGAAACACCATGGGAGCTTAACTTGGAGGTTCAACCACTTTATACTATTGCATGTGATTCTATTTGGTTCGATTTTTTTGTAATTTTATGTTTTTAATATCATTGGAACTAGGTCCAGCTAGTATGTACCTTCGTTTTTTATTCTTTTAAAAATTTTGGAAGCTTTCATTGTTGAATATTTGATGTTTTTGATGAATATCATGTATTTGGAACTTTGATTATGTTATTTGATGAATTTGTAAAAAGATTTTGTTATAATTTGATTTTTAGGATTAAATTGTGAAAAATGTCAAAATATTAGGGTTGGATAATGAATTTGATGTTTATTAGGGGCTTTTGGAGGGCCTATTATATTTGGATAAAATATTGATTTGAGAAAAATGGTTAATTTGATGAATTTCGGGTTAAGGGACTAAATTACAAAAATGGCAAAAGTTTGGGTTAATTGTGTTTTGAAAAATAAAAGGGTATTAATTGTAAAATAGTTTGGAATTGAAATATATGCTAATAAATGAAGGATTTTACATTTTAGATCAAAATATTATAGATACTCGTGGAAAAAGAAAAATAGCGGAATAGTCCTTAAATCTATGCAACGACTACAATTCAATCCTGGTAAGTTTGTACGATTAAATTTAACATTTGTATTAATTGGTGATTCGTATTATATATGTTCTATTTTTGGAAATAAATTATTGTTTGAATTATAATATTGAATTGGATATTCAGTTTGAATTGAACGCGGGATTTGAGTACGTTCGTGTTTTGGTGTATGATGGGGGTTTGGAGTGGAGATGGCATAGGAGGGAGATATCGGCATATTACCCAAGTAAACCGGGGTTCAGCATTTGTTGCAAACTCTCATGTTTTACCTTCTTTTTGGCATGATTTGGGTGGATCGACTCTTACGAGCTTTTGGTTAGCTCTCATGAGCTTCTGTTAAGCTCTTATGAGCTTCTATTGGCGTGCTCTAGTGGACTAGCTCTATGAGCTTCTGTTGAAGATGAACTCTTACCTGTAAGTCATTCTTCAAATGGAAAATCTCGGTAAGGTAATTTTTTTTTAATGAATTTAAAAGATTTGTTATTTATTTCATATTGATCTGAATATGGATGTATTTTTCGATTGAAGTTGTGAATGATAGGGAGTTTTCTTGGATGATTATTATTGTTTGAATTATTATAGTTAGTATGGTAAGATTTATCGTTTAACTCATCAAACTTACTAAACTTCATTAAGCTTACTTGTGTTGTTTAGTGTCATTGTAGAATCTCAGAAGGTTGGATGATCGGATTGGCACTCAAGTCATACTATCCAACTTATCTCGGTTGTTTTTGAAACATTTAATTCAAATTTTATGGCATGTATAGGCTTTTGTGCAGTTTTGGTTAATGTTTGGCTTATATAAATGTTATGAATGATATTTTGTGCTAATAACCAACTTGCACATTGTATGTGAATGAAGTATAGCTGTTATGCTAGTATGTGTGAAATATATGTGTTTGAAATGTTGTAATTGTCGTAATTTGGTTAGGTATATTGAATAGGTATTTCTTGAATGATTTGATGAATTGAATTTATGTTTATTTTGTTGTGGAATTGTATATACTTGTGGTACCAATGAGGGTACATTGGTTAGGCACATGTTAGGTTGGTTTTGATGTGTTTTTGACCCAAGTAATGTCATTTTGAATTGGTGTTTTGGTTGGTACTTGAGTTTCTTAAGGTCTAAGTAAACTTGAAATGGTAAACTTGTGTTTTAAGGTTCATTTTGAGGCCACACGGCCTAAGACAAGGGTGTGTGTCTTAGCCGTGTGTCCCCTGTAGGTTCAATGCATACAAGTCAGGCAGTTACATGGCCTAGCACATGGCCTGGCACACGGGTGTGTGAGGTCATTTCGAGGGGTACAAGGCATGGCACACGGGCGTGTGGCTTGGACGTGTGACCCAAGTCAGTGAGTTACACGGGCATGGACACAGGCTGGGACACGGTCGTGTGTCCCTATTTTGAATGTCCACATGGCCTGAGACACGGGCGTGTGTCTTTGCCATGTGAGTCACACGGCTTGGCCACACGGTCGTGTGACCCCTGCAGTTTAAATTTTTCAACTTTTTCCTAAAAATTTCTGAATGTTTTCAATTTAGTCCCAGATTGTTTCTATAGTATTTTTAGGGCCTCGAGGCCTCGATTAAGGGACATTATGAATGTATATGAATGGAATTTGATTATGTTTGCAGTAATGTATGATTTGAATGGTTTACTATTCTGTTTGTCCCAGAATGCTCAAGAACCCTATTCGCGCACGATATCTTTGTTTGGGGTGTTACATAAGTGTTAATCCTGAGTTGACCATTCCAATGCCCACTTCTTCAAACACTACGAATAAGTCAAAATTTTGAACTATGATGGATATGTGGAAATTTATGCATAAACAACAAAAGGTTTATTGGAAATATGCAAAAATTAGAGTAAAATAAATATATTTCTACTCAGATATTGAGATGTATTGTTGAGCATAAGCTTCAAACTAAGTTTGAGGGTGTTAAAACCCATTATTAGGAAGATTGTACCCCAAAAAGATCCAAGAAAAATTTAAGGTTAAGATGATTTAGCCTAAAAAAACAACTTTTCTTTATCCCTGCCTTGATCCTAGCCCCATTACAACCTTATAAAAGACATATTGATTTTGATAATTATGTCAACTACATTAGTGGAGAGAAATTACTAGGTCAAACATATGAAAACCAATAATTAAACCTTATGATTTTTTTGCCTAATTGGATAAGGAATATTTTTTGAGTGGTGAATTTTATATACGACTTTGGAATGCATGCAAATTCTGACTTAGGATAGCATCTTCTTGTACTTAAAATAAAATTCCGGAGTAATATATGTATGTGAGCAATTTATTAGCAAAAAGAGACTGTGAGCATAAATTTATTGTTGCATGTTTATATGAAAACTTGATTCTTTGTAAATATTATGCAAGATTGCCCTAAATTTTGCTTTGTATGAAACATTATTCGAGAGGAGTAATGGATTAAGTTTGGGGGTGTGTAAACTCTAAATTATATAGATTTTTATAGTTGTTTATATCACCTTTTTACTTAGAATTTATGTTAAACCCGAGTATTTGGATATTTAATTGGATAATTTTTTTTTCATTTTGAGACAATTGGCATAATTTTAGTATAGTATGAAATTTTATGAATTTATGTATTTAATTTTGCATAATTTAACTATCTTATGTTACATAGTAATTTTTGTGCTTTAATTGTTGTAGTGGGACCATTGAATTAACCATTGTGGGAGCTAATTAATATCACACAAATTAATTTTTACTCCATGTGGACGAGAAGCTCATTAAATTGGACCTACAAATCCAATTCAACCAAATTTTAAATGTCATATCCTAAAAATGGGGTTAAAGAATCAAGTTTTGTAAGTGAGTTAGTGGTTACTATTGGGCTTTTAAGTATTTCCATGCATTTCGGAAACAAGAATGAACTTGTTGGTTCAGTAGTTAAGCTTATGTATACTCTTTGGTCTTGTGTTCGAATCCTTGCTTATGCAAAGGAGAATATTATTTTTGTTAATTCTCCAAAGTGCAGTCCAATTAGATGAGATTAATTCAATTTACAAATCTAGAGTCTGATAAGTGGTTAGTTTGGGATTTAGTGGGATTTTAATTTTAGAAAAAATAACCCCCAAAATCCTTTCACGTTTCCCTCACTCTCTCTCACGTCAGTCACTCTTTCTCTTCCAATTTCATATTTTTACTCTTTTTGCCATTGTATTTTCCTTTTCCGACAATCTTCCTTATTCTTTGATTTATCTTATTTGTTTTATAGTTACTTTACTCGAAGCTCTTATAATCTTGTGTCGTCTCTCTAGTCTCATTTGTTCGTCCATATTTTCACTCAACAAGAAGCAAGTAAGTGTTGTCTTTGGGTGTCTTTTAGATCAATTTTCTTTCATTCCTTTTACACTGTATGGTCAATTTCCTTATAGGTTTAGTATGTTTGTGTAATCAAGTTTCAGATCATTTTTCTACAGGTGATTTGGTCGATACTTAGAGCTTTGGAAGCTTGTTTCATATGTGTTTCTTGAACACTCTTAATTAGGGGTTATTTTTTGGTTAGTTTTCGTGATTTGCAACAAGATTTTGGATGGTTTTTGAACCACACAGGCGTATGCCGCACATAGGCAATTCATACGATCGTGTGCTGATTTAGAAATTAGGTTAATTCTCTTGTCACACGACCTGGGGTGAGTCACACGGGCTGGCTGCAATACCCTAAACCCGACCTAGAAGTTTAAGCCAAATCTGGAAAAGTTACACCAACATATTGAAAGTTGATTTCAGCAAGTGTTCGGAAACCATTCAAAACTTTACTTGATTTGTAATGAAAATCTTTTTGGAGTTTTAACTTTGAAAATAAGAAATCCCTTTTAGTCGATTTAAGCGATTTTGTAGTTTCGTGTTTGGAATTGTCAGATACTAACGACTTTAACAAAAAGCATGGCAGGTTCAAAAATAGATTACAAACCCCAAAGATCAAATCATAGTTACATCAGTGCAAAAATATTCCAAGCTCCCATATGTCGTCCGAACCTTAGTCAAATGTCCCCCTGAACAGATAAAGGTGAGACGAAGGGTAAGCTACCAAGCACAGCGTATAGCCAAACTTAATTACAAATAAACAAATCATAACATACAAATCATAGTGACGCTGAGAATTTAGTAACACTTATACCTAGTATGAAACAGGTCTAGAGTATCACTGAGATTTCAACAATGGTAGTATACAGAACCAAACAAAACAAAATAGAACAAAGTAAATCAAATAGAGCAGAACAAAAATATAAAATATATGTTGATGTTGGTGCAGTCTGTTCTTTTCAAAACAAATCATAATATGGATTTATCAGAAAATATCCTACCCAACTCCGCTACACACCAAATTGGAGTTCCTTAGAACTCGTCCAACCCAATTACACCAACAGATAACTTTGGACAATGTCACTTGAATTTACAGTGAAAACTGTGAGATTAAAGACAAGTGGTCAAGCCACTAAATTGCAGTCAAGCTGCCAAAACAGAATTGTGGATAAACCACAAGATAATGTAGATCATTAAACTACTAGTAACTTCCTCCTTTCACATCAACTAACTCCCATACAGCTGCATGTCATGGCATGCAGATATAGAGTCAAGGTGATAAGAATGTAGGTCATGCTATCGTACACTAACAGAACCACTGGGCATGGGAGTTCATGCTTTATAAAACAAATTTATCAAATCTCAATAGATCATATCAGATTTCCATGAAGTCATATGCATGGTTATAAATCAGAATTAATAATAATAAATTCAACATATTCGGATATCACATTTTCTAAATTAACATAGTAACACAGAGCTGTACCATCTTACTTATCAAAATACAGATCGTACTAGGATAAATCACTTACCTAAACGCGTCCAAACAGGGGTACTTTATACATTAGCAATCATCTTTACTTACCTTAACCCAAAAGTCATACATATAGATAGTAGATTATAGACTAACATATCAACAATTCCTGAATTTTATATCTTAATAAAGATCCTATAGACCATACGGAAGGCCTACATTTAAAACAGACGACGTTCACGACCTTAGGGAAAATTTCAAATTTTTGACCAACATGCTCGTGTGGATCCACACGGCCTGGGTGTCTGGCCCGTGTTGTCCACAAGACTTAACACACGCCTGCGTGGCCCTCTTAGTAACTCACACAGCTTGTCACACGGCCTTGCACATGGTCATGTGGTCCTAAACAGTGAGTTACACGCCCTGAACACACGCTTGTGTGACTCTAAATAGTGCCTCACACGGCCTGGCACACAGTCGTGTGGCGTCAGAGGCCATGATTTTCAACGTTGGAAAATTGCAAAAAATTGGGTTTTTAGTACCCACATGATACAATTTTCATGTAGAAGCAATAGAGACGATCCTGAAACCTAAAAAACTTGCTCCTAAATCGAAACACGAAACGCAAATCATTGAGGAAAAGCATTATTCTTAAGATCTTCACCTAAAAAACTTGTGCAAATAAAAAATCTACTCCCTACAGAAAATATAACTACATTAATCAAAACTCATACACAGAAAAGCTTGACAAAGAACACTTACACAGTCCAACTGAAGAATTACAACACAACAAAACTTCAAATTGCAAATACAAAAGGATTCAAATAGTAAACTAAGGGTGGGAGAAGATCCTAACTAAGAAGAAAAGAAAAGGAAATAGTAGAGAGAAAAATGGGAGGAAATCAAAAAACGTAAAAAGGAGAGGAAGTTTTTCTTTGAAAGAAAATTAATTTTAGAAAATAGAAACTAACTTGCAAGGAAGCATAACAAAAACAATTTCTCATTGCTTTCGCATAGACTCGAACACAGGACCACATGGTATACAAAAGCTTAATCATTGAACTAGTAGACTCATTCTCGCCATCAACGGAATGGAAATAACTTATAACCCGTATGTCCAAAGATAGGGTTTAATCAAAATAGCAAATTTTTAAAAAATAGTATTCGAACCCAGAACCTCACGCATCCTAACACAACACTTAACCACTGAGCCAGATTTAAACTATTGTCAAAATTTCCAAAATCTAGACTCAAAGTTAAAAGATAACCACTCTTGATTTCACAACTCAACTTATTCTAACCCGATTTTTGGGCTGTTACAACTCTCCCTCCTTTAAAAGAATTTCGTCCTCGAAATTCCCACAATCTCATTGGTTTTTAAAGCACAGAATCTAAAATGTTCTCATTTATACATATCACCGCGCTGTCACTGTGCAACTCAAAGTTAATACAAAACCAGACAATATTTCCAACAACTTCCTATTCATCAACTCAAATTATCACACTAACACATCACAAAAATTACAATTGGTTCCTAGGTCGTGGATTTGAATCAGTAACACTCGTACTACTCTCGTTATCTGAGGTCACTTAATTATAGGCTCTTGACCCACAGATTCAATTTGAGTCTCATCGACCTTAGCAAATCATTAAACATAACATGACACCGCAACGCCCTACGCTTCTTGATTATTGCCCTCAGATTGGGGCATCCTAACAAATTCAAAATTTCTCATATTGGGCTCATTACCATGAGAAGAGGACTTGATTCGAGTTGCTCGGCTATACCCAAAACACCCTCGTATAACCAGGCTACGTGTACTCATTATACTAATCTACAGTTTCAAAATTTTATGGTTTAGCTTAGGCTTATTAACAATCCTAAGTCTAAAGTTTTATTAGAGGTTTTCACAGAATTTCCACAACTTTAGCTAGGATAGAGTAATCGAAACTACGATTTGTGTTAATTCATTTAATATAACTAAGGTAGAGATACTTACATGATTGATGTTGGAGTTTCAGATTCTCTGTTTACAGACTCAAAAATAATAAAATATTTGAACACACAATTTTCAAAAACATAAATCTCGAAGTCAATCAGAAGTTCCACTTACGTAATACATTTTCCAGGAAGAGTTCTGAGCCCGAAAACCATAGGCCGAGTTTTGCAAACCTGGCTTTGATACCACTAAATGTAACACCTCAAACTCAGCCTAGAAGTTTAAGCTGAATTTGAAAGAGTTACAACAACATATTGAAAGCTAATTTCGGCAAATGTTCAAAAACCATTCAAAACTTAACTTGATTTGTAGCGGAAATCTTTTCGGAGTTTTAACTTTGAATACAAGAAATCCCTTTTAGTCAAAATGTTTGGAATTGTCAGATACTAACGAGTTTATCAAAAAGCATGGCAGGTTCAAAAATAGATTAATAAACACCAAATATCAAATCATAGTTACACTAGTGCAAAAAAAAATCTGAGCTCCTATATGCTGTCCAAACCTAAATTAGATGTTTCCCCGAATAGAGAAAGGTAAGATGAAGGGTAAGCTACCAAGCACAGCGTATAACCAAACTCAAGTACAAACAAATAGATCATAACATACAATTCATAGTGACGCAGAGAACTTAGAAACAATTATACCCAGTACGAAACAGATCTAGAGTATCACAGAGATTTCAACAACTATAGTGCAACAAAACCAAACAAAACAGAACAGAACATAATTGAACAAAACAAATCAAATAGAACAGAGTAGAACAAAACATAAAATATATGTCGATGTCGATGTAGTATGTAGTATGTTCTTTTCAAAACAAATCATAATGTAGATTTATCATAAAATATCCTACCTAACTCCGCTACACATTAAAATAGAGTTCCCTAGAACTCGTCTGATCCAATCATACCAACAGATAACTATGGCCAGTGCCATTTGAATTTGTAGTGAAAATTGTGAGATCAGAGACATGGGGTCAAGCCATTATTGTAACTGCCCATTTTAGACCTTAGTCTAAACAGTGGTTTCGGGACCATAAATCTGAGGTCAGAGAAATAATTTAATATTATTTTTGATGTTTATGGCATGTGTGCAAGTATGTGTGAAAGTTTTGTGTGAAAATTTTATCGTTTGTGTGTCGATTTGTGAAATAGGACCTAATTGCGTAAAATGTAAAAGCTATGTGCTAGTTGTTAAAAGTGCTTATCTGATATGGTTCCTTACATGAAAGGTCCTTATGTTGATATTAGACCATTGATAGTGGAATTTGACTTATATGGCCATTAAATGAAAGCTTTTAAATGTTTTAAGTAAGGGTAATTTTGTAAATGGCAAATTAATGTATGGTGAATTAAAACAAAAATAATTTGATTGCCATTATCATCTTCTTTCATCGGTTTTAGAAGAAAAAGAAAGTGTTTTAAGCTTTGTTTCATTCGACCATCAACAAGGCTTAATTGAGGTATGATATTGATCCGTTTTCGATAATTTCTACGTTTTTATGATCGTTGCTTTGTGTTCTATAAAGCCCATGCTTAAATTCATGAAATTAATGATGATTTTGAGTTATGCCATTGTTAATTTTGTAAGCTTTGTGATGTTTGATGATGAAAAATAAGTGTTTGATGATTGATATACATATTTTCTAAAGTGATTTTGAGTAAAAATGCATTTTTGGATTTAATTAAGAAATGTGAACTTTGTGTTGAAATGTGAAATAAATGTGAAATATGGGCTTCTAGGGGAACTATGGTAATTTGGCTGAGCATGGATTAAATTGGATGCTGTGAATTTGATATATTTGTGAAATAAGGACTAAAATGCTAAAGTGTGAAATTATAATGGCTAAAGTGCAAAATGCTCTAATTGTGTGTTGGTGAATTGAATTAAGTAAAGATGAGATTGAATGAGTTGAATTTGATATTATATAGATCAAGAAAAGAGAAATTTGGGCTTAGATCGAGGTAAGAACAAAGTGCTCGACTGATCGACTAGTATCGTTGTTTTTACGTCCGAGGTAAGTTCGTGTATAATACGTATTGTTTAAACAATGTTCATATCTAATGAAATGAATGGAAATGTGATTATGGGGTTTGGTAATGTGAAATATGAGTTCGAAGATATGTGGCACTAAGTGTGCGTAAATAGAATCGTTACAGTAATGAATGGCACTAAGTGTGCGAGATAAAAAAAGCATCGGATGTATTATTTGGCTCTACGTGTGCGATACCGAGACAAATTCAGTTTAATGTGATGGCACTAAGTGTGCGATATTATTATAGCTTCGGCTAATTAATTGACACTAATATGGGAGTTCAACAAACTTTTAAAGAAGATCGAATAAATTATGGCATCGAGTATTGAAGTGGTAAATGTGATAGATAAATACGTGATGGTATAGGTATGTACAGAACCTATGTGGTTGATGATATTGTGGATGAGATAGATGGAAGATTATGTGAATGAATGATAAAAAGAGTTGGATTGAGTAGCATCATAATGCTTGTATATGAACCTATAGATATGGTATGAAAGTGTGTAATAGCCATGGATGAGATTGAGTAGTGATGTGAATTGAACTAAGTGTTAGTTAATTTTGCATATTGAATTTGAATTGTTGAGTTAATTGTGTTATATTACAAACTTACTAAGCTTTAATGCTTACTGTGTGAAGTCTTTCTCTGTTTTACAGTGGTATTTAAAGCTAGCTCAGATCTGAGGATCGTCAGTGACTCAATCACACTATCGAACATCTATTTTGGTACCTTTTAAAAGTTGTATTTATGGTATATGGCATGAATAGGCTAGTGAGGTTGTGGAATGTTTTGAGATGAGATGTGTATCATATGCTTTTGGTATGGAATTGGTTTATGAAATGGTCATGTTTTGAGTTGGAATTGTATATGGAAATGAATAAGGATATAGTAGCATGAATTGTGCATTTTTTGGTAGGGTTTTGACCATTAATTGGGCATGATTTGAGCATAGAGTGATGCTTGTAGGAATGACCCAAAATGGGTGGAAATTTGGCCTTGTAAATGGCTTACAATTGCCCACACAGTTGAGCACACGAGCATGTGTCTCGACCGTGTCCTTCAATGTCCCAATTCGAAGCAAGTCAGACTTGCACATGGGCCAGACACACGGGCGTGTGACAGGCCGTGTGATTCAAGTCAGTGTTGCACAGGGCCAGACACAAGGGCGTGTGATAGGCCGTGTGACCCAAGTCAGTGTTGCACACGAGGTAAGACATGGTCTAAGGCATGGCCCTGTGAGGCACACGGCCTAGCCACACGGGCGTGTGCCCTGTTTTGAAGAAAAAATTTTAAAGTTTCGTAAAGTTTTAAATGTGATCAGTTCAGTCCTGAACCACTTCTAAAGGATGTTTAAGGTCTCGTAGACTTTCTAAAGGGACTTTGTGTTATTGATTAACTATGATATGCTGTTGTGTAAGCAATGGTTGTTTAAATGTTATGATTTGACCGATAATACCTCGTAACCCTAGTCCGGCGATGGATACAGGTTAAGGGTGTTACAATTATATTGCAGTCAAGCTGCTAGAACAGAATTGTGGATAAACCACCAGATAATACAGATCATTAAACTACTAGAAAATTCCTCCTTTCACATCACCCCAACTCCCATGTAGTATGTCATGACATGCAGATACAAAGTCAATGTGATAAGCATATAGGTCATGGTATCGTAGAATAGCAGAATTAGTAGGCATGGGAGTTCATGCTTTGTGAAATAGATTTATCAAATCTCAATAGATCACATCATATTTCCATGAAGTCATATACATGGTTATAAATCAGAATCAATAACAATCTATTCAACATATTTGGGTAGCACATTTTTTAAACCAATAGAGTAACACAGGTGTAACAGACCGATTTTGACCCTAATCGGAAAGGTGGTTTTGGGACCACGAATCCGAGTCTAAGAAATTTTTAAATATTATATTTTGTGTTTATTATATGTGAATTAATGTGTGCGAAAGTTTCGTAGAAAAATTTAATTGTTTGTGTGCTTAATTAAATAAAAGGACTTAATCGCGTAAAGTGTAAAAGTTACATACTATAGTAAAAAGTGCTTATTTGTTAGTGGTTTCTTAATATGAAGTCCTTAAAGTAGAAATATACCATAAATATGATAGCGGATGGTTGATGGACGGTTTTAGACATAGCTTATATATTATACTTATTTTATTATGAAGGTTAAATAAGTAAAATAATTAATAAGTAATATTAAACAAAACCAAAGGCCGTTATCATCTTATTTTTCTTATGACCGAATGTAAAAGGAGGAAGAACTTAGAGTTTCTTCAACATTTCGGCATTTTGAAGCTTGATTAAGGTATGGTTAGTTTTCAGTTTTTGATAATTTTTACGTTTTTGTGATCGTTGCTTCGTATATTACTCGACCCATGCTTGAATTTTTGAAATTTGTATGTATATAGGATTCGGCCATTAACATGTTTAAGTGGTTTTGATATTTGATAGTTTTAGATTAATTATATGTTAAAGATTTACAAGTTTTGTATTAGGAATTTTGGTGAAATTTAGTATTTAGGGCTAATTTGTAAAAATAAAAATTAGTAGGGGCTTATTTACAAATAAATGGAAAATATGGACTTGTATAGCCCTATTGGATATTCGGCCCTTGAGTTAATTAGTGAAATTTTGTGTATTTTGAGTTTTATGCAAGTAGGACTAAATTGCAAAATTTTGAAATAGTGGAGGCAAAATGGTAATTTGCCCATTTGTGTGTTTTGGGACTAAATTGAAATGAAATGTACTTGAATGAGCTGAATTTTAATGTGTTTAGATCAAGAACAAAGAAAAACGGATTTGGATCGGGGAAAGACAAAGGTTCTCGAATAGTGATTTGCACCGGTCTTATCGACACCGAGGTAAGTCCCTAAGCGTTCTAATGTTAATGTATTTATTTATGAACTTAGTGAATGATGAATTTTGGAAATTTAAAGCATAAATACATGATATAGCCGAATATGAGTGTATGGTATTGAAGTGAAACTATTTTGTTTAATGCAATGTGAATAGGTAAGTTCGGTTCGATAAGTGAAAGTAGTACAAAGAATATAAGATGTTGTGATTTCTTTATGAAGCATTGTGCATTGAAATGTTAAATGTGTTGATATTCGGGCTTCGAGCCTAGCAGGCCTTGTGCCGGTGGAAAGTATCGGGCTAAATGCCTAGCAGGCCTAGTGCCGGTGAAAAGAATCGGGCTTTGAGCCTAGCAGGCCTTGTGCTGGTGAAGAGTTTCGGGCTTATTACCTAGCAGGCTAAATGCCGGTGATTTCTAAATACGAGCTTATGCATATAAACTAGTGGAGTTTTGTTGGCAAAAAGGACAAACCTTAAGCTTATTCGTATGTATTAAATTACAAAGCTGTACGGGTAAGTACCTGTGAGTGGTTTAATCGAGTCAGAAAAGTCAACCACACTATCACCCCTTTTGGTACTTGATCTTAGTTTTGAATCGAAGGCATGTATAGGTTAGACTAAGGTTTAGATTAATGACTTTTGGTCTTGTATATAAATATAGCCTTGCGAAAATGGCTACTTCATTTGGTTAAGTTTCATTTCTATGTTTTGATTTCATAGCTTGTTCATAATGTTAATGGATGTTTTAGATTTGGTCATGGTTTATATCATATGTGGAAAGGTGCTCATTTGGTATATATAAAAATATGTTAGGTGATGGTTTAAGCAAACTTGGTCTTAGTTTTGTTTATATGTGAATCATGGTTGCCGTGTTTATGATTCGTGCATGATTGCGATTAAGGTGAATTTATGTGTTATTTGCTTAATACACTTTACTAATGATATTTGAGTTATGACAGGTGTTTCGGTCTTATGGTAATTAGCATATGCATAATGTGTTTAGTAAGAATAAATGATGCTATGTTTAAGTGAATTTGACTATGTGATAATTATACTTTTATAACGAGATATATATATATGATAGATGACTATGTAGATCCGATTATAAATGGTAATAAATGAATATGTTTCTTGGTTGGTTTGTCACAAATCCAAATGAAAGGTGAAACAGTATATTCGGCCAAGATGTAACATTAATATGTTTGTATGAGTAATTGATTAATAAATGGTATAATGGTTCAATTGATTTTGTATGCATATGTATTATAGTAATATGAATAAATACTCAGCTTAAGTTATATGAGTTTTGATTGATAGGCGATATATGTTTTAAATTGACATAAGTTGAGATATGGTTTAAATGTATATTTATAGGTCATGAATGCTTAAGTCATGTGATTCAGACATTTGTATGTATTAAGTACTGGTAATAAAACTCGTTGTACATTTTTTTATTTGTTTATTTAATAGGTTGTAATGTTATATATTATAGTAATGATCGCATTGCTTGTGCTTAAATTCAATTGAGGGTCTATTTCAGAATTGAGTTTAGTTTGCTAATGCCTCATATCCTTAATCCGGCGACGGGTACAGGTATGAGGTGTCACATTTGATTGGTATCAGAGCTTACGATTTAGTCGATTCTAGGACTACCGTAGAGCGTGAGAGTCTAGCTATACATGCCTTTGTTATATATTGATAGTGTGGTGACTTTTGACACTCTGAACTGTGTTTTATATAGTAAATGGACATTGATCCTGAAAGAACCGTAGCGGATGATGTAGAGAGTGTAGCGCCTGACCGTGCACGGGAGTCAGTGCCGGTAGACTCTCGATCAGTTTCGGGTAGCCACGAGGGGGAAGCTAAACAAGCCTTCTATCAGATGATGAACGAGTGGTTTACCCAGTTTATTCAGACTAACCCAGCTGTACCCCAACCTCCACCCCCGAATAATCCGACTCCGATTCCTTCAGCACCCCCGATGTTTGATCCGATGAGATCTAGTAGGCCTCCAGTTGATAAAATCAGGAAATTTAGGGCCGAAGAATTCAGGGCCAATGATGATGATGACGCAGAGCGAGCCGAAATGTGGCTTGATAACACTATTCGGGTATTAGATGAGCTATCTTGTACTCCCGATGAATGCCTGAAGTGTGCTATATCTTTACTTCGGGACACTGCATATCACTGGTGGAATACACTAGTATCAGTGGTCCCGAAAGAAAAGGTGACATGGGATTTCTTTCAGAATGAATTCCGCAAGAAATATATCACCAAAGATTCATTGATCAAAACGAAAAGAATTTCTTGAATCAAATGGCGAATGAACGTGATGTAATATGAACGAAAATTTGTCGTGCTCAAGCAGATATGCTAGAGAGTGTGTTTCTCTTGAAGCTATTATGTGCAAAAGGTTCAAGATGGTTTGAATGAAGATTTAAAGTTGCTTGTTGGCATTCTTGAAATCAAAGAGTTTGTGACACTAGTCGAGCGAGCTTGCAAAGTCAAGAGCTCGGAAAGAGAAAAGAAAGGTCGAGACGTGAAGCTACGTACACACTCGTAAGAGATCGTCGAGTAAGAATTTCTATTCCACATCTAAGAAGTTCAGAGATGACTTCAGCCGACATAAAGCTACTTCAGATGTACCTAGACATGATCGACCTCCAGTGGGCTCCCGAGCTACCTCGATGGCCAGTGTTGGTAACGTTCCACAGAATCGAGTTGAATGTAAGCACTGTGGGAAATGGCATTCTGGGAGTTATAGATTCCATGATCGGTCTTGCTTTAAATATGGATCGTCAGATCATTTTATTAGAGAATGTCCGATGTTAGCTGAGCAGAATACAGTTCAGAACATTAAGTCGAGCAACACGTCAGCGCGAGGAAGGCCACCTAGACATTCATGCAATGTAGGTGGTAGTCAGAGAGGAACGAAGAACACTGCAGTTCGATCTGAGGCTAGAGCTCCAGCTAGAGCTTATGCTACACGAGCTAGAGAGGATGCTTCCTCCCCTGATGTTATTACCGGTACTTTCACCCTTTATGATACTACTGTGATTGCATTGATTGATCCTGGTTCGACTCATTCATATGTGTGTGAAACTCTAGTATTCGGTAAGACTCTGCCAGTTGAGTCTACTGAGTTTGTGATTCGTGTATCCAACCTTTTGGATAGATGTGTGCTTGTTAATAAAGTGTGTAGAGGTTGCCCGTTGATGATTCGGGATTCTTGCTTCCCAGCCGATTTAATGTTGTTGCCCTTCGATGAGTTCGATATAATTTTGGGAATGGACTGGTTAACTTCACATGATGCAGTTGTGAATTGCAAAAGGAAGCTTATTGATTTGAGATGTCAGGACGGGAAGATCATCAGAATTGAATCCAGCGATTTAAGTGGGTTTCCTACAGTAATATCTTCGATGTTAGCCCGAAAATTTGTGAAAAAAGGGTGTGAAGCTTATTTGGCCTATGTACTGGATAACAAATGGTCTGAGAAACAAATTGAATCTGTACCGGTTCTATGTGAATACCCAGATGTGTTTCCTGAAGAACTACCGGGTTTACCACCAGTACGAGAGATTGAGTTCGGTATTGAATCAATACCGAGAATGACTCCTATTTCGATAGCTCCGTATCGGATGGCACCTACCGAGTTGAAAAAGTTGAAAGCACAGTTGCAAGAGTTGACAGATAGGGGCTTTGCACGATCGAGTTTCTTTCCTTAGTGTGCACCCGTACTTTTTGTGAAGAAGAAAGATGGAACGATGCGAATGTGTATTGATTATCGGCAACTGAATAAGGTAACTATAAAGAATAAATACCCGTTACCTCGGATTGATGACTTGTTTGATCAGTTGAAAGGGGCTTCAGTATTTTCAAAGATAGATTTGAGATCGGGCTATTATCAGTTGCGAGTCAGAGATACAGATGTGCCAAAGACTGCATTTCGGACGAGGTACGGACATTTTGAGTTTTTGGTTATGCCTTTTGGACTCACTAATGCACCTGCTGTTTTTATGGATCTAATGAATCAGGTCTTCAGACAGTTTTTGGATCGGTTTGTAGTTGTGTTTATTGATGATACACTAATCTATTCCAAAGATGAAACTGAGCATGCCGAGCATTTGAGATTAGTGCCACAAACTTTGCGAGATCAACAACTGTATGCAAAGTTTAATAAGTGTGAGTTCTGGATGAATGAAGTCAGCTTCTTGTGTCATGTTGTATCAACATCAGGTATTCGGGTGGATCCAAACAAAATAGCAGCTATACTCGATTGGAAATCACCTAAGAATGTTTCTGAGATCCGAAGCTTCCTAGGCCTTGCGGGATACTACAGACGGTTTGTAAAAGGTTTTTCTGTGATAGCTACACCTTTAACAAAGCTACTACAGAAAGACGTCAAGTTTGAGTGGTCAGAAAAGTGTCAGAAAAGTTTCGAGCAGTTGAAAGCCCTTCTGATCGAAGCTCCAGTGTTAGCTCAGCCTGAATCGGGTAAAGAATTTGTTGTTTTTAGTGATGCTTCTTTGAATGGGTTGGGTTGCATTTTTGATGCAGGAAGGCAAAGTTATAGCCTACGCTTCGAGACAATTGAAGTCGCATGAAAGAAATTATCCGACTCACGATCTGGAATTAGCAGCCATTGTTTTCGCATTGAAAATTTGGCGTCACTACTTATTTGGCGAGAAATGTCACATTTATTCGGATCATAAAAGTCTAAAGTATTTGATGACTCAGAAAGATCTAAACTTGAGACAACGTAGATGGTTAGAATTGTTGAAAGACTATGAATTGGTGATTGACTACCATCCAAGAAAAGCTAATGTTGTTGCAGATGCATTAAGTCAGAAAGCACTGTTTGCTCTTCGTGCAATGAATGCACAGGTGGTTATGTCTGGTGATGGTTCGATCATAGCCGAGTTACAAGCAAGACCGATGTTTATTCAGCAAATTTGTGATGCACAAAAAGTTGATAAAGATTTGATTGCTAGTCGAGTTCAGTGTGAAAAAGATGCAGAATCAGATTTTCAAATTGATGCAAATGACTGTTTGAATTTTAAAAGCCGAATGTGTGTTCGAAGAACTCAGATTTGATTCAGATGATTCTGAGTGAGGCTCATAGTAGTCGACTATCGATACATCCGGTAGCACGAAAATGTATAACGATTTGAAACAGCTTCTATTGGTGGCTCGCATGAAACGGGATATATCTCAATTTGTTTCTAAGTGCTTAATCTGTCAGCAAGTAAAAGCTGAGCATCAAGCGCCATCCGGACTACTTCAACCAATCATGATACCTGAATGGAAATGGGATAGAATTACAATGGATTTTGTATCCGGTCTCCCTATGACACCGAGTAGGAAAGATGCCGTCTGGGTTATAGTTGATAGACTGACTAAATCAGCTCATTTTGTGCCGGTTCATACAGACTTTTCACTCGATAAACTTGCTGAATTGTACGTATCACAGATTGTAAGATTGTATGGTGTACCGAGTTCCATTGTTTCAGACAGAGACCCGAGATTCACATCGTGGTTTTGGAAGAAGTTGCAAGATGCTTTAGGTACTAAACTTCATTTTAGTACGGCCTTTCATCCGCAGACAGACGGTCAGTCCGAGCGAACTATTCAGATACTTGAGGACATGTTGAGATGTTGCGTTCTCGAGTTTGAAGGTACGTGGGAACGATACCTATCTTTGATTGAATTTGCTTATAATAATAGCTTTCAATCTAGTATCAAAATGGCGCCTTATGAAGCCTTGTACGGGCGAAAATGTCGAACACCATTATACTGGACTGAGCTCAGCGAAAATAAGATACACGGGGTTGATTTGATTAAAGAGACTGAACAGAAAGTGGCCATAACCAAAGATAATTTGAAAGCGGCATCAGATCGACAAAAGTCCTATGCTGATTTGAAACATAAAGACATTGAATTTCAGGTCGGAGATCGAGTATTCTTAAAAGTTTCTCCGTGGAAGAGACTATTCCGATTTGGTCGAAAAGGCAAGTTGAGTCCGAGATTTATCGGACCGTATGAAATCATCGAACGTATTGGGCCTGTTGCTTATAGATTGAGGTTACCCTCTGAGTTAGAAAAGATACACGATGTATTTCACGTTTCGATGCTCCGTAGATACAGATCAGATCCGTCACATGTGATTGCTCCATCTGAAATTAAAATCCAACCCGATATGACGTATGAGGAAGAACCAATCTGTATATTAGCTCGGGAAATGAAAGGGTTAAGAAACAAAAAGATTCCATTAGTGAAAGTACTATGGTATCGACATGGAGTACAAGAAGCTACGTGGGAGCCTGAGGACTCAATGAGGCAGCAATATCCGAATTTGTTTAATGGTAAGATTTTCGAGGACGAAAATCCCTAAGGGGGGAGAGTTGTAACAGATCGATTTTGACCCTAATCGGAACGGTGGTTTCGGGACCATGAATCCGAGTCTGAGAAATTTTTAAATATTATATTTTGTGTTTATTATATGTGAATTAATGTGTGCGAAAGTTTCGTAGAAAAATTTAATTGTTTGTGTGCTTAATTAAATAAAAGGACTTAATCGCAGAAAGTGTAAAAGTTACATACTATAGTAAAAGTGCTTATTTGTTAGTGGTTTCTTAATATGAAGTCCTTAAAGTAGAAATATACCATAAATATGATAGTGGATGGTTGATGGACTGTTTTAGACATAGTTTATATATTATACTTATTTTATTATAAAGGTTAAATAAGTAAAACAATTAATAAGTAATATTAAACAAAACCAAAGGCCATTATCATCTTATTTTTCTTATGACCGAATGTAAAAGGAGGAAGAACTTAGAGTTTCTTCAACATTTCGGCATTTTGAAGCTTGATTAAGGTATGGTTAGTTTTCGATTTTTGATAATTTTTACGTTTTTGTGATCGTTGCTTCGTATATTACTCGACCCATGCTTGAATTTTTGAAATTTGTATGTATATAGGATTCGGCCATTAACATGTTTAAGTGGTTTTGATATTTGATAGTTTTAGATTAATTATATGTTAAAGATTTACAAGTTTTGTATTAGGAATTTTGGTGAAATTTAGTATTTAGGGCTAATTTGTAAAAATAAAAATTAGTAGGGATTAGTTACAAATAAATGGAAAATATGGACTTGTATAGCCCTATTGGATTTTCGGCCCTTGAGTTAATTAGTGAAATTTTGTGTATTTTGAGTTTTATGCAAGTAGGACTAAATTGCAAAATTTTGAAATAGTGGGGGCAAAATGGTAATTTGCCCATTTATGTGTTTTGGGACTAAATTGAAATGAAATGTACTTGAATGAGCTGAATTTTAATGTGTTTAGATCAAGAACAAAGAAAAACAGATTTGGATCTGGAAAGACGAAGGTTCTCGAATAAGCCGATTTGCACTGGCCTATCGACAATGAGGTAAGTCCCTAAGCGTTCTAATGTTAATGAATTTATTTATGAACTTAGTGAATGATGAATTTTGGAAATTTAAAGCATAAATACATGATATAGCCGAATATGAGTGTATGGTATTGAAGTGAAACTATTTTGTTTAATGCAATGTGAATAGGTAAGTTCGGTTCGATAAGTGAAAGTAGTACAAAGAATATAAGATGTTGTGATTTCTTTATGAAGCATTGTGTATTGAAATGTTAAATGTGTTGATATTCGGCTTCGAGCCCAGCAGCCTTGTGCCGGTGGAAAGTATCGGGCTAAATGCCTAGCGTGCCTAGTGTGCCTGAAAAAGTATCGGGCTTTGAGCCTAGCAGGCCTTGTGCCGGGGAAGAGTTTCGGGCTTATTGCCTAGCAGGCTAAATGCCGGTGATTTCTAAATACGAGCTTATGCATATAAACTAGTGGAGTTATGTTGGCAAAAGGACAAACCTTAAGCTTATTCGTATGTATTAAATTACAAAGTCATGCGGGTAAGTACCGTGAGTGGTTTAATCGAGTATATATATATTCGCTCAATTATAAATATATATATGTATATGTGTGTGATGTTGGACTAAAAATTTGGTATATGATTATGTATGTATATTCGGTTGGTTGTTTAGAAACTCATATTGATAATTCGTGCATGTTAGATTTTTATAGTGATAAGATGTAAAGTGAATGAGTATATATATATGCTTTTATATATGATTCCATTTAAAATGATGTGCATACGATTTGAGTGTTTGGCAAGAAATGGATATTTATCATTTGAACTTGAGTTTATTTAATGAACTATTTGTTAAAGGTAAGATAATGAGAAATGTCAAGTTAAAGATGATATTGAAGTTCGATAATGTGACACCATATGTGTGATTTGTTAAAGTTCAATGTAATATCAAGTATTTGACTTGGAAAGTTTAGGTGTCAAGTTGAATTATTTTCTTTAAATTTGCTTAAGCCTTACTAAGCTAGTTAGCTTATTTCGTGTGTGCTCTTTGTTCTGTTTTATAGATTTCCATCAAGCTACGGGCGTCTGAGGATCGTCGAAAAAGTCAACCACACTATCACCCCTTTTGGTACTTAATCTTAGTTTTGAATCGAAGGCATGTATAGGTTAGTCTAAGGTTTAGATTAATGACTTTTGGTCTTGTATATAAATATAGCCTTGCGAAAATGGCTACTTCATTTGGTTAAGTTTCATTTCTATGTTTTGATTTCATAGCTTGTTCATAATGTTAATGGATGTTTTAGATTCGGTCATGGTTTATATCATATGTGGAAAGGTGCTCATTTGGTATATATATAAATATGTTAGGTGATGGTTTAAGCAAACTTGGTCTTAGTTTTGTTTATATGTGAATCATGGTTGCCGTGTTTATGATTCGTGCATGATTGCGATTAAGGTGAATTTATGTGTTACTTGCTTAATACACTTTACTAATGATATTTGAGTTATGACAGGTGTTTCGGTCTTATGGTAATTAGCATATGCATGATGTGTTTAGTAAGAATAAATGATGCTATGTCTAAGTGAATTTGACTATGTGATAATTATACTTTTATAACGAGATATATATATGTGATAGATGACTATGTAGATCCGATTATAAATGATAAGAAATGAATATGTTTCTTGGTTGGTTTGTCACAAATCCAAATGAAAGGTGAAACAGTATATTCGGCCAAGATGTAACATTAATATGTTTGTATGTGTAATTGATTATTAAATGGTATAATGGTTCAATTGATTTAGTATGCATATGTATTATAGTAATATGAATGAATACTCAGCTTAAGTTATATGAGTTTTGATTGATAGGCGATATATGTTATAAATTGACATAAGTTGAGATATGGTTTAAATGTATATTTATAGGTCATGAATGCTTAAGTCATGTGATTCAGACATTTATATGTATTAAGTACTGGTAATAAAACTCGTTGTACATTTTTTTTATTTGTTTATTTAATAGGTTGTAATGTTATATATTATAGTAATGACCGCATTGCTTGTGCTTAAATTCAATTGAGGGTCTATTTCGGAATTGAGTTTACTTTGCTAATGCCTCATATCCCTAATCCGGCGATGGGCACGGGTATGGGGTGTTACAACAGGGGCGTACCATCATACTTAACAGAATACAGATCGTACTTGGATAAGTCGCTTACCTAAACACACCCAAACAGGGGTACCTTATACATTAGCAATCATATTTACTTACCTTAACTCGAAAAATTCATATGTATAGATAGTAGATTATACACTAACAGATCAACGATTCTTGAGTTTTATAGAATAATACAAATCCTACAAGCCCCATGGAAAGCCTACATTCGAACCAGATGATGTTCACGACCTTAGGGAAAATTTTAGAATTTTGACCATCACACCCGTGTGGATTCACACAGCCTAGGTGTCTGGTCTGTGTGGCCTTCTTTGTGACTGACATGGCCTGTGACACGGCCTCGCACACAGTTGTGTGGTCCCAAACAGTGAGTTACATGGCTTGAGCACACGTCTGTGTCCCTAGCCCTTGTGACTCTAAATAGTGCCTCACACGATCTACCAGACAGCCTAACACACAGGCGTTTGGCATAGAAGGCCATGTTTTTCTACGTTCACAAATTGTAGAAATTCAAGTTTTAGGTACTCACCTGATACGTTTTTGACGTAGAAGCAACATAGACGATCCTAAAACCTAAAAAAATGACATTACAATGACTAAATCAGACACATAAAATGAAACAAAATAATTGAATAAACATCCAAACCGAAGCACGTCGAAGGACTTTAACACCAAATTTGAAACGGAGTTCAACGTTTACCCTTTCGCGTAAATCAAAACACGAAGCTCAAATTATTGAGAAAAAGCATTATTCTTAAGATCTTCGCCTAACAAACTTGTGCAAATAAAAAATCTACTCCGTATCGAAAGTATAACTCCATTCATCAAAACTCATGCACAGAAAAACTTGACAAAGAACACTTACATAATCCGATTGAAGAATTAGAGCACAATAGAACTTCGAATAGCAGATACAAAAGGAAAGATAGTAAACTAAGGCTGGAAGAAAATTTCAACCAAGAAGAAAAGAAAAAGGAAACGATAGAGAGAAAAATGGAAGGAAAACAAAAAAAAAATAAAAAAAAAAGAGAGAGGAAGTTTTTCTTTGAAAACTTAATTAATTTCAGAAAGTAGAAACTAACTTGCAAAGCAGCATAACAAAATAATTTCTCATTGCTTTTGCATGGACTCGAATATAAGACCACAGGGTATGTAGAAGCTTAACCATTGAACCAGTATTCAAACCCAGAACCTCACGCACCCTAACACAACACTTAACCACCAGACCAAATTTAAACTCTTGTCAAAATTTCCAAAATCTAGACTCCAGGTCAAGAGATAACAACTCTTGATTTCACAACTCTATTTCTTCTAACTCAATTTTTGGGATGTTACACTGGTCATACGACCGTATCACCGCTATTGGGGATTTTTTCTATCGCGTACGACCTAGGGAGTTTTCACACGACCTGACACACGGTCGTGTCTCCCCTACTTCTTATTGTGAAATTTTGTCACACAAGCATAGAGAGTTACACGATCTACCCACACTGTCATGTATCTCTGCCATACGACTGTATATCTCAGTCACATAGTCGTGTCTCTGAGCCACATGACCATGTACCCCTGTCACACAGTTTGAACCCTCCCACACGGTCGTGTGTTCCTATTTTTGTAGCTTTTAGTTCTTTTTCATAAATTAATTCATTTTTGACCCTAAGTGATCTCTTGCATGTTTAAGTCTCTGTAAGAATATTTGGAACACCATTACTGATTGCCAAATGACTAAGATAGGTGTGTTGCTGGTTATATTTATATATTTATGTTCACACAAGTTTAAACTTGGTTATTTGCATAGGTTGCTAATATGAATTTGTTACACTAAATTTTGTATATGAGTTAATTACATATGTTATTTAGAAATTATGGATGTTGTTAATTCCATTATTTGATGTTTGTTACAAGAATGTTTGTGGTTATTAGAAACTGATTATGAGCATGTCTGATTTTGTATATTCGCACGCATAAGATTATTTACAGTTGCATTATGGTTGGGTTTTTGTTATGGAGATAAGGAAGTTTGATTCGGTAGTTAAACTACATTGTTTTAATTTGGGCGGTAAATCCGCAACATTGTTGGCAGCTTGACTTTATAACACTCAAGTGGCCTACGACCACTTTAAGGCGTATCGGTTGGACGGGTCCACCATAACCTGAAAATTGGTGAGTAGTGGATGAAAGTGCCTAGTGAACCCTATTTGGTGTGTAGGATGGACGGAGTTTTTGGGATTGGATGGTTGGGTGGGATTTACTTGCATTTTTCATACTTCCGTGCATGTCTTACATATATGGATGTTGTAAAATTTGTGAATTGAATTGATTTATATGGTGTGCATATTTATCATGAATTATTTGTGATTTTTGTATGTATGATCATCTGCATGAATCTACTTAATTACATTTGTTCTATACTCGCACCGAGCTTCGTAGCTCACACCCTTAGTTAACCCTTTTTAGGTAATCCACATGGTTAAGTCTTGAACTCAACAAATCGGAGGTCTTGGAGTTTCACGTCTCAGTTTGTTTTAAATAAAGTTTTTCCTAAGATATAATACTATATTTTCTGTCTGATTGTAAATATTTTATATGAACTGTGGTATGGGATTTGGTTTTGGATACGTGAAACTGCATGGGCATTGGTAATTGGATTTTCAGTTCTCTCATTTTAAGATTTTTGGTTCAAATATCAAATTAGAATTCATGGATAGTCAATTAAAAGTAAAATGACATATTTTCTACTACTACGTCAGTCTCATTTTCTCTTCCAATTTTAGATTTTGACTCTTTTTGCCATTGTATTTTCTTTTTCCCACCATCTTCCTTGTTCTTTAATTTTTCTTATTTGTTTCATTATTACTTTACTTGAAGCTCTAGTAATTTGGTGTCGTCTTTCCAGTCTCATTCGTTCGTCCATATTTTCACTCATCAAGGTTTTAAAGTGGGTAAGTGTTGTCTTTGGGTTTCGTTTAGATTGATTTTCCTTTGTTCCTTTTTAACGGTATGGTCAATTTTCTTATAGGTTTAGTATGTTTGTGTAATCAAGTTTCAAATTATTTTTTTGGATCTACTTTGTTTGATTCTTAAAGCTTTGGAAGCGTGTTTCAAGTGTGTTTCTTGAAGACTCATAATTAGAGGGTGATTTTTTTGTTAATTTTCAGGATTTGCACCAAGATTTGGGGTGGTTTTTGAAAAACACGGGCATATGCCACACACGGGCAATCCATACAGCCGGGTGTTGCTATATAAATTAGGTTAATTCTCTTATCACACAACCTACGGAGTTTTCACACGGCCTGAGACACGACAGTGTCTCCCCTGCTACTTATTGAGAAATTTTGTCACACAGGCATAAAGAGTTGTACGGTCTGCCCATACGGCCGTGTATCTCAGCCACATGGTCGTGTCTCTCAACCATATAGTCGCGTATCTCAGTCACACCATCGTGTCTCTCAGCCACACAGCCATGTACCTCTGTCACATGTTCTGAACCCTCCCACATGGCCATGTGGTCTTATTTTTGTAGTTTTTACTCCTTTTTCGCAAATTCATTCATTTTTTACCCTGAGTGACTCCTTTATATAGTGTGCATATTTATCATGAATTATTTTTTATTTTTGTATGTATGATCATCTGTACGACTATGCTTAATTACATTTGTTTTAGACTCACTCTGAGCTTCGTAACTCCCACCCTTAGTTTACCCTTTTCAAGAAATCCACGTGTTAAGTTTGAACTCAAAAAATCAAAGGTCTCAGAGTTTCACATCTTGGCTTGTTTCAAATAAAGGTTTTCCCAAGATATAATACTGTATTTTCAGTCGAATTGTAAATATTTTATATGAACTGTGGTATGGGTTTTGGTTCTGGATACAAGAGACTGTATTGGCATTGGTAATTGGATTTTCAAATCTCTCATTTTAAGATTTTTGGTTTGAATATCATATTAGAATTCATGGATAGTCAATTAAAAGTAAAATGATAGATTTTTCGCTGCTACGTTGATTTTGAAACTTCAATTTACAAGATTTCTAAATTCGATCTATTTGCTAAGAGAATATACAAATTGTTAATTTTGGCTTTAGGCTAATTTAAGCGACAAGCAAATTAATTTTTGTAAAAAATAAGTAGAGCTCAATTCTGGCCGGGTTTTGGGGTGTTGCATGAAGGATAGTTGTTGAAAAGGCTGATGTCTACTCCAAATTGGATTGTCAAAACCGTCCAACAATGGGGAGAATGGACGAAATTTGGCAAGCCATTAAGAGCAGCCCAAATTAGCTTTGGGATAATTAATCTAGAGGCCCTTGGACTTGTGAAAGAATAAAAAATTAGCTTCCAACTAATACGCAAGAAACAGTCCAACCCCTTGCATGATTCATGTATGAGATCAAGCATAAGTCAAGCAACCATCAACCTCCCTCTCCACACTTTAAGCCCGACCAAGAAAAGGAGTGAACCAAGGGATCTTCAAACTATTTTTAGCAAACTCCTATGCCATCCCTCTACTATAAAAACCACCCATCACTTCTCATTCACACATCCCTCATCATTCATTCATCTCTCAATTCACATTCCTCTCCTTTTTCTCTCATTTTTTCTTCCCTATTTTCCGTGCATAAGTTGTCCATTTCTCCACCTCCCTTAGATAGCATTTCCCTTGAGGAAAACCACTCTTGGCCCACATTGAGGAGCATTCTATGAAGGAGCAATCACGATAATCAGAGGAAGGCACCACAATCAACCTTCGGAGAATCATCAAAATCATCAAGAGTTTATTCTTTCCTATTCATTAATTTTGTTCTTAGTTATTCAACATGTTTGGAAATTGTTGTGATGTTTTTCCATTGACAATGATGACTTCATTTTGTTTAGTTAGAATAATTACGATGACTAGATAAAATTCATTTAATTCATGTTTATATTTGGAACGGTGGAAATGTGCAAGTGCACACAATCGCAACAAGTAATAAAGTGACAAGTAAATGTCGAGTTATCGTACCCACAGGGACTGTAATAGAATTATTTATGAAAATGATTTCAAACACTTTGGTGAAGGGGAAATATTTGGATTTAATAAAAATTTAAAAACTAACATAAACAAAGTAAAATAAAATAAAACAAAGTTCTAGTGCACGATTTCAAAAGCTGATTTTAATCAAGATGATATAATTGTGTTGGATTAATTACATTTCTTAACTTAGAATTATTAAACTCATGCTTATACTTGTTATGAAATAAATCACGGCAACTCGGTAATTTGCTAACTTATGAACATATTTACAAATCAAAAATCCATTCATCTCTTGTACATATTCCTATGTCAACTCGACCGATTAAACAGATTTATAAAGGTAAACATGTTATTACACATACATATTTATTAAATTAAATAATCTCTCGCATATTCCTATGTCGATTCAAATGATTAATTCAACCTAATAAGCATATAAAAGATCATGTGAAGTAACAAAGTATCCTTACCTTGAAATAGTTTAATCACAAAAATCTTGCAAGTTATGCGAGGCATATGTATCGCCAAATACAATGCTAATTTAATCTTCAGCTACCTTAGAAGAATTAAACATGCACAGATTAAGTATTGTGTCCATTAATTACAATTTCAATGTGTTTAAATAATTAATTCTTTAGTTATCTAAACAATTATAATGCCAGAATTACTTAAGCATGATTTTACTTAATCAAGCATTTTACCGTGGCCTATAACAACATAAACACAATTTGAATAATTTAAGAGGACGAAATGCAATCAACCCAACACAAATTAAATTCAAGCTAAGCTGATTAAATTAACCATTCCAATAGCAGAAATATTCATAAACATGTTTGTCAAAACAACAACGAAATTTAAAGAGATAGGGAGCAAGAAGCAAATCTGGTGTTTCTCCGTGGCTTGACTGAATGCTCCGTTCTTCGTTCTCCGTTGTCCTCGGCTATCAAGGTGGCGTATGAAGACTCCAATTGCTTCTCCAAATGGCTGAGTAAACACCTCTTTTCCAAGAGGAGAAATCGGCACAAGAAGGCTTGGTTTTTTGGAGAAAATGAGAGAAAAGAGAGAAGAGAAGTGATGAGAGAATGAGTAAGTGAATGAGAAATGATGGATGCTTTGAATGATCAACATGGGGTGGTATTTATAGCTGATTGTGGCTGCTAAAAATAGCAAATCCCATCAGCCAAAGAGACCTCCCTTGGCCGGCCATCTATGTGGCAAAGTTGATGGCTTCAACTTTGCTAAATATGGCATGGGGCAAATCTACAAAGCCACTAATTGTGGAGGGGGTTGAATGCAACTTTGACAAGTCTTCAAGGGCTTCTTTGCAAGCTTAATTAATCAGCTAATAAGATGATTTCAGCCAGCATATGGATGGTTTGGGCTGCCCAATCGGTGGCTGGTTCAGTTCACTGAATTCGGTTCAACCAGTGCGGTTTAACTGGACCCTTTTTCCATAATTAATTAATAATAAATTATTTAGCCCAAATTAAATTGGGAATAAATTAAAATTAATTATATTATGATTTAATATTCATAATTGGACCGTCTTGGGCTGGAAATTATTTCACCTTGTTACTTCGAATTGCTTCTCGGGTTTATTCTTCGAGCAGTGTCTGCCGAGCCAATTTTCACCCTTTGTGCGAATCTGTCGAAAATAGTCAAAATATATCAAAATTAACCATAAAATCAATTAAAATTCATCGTGTTCATATTTTTAGCACAATTTAATTATTTTATAATATTTAATTATTTTCCAACAAGAATTTAATCAAAACTGCATAAATTTGAGTTAAAAAGGGTATGAAAAAGTGTATAAATTTACGTGTTTCCAATATTATTTTGTGTCTTAGTGGTTCCTGCTTCCAATTAAAATCATTATGTATTTCATGCATTAAAATATGTTTGAATGCATTAGAATTAGTTAGTCAATCCTAATTAGATGATAACTAATGGACACGATAATTGAAATGTGCATGCTTAATTTATATCCTAACCAGAATAAATTAGAGGTTCGTAATAGACTAAGAGAACTTATTACCTTGCATAACTCTAAGTTTATGTGATTAAATTATTTCAAACATAATCCGTCCTTGTTACTTCACATAAATTCTAAGGAATCCTTAGTTAAATTATGCCATTGGTTTATGCATATTTTTCTAAGTTTAAGATTCGGCTGAACTTATATGAGATTCCCAGTTAATGAACAATCGAGTTGCCATGAAATATTTTTCAAACATTGTTAAACATGATGAAAATGAATCCAGTTAAGAGTTGTAATTATTCTAGCTTATTCATGTTATTGTTGTTAAACTTGTGAAATTGCTACTAAACCATCACCCTGCATTTTATTTCATCTCATTTGCAGTAAGGTTAATTTGCATCTACTTAATTAATTTAATTTTAACATCCACCACTCAAAATTATTGTGTTTTTTTAAACTAATTTGTGAATAGTAATTTTTACAATTATCAATTTAAACACAATCCCTGTGGAGATGATAACTGTTATACTTACTTATTACTTGATAATGACTACGTATACTTGCACAAACCTACGCATTACACACTACACCCTCTACAGTTAACTTAATTTGTGCTTTTGGTCTTTAGTGTTGCGATAATAACCCTTTGGCGTCGTGGCTAGAGGTGATCATAGGTTGGGCTACCCGGCCCGGCCCGACGGCCCGCCCGAAAAATGGGAGGTTTGGGTAAAAATAGAGGCCCGAAATATGGGTTTGGGCAAAAAAACGAGGCCCGTTTAGGCCGGGCCTCGGGTAAAACTTTTTTTGGCCCGGGCCCGGCCCGAATTATATATTAAATATATATTTTATTTTTAATCAAATATACTTTTAAATTTACATATTTTTATTTTTTTTGTTTTAATATTTGTTTTAAAATTTTTATTTAATGAAAAAAGCTAAAAAAATTTAATATGTGCCAGGCCAGGCCGAGCTTGGACAAATTTTTAGGCCCATATTTCAGGCTGGGCCTGGCTCGGGCCTAGAAACGAGCCTAAAATTTTGTCTGGGCCCGGCCCGGTCCATGATCACCTCTAGTCGCGACACTGTACTCAAGTAGCTTGACTTCTTCACCTTTAGGAGCTGTCCTATAATGTGAGCAAAAAATTATGTAACAAATTTATAAAAAATTAACATGAAAACCAAATGTGTTATTGGTTGAAATGGTAAAATTAAATAAATAAACACTTTGTGCTCTTGGGTTCAAATCTTATCATGTCTATATATTTTTTTAAATTGTGTGTAAAAAAAATACATTCAAATTTATATTTGTTGCTTTATAAAACAATTGAGCTTTTGGTAATTTTACATTTGTGTTGAAACTCGGTTGAAAGTAATACGAACTCAATCAAATGTTTAAATAATAGCAAGTATAGAAATTTGTTGTTATTGCATCAAGATAACACCATTAAAAAAAAAACAGCTATATTTAATTTGATTTGTACAAACATCTTCAAGGGTGTGTTCGGGTGATGGATTGTATTTGTATTAAGGTTTTTAAAAATCTAAAGATGAATTTACTTGTTTGGGTTAATATATTGAAGAATTTTAAAAAAAAAATTAAGTGATTTCAAGAGGGGATTTCAGTAGCTTAATTTTGTTTTATCAAATTCCACATAAAAATATGGTTTTTCAAGTTTTCTAATAATTTTATTTGATTTAACATACATGGTCCCATTATAAGATAAAAACATAAACTTTGAAAGTTATTTTTATTTAATTCTAATATATATTTTTAAAGATTTATTTCATTAAATCTATTTATAAATTTTTATAAATATAACGATACAATATTAAATAATTTTTATATTATTATTTATAAAACAATTATTCATATTTTATTTTTTAATATGTAAAATTTCAATAACATAATGTTTCTTAAATGAATTATTTATCCACATAGTTATTATAAATGCTAGCATTTTGAAACGATAAATTCAAAAAACTAAAAAGAATTGAAAGTTTTCTTCCAAAGACACTCCAAAAGTAAAATTTAAATTCCAATAAGGATAAATCTCAAAATTATATACGAATTTTGATTTAATGTATAATTATATGCATGAACTTTAATTTGCTACAATTATACACGTGAAACTCTAATTGTGGTTCAAATATATACTTAAAAGTTTGATTTTGATTTAATCATACAAATTTAAATAAATAAATACATTAATTTATTTTTATATTAGATAAATATAATTATTTATGTATGCAATATATAAACATAAAATGATGTTTTATGAATAATTGTACTAATAAGTTTCAAGAATTGAATTGAATTAAAATTTCATATATAAAATTACACAAAATCAAAATTCATATATATAATTGTACATTAGATCATAATTCTTTTATAATTTTAGAATTTATCCCATTCCAATATTTACAACTCTTTATTCAACCTCGTTCCTAAAAATAAATAAATAATAACATATGTAAGGCTCGCAAATTCCCCTTCCCTCCGCACATGATTATTATTATTATTGGGGGTTGAAAATATCTAAGGACATGACACTACTGTCCATAGTCCCACAACCAAAGGCACAAATGCATGTGCATGTGCATGTGCAAAGGAGTGATGGATTGTGGTATAACCCCCAACTTTTGGTGATTAATTGCCATACTTATGACTACACAAAAAAGAAGAGACACCCAAAGGCAGCAAAAGATAAAGGAAAAGAAGAAGGAAACATATGGCACAATCAGGGTTTCACAGACAAGAATCTTTGTGTATTGAAAATTGATTGAGATTGGGTTTGGGGTCTAAGACAACCATCATGACTTTTGTATCATGAATTGTTTCACCTCCTTCGGCATCAAGGGCCCTCTCCACTCTCTACCCGCTTTCTACTTTATCGTATTTCATATACACACGTAAATATTAAATAAAAATTATTAAAGGTAATGGAAAAGTAATAAAAATTATTAAACATACGAGTTCTTAAAAATATCAAAAAAGTAATTTTATTTAAAAATAATAAAGATGTGAATATCCCTATTTTTATATAATTTTTATTTTTTATTTTAGTATTTTTATAATATCTATGACGGAATAGATGTTTGATTAATTTGTAACATGTAAGATGTTTGATAATCATTGTATTTTTTTACCCAATATAAAATTTTCAACAAAAAAAAAAATTGAATAAGATAAGTAGGTATGTAACTACTTATCACTTAATGTTGAAAATATTAAGTTGAATTTATTTTATTAATAAAATGATATAAAATATCATTTTTTTAAAATGAGATATTCAAATTATCATATTTATTTTTCATCCAAAATTATCCAAAATAATATAAAATATTATATTAATAAAATTACAATTATAAAAATAAATAACCTTTTAAAAATCAATATTTATTTTTATCAAATAACATAATTATATTTAGTACTTATATTTATTACTTTACCAAACAAATTTTTAATATAAATTGAACACTTATAAAATTTAACAATAAAAATTCAGTACTTAAATTTTCAATTTACCAAACATCTATATAATTGTTTGCAAACTGCTTAGATCTATATTTGGACTTAAGTAAGCATCCCACTCATGGAACTGAATATTTGATCAAATGATTAAAATTTTTTGTTTTGAGCAAACCATTGATGAGCCTTGTGTTTATAAACATATTAAGGATGGAAATGTGATCTTTCTTGTTGTATATGTCGTTGATATTCTACTAATTAGAAATGATGTTGGGACATTATCATCGATTAAACTATGGTTAACTCAACAATTTAGCATGAAAGACTTAGGAGAAGCTAAATTTGTTCTAGGTATTCGAGTCTCAAGGGATCCAAAGAACAAAGCGATAACTTTATCACAAGCTTCACATATAGATAATATATTGGAACGCTATGCAACGATCGATTCAAAGAAAGGGACTTAACCCTCTGTATTGGGCTTTCGTCTTTGTTTGGAGGATTATATTGAAAAAAATTCGATTCAAAAATTATTTTCTTTCATAGCAGAAAACTAAAATTTTAAAAAACGAGCTAGTTTGTGATATTTATAGCAATAAGCATTTTCCGAAATCGCACATATGTTTTGGGATAGACACATCCTTATTGTTCCCAGCTTTCAACTGAACGACCTTCTTCGTTATTCTCGTACCACAAATTTCTTCGAGTGTAGGATCAAATAAATTCGAATCAAACACAAAACTAGAAATTATTTACTTTACTTCTAGTGAGAAAGTAAAATTCTCTCTTTAATAGAAACTGGTGGAAATGTTATTGAAGAAAATAAAAATTATGCTTATAAAATAAATTCTCACTATTTTCGAGTAGATTAACAATATCTCATAGTTGTGTTTAGCCCTACCGGTGCCATCTATTTATAAAGGGAAGAAGTGAAACCCTTATTGAATTAGTAGAAGTCTATTTCAATAGGAAAAAAATCCTAGTTCAACTAGGATAGAGAGGGGCGACAACTCTAGTTAAATATACTAGGATTTGCCATCTCATGTATTAACAATGGGGGCTTTTGGGCCTCTCCCGTATCGGGTCCAATTAAAAGTTTTTCTTGGACTTTTAACCCAACACTTTATAATTTATTCCAACCCAATACAAGTTTTTTTTTCTATTTTTTCCAAAATAAACATCTTAAATTAATTTTAATAAAAAATTTTCTCAATTAAATAATTTTCTCAACCCGATTCTAATCCTGTTAAAATCATGACAACTTTACCGTAAAAAAAATTATGAGAAAATATATTTAATATTTCTAATTCAATGAACTCATAATGACCAATTAATTTAATTCCATTTTTTGAACTTCATTTAATTAATTAATTAATTAATAATTCAACAAGCCATAAACTATTTTTTTAGGTCATTTCCATTTAGTGAGAAAACCACATTCATTTTCAAATGTTTCTCATTTCTCCAACTTTACCATTTCTATTCATTCATGTTCATTTGATTCAACATGCAATTCATTTTTGGTTTTAACAAAGTAGTGGAGGGACCGGTTGGACATATGTAATTAGGGATAAATGATTTATAATTAAGTTCTATCTTTTCACCTATTAATTATAAACTTATTTAGTCACAAAGTCATTCCACTATAGTATCGTGACTGACCTCTCCCCAATGACATACCATTATAAAAGTAACTCAGTCAATGTTTATCTAATGACCTTATCATAAGTGTGTTACCCTCATAGGATATCATTTATCTCTTTGGATAAATTTGCTCCCCCAATATGATCATATTTTATCTCATGGTAACTATTACATCTTCCTTCATGAAAAGTCAATTACTATCAAAGAGTAATCAAGTCATTCATCACAAAGACAAACAACCCGTAGCCATGTTTTACTTTTCATCTGTCATGTAACGCCAATAAGAGAATATCATTTACTCATGTCTTGGGCTATAAATTCCACTATTGTTAATGATGCTACATATTACAAAAGTCGTATACCCAACGCACCAGCTTTTGGTTCACTATATATTTGAACTTAGTCTTTTACTTACATCAAAGTATACAAGTCATGCATACGTAGTCCATCATCTACCCAAGATTAAGGCATACCACACTTTGAACGTCACAAGTGAATAAACCCACAAACATATTTATGATCTATTATTCTTGGGTCTAATCCACTATACTGTCAATATATTCAATCACATCTATGTCTCTATCTTCTATAAGTCATCCACTTCGTTGTCTAAGACAAAACATCTCCCCAGTTGGACTTGATAGACGACATATTAGTCTTTCAATCAGGTAGCTCATTTTCAATTAAACTAAGGACATGTTTAAGTTCGTCTACTAGTATAATTTATTTTTTTGTATTACGATCCTATCACTTAATATCGCTTAGTATTAGTTAAACATTAGACAACTATTGAGCTAATATTTTCTTCTATTTTGCTTTACATGCAAAAACCATGTGAGGAAATTATACAAAGGATGTTAATGTAATTCATGAATAATTTTATTAACCAATCTATTCAAAAAAAACTACAAGTGTATAAATGAATATACTACACTTAGGGCACCAGATTCGATAAACTATCCTAAGACAGTGGAAGTGTAACACTTCAACATGGCGAAATGCTGAGTCTGAGCGTGTAGATCAAAGGAAATTTGGTTGGCATGATCTTACTTGCCCAATTGACTTTCTAACGCACTCGAGTCTCTGGAGTGTGTAAGTAAAGTTTGGGATTCAAATGCCTAGGGCTTCCAAGTAACGTGTCATTTCATCTTAGGTGGTGGTACAAGTAACTGACTAGGTTTCCACCCCAGGAAGACTAATCACGGGATTTTGGGGTTCAGGTAGGCTAGAACTAACCAGAGCAATTGTTCAAGTGGTTTGGTCACGATCTCTCCCTCGGGTATTAACTCGAACCATTTTCAAGGGCGAATGCATGAAAAAGAAAAAGAATAAAAGGTGGAACGGTGGAAATGTGCAAGTGTACACAATCGTAACAAGTAATAAAGTGACAAGTAAATGTCGAGTTATCGTACCCACAGGGACTGTAAAAGAATGATTTATGAAAATGGTTCAAACACTTTGGTGACAGAAAAATATTTGGTTTTGAGGAATATTTAAAACCTAAAAGAAAAACAAAGAAAAATAAAATAAAACAAAGTTCTAATGCACGATTTCAAAAAAAAAAAAATTGATTTTAATCAAGATGACATAATTGTGTTGGATTAATCACATTTCTTTGATTTTAAGCACAGAATTGTGATCGTAAAGGGAAAATAGGCAGGGCTAGAACGTCTAACAGCACAATTTCGCATTTCTCTCAGAATGATTTTGCCCACAACAATGGTCTTTCCAGTTAAAATCGAGTATAATAGGACCATTCACTCTAATGAAATTGTAGTTCTATGCGAACTAGGCATAATGCTGAAACGAATGAAGTAGAACCATACCTTCGCAAGTGGTGTCAAATACTCTCGTCGACACGTATGGATTCCTTGCTTTGACATAGTCCACTTAGAACCTGGAACTGTGAGTTCTTCGAGAATTTCTTGTAAATTTTTAGGCTTAATATTGCTCAACAGAGAGGAAAATTCATCGTTGTCGAAATCAGGTAATTCAAAGAACTCACTAATAGCATTAGAGTTTATGGGTGCCTTAATTCCGTGGGCTGGAACTTCGGTCAATTCGCTTGAAGATAAGTTCGAGTAGAATTCACGAACTAATTCCTCATCCACACTTGGTCTCTTTTCACTAAATAATTCCCAATTGAGGGCTTTAGTAACTTGACGAATACGCGCCATAAAGTCTCTGTAGTTACTTTCCTTCAATGTGAAGCCTTTCTCTGGATGCATCTGTTGATTTTTGAAGATATTTTCGTATCTTGCTTTGGCTTCTTCACAGTGAAATTCCCTTTGTGCTTTGTCAATTTGAGCGGAGGCACGAGTGCTTTCGTGAGTCATAATTAACCTGAACATAAGATGGAATGAAAATAAAAAATTAGTTTCTTAAAACTTTAATTAATACAAATTATTAATATTTCGATAAATTGAAAATTAAATAATTGAATAAAAATTAAACTTAAGAAAAATTATTCTTACCACCTTCATCGTAGAATTTTAAGAACTCTTAAAATAAATAAAAAAAACTAATGAATCAAAAGGGAGAATTTAAAAGAAGGGTTGGCTTAGGTTGGGGAAAGGGAGAATGGTGTGCCTAGGCGCACAAGGTAGCAAGCAGATGGCGCGCAAGGGGGCTGTAGCAGGTGGCGCGCAAGGCCTTGCGATAGGCAGGCCACAGGCTGGTCTGGTGTGGGGCAATGGTGCGCACAAGCGTGCGGCTGGAGGCAACCGACGTCATGGGCCACAACACGGCGGGGCGACGGCGACGTGCGTGCGTGCTGCTTGGCTGCTTCTTGGCCAAATGGTGGCTATGGCTAGGGGATTGCGACACTTGGTGCTTTAGAGATAGGGGATTTAAGTGATTAATGAATGAGGTGAAGCAATGGTGCAATTTATAGAGGGGAGAGTATAAATTAGATTAGAACTCTTAGAACAAATTAAAGAATTAAAAATAAGAGTTTAATTCTAATTTTACTCATGATAAATAACAATTAATAATTAAATATACACATATAAAATTATCAATTGCTATTTAATTATTAAGATAAACATAACATAAAATTAATTCTAATCCTAAGCTAAATTGATAAAATTTAATATATAAATTATAATGAATATAATTATATATTAAAGTTTATCAATAATTTGAAAATAAAAATATTTATTTTAGATGCCTTTTAAAAATATTTACAAGAAGAGGCACCTAGTTTTTAATATTTATGAAAATAGCAACCAAATTTGAAAAATAAATCAATTAAGTCCATGGACTTAATGAAAATTTGAAATTGAGCTGCAATTTAAAACTTGGGTCAAGATTGACCTTTTTATTTCAAAAACCAAAAATTTATTTTGCTATTTAGGGCTAATTCCTTGGAAGATTATGCAAAAATCAATTCCCAGGAAAGATTGGAGGGGTCACAAGCGGCCCCCCTTAAGTTCCAATCTCCTAGACAGAATTTATTTAAGCATAATAAATCCGAAAATATTCCCTATATAACTTACTGAAATCAATAAAAAATAAGAATTAGATAAGCTGAACACGATTTTATCCCGTTCAGATTTTTCTCTGTAATAATGTTTCAAACGCTGAGCATTGACTTGAAAATTACCTCTCTTACCTTGGAGTTCAATAACTCCGTATGGATAGACGCGATGAATTGTAAATGGACCGGACCAACGTGACTTCAAGTTACCAGGAAATAACTTTAATCTGGAATTAAATAACAAGACTTGCTGACCTACTTCAAATTCTCAAACTCAGATATGCTTGTCATGCCATTTCTTGAGTCTTTCTTTGAGTAATTTGGCATTTTCATATGAGAACATTCGAAATTCTTCTAGCTCGCTGAGTTGGAGCATTCGTTTCTCTTTAGCAAGCTTGAGATCCAAATTGAGTTGTCGAAGAGCCCAGTAAGCTCTATGCTCTAACTCCAGAGGTAGATGACATGCTTTCCCAAAGACCAACCTGTAGGGTGACATTCTTAAAGGTGTCTTGTATGCTGTTCTGTAAGCCCATAAAGCATCATCTAGTCTCTTGGACCAATCTCGTCGGTTCGGGCAAACTACCTTCTCAAGTATGCCTTTGATCTCCTTATTTGCTAGCTCAGCTTGCCCATTTGTCTGCGGATGGTAAGCTGTAGCAACCTTGTGTTTCACTCCATGTTTGTCTAGCAACCATTTTAACCACTTGTTCACGAAGTAGGTCCCTTCATCGCTGATAATAGCTCTTGGGGTTCTGAACCTCGTGAACACATGTTTCTGCAAGAACTTCATCACAACTTTAGCATCGTTCGTCGGATAAGCTTCAGCCTCGACCCACTTGGACACATAATCTACTACTACCAATATGTACTTGTGACCAAAAGACGGAGGAAAAGGACCAAGAAAGTCAATACCCCAAACATCGAATAATTCTACCTCAAAGATATTTGTTTAAGGCATCTCATTTCTGTTGGTGACATTTCCAACCCTCTAACAGCGATTGTAATTATTTACGTAAGTGTATGCATCCTTGAATAGTATTGGCCAAAAGAATCTAGCTTGCAATACTTTGGCTACTGTACGAGCACCTCCAAAGTGTCCCCCACTTGGAGCTGAATGACAGTGGTATAAAATCTTCGGTATTTCATCTTCTGTCACACATCATCTAATCATCTAATCTGCACGCTTTTTGAACAAATATGGCTCTTCCCAAAAATAGTACTTCACATCGTGAAGAAACTTTTTTCTTTGCTGATATGTTTTATCAATCGACATTAAACCACAAGCTAAATAGTTATCAAAATCAACAAACCAATGAGTATTATGGACATGATTTACCTTCAGTATGTGTTCATCTGGAAATGTCTCTTGGATCGGTAAAAGTGAAGAATTTTCCTCTTGCGGCTCCAATCTGGATAAGTGATCAGCTACTTGGTTTTCTACTCCCCTTCGATCTTGAATTTCTAGATCAAACTCTTGAAGTAGAAGCACCCACCGGATCAATCTCGGCTTAGCATCTTTCTTGGCCAATAAGTACTTAATCACGGAGTGGTCCCTATAGATAATCACTTTAGTACCTACAAGATAAAATCGAAACTTGTCGAAAGCAAACACCATAGCAAGTAACTCTTTTTCTATTACCGTATAGTTCAGTTGAGCTCCGGTTAGAGTTCTACTTGCGTAGTAGATAGGATGAAAAACTTTGTTCCTTCGTTGGCCCATGACAGCTCCAATAGCGAAGTCATTTGCATCACACATCAATATGAATGGCGAATCCCAGTCTGGCGTGACCATTATGGGTGCCGTGACTAATAAACTCTTCAGATCGTTGAAATCCTTTAAGCATTCCTCATCAAACTTGAATATCGAGTGCTTCTCCAACAAGTTGCATAAGGATTTAGCCACTTTGGAAAAGTCCTTGATAAATCTTCGATAGAAACCGGCGTGGCCCAAAAAGCTCCTAACACCTTTTACAGATGTTAGAGGTGGGAGTTTTTCGATAACATCTACTTTCGCTTTGTCCACCTCGATCCCATGTCTCGTTATCCGATGGCCTAAAACAATTCCTTCTTATACCATAAAATGGCATTTTTCCCAATTGAGTATGAGATTCGTTTCTTCGCATCGCCTTAGTACCTTCACTAGATTAGCTAAGCAATCATTGTAAGTATCTCCAGATACTGAGAAATCGTCCATGAAAACTTCCAAGTACTTCTCAACCATGTTAGTAAAAATAGACATCATACATCTTTGAAATGTAGCTGGTGCATTACATAAACCAAATGGCATGCGTCTAAATGCAAATGTACCGTACGGACAGGTGAATGTCGTTTTGTGTTAATCTTTCGGTGCTACTGTAATCTGATTATACCCTGAGTATCCATCGAGAAGACAGTAGTAGTCTCGTCCTGCGAGTCTATCCAGCATCTGGTCCAAAAACGACAAAGGGAATTGATCTTTCCTAGTTGCCTTATTTAGCTTCCAGTAATCGATGTAGATTCTCCATCACGTAACTGTCCTAGTTGGTATCAATTCATTGTTCTCATTCTTCACGATCGTGATACCTCCTTTCCTCGGCATGCACTGGACTTGACTCACCCATGAACTGTCTGAAATGGGGTAAATTATACCCGCATCCAACCACTTGATAATTTCCTTTTTCACAACATCTTTCATGATAGGGTTTAGTCACCGTTGTCCATCAGTCGTTCCTCTCTCACCATCTTCTAATATGATCTTGTGCATGCATACGGATGGGCTAATACCGCGAATGTTGGCTATGGTCCATCTGATAGCCTTCTTGAATTGTTTCAAAACTATGATAAGTTTCTCTTCTTGCTCAGTAGTTAATTCAGCTGAAACAATCACAGGCAGAGTAGAAGCGTTACCTAAATAAACATATTTTAAGTGTGACGATAATACCTTTAGTTCTAACTTAGGTGGCTCCTCGATTGATGCTTTTGGCTGCATGTAATCTCTTTTCTCTAATTCCAAAGATTCAAAACGAGATTGCGGATTAAATCCCTTTTGATTAGCTTCTAGCAAAGCTGAGTATTCGTCATCCTCTTCATCATTTGGGGGATTCGATGTCAAAATTCTTTCCAATGGGTCATCAACACAATTAAGTTCCTTCTCTACTATTAATTCCTCTAAATCGGCTACTGCAAAACAATCATCCAATGTGTCAGGAAATCGCATTGACTTAAAAACATTAAATGTTACCTGATCATCCTAAACACGCATAGTCAGCTCGCCCTTTTGCACATCAATAAGAGTCCTTCCAGTTGCTAGGAATGGTCTTCCTAGGATAATTGGAACTTCTTTGTCTGCTTCAAATTCTAGGATTGCAAAGTCAACAGGAAAGATAAATTTATCTACACGTACCAATAGTCCTCGATTTTTCCTTCTAGATGTGCTAAGGATCGATCTGCTAGTTGAAGTGTAACCGTAGTTGGTCTAACATCTCCTATCCCTAACTTCCTAAATATTGACATAGGCATCAAGTTGATACTTGCACCTAAGTCACATAATGCTTTACCACAATAAGTTGATCCAATGTTGCATGGTATGGTGAAACATCCAGGATCCTTCAATTTTGGGGGTAGTTTGTTCTGAAGATATGCACTGCATTCTTTTGTCAGAGCTACCATCTCAAATTCTCCAAGTCTTCGTTTCTTTAACAAGATATCCTTCATGAACTTGACGTAGTTTGGCATTTGCTCAAGTGCTTTGACCAACGGGATGTTGATGTGTAGTTGCTTGAGTACGTCAAGGAACTTCTTGAATTGAATCTCCTGCTTTGGCTTCTGAAGTCTTTGAGGGTAAGGTGGCGGTGGTTTCATTACCAGAACTGGTTCTGGTTGATTCACCTTTGGTGGTAATTCTACATCTAATGACGTTGTTGGTTGATCAGAATTGACTAATCCTGAGGTTACTTTGCATGGTTTTGTAGGTTTCGATTCTGGTGAAACTGGGGTTTCAACACTTGGTTGAACTTCTTCTTGAGCATCAGCTTGCTCCTTGTCAACTTCGACAGTGTTGGTCTCTACCATCTTCCCGCTCCTCAATTGCAACGCTTTGTAATGCTCCTTCCCTGGATTTCTTGGATTTTTCGTGTCACTAGGTAAAACACCTTGTGGTCGGTTCCTAAGTTCAGTTGCAAGCTAGCCTACTTGATTCTCCAAATTCTTCAATGTAGCTACTTGGCTCTGGATTAAAGCATCATTCCTTGCTAGATATGTCTTTAGCAAACTCTCCAGGCTATTGGATGCTTCAGCTTGAACTGGTTTCTGAACTTGTTGCAGAAAAGTAGGCGGCTGGGTTGGTCTGGTTTGGGTGTAAGTGGTACTGGTTCCAGCCCCTTGGTTACTCCAGGAAAAATTCGTGTAGTTTCTCCATGATGGGTTATAAAAGTTGGATTACAGCCCTTGCCTCCCTCGGTTTTGGTTCTGATTGCCCATGTAGTACACAGATTTTAGGTTCGACGGACATTCTTCGAACAAATGTCCTTCCCCACAATAGACACAGGCTATATTCTCAAATTGATTAGCCGGCTGTGCTGCAAAACTATTAGACCCATTAGTAGTAAGATTTTTAAGCATTAAGGATATTGATGATACCTGAGATGCGAGAGAAGTAAGAGCGTCTACTCCATGAATTCCAGCGACTCATCTTCCTGACTTAGAAAGGAATCCTCTCAATAATTGTTACTAGCAATCCTCTCAATACTTTCATAAGCCTCGTTATAAGACTTAGAAAGGAGAGCACCATTAGAAGAGGCGTCTACTACCATCCTTGTGTAAGCGTTGAGACGATTATAGAATGTCTCAAGTTGAATGCAATGAGGAATTCCATGATGAGGGCATATCTGTAATAATTCTTTAAATCTTTCCCATGCCTCATACAAGGACTCGTCATCCATTTGGTGGAAAGCAGTGATCTCGTTCCTCAGTTTAGCATTCTTGCTTGACGAAAAATACTTCATGAGGAATCTCTCGGCTAACTCTTGCCATGTAGAAATGGAGTTTGGTGGCAATGAATTCAACCAGGCACGAGCTCTGTCCCTTAACGAATATGGGAACAACTTCATTCGTAAGGCATCTTTGGGTACTCCGACTAACTTGAAAGAATCGCTCACTTCCATAAATAGTATTAAGTGAAGATTAGGATCTTCAGTAGGCATTCCGCTGAATTGGCCCACTGTCTGAAGCATCTGGAACATGACCGGCTTCAGCTTGAATTGTTGTGCCTCGATTTTGGGTCTCCTAATACCAGGAATAAGATCGTTAAACACTGGCACGGCATATTGTCGTAAGGCTTTATCCCTATCATCAGTAATAAGGATAGGATTTTGAGCAGGGTTTACTCCGTTTCCTTGGTTCATATTCTTGAAATTCATTCCTTCGGTCCTTCTCTGGTTTGCTTGTCTTCTTCGTTGACGAATGGTTCGTTCTATTTCAGGGTCCACAGGGAGTAAATCAGTAATCTGGTCAATACTCATAAACACCTGAAATAATCACAAAAAAACTGAGTAAGTAAAAAAAATACGTAAAATAAATAAACCAAAATGTAAACAAATTCACAAATAATGACTTTGAAAAATAGTCCCTGGCAATGGCTCCAAAAACTTGGAACGGTGGAAATGTGCAAGTGTACACAATCGTAACAAGTAATAAAGTGACAAGTAAATGTCGAGTTATCATACCCACAGGGACTGTAAAAGAATTATTTATGAAAATGGTTAAAACACTTTGGTGATAGAAAAATATTTGCTTTTGAGGAATATTTAAAAACTAAAAGAAAAACAAAGAAAAATAAAATAAAACGAAGTTCTAATGCACAATTTCAAAAAAAAAAAAAAAAATGATTTTAATCAAGATGACATAATTGTGCTGGATTAATCACATTTCTTACCTTGGAATTATTAAGCTCGTGTTTATACTTGTTAAAACATGGCAACTCGGTAATTTGCTAACTTATGAACATACTTACAAATAAAAATCCATTCATCTCTTGTACATATTTCTATGCAAATGCGAACGATTAAACAGACTTCTACTAATAAGCATGTTATTGCACATACATACTTATTAAATTAAACAATCTCTTGCATATTCCTATGTCGATGCAAACAATTAATTCAACCTAACAAGCATATAAAAGATCATGTGAGGTAACAAAGTATTTTTACCTTGAAACAATTTAATCACAAAAATCCTGCAAGTTATGCAAGGCATATGTATCGTCAAATACAATGCTAATTTAATCTTTAGCTACCTTAAAAGAATTAAACATGCACAGATTAAGTATTGTGTCCATTATTTACAATTTCAATGCGTTTAAATAATTAATTCATTAGCTATCTAAACAATTAAAATGCCAGATAACTTAACATGATTTTACTTAATCAAACATTTCACCGAGGCCTTTCACAACATAAACACAATTTTAATAATCTAAGTGAGCGAAATGAAATCAATCCAACATAAATTAAATTCAAGCTAAATTTATTGAATTGAAAAGCATGAATATTGGAACGGTGGAAATGTGCAAGTGTACACAATCGTAACAAGTAATAAAAGTGACAAATAAATGTCGAGTTATCGTACCCACAGGGACTGTAAAAGAATTATTTATGAAATAATTTCAAACACTTTGGTTAGGGAAAAATATTTGATTTGTGAAAGCTATTTGAAAACTAAAAGGAAAACAAAGTAACTTAAAATAAAACAAAGTTCAAGTGTGCGATTTCAAAAACTGATTTTAATCAATATGACATGAATGTGTTGGTTTAATCACATTTCTTACCTTAGAATTATCAAACTTGTGTTTATACTTGTTAAAACATGGCAACCCGGTAATTTGCTAACTTATGAACACATTTACAAATCAAAAATCCATATATCTCTTGTACATATTTCTATGCCAATTCGACCGATTAAACAGACTGCAAAAAGTAAACATGTTATTGCACATACATACTCATTAAATTAAACAATCTCTCGCATATTCCTATGTCGATGCAAACGATTAATTCAACCTAACAAGCATATAAAAAGTCATGTGAAGTAACAAAGTATTTTTACCTTGAAACAATTTAATCACAAAAATCCTGCAAGTTATGCAAAGCATAGGTATCGTCAAATACAATGCTAATTTAATCTTCAGCTACCTTAGAAGAATTAAACATGCACAGATTAAGTATTGTGTCCATTAATTACAATTTCAATGCGTTTAAATAATTAATTCATTATCTATCTAAACAATTACAATGCCAGATAACTTAGCATAATTTTACTTAATCAAACATTTCACCGAGGCCTTTAACAGCATAAACATAATTTTAATAATCTAAGAGGGCGAAATGAAATCAAACCAACACAAATTAAATTCAAGCTAAATTGATTAAATTAAACATTTCAAAAGCATGAATATTCATAAACATGTTTGTCAAAACAACAACAAATAATTTAAAGAGATAGGAACGAAACAAATCCGGTGGCTCTCAAGTGACTTGTCCGATTGATTCCTCCTTCGCTCTTCGTTGTCCTCGGCTATCAAGGGGGCTTATGAACACTTCAAATGCTACTTCAAATGGCTGGAAAACACCTCTTTTCCAAGAGTGGAAATCGGCACAAGAACAAGGGAAAATGGAATGAAAATGAAGGGAGAAAAAGTGAGAGAAAAGAAGAGAGAATGAGAGAATGTTGGAGAATTGATGGATGCCTTGAATGAGCAGCAAGGGGCTGTATTTATAGTGTTTAGGGGCTGCTAAAAATAGAAAAATTTCAGCAGCAAAAAGTCCCTCTTGGCCGGCCATCCTATGTGGCAAAGTTGATGGATTCAACTTTGCTAAATTTAGCTTGGACAAATCTAAAAAGCCTTGAATTTTGGAGGGGTTTGAATGAGATTTTGAAAGATCTTCAAGGGCTCCTTTGCAAGCTGAATAAATCAGCAAATAAGATGATTTGGGCCTTCATTGTGGACGGTTTGGGCTGCCCAATTGGTGGCTGGTTCGGTTCGATTGGTTAGGTTCAACCAATGCGGTTTAACTGGACCCTTTTTCATAATTAATTAAAAATAATTTATTTAATACAAATTAAATTGGGAATAAATTAAAATTAATTGAATTATGATTAAATATTCATAATTGGACCGTCTTGGGCTGGAAATAGAGTCGCCTTGACACTTCAAATCGCTTCTTGGTTTAATTCTTCAAGCAGTGTCTGTCGAGCCGATTTTTGCCCTTTTTGCGATTCTGTCGAAAATAGTCAGATTTAAACCAAATTAACTATAAAATTAATTGAAATTCATCATGTTAATATTTTTAGCACAAATTTATTATTTTATAATATTCAATTATTTTTCGACAAGAATTTACTCGGAACCACATGAAATTGGGTCAAAAAGGGCATGAAAAAGTATATAAATTTTCGTGTTTCCACACCCCCAAACTTAATTCATTGCTCGTCCTGAGTAATGAAAAAAAATTTGAAAAGAATTTCCTCGAAAATACCTTTGAAAAACTTATTTTAGAACAACTTTTTTTTCAAAATTATGAATTGAATATACTTAAGCTCAAAGATAAGAAATTTGATAGTTATGCAACTTAAGCATTCATATCGTTCAATTTACCTCTAACAATTATCATACTAGCGAAATTAGACTAAATGTTTCTTTAATAAAGACATGTCTCTTCACTACCAAATTGATTTTAATTCCTTTATTCAAAAGTTAAACTGCAATCACTAAGCTTAACTTAATGTCTTCATATGTTGAACATAGCAATTTCTCTCCACTAATGTAGGTAACATGGGAATCTCGAATCAATAGGTCTTTAATAAGGTTGTAACGTGGCTGGGCTTAAGGGTAGGTGAAAGATAGATAAAATTTTTGGCTTAAAACCCTAGACTCAGCTTAATATCGAACCTTCGGAACTTCAATCCTTGATACCCAACTTATGCTCTTTCGAACACTTATTTCATTTCGAGTACATGTTTTTGTTTTTTTTTTTTTTTAGACTCAAACTCGAGCACTTGCTTCATGTACAACAATTTTTCGAGCATTTGATACTTCTTTTCAACTCCCCCAAACTTATTTTCGAACGATCTTTTGAATAGTACTGAGTCTAGTGGTTGGGATGATTTTAGAAGTAATTAAGAGAAAGTTGATGGCTAAATATCGCATAGGTCCAAATAACTTAGGCCATATAGTCTCAAAATTGGGTTTCAAAGGATAATTTTATTAGGGTTGGCTTGAAAGGCTCAAACGGTCCAAACAAAATTTTGCCTAAATCATTTTCAATATTCCATGCTTCCTAGGATTTCGCCTCAAGAAATTACTAAGTCAATTCTAAAGACTTAATCTTTCATGCATGCCTAATTTTTTCGTAAGGAACTAAAAATTTTATGGTATGAATTTATATGCTTTATTAAAAATACATTCACATCTTTATTAAGCTAACATAATAAATTATTGTAATAACAGAACTTTATTAATACTAAAGTTTAGCATAATTAGCAAAATTTCAATTTATTGAACAAAAATATATCCTAAGCATATAATTAAAAGAACATTTTATTCTCAATAGAACTAATTCAAATTTTGGTCCCCTACTTAAAGTGAACAATGTCCTCATTGTCTAAAGTGAATAAATACTATACACCGTGTAGGATACTTAGAGAAGAGGAGGTGAGTCAAATTGACTCGCTTAAGTACTGTGCTCTTTCTAAAATCCAATCCTAGACATGTATATATCTATTGCCACACTTTATCCTTTGAGACTTGTTCATTTTTTATTCATGCTTCCTATCTCTTATTTTATTGTGCAAAAATAAAAATTCCTAATTGACCTAATCCTAAGATACTTAAGAAAGAAAAAGTTGAAGTCCTCCCTTTTTATTTGTTCATTTGATCCTTCCGAATTTGACTCATCCTTTGCTCCATTAGTATTATTCTTACATGAATCGCCTTGCTCCTTTTTTTTTGATGATGAAAGCCATGGTTCAAATATGTAACTGAAACTCGTGCTCAAAAATAAATGGGTCATTATAAATCTTCTTAAGGGCACTCCTCATTGAGTCATCTCTTATTTTTACATATCTCCGATGAGGCTTGTTGCTTTGTCATTGCATGTGTTGCATCAAGTCCATCAACTTAAACAGATTCATCACGAAGATCTGGGCTAGGTGGTGGAGCTCTAAACATTGTGGGCTCGATATCAGGTTCAACTTCTGGATCCATCGATTCTACCTCATGAGGGACGTCGCGTTGATGGCTCGCGGTATTTCTATGGGATCATCTTTTGCTTCTTCCGGATCCTCGCTCTCTTCAATTCGTTCTTCAAGAACGTAATCTCGGCTACTTTGTAGAGTCCCAATCAGTGATTGTGCCTTGACTATACTCTGTCTGCTTTACATCCGCAAGGTGTTTTGCTTTTAAGCATAATATTGTGATGGTAAAGGGAAAATAGGCAGGGCCGGACCATTCGCTCTAATGAAATTGTCGTCCCGTGCGAACTAGGCATAAGGCTGAAACGGATGAAATAGAACCATACCTTCGCTAGAGGTGTCAAATACTCCCTTCGACACGTGTGGATTCCTTGCTTTGACACAGTCCACTTGGAACCTGGCACTGTAAGTTCCTCGAGGATTTCTTGTAGATTTTCAGGCTTAATATTGCCCAACAGAGAGGAATATTCATCGTTGTCGAAATCAGGTAATTAAAAGAACTCATTAATAGCACTAGAATTTATTGGTACCTTGATTCCGCAGACTGGAACTTCGGTCAGTTCGTTTGAAGTTAAGTTCGCGTAGAATTCACGAACTAATTCCTCATCCACACTTGGTCTCTTTTCACAAAACAATTCCCAATTGAGGGCTTCAGCAACTTGACGGATACGAGCCATAAAATCTCTGTAGTTGCTTTCCTTCAATGTGAAGCCTTTTTCTGGATGCATCTGTTGATTTTTGAAAATACTTTCGTATCTTATTTTGGCTTCTTCACAGTGAAATTTGCTTTGTGTTTTGTCAATTTGAGCGGATGCACGAGTTCTTTTACGAGTCATGACAGACCTGAACACAAGATGGAAAGAATAAAAATCAGTTAAATAATTTAATTAATTCAACAAATTGAAAATTCAATAATTGAATAGAAATTAAGAATTTAATAGCAATTACTAATATTCTAATAAATTGAAATATTAAGTAATTGAAAAAATTAAAATTTACTAACAATTATCAATATTTCAATAAGTTGAAAAGAATTAAAAAATTGAATATGAATTAAAATTTTAAAAGAAATTTATTCTTACCACTTACCTTGTAGATTTGAAGAGCTCTAAAAAAATAAAAATAAAAGACTAATGAGTTTAAAGGAAGAGTTTAAAGGAGGGTTGGCTTAGTGTTGGGGAAAAGGAGATGTGTGCATAGGCACACAATGCAGCAGCAGGTGCCTCACAAGAGAGCTGCAGCAGGTGGTGCGCAAAGAGCAGCGCAATGGAGCGCCTGGGCTGGTTGGCGTGCAGCAAGTACATAGGGCAGAGGCAGCACGTGAGGCACCGTCCGGGCGAGAGCGGTGTTTGGCGTGCAGTGTGTCTTTGGAGCGAAGGTGTGTCTTTGGAGCATTTGCTAGCCGAATGGTGGCTTGGGGCTTGGGCTTGCGGCAATTGAGGTGGAAGGAAAGTTGGGTAATGAGTGAATGGGGTGCATCAATGGTGCAATATATAGATGCAAGAGTATAAACTAGACTAGAACTCTTAAGCATTAAAAATAAGAGTTTAATTCTAATTTAACTCATGATAAACAACAATTAATAATTAAATAAACATACTAAGTTATCAATTGTCATTTAATTATTAAGATAAATATGAAAAAATAAAAATAATCCTAATCCTAATCTCAATTTATAAAAGTTAATATATAAATTATAATGAATATAATTATATATTAAAGTTTATCAATAATTTATAAATATGAAATTAAATAAAAATGTTTATTTTAGATGCCTTTTAAAAATATTTACACAAATAAGCACCTAGTTTTTATTATTTATGAAAATAGCAACCAAATTTTGAATATAATTCAATTAAGTCCTTGATTTAATGAAAATTTGAAATTGAGTTGCAATTTAAGACTTGGGTCAAAATTGACCTTTTTATTTGGAAAACTAAAAAATTATTTTGCTATTCAGGGGCTAATTCCTTGGAAAATTATGCAAAAATCAATTCCCAGGAAAGATTGGAGGGGTCACAAGCGGTTCCGCTTAAGTTCCAATCTCCTAGACAGAATTTATTTGAGCATAATAAATCCGGAAATATTCCTTAAATATTTTATTGAAAGCAATAAAAACTAAGGATTAGATAAACTGAATGAGATTTTATCCTGTTCAGGGTTTTCTCCGTAATAATGTTTCAAACGCTGAGCATTGACTTGAAAATTACCTCTCTTACCTTAGAGTTCAATAACCCCGTATGGATAGACACGGTGAATCGTAAATGGACCAGACCAACGTGACTTTAACTTACCCGGAAAGAACTTTAGTCTGGAATTAAATAGCAAGACTTGCTGACCTGCTTCAAACTCTCGAGCTCGAATATGCTTGTCATGCCATTTTTTGAGTCTCTCTTTGAGTAATTTGGAATTTTCGTATGAGAACATTCGAAATTCCTCTAGCTCGTTGAGTTGGAGCATTCGTTTCTCTTTAGCAAGCTTGAGATCCAAATTGAGTTGTCGAAGAGCCTAGTAAGCTCTATGCTCTAACTCCAGAGGTAGATGGCATGCTTTCCCAAAGACCAACCGATAGGGTGACATTCCTAAGGGTGTCTTATATGCAGTTCTGTAGGCCCATAAAGCGTCATCTAGTCTCTTGGACCAATCTCGTCGGTTCGGGCAAACTACCTTCTCAAGTATGCCTTTGATCTCCTTATTTGCTAGTTCAGCTTGCCCATTTGTCTGCAGATGGTAAGCTGTGGCAACCTTGTATTTCACTCCATGCTTATCTAGCAACCATTTTAACCACTTGTTCACAAAGTGGGTCCCTTCATCGCTGATAATAGCTCTTGGGGTTCCGAACCTTGTGAACACATGTTTCTGCAGAAACTTCATTACAACTTTAGCATCGTTCGTCGGATAAGCTTCAGCCTCGACCCATTTGGATACATAATCTACTGCTACAAATATATACTTGTGACCAAAAGACGGAGGAAAAGGGCCAAGGAAATCAATACCCCATACATCGAACAATTCTACCTCAATGATATTTGTTCGAGGCATCTCATCTCTATTGGATATGTTTCCAACCCTCTGACATCGATCACAATTCTTTACGTAAGCATATGCATCCTTGAATAGTGTTGGCCAAAAGAATCCGGCTTGCAATACTTTAGTCGCTGTACGAGTACCTCCAAAGTGTCCTCCACTTGGAGCTGAATGATAGTGATATAAAATTTTCGACGTTTCGTCTTCTGTCACACATCTTCTAATCATCTGATCTGCGCACTTTTTGAACAAATACGGCTCTTCCCAAAAATAATACTTTACATCGTGAAGAAATTTTTTTCTTTGCTGATATGTTTTATCAATTGGCATCAAACCACAAGCTAAATAGTTAGCAAAATCAGCAAACCAAGGAGTATTATGGACATGAGTTACCTTCAGTATCTATTCATCTGGAAATGTCTCATGGATTGATAAAAGTGAAGAATTCTCCTCTTGCGGCTCCAATCTGGATAGGTGATCTGCTACCTGGTTCTCTACTCCTCTTCGATCTTGAATTTCCAGATCGAACTCTTGGACTAGAAGCACCCACTGGATCAATCTCGGCTTAGCATCTTTCTTGGCTAATAAGTACTTGATCGCGGAATGGTCCATATAAACAATCACTTTGGTACCTACCAGATAAGATCGAAACTTGTCAAAAGCAAAAACAATAGCAAGTAACTCTTTTTCTGTTACCGTATAGTTCAGTTGGGCTCCAGTTAGAGTTCTGCTTGGGTAGTAGATAGGATGAAAAACTTTGTTCCTTCGTTGGCCCATGATAGCTCCAATGGCGAAGTCACTTGCGTCACACATCAATATGAATGGCGAATCCCAGTCTGGTGTGACGATTATAGGTGCCGTGACTAATCGATTCTTCAGATCATTAAAGGCTTTTAAACAATCCTCGTCAAACTTGAATATCGAGTCCTTCTCCAATAACTTGCATAAGGGCTTAGCCACCTTGGAGAAGTCCTTGATAAACCTTCGGTAGAAACCAGCGTGGCCCAAAAAGCTCTTAACACCTTTTACAGATGTTGGAGGTGGGAGTTTTTCAATAACATCTACTTTTGCCTTGTCCACCTCAATCCCATGTCTCGTTATCCGGTGGCCTAGAACAATTCCTTCTCGTACCATGAAATGGCATTTTTTCCAATTGAGCATGAGATTCGTCTCTTCACATCGCCTTAGTACCTTCGCTAGATTGGCTAAGCAATCTTCGTAAGTATCTCCAAATACTGAGAAATCGTCCATGAAAACTTCCAAGTATTTCTCAACCATGTCAGTAAAAATAGACATCATACATCTTTGAAATGTAGCAGGTGCATTACATAAACCAAATGACATGCGTCTAAATGCAAATGTACTGTACGGACAGGTGAATGTCATTTTGTGTTGATCTTCCGGTGCTACAGTAATCTGATTATATCCTGAGTATCCGTCGAGAAAATAGTAATAATCTCGTCCTGCGAGTCTATCTAGAATCTGGTCCAAGAACGGTAAAGGAAAGTAATCTTTCCTAGTCGCCTTGTTCAGCTTCTGGTAATTGATACAGATTCTCTATCCCGTAACTATCCTCGTTGGTATCAACTCATTGTTCTCGTTCTCCACGACCGTGATTCCTCCTTTCTTCGGTATACACTGGACTGGACTCACCCATGAGCTATCTGAGATGGGGTAAATTATACCCGTATCCAACAATTTGATCATTTCCTTCTTCACGACATCTTTCCTAATTGGGTTCAGTCTTCGCTGTCCATTAATCGTTCCTTTCTCACCATCTTCTAATATGATCTTGTGCATACATACAGATGGGCTAATACCGTGAATGTCAGCTATGGTCCATCCGATAGCCTTCTTGAATTGTTTCAAAACTATGATAAGCTTCTCTTCTTGTTCAGCAGTTAATTCTGCTGAAACAATCACAGGCAAAGCAGAGGCGTTACCTAAATAAACATATTTTAAGTGTGAAGGTAATACCTTGAGTTCTAACTTAGGTGGATCCTCGATTGATGCTTTTGGCTGCATGTAATCTCTTTTCTCTAATTCCAAAGACTCAAAATGAGTTTGCAGATTAAATCTCTTTTGATTAGCTTTGAGCGAAGCTAAGTATTCATCTTCCTCTTCCTCATTTGGGAGATCCGATGTCAAAATTCTTTCCAATGGGTCATCAACATCGTTAAGTTCCTTCTCTACTATAAATTCCTCTAAATCGGTCACTACAGAACAATTATCCACAGTGTCAGGAAATCGCATTGACTTGAAAACATTAAATGTTACCTGATCGACCTGAACACGCATAGTCAATTCGCCTTTCTGCACATCAATAAGAGTCCTTCCAGTTGCTAGGAATGGTCTTCCTAGTATAATTGGCACTTCTTTGTCTGCTTCAAAATCTAGAATTACAAAGTCAGCAGGAAAGATAAACTTATCTACGTGTACCAATACATCCTCAATTTTTCCTTCTGGATGTGCTAAGGATCAATCTGCTAGTTGAAGTGTAACCGTAGTTGGTCTAACTTCTCCTATCCCCAATTTCCTAAATACTGACATAGGCATCAAGTTAATACTTGCACCTAAGTCACATAATGCTTTACCACAATATGTTGATCCAATATTGCATGGTATGGTGAAGCATCCAGGATCCTTTAATTTTGGGGGTAATTTGTTCTGAAGATATGCACTGCATTCCTTCGTCAGAGCTACCGTCTCAAATTCTCCAAGTCTTCGTTTCTTAGACAGAATATCTTTCATGAACTTTACGTAGTTCGCCATTTGCTCAAGTGCTTCGACCAACGGGATGTTGATGTGAAGTTGCTTGAGTACGTCTAGGAACTTCTTAAATTGAATTTCTTGCTTCGGCTTCTGAAGTCTTTGAGGGTAGGGTGGCGGTGGTTTCAGTACTGGAACTGGTTTCGGTTGATTCGCCTTTGGCGGTAATTCTGCATCTAACGACGTTCTTGGAAGATCAGAATTAACTGGTCCTGCGGTTACTTTGATGGGTCTTGCGATTTTGGTTTTGGCGGCCCGTCCATCAACACTTGGTTGAACTTCTTCTTGAGCATCGCCTTGCTCCTTTTCAACTTCGACAGTGTTGGGCTCTACTATCTTTCCGCTCCTCAATTGCAATGCTTTGCAGTGTTCTTTCCCCGAATTTCTCAGATTTTTCGTGTCACTAGGTAAAGCACCTTGTGGTCGGTTCCTAAGTTTAGTCACAACCTAGGTAAGATTTTTAAGCATTGAGGATATCGATGATACCTGAGATGCGAGTGAAGTAAGGGCGTCTACTTCATGAATTCCAGCGACTCGTCTTCCTGACGCTGTTCGGTTGGTTGGCCACTGATAATTATTACTGGCAATCCTCTCAATAATTTCATAAGCCTTGTTATAAGACTTAGAAAGGAGAGCACCATTAGCAGAGGCATCCACTACCATCCTTGTGTGAGCATTGACACCATTATAGAATGACTCAAGTTGAATGCAATGAGGAATTCCATGCTGAGGGCATTTTCGTAATAGCACCTTAAATCTTTCCCATACCTCATACAAGGACTCGTCATCCATTTGATGGAAAGCAGTGATCTCGTTCCTCAGTTTAGCATTCTTGCTTGGCGGAAAAGACTTCATGAGGAACATCTCGGCTAACTCTTGCCATATAGAAATGGAGTTCGATGGCAATGAATTTAACCAGGCACGAGCTTTGTCCATTAACGAATATGGGAACAACTTCAATCTTAAGGCATCTTCGGGTACTCCGGCTAACTTGAAAGAATCGCTAACTTTCATGAATAGTCTTAAGTGAAGATGAGGATCTTCAGTAGGCATCCCGCTGAATTGGCCCACCGTCTGAAGCATCTGGAACATGACTGGCTTCAGCTCGAATTGTTGTGCCTCGATTTCGGGTCTCCTAATACCCGGATTAAGATCGTTAAACACTGGCACGGCATATTGTCTTAAGGCTCTATCCCTATCATCAGCAATAAAGATAGGATTCTGAGCAGGGTTTGCTCCGTCTCCTTGGTTTATAATCTCAAGATTCATTCCTTTAGTCCTTCTCTAGTTTGCTTGTCTTCTTCGTTGGCGAAAGGTTCGTTCTATTTCAGGGTCCACAGGGAGTAAGTCAATAATCTGGTATTTACTCATAAACACCAGAAATATTCGCAGAAAAATTAGTTAAGTTCAAATTTAAACAAGAAAATAAATAAACCAAAATGTAAAACAGATTCACAAATAATGACTTTGAAAAACAGTCCCCGGCAACGGCGCCAAAAACTTGGAACGGTGGAAATGTGCAAGTGTACACAATCGTAACAAGTAATAAAAGTGACAAGTAAATGTCGAGTTATCGTACCCACAAGGACTGTAAAAGAATTATTTATGAAATAATTTCAAACACTTTGGTTAGGGAAAAATATTTGATTTGTGAAAGCTATTTGAAAACTAAAAGGAAAACAAAGTAACTTAAAATAAAACAAAGTTCAAGTGTGCGATTTCAAAAACTAATTTTAATCAATATGACATGAATGTGTTGGTTTAATCACATTTATTACCTTACAATTATCAAACTTGTGTTTATACTTGTTAAAACATGGCAACCCGGTAATTTGCTAACTTATGAACACATTTACAAATCAAAAATCCATTTATCTCTTGTACATATTTCTATGCCAATTCGACCGATTAAACAGGCTGCAAAAGGTAAACATGTTATTGCACATACATACTCATTAAATTAAACAATCTCTCGCATATTCCTATGTCGATGCAAACGATTAATTCAACCTAACAAGCATATAAAAGATCATGTGAAGTAACAAAGTATTTTTACCTTGAAACAATTTAATCACAAAAATCCTGCAAGTTATGCAAAGCATAGGTATCGTCAAATACAATGCTAATTTAATCTTCAACTACCTTAGAAGAATCAAACATGCATAGATTAAGTATTGTGTCCATTAATTACAATTTCAATGCGTTTAAATAATTAATTCATTAGCTATCTAAACAATTACAATGCCAGATAACTTAGCATAATTTTACTTAATCAAACATTTCACCGAGGCCTTTAACAGCATAAACATAATTTTAATAATCTAAGAGGGCAAAATGAAATCAAACCAACACAAATTAAATTCAAGCTAAATTGATTAAATTAAACATTTCAAAAGCATGAATATTCATAAACATGTTCGTCAAAACAACAACAAATAATTTAAAGAGATAGGAACGAGAAACAAATCCGGTGGCTCTCCGTGACTTGTCTGATTGATTCCTCCTTCGCTCTTCGTTGTCCTCGGCTATCAAGGGGGCTTATGAACACTTCAAATGCTGCTTCAAATGGCTGGAAAACATCTCTTTTCCAAGAGTGGAAATCGGCACAAGAACAAGGGAAAATGGAATGAAAATGAAGGGAGAAAAAGTGAGAGAAAAGAAGAGAGAATGAGAGAATGTTGGAGAATTGATGGATGCCTTGAATGAGCAGCAAGGGGCTGTATTTATAGTGTTTAGGGGCTGCTGAAAATAACAAAATTTCAGCAGCAAAGAGTCCCTCTTGGCCGGCCATCCTATGTGGCAAAGTTGATGGATTCAACTTTGCTAAATTTAGCTTGGACAAATCTAAAAAGCCTTGAATTTTGGAGGGGTTTGAATGAGATTTTGAAAGATCTTCAAGGGCTCCTGTAACACCCCCAAACCCGGCCCACAAGTCCTGACCGGATCTGGTATGTCACTGCGGAAAAACGTTTGAAAAATCTTTGACTTTAGGATAAAACTTGAAAATTTTGTTAACTTTTGGAAAGTGTGTCCATTAAAAATTATTTAATAATATAAGCTCGATATAAAATATATGAATTAAAACTTTATTATAATTTATTATATTATAAACCATTTGAAGAAAATATATCTAAGTATAATATAAACTTCAATAATCGTAAATAGAATACTTTAAATAAAAGTGGCCCTTATTACATCAAATAAATACCCAAAACTGATAATATAAAATAATTAAATCAAATAAAACATCTACTGCATAAAATCTGCTTCTGCATGGCCTCCTTTGTCTCCACTCCAGCCCGGTCCATAATCGCGAATCACCTGCGATGTTGGATAAATAATTGGGTGAGTCATACAGACTCAGTGTGTAATTAAACCACTAATATCCACCCACATGTTAACCACAATCAACCCAATCAAATGCAACACGTAAATATAATCAGACATTACCACATCATGGGCTTGGCCCACAATCAAATTATAAACAAATACTGGGCTAGGCCTTTTTCTCATCAATCCATTGATCACTGGGCTTGGCCCATTTCCACGTATGTTTCCAAAACATACCTATCCACATGTCATATTGGGCTTGGCCCATTTTCATACCATTTCATAAACGGAATAATGCAATCATGAACCCAACCCAAACCTAAGGTCCATCCGCTACACACCCCCTTATCCAGCCTACCACACACCAGGGGATTACCGAATCACCCTCTCCTTTTCACTCCAAAAAGGCAACCAATGCCATCCACGATGTAGCGCGTAGCTAACATCAAACCACGATGGGGCACACAGCAACCCATCAAGCCACGATATGGCACAGAGCCGATATCAATCACGGTAACCACGTGAACTTAATCGCAAAGATCTACAACGCGACCTCAGTCAGCGCCAATCCACGATGTAGCACAAGGCTGACATCAACCACGTACTCGAAGTACACTCGTACCTTCTTTCATAACCCACCCATGCACATGTAACAAAATATAATGCTGAGATGATGCATGTGCATGATATTCACAAATATAGGCATACTCACATATTTAAAACCCGTTATTACATATTAACAAATTTGCTACTTACCTGGTCATCACCATACCCCCTTCAAGGGTATCATTTTCACATTTACCGCACTTGTTAGCAAACATATAAAACAGGCAAATATCACACAAATCTCGAAAACAATGGCTAACTACACACCTTATAACCTGAAGCTCTAGACCCTCGATCCCGACGCTATCGTTCAACGAAACTACGGCTACTTGCCTGTAGCTTTCTCCTGCTGCTGGCCCACACCCCGGTGGCCAATCTCGAACCGCCGAGACGGCTCTTTTCTTAAACTTGGAGATAGGAGCTTTCCCTTTTCCCTCTTGACTGGCACTCGCATCCATCGACGATACTTAATCAGAACCACACGATTAATCATAGCAATCATAATCTACAAATATCGAATCTAGATCACTTATTAACATCCTTACCGAAACACTGAGATCCGAAGGCTTTCCTTTGCTTCTGTCGATTTGCCCTATACACCGTAGTCAACATTGGTCAACACCAAAACACAACCAATGGCCTAAGGCCGAATATCAAAGAATCACTTACCCTCTTTTACCTGAATCCTGAAACGCCAATGGTCCTAAGGTGTTGCCGAAATCCCTGCACACCACTATTAGAATCGGTCTACAACAAGAATCCATGAAAAGACCCCTTTGGCCGAATATTTACCCTCACCTTACCTTATCTGTCGAAATCCCGAGAGAATCCCCTTTAACTCCTTGGTGCTAGCCACAAGCTTAAGATGTCGACAGCACCACACTTCACAGGTTCGGCTTCAAGCTTGGTAAAATAGAAAAGAGATGGAGGGCTAAAGGTTTCGGCTACCAAGGGATTAAGAGAACACAATAAAAATATTTGACTATAAAGGCCAAAGGAGAAATCGGCAAGGTTTAATGGTGTTTGGGAGGATTTCAATTTCAAAGCACAAAAAGAAATAAAGATTACTTGGAGGTTCGGTCAACTAAAAAAATATAAAAAGGAATTCAAGATTTAGAAGAGTGAACTAAAATTTGGAAAAAGGAGAGCACACCACCCTTAAATAATATTCGGCTACCCCCCACTTGAAGAACCCAAGATTCGGCCATCACCTATGGCCACTAATTCAAATTAATTTGTATTAAACAACTCCTTTATTAACTCATCTTCATCCATTCAAAAACAATTTGAATGGTTCCACTATTATCCCACCTATTAAAATAAAAACAATAGAGATTATCCTACAAAAAAAAAAAAAAACAAATACTTGATAAAATAAAACCTTATCCTCACCTACCTAGGACTCCATGTGCCGTCCACACCTTACCAACCTGCTGCCAAAAAGAACAAAAATAAAACTTCAAAACGCAACTCTCTTGGTTCGAACCTGGAACCTTGCTGTTGCACACCTCTCCCCCAACGCCCCAGGCCACTCGGCCACATTGAATTTCATGCCATAAAGCCCCCACATTTAACTTTAAACCCTTCCTACTCCAGCCCATTACCGCACATAAAATAAAACCTGCAAAATGCTGCTCTAGCCCCTCGAACCAGTGCCCACGCACACCTCCAGCTCCTAAGTGGCGCATGAGAGCCACTTTGCCACTGAGCCCTTTGCGTCACAGCCTCATCCCAGCTTCTTTTAAAGCCTTCTCCCCCTTAAACGCCAAACCCAAAAATTAAAACCACCTTGCTGCCTCCTTGATTCGAACCTGAGACCCTAAGGCGTCACCTTCCCAAGCCCCAAGCAGCGCCTCCATGCCACTCTGCCAACTCCTTTCTTGTGTCCTAAACTCCACCAATTTATTTTAAGGCCTTCCTGCCCTATTTCTCCTTTTTACACTAAAAATCCAAAATTTTCCAAAGCCTTTCCCTTTCATCCAAGCATTCTTAGACCTCTAAAACACATCCAAAAACACCCCAAAACCTTCCAACACTTGAATTCTACCCAAATTGCCTAGCCCCTAAACAAGGGTGTTACAGCTCCTTTGCAAGATGAATAAATCAGCAAATAAGCTGATTTGGGCCTTCATTGTGGACGGTTTGGGCTGCCCAATTGGTGGCTGGTCCTGTTCGATTGGTTCTTGGCTTGACCGGTTTTAATCGGACCCTTTTTCATAATTAATTAAAAATAATTTATTTAACCCAAATTAAATTGGGAATAAATTAAAATTAATTGACTTATGATTAAATCTTCATAATTGGACCGTCTTGGGCTGGAAATAGAGTCGCCTTGACACTTCAAATCGCTTCTCGGTTTAATTCTTCAAGCAGTGTCTGCCGAGCCAATTTTTGCCATTTTTGCGATTTTGTCGAAAATAGTCAGATTTAAACCAAATTAACTATAAAATTAATTGAAATTCATCATGTTAATATTTTTAGCACAAATTAATTATTTTATAATATTCAATTATTTTTCGATAAGAATTTACTCGGAACCACATGAAATTGGGTCAAAAAGGGCATGAAAAAGTATATAAATTTTTGTGTTTCCAAATATTCATAAGCATGTTTGTCAAAACAACAACAAATAATTTAAAGATATAGGAAACAAGAAACAAATCCGGTGGCTCTCCGTGGCTTGTCTAATTGATCCCTTCTTCGTTCTTCGTTGTCCTCAGCTATCAAAGGGGCTTATGAACACTTCAATTTCTACTTCAAATGGCTGGAAAAACACTTCTTTTCCAAGAGGAGAAATTAGCACAAGAACACCAAGAAAGGAAAAGGGAAAATGTGGAATTGAGAGAAAATGAGAGATAAGAATGTGAAGGCTTGAGATGTGTTTTGAATGAGCAGCTAGGGGCTGTATTTATAGGTGTTCAAGGCTGCTAAAAATAGCAATTACCAGCACCAAAGAGGCTTCCTTGGCTGGCCATCCCATGTAGCAAAGTTGAAGAATTCAACTGTGCTAAATATAGCATGGGCAAATCTTTAAAGCCTTGAATTTTGGAGGGGTTTGAATGGGATTTTGAAAGAACTTCAAGGGCTCCTTTGCAAGCTGAATTAATCAGCAAATAAGCTGAGTTGGGCCTTCATTGTGGAGGGTTTGGGCTGCCCAATTGGTGGCTGGTTCGATTCAATCGGTTCGGTTCAACTGATGCGGTTCAACTGGGCCCCTTTTCCATAATTAATTAAAAATAATTTATTTAGCCCAAATTAAATTGGGAGTAAATTAAAATTAATTATATTATGATTAGATCTTCATAATCGGACCGTCTTGGGCTGGAAATAGAGTCGCCTTGACACTTCAAATCTCTTCTCGGTTTTACTCTTCGAGCAATGTCTGCTGAGCCGATTTTTGCCCTTTGTGCGATTTTGTCAAAAATAGTCAAAATAAATCAAAATTAACTATAAAATTAATTAAAATTCATCATGTTCATATTTTTAGCACAATTTAATTATTTTTCAACTAGAATTTACTCGAAACCACATGAATTTGGGTCAAAAAGGGCATGAGGAACAACAAGTACCTTGAAACAGACAGAGATGAAGATGCAAATAATGAACAGGAAAGACAAAGAAAAGCTAGGGATTCAGATGAGTGAAAAAAGGTGAAAAAGAAAAGAAGGATTGAAAAAATTGGGATAAATAGAGGAAATCGTTTACGAGAAACTAAGAAAGGCATGACCGGTTGAGTCCTCCAATAGGGTGGAGCCACCTGCCTATATTTTGAGCATGAGTGAATCCAAAAGATATATATACTGTATGGGCGGAGAGTAGCATATAATTTTTTGTATTCGTCGAGATCATAGTAATTTCAAGGAAAAAATTTCCTAAGTGGGGGAGAGTTGTAACACCCAAAATTGACAGGTCCTATGTTAGGCGAGTAGCCCGAAGGAAATCCGAGTAGCGCAATCCTATCCGTCCAATTAATGCCATTGGCGTATACTTAGGGTGTTTAGTTAATAATAGGGTATAAGGTAAGGAATGTTCTCAGAAGGGTATGGTTATGTGAAAATGAAGAGTATTGAGGGTTCTTTGGGTAATGAAGATGACGCCAAAGGTAAGGTACACCACGTTTGTCTAGTTATTGTGCAAGTTATTCTAATGAGATGGTTAAGAATGAATGATAGGGTAACACAAAGGTACATAAAGATTATGGATTCTTGATTACATATCCTTACAGATGTTGATCCCTGAAATGATGGTATTGAAGGTCAATGGCACGTGTTAAGTTTCACTATGGAAAATGGGGTTTTTCTATATATCTGGATACAAGCTGAAGAGAGAGTTATCTTCTCCCTTCTATTTAAAAACACCATTTTTATTTTTACTTTGGAGCTGATGAAGAATATTTCCTGCTAAGCTAAAATTAAGGATCGGAGTTCTTGCAAAATGGTTGTTTCATGTTTAGGTATTAATCTGGACTTGCATGTAAACTTCTGGTCGAGTGAATCTGTTTATGAATGAAGATATAAATGAAAAATTAAAGCTTTGCATGAAAGTTAACGGGGGTTCTGATGATAATAAAAGTTATAGAAACAAATTTGAATGGCATCTCTATATCTTATAAGCAGTGATTTCTGAGTAATCATGTTGGATGTTTGGGCTTAGGAGACCAAGCTACCGTTCGTGGATGGTAGGGAGACCAAGCTACTATTCATTCGAGCTAGGTTTTTGCTACCTTGATTGCCTCCCTGAAACACCCCAAACCCGACCCACGAGCTTTGACCAGATTTGGTATGTTCCTCAAGTAAACCGGTTCAAAGTTCTTTTGTTACTTTGGGAAAATAGTGTGTTTTGAAAAAAATATTGTTTTGGGTTGGGCTCGAGTAGAAAACAAAATCGTTTTATAATAAAAACCCTTTTAAATTTTAGGTGATAAAACATAGAGAATACATTTAAAGTAAATTACTTAATCTTTAACTTAATAAAAATTTCGTAACATAATAAATAAAAACAGAAATAAAATAGTGTACTATGGCCTTATGGCCTTATTACATTAAGTAAATCCAAATAATTCGGAGTACTTAAAAATTAATAGTCCATAAAAATAAAAACTTCATGTTGAGCATGGCCACCACAAGTTCTCGCCGTCTGGTCCATTCTTGTTCATCACACGAAACATGGTCCCTCACGGGGTGAGTTAACAGAGACTCAATGTGTACACAACACTAAATCATAATAGAATCAGCCATAACAAATATTACACATTCATATCATAGCATACAAATTATGATGCATTCCCAAACCCAAACCTAATAAGCCATCTCTACACTCCCCGTACTCAACCTTGTACACCGTGGGGGGACTACTAAGTTGACCCTCCTTCCGCTACACTCCATATCGCGGTCTTAGGTCACCGCATTTGTGGTCTTAGGTCACCACATTCAGATATCGCGGTCTTAGGTCATCGCATTCGGACATCGTGGTCTTAGGTCACCACATTCGAGATACCACGGTCTTAGGTCACCATGTTCGTGGTCTTAGGTCACCACATTCAGATATCACGGTCTTAGGTCACCGTGTTCGTGGTCTTAGGTCACCACATTCACTTCCCCTTGCAATAACCCATATGCCCCATTTTGTAATATGCATTAATATGCCAAAGTTCACATTCTTATTCTCATGTTACAAATAACATATTTCATATTCCTAGTAGGAGTAGGAAACGTACCAGAGTACTTTGTACCATAACATGGTACTTTAGCCATACTTTTCACATTCTTAATATCACATACATATATTTATTAAACATTGCCATAAAACTTATGAAGAAATAGTGTGGGGTACACACCTGATTAGCTTAGCGAAATCACTCCAAATTCTGAAGATCTCGATCTAGCGTCCTAGACCTTTTGTTCCTATATTCGGCCAACATATAGTAATTTACTAAAAACCATTCGGCCATAAAACCAAATCCTATTAGGATTGTTGTAACCCAAAACTTACCTTGGTGCCGATTTCACTATAAATCAAATCCCGAAAACTTTGTGCTACTCCTCCCTTCAATCGGCCAATGCTAGATCATTTAACTTGATTAGTTTCGGCTTTTGAATAATTAATGAACACATATATTTACCAAACATGGCCTTGGCCGAATGCTATAAACACTTACCTTGGGGATTTTAAGTCCCGAAACTCACAGAATAACTAGGGAACACGCGGCTTATGGTGTACCTTCGGGAAAAGAACTTCTCCTTCCTTGTAGTCGACACTTAATAAATCCCGAAAGATCTCCTTACTTTAGAAATCGAAAATCCTTGCTTGAACTTTTAGCAATATTCGACTATCGAGACTATCTTGTTGTGGATCAATCAACTTCGGCTCTTGGATGGATTTAGAAAGAAAATAGAAAGAAGAATAAAGATGGAGGATTCGGTTAGAACACAAGGTGTTTTCGGCTTGGCAAAAATAAAAGAGAAGAGAGAATAATGGCAGAGAGAATTCGACAGAAGCTTTCAAGAACAGAAAATAATGCACAATGGCCTCCGTTTTCCTTTTATTGCCGAAATTACTAGCCCAAGACTCCCTTACTTGGCCATCACTCTTCTATTTTGATAGCTTTATCTCTTTAATTATCAATATATTCAAATTAAAAGAATTTAATCCATCAATTATCTCTTATCTCTTAATAAAAATAATACTAATAATAACCCATCATTATCTATCTATTTGCCGAATTTTAAAGAGAATAAAACTCCTCTTTTAAGAGCCTTAATGCCGTCCACCTCTCTGCTCCTTGTAGCAAAAATAAAATTCTTCATTTGCTTCCCATGCGACTCGATCCTTGGCCCATTTGCCTATGTAAGTGGCGTCACTTGCTAGGCCCTTAAGTGGCGCCTTGTAGCCATTTTTCCAAGGCTATTTGTATGTCATATTTCACATACATTTTCTCTTAAGACCACCTTACTTCATGTCCCTCTTTTAAACTTTAAACTTGACATTTCTAAAGCATTTCCTTACATTTCTAAGACATTTCCTTACATTTCCAAGACATTTCCTTACATTTCCAAGTCATTTCCTTACATTTCCAAGTCATTTCCTTACATTTCCAAGACAAGACATTTCCTTCCGTTTCCAAGTCATTTCCTTACATTTCCAAGACAAGACATTTCCTTCCATTTCCAAGTCATTTCCTTACATTTCCAAGACAAGACATTTCCTTACATTTCCAAGTCATTTCCTTACATTTCCAAGACAAGACATTTTCTTACATTTCCAAGTCATTTCCTTACATTTCCAAGACAAGACATTTCCTTCCATTTCCAAGTCATCTCCTTACATTTCCAAGACAAGACATTTCCTTACATTTCCAAGTCATTTCCTTACATTTCCAAGTTTTCAAAAATGTTCACCATACATTCATAACATATAAGACATGCCATTTTGTATAATTAAATAAAAAATGCATAGGCCCATTTCCAGGATGTTACAGTTCTACCCCCCTTAAAAATAATTTCGTCCTCGAAATTACTTATAACGAATAATCGTACATCTTAACTCACTGCACTACGCTTATGCTGCGCACTCTAATCTTAATAGAACCATCATACTTCCTAGGCATAATCTCTAAGTTCACGTCCCCTAGAACTCATTTCTAACACCGCGATTTAATCTGATTAAAAGGTTTTATGCATCAGAATTTTGTTCCACTTATTAACCGCAAACAATTTTATGAAATAAAGATATTTAGAAGTAGTTCTTTCGATCACACAAAGTTTCAGTTCAAGTTCACTACTCTAATTCACAGAATCACATTCACATTCATCAACAGAGACACCTTCATTCCTCAATAGAGGCACATTCATTCATCAACATAGACATATTTATTCAGTGGTATCTACCACCCACATTCACTATTCGAACACTCTTTGCCTTGTTCCTATCCCAGGGGTATTTTCGTAATTTGTCCTACAGGGGTATTTTCGTAATTTTTCAAAATAAGGTTCCTTGGTAATTTTGTCAATAAGGGTATTTTGGTAATTTTGCGTTCCCATGGTATTTTTGAAAATTTTGAAATCTGAGGGTATTTCGGTAATTTTGAAACTCAGGGATATTTTGGTAATAAACCAGGGTAAATTGGTAAAGCTTAATAATTCAGGGGTATTTCAAAATTTGCAAAACTGTGAGGATTCTTTTTGAGAATTTGTTTTCCAAAACGGTGATGTTGCAAAAAATTTTGAAAATTAGGGTCATTTTGGTAATTCTGTAAGTTAGGGGCAATTTCGTAATTTTCCAAAATCAAGGTATTTTGATATGTTACAAATTAGGGTTTTTGGACTTGTCATAAAGTAAGGAATTTTTTTTTTTGCTAAAACTGTGGGTAGTTCGGATATTTTATAAACCAAGGGCATTTTTGTAATTTCACAACCAGGGGTATTTAGGTAATTTTTATAAATCGGAAATTTTTCGGAAAATTTTGAAAAAATAGTTCTCACAAATTAAAAGGGTAATTTTAAGAGTTTTAAAACTAGGGTTTTTATAAAAACACGGCTAGTTCCCTTTCGGGTTTTAGTTATTGTGTTTAGCCTATGACCGAGTCCTCTTGGTTAGGGTGAACCAAAGCTACTCACTAGGTAGGATTCCTGCGAAGAGGAGGTGAGTCACTAGGACTGCTTAAGTACCAGCTTTTTCGGATCCAATCCTAGACATGCGCACAGAGGTTGCCACACCCTAACTCGGCGACTTAGCCATAGGTTTGTTTAATTAGGCCCTTAAGTCTTATGTAAATGTTGGGGAAAACTAGTCCTAGGGTTCAAGTACTTATCATGCTAATCTACGTTCCATTCCATTTCTACCCTTCTACACATCATACTATAAATCACACAAATGGATAGAAGTACTTACCTGGTGGACTGCGGGTCGGAGACTTGGGTGCCATGCCAAAACCTGCTTATTTCAAAAAAAATGTTTTCATAAAATTTATTTGGGCTCGATTTGAAAACGTTTTGGGCCTTAAACCCAAGGCCGAGAGTTTGAAACGGGCTCTGATACCAAACTGAAACACCCCAAACCCGACCCACGAGCTTTGACCAGATTTGGTATGTTCCTCAAGTAAACCGGTTCAAAGTTCTTTTGTTACTTTGGGAAAATAGTGTGTTTTGAAACAAATATTGTTTTGGGTTGGGCTCGAGTAGAAAACAAAATCGTTTTATAATAAAAACCCTTTTAAATTTTAGGTGATAAAACATATAGAATACATTTAAAGTAAATTACTTAATCTTTAACTTAATAAAAATTTCGTAACATAATAAATAAAAACAGAAATAAAATAGTGCACTATGGCCTTATGGCCTTATTACATCAAGTAAATCCAAATAATTCGGAGTACTTAAAAATTAATAGCCCATAAAAATAAAAACTTCATGTTGAACATGGCCACCACAAGTTCTGCCGTCCCGGTCCATTACTATTCATCACCTGAAACATGGTCCCTCAACGGGGTGAGTCAACAGACTCAATGTGTACACAACACAAAATCATAATAGAATCAAGCATAACAAATATTACACATTCATATCATAGCATACAAATTATGATGCATTCCCAAACCCAAACCTAATAAGCCATCCGCTACACTCCCCCGTACCAACCTGTACACCGTGGGGACTACTAAGTCGACCCTCCTTCCGCTACACTCCATATCGCGGTCTTAGGTCATCGCATTTGTGGTCTTAGGTCACCACATTTAGATATCGCAGTCTTAGGTCACCGCATTCAGATTACTGTGGTCTTAGGTCACCACATTCAGATACCACGGTCTTAGATCACCGTGTTCGTGGTCTTAGGTCACCGCATTCAGATATCACGGTCTTAGGTCACCGTGTTCGTGGTCTTAGGTCACCACATTCACTTCCCCTTGCAATAACCCATATGCCCCATTTTGTAATATGCATTAATATGCCAAAGTTCACATTCTTATTCTCATGTTACAAATAACATATTTCATATTCCTAGTAGGAGTAGGAAACGTACCAGAGTACTTTGTACCATAACATGGTACTTTAGGCATACTTTTCACATTCTTAATATCACATACATATATTTATTAAACATTGCCATAAAACTTATTAAGAAATAGTGTGGGGTACACACCTGATTAGCTTAGCGAAATCACTCCAAATTCTGAAGATCTCGATCTAGCGTCCTAGACCTTTTGTTCCTATATTCGGCCAACATATAGTAATTTACTAAAAACCATTCGGCCATAAAACCAAATCCTATTAGGATTGTTGTAACCCAAAACTTACCTTGGTGCCGATTTCACTATAAATCAAATCCCAAAAACTTTGTGCTACTCCTCCCTTCAATCGGCCAATGCTAGATCATTTAACTTGATTAGTTTCGGCTTTTGAATAATTAATGAAAACATATATTTACCAAACATGGCCTTGGCCGAATGCTATAAACACTTACCTTGGGGATTTTAAGTCCCGAAACTCACAGAATAACTAGGGAACACATGGCTTATGGTGTACCTTCGAGAAAAGAACTTCTCCTTCCTTGTAGTCGACACTTAATAAATCCCGAAAGATCTCCTTACTTTAGAAATCGGAAATCCTTGCTTGAACTTTTAGCAATATTCGACTATCGAGACTATCTTGTTGTGGATCAATCAACTTCGGCACTTGGATGGATTTAGAAAGAAAAGAGAAAGAAGAATAAAGATGGAGGATTCGGCTAGAACACAAAGTGTTTTCAGCTTGGCAAAAATAAAAGAGAAGAGAGAATAATGGCAGAGAGAATTCGGCAGAAGCTTTCAAGAATAGAAAATAATGCAGAATGGCCTCCCTTTTCCTTTTATTGCCGAAATTACTAGGCCAAGACTCCCTTACTTGGCCATCACTCTTCTATTTTGATAGCTTTATCTCTTTAATTATCAATATATTCAAATTAAAAGAATTTAATCCATCAATTATCTCTTATCTCTTAATAAAAATAATACTAATAATAACCCATCATTATCTATCTATTTGCCGAATTTTAAAGAGAATAAAACTCCTCTTTTAAGAGCCATAATGCCGTCCACCTCTCTGCTCCTTGTAGCAAAAATAAAATTCTTCATTTGCTTCCCATGCGACTCGATCCTTGGCCCATTTACCTATGTATGTGGCGTCACATGCTAGGCCCTTAAGTGGCGTCTTGTAGCCATTTTACCAAGGCTATTTGTATGTCATAATTTTCTCTTAAGACCACCTTACTTCATGTCCCTCTTTTAAACTTTAAACTTGACATGTCTAAAGCATTTCCTTACATTTCTAAGACATTTCCTTACATTTCCAAGACATTTCCTTACATTTCCAAGTCATTTCCTTACATTTCCAAGTCATTTCCTTACATTTCCAAGACAAGACATTTCCTTCCATTTCCAAGTCATTTCCTTACATTTCCAAGACAAGACATTTCCTTCCATTTCCAAGTCATTTCCTTACATTTCCAAGACAAAACATTTCCTTACATTTCCAAGTCATTTCCTTACATTTCCAAGACAAGACATTTCTTCCATTTCCACGTCATTTCCTTACATTTCCAAGACAAGACATTTCCTTACATTTCCAAGTCATTTCCTTACATTTCCAAGTTTCCAAAAATGCTCACCATACATTTATAACACATAAGACATGCCATTTCATATAATTAAATCAAAAATGCATAGGCCCATTTCCAGGATGTTACACTCCCCATTTTAGATTGGGATGGTCCTTCCACTTAGGGTTGTATATGTTTGAATAAGGGTTTCTTCCCATAGTTCCCAAGTGATTTACTTCCTCCAGTTGAGTCTCCGGGTATGACATGTAGCTCCAATTGGCATCATTTATCAATGACTTAACAGTGGTATCTATATAATGTAAATTTTCCGTAATTTGTTGATATTTTTCATCTTCATTGACCACCTTAGTCATTGATGACTTCTAGCTATAAGAAAAGCGATCATTAGGCCATATGTACAAGTTCATTTCCATGTCCTCGATCAATAGACAAGCTCGTTTGTATGTATTGTTCATGAAGGCCATGGCCGATCCGCAATCTAAGTTGGCTCTTAAGCTCCCATCCAACCCCTTATAAAAAATTTGCAATCGAAGTCAGTCTTGCATACCGTGGAGTGGGCATTTCCTAAGTAGCTAAGTCGACTACTGGGTAGTTTATGGGGAAATTTTTATGTAAAGATTTTTCTGCTAAGTCGTGCCAAGTCGTGATGGAACCCAACTTATGGAAATTGAGCCATTCGTAGGCGTTGTCACAAAGTGATTGGGAACAATTGGAGGTGGATCACGTCATCATTCACTCTTTTGTATTTGAACAAGTCACATGATTGTAGGAATCTCTTTAAATGCTGGTTCGGGTCTTCTATCATATTTCTCGAAAATTGCAAGTTGGTTTCTATCATTTGGATAGTGGCCATCTTGATTTTGAAATTGTTTGCGTTAACCGCAGGCCTCTCGATAATATCTCGAGCAACGTCTAATGTGGGAATCACATATTTGCGTAATGTCCTCTTTAGTTGAGCCATCAGTGGCTCCTTTCGTCACTGTGCAAGCGGTTTGATGCTCTCCTCAAATAATGGGTTTCCTCGCAGCTAGTCAACCACTACAGGTGAATTGTTTTGCATTTTTTGATGAGTTTTCCTCAACGTTCTCACTAATTCAGGATATGGCTCGATTGGAGGAGTTCAACTCTGAGTCATTATAACACCCCTAATTCAGGATATGGCTCGATTGGAGGGTTCGGAGTATTACCAAAAATTTCACTTCAAACAAATACAATTTTCAAACATTTCAAATCATATAATTAATCATATTAAAACAAATACAAACCATACATATTGTCCCTTATATGAGCCCTCGAGGCCCTAAAAACATAATAGAAACAATGTAACATCCCATTTTTCAGTTAAGTTAGAATAGTGGTTTCGAGACCACAAACTCGACCCAAAATATAATTTATTTTTATTTTATTATATGGTCCGTAATATGATAGATATGTCGTGTGAAAAATTTGACACGAAAATTTTATCGATTTAGCGCCTAATTACGAGAAGGACTAAATCACATAAAATGCGAAAGTTGAATTCTAGTAGCTATAAGGATAAAATAGATATGGAATTCAAAACTAGAGGTCCTTATATGGTAATTATATCATTAGGAAAAGTTTGTAGATTTTTATGGTGACTGATCCATGGAATTATAGAAAAAGGTCAAGGACTAAATTGGAAATAGTAAAAACTTAATTAATTAAAAAGATGATAAAAGATATAATCTTATTTTATTTCATCTTCAACCTAAAAACACATGGAAACCTTACGAGAGAGAAAATAAGCTTTCAAGGCCTAATTGGGTAAGTTCCTTTGTCTCATTTTCAGTAATTTTGATATTTTTGAAATCGGGATAACTTAATCTCTCTATTTAGGGGATTAATTTGAAAAGTTATCAAGGTTTGGAAAATGGGTCATGGATGTATATGCTGGAAATTAGAAATTTATGGTACAAAATGAAAGATTATTGATAGATAAACAACTTTTACAAGGTGATTTTTTATGGAAACTTGATTTAAGGACTAAAATGTAAGCTTGTGAAATTGAAGGAAATATTCTAAAATTTTATGTATACATGTGCTGTAAATTTTGTAATGGGGCTTTGGCTAGGCTTGGAATACGGAGTAATTTGCACAAGTTTCATTTTCCAGGCTTAGGGACGAAATCAAAATTTATGTAAAAGTTAGTGGCAAAATGGTAATTTTGCCTAGGACGTAAATTGAATCCCTATGAGTATGAAAAAAATGAGAAATTGATGATTAAAGCTATTTATATAGATCTGGAAAACACAAACTTGAGGCTAGATCGAGGAAAAGAAAAGATTTCAAATTAGTAGATTTAACGCGAACAAGTGTCCGGGTAAGTTCGTGTAACCTAAACGAGCATGTAATTATGTTAATTGAGTGTTGTATTGTATGTAATGTAATTTATATTGATGTGTATTATTTAATTTTCACATGAAAAATTAAATACATGCTTGAAATGGTGAAAAGAGGTTAAATCCCGATTGAATATTGAGTTTCGATGGGTGGATGTGCTTTTTCGAAATGAATGGGGTCCTGCATTTGTTGAGGACGGGATTTAGCTCGGACGAGTAATCCTATTAATGTTGTCATATAAAGGATTTAGCCTGGACGGGTAATCCTGACACGAAACCTCTCGAGTAAAAGTTATGATTTGGGTTTAGCATGGACTGGTAACCCTTATTAAGCTCTTATGAACACACGTTATATAAAGGATTTAGCCTGGACTGGTAATCCTGTTACACGATATGTGAATCAAGGGTGTGTCCCATGACTAAGTGCCCTAAGGGGTATCCTTGAATAAGAATTGACGGATTAATAAATCGTACACCTCGAGTGTACTACTTGAGCATCCATCGGAATTTCAATAATTCAATGGACATAGAACTCTTGACATGGTATGGAAATTGTGTGATCAAATGGTAATAACTTGAAAGAATATTGCATGATGAGCTCATCTATGTTTACTTAATTGATATGAAGATTTTGATGACTAACATGTCTGATTGAATGCTTATGCTTAGGCCATATTGCTAGTGGATGGAAATCATGTTATCGTGTGCTTATATTTAATAAACAAGATTGGTAAGTTTAGTTTCCGTTATACGAACTTATTAAGCATGTAATGTTTACCCCCTTTATTTTCCCTTGTCTTATAGTGCTCGGAAGCTCGCTAAGGTTGGAAGATCATTGGAGCATCATCACACTATCAACTAACATTTTGAGTATTGTAACACCCCAAACCAGGCCTAGAAGTTAGGCCCGAGTCTGGCATGTCACATTGAAGTGTTTTTGTGAAAACCTTGCTTTCATTGAAAACCCTTCTAGAGAAAAGTTAAGTAAAACCCAGTTTGCTTTCAAAACGAGGTGTAGCCAAGAACCATCTCCTTGTTACTATGTAAAAATTTCCTTCGACAGCGGAAGCTCGATCTTAAAACACAATTATTTTCAAAAACTTGAAATTCGTTTAAAAGAAATAAATCCAGGTTCCGTTTCAAAATTACAATGCATAGTGGAAGTAATGGAATAATAACTAGAGGGAAAGCCTTATTACAATTCGAAATAAAATAACTTAAAATAAATAACTTAAAATATAGAATTAAAAATTAAGAAAACAGGTCTAATCATTTTGCTAGTTGGCCACCTCTGAGTCCCTCCATTCGTCGAACTGCCTACTGAGGATTACCTGAGAAAAATAAAAGAGGGAGTGAGTTTTCGAAAACTCAGTATGTACGACCCTCGCCAAACTAATAGCATACATATCATATTATTAACATAACAATATCATACATGCAATGCTGTGCAAACCCTCCCCAAATAATCCATCCAGTACATATCATCTCCGTCCTGCCGAAACACATCTGTGGGGATTTCTAAATTGACCCACCCATTCGATACACATCAAGGGTAGCTCGGTTGCGGTACTACCAAACGTTGCATTAAAGCTGCTAATCATATAATGGGCTTAAAAAGCCATCGATGGATCCACAGTTGTTAAGCAACCATGTAATCCTCATATACTTCCTCCGTTCCATAATTCCCACCCATATGCAACCTAAACAGAATATCACATGAATGCAGCAAATGTACATGTAACATACATAAATCGTACCATCAACACATAGGGGTATTTTAGTCATTTCACACATCAAGGGTATTTAGGTAATTCTACCCTACAGGGGTATTTCAATAATTCTTAACAGTATGGGTCTTAATTACGAACCTTGGCCCATTAACAAGTCCTCGCGGCAAAAGTGAACAGACACTACGCACTAGGTAGGATTCCAGAGAATAGGAGGTGGGTCATTAAGACCGCTTAAGTACCAAGCTCTCCCTAGATCCAATCCTAAACATGCATATGCCCGTTGCCACACCTAAACCTTATGACTTGTTCACAGTCGCACTTAATAAATCATTAAAGTTTTATGTAAGGTTAAGCAATTTACCAAATACTAAGCCCAAGACCCCTTACAAAGCCCAAACAAATTCACATACATTCATATAGCCCACCAGGCCCAATCTCATTCGTATAGCCCACTAGGTCCAAATCACAATCTTATGGCCCATCTAGCCCAATCACATTCATAGGGCCCATCTGGCCCAAATCAATTCCAAGCCATCTAACCAGGATGACTAGTTCATCACTTATTACCAAACCATCAAATTCACCTATTTTGAGCCTACGGCCCACCAGGCCCATTTTGCCCATTCTGGCCCGATAGGCCAAAACATGGCTCAAGTCCATGAGATCGCTCATGGGGCCTCTGATAACATATCGATTTTCCCTTATGAGTGCTCGCGCATTCGCAAGACTACCGTAGCCAAAACTTTCGGCTTTTCGGCATTTCGACTTTTGCCGATCTAATGTGTATGTAGTGTATGTACACACCTGATAACAAAACGCGCTGCGATCTCCTTAGCCACGATCTTACAAACGATGTCACTCAAATTAATCACATATACTTATCTGAAAAACCAAAGTCTCACCTTAACCTTACCTAAAACACCAAGCCTTAATAGCTCTTCTTTGATCACTAATCATGCGTATCTCCTAAATCTTCATCATTCTTAATCATTAAAAATAGAATAATAGGTGACTTGTATCCAACACAAGTCCCCCTTTCCCTATCAATGGCCATTCAACCAACACCTAAACTGAAATAGAGAATACTTACCCAAGAAGCAATCGGCCCAAGAGGTATTCGGCTTTTGAGATTAGTATAGTGAAAGGGGTTATTCGGCACAAATAAGAAAAAGAAGAAAAGAAGTAATTGGCTAAAACCAAAGGTGAATCAAAATAGAATTTGAGAAGAAAAAGTATGGAAGATCGGCAAGCAAAGAAGGAATTTGGCTTCTGAGTACTTAGAGAGAAAAAGTGTTTTGGCAACTCAAAAATAAGGAATTCGGCTAAAGGGGAAAAGGCATTACCCTAGAACCTAAAAATCGACACCTATTTATAGCCTATAGCCGAATTTCCTATCCCCAAATTCCCAATTCGGCTCAACCTCTTCCACATATCTCATCTCCTAATTTTTCTCCCACGATAAGCTCCTCTATCCCTTCCTAGCTTTTCTCTTCTGATCACTCTCCTTAGAGTCCATCATCACACCACTTCCAACCTTCTAGAAGGCAAAAATTAAACTCCTAAAAATACTAAGCTAGGATTCAAACCTAGGATCTCCTTGCTAGCACATAACGCCACCTTCCTATACCCTAAGTGGCGTCACTTAGCCACTCCACCACAAGGCTTTTTGATGCCATTTTTCCCTATTTTTATTTAAAAACCCAACTACTCACCGCCCTGGTTCCTTTAATAGTTAATTAAAAATTCCTTTCCCTCAAAGTTCAGACCCAGCCCTTCTCCAACACCGTTAGACACTCCAAGTTTATTAAACCCTTAAAGCCAACATGTCATTCATCTTCTTGCTCACTTAAAAATTTTCTGAGACCCAAAGCCTAAAGTCCAATTCTTCTAGGCCCAAAAATTTGGGGCGTTACAGGTATACTTAGTAAAAATCATTTTGGTATAATTGCATGTATATGACAACTTGGCCAATAGTGGCTTGAAAATGATGTTTTGTAATCTAGCCATTGGAATGGCTAGTAATGGTTCATTTTGGTATGACTAAGTAGATTATTTTGATACATAAATACACATGTATTATGTTGAGTATATGTGGTCTAATGTTGTTATTGCATAAGTTAAACCAAGGTAAGTTTATAAACACTTGTGCTTGAAATGATATGCCATGTTGAATGATGAAATTGCTTATTTTGAATGCTTGAATTGGTTGGTATTGGGTGCGTGTTTCAAGTGCAGGTTTTGGGTGAAATTTTGGGTGAGAAATGAAGCTAGAAATGGCTTCATTTTGTCCACGCGGGTAGACACACGGGCGTGTGTCTAGACCGTGTGTGACACATGGCCTGGTAACACGAGCATGTAGTTAGGTTGTAAGTCCCCTACACCTAAATTTTGAGAAACAAAATGCTTAGAATTGAGCACATGGGCAGAGACACGGGCGTGTGTCTCAGCTGTGTGTGCCACACGACCTAAAACATGGGCATATCTTGGCCGTGTGAAACATGCACCTAATTCGAATTAAATTAAATTACCACACGGCCTAGCACACGGGCGTGTGGCATGGCCGTGTGGCACAAGTCAGGGAGCACCCTAAATCGAACACGGCCTGAGGCACAGACGTGTTTAAGGATCACACGGGCGTGTCACTTGGACCACACGGGTGTGTGAATCCTACACCTTAGAAAATTTTTGTAATTTTTTGAAATATTCTTAAAGGTTCCGATTATGTCCTTATTCGAGGGCCTGATCAAGCGACGATATAGATTATCTCGGTAAATGAATAGTAATTATATGGATTATCTAAAAAATGTTCTGAATGTTCTGGTAATGCTCTGAAACCCTATTTCGGCGACAGGTACGACTTAAGAGTGTTACAAACAAGTCGGGACTAAATCGAAAACTCATAGAATTTTTCAAAAAATAGTGAAAATTTTAAAAACTGTAGGGGTCACATGGCCGTGTCCCTAGGCCATGTGGGTATTCAAAGTAGGGACACACGGCTATGTCCCAGCTCGTGTCCGTGCCCGTGTAACTCACTTACTTGGGTCACACAGCCAAGCCCTATTTGACAATTTCACCAAAAATCACTTAACAAAAGTTGTTTATCTAACAACTAATCATTTTCTTTCATAAATCATCAAAACTCATACATATTCTTTACTGGCAAGACCTTAATAGTTTAACAGTTTCACAAATTAGTCCCTGGGCTAGCTAGATAAAGCTACAACGATCCCGGAAACATAGAAATCACTAAAAATAGGACAAAAATACATACCATGCCCTAGGAAATAAGTTGGCCGAACCTAGCAAGCTTTAATGGCTTTCTTTCCTTTTGAAATTTCTGTTGTAGAAAGGTAAGAGATGATAACTTAATTTTTGTTTTATTTAATTTGTCATTTATTTACCAAATTACATATATAACCTTTAAAAACATTAATAATTTCACTTATTGTAACACCCTTTACCCGTATCCTACGCCGGGACAGAGTACGAGACGTTACCTAATTTAAACACATGCATATATACAATTCCGAATCATAAAAGTCCATTCAATTTTAACACTTTTCAAACATCCTTTTAACATCCTTAATATAAGCCTACGATGCCCAAAACACATCTTAGAAACATTCCAAGATCAAATCAAGTTCTTTGGAACACCTTGGAAAATGTCATTAAAAACAAGGGCACACGCTCGTGTGGAAGTGTGACACACCCGTGTGACTTGATAACATGGCCATGTTCATAGATCGTGTGATTCAAACAGCCTAAGCATATAGGGACACACCCATGTCTCGTGCTTGTGTGGATTTATTATCACAATTCCAACCTACAGGGGTTTTCACACAACCTGACACACGTCCGTGTCCATGGCCCGTGTCCCTCACATGGCCATGACACGCCCATGTCTTATCCCGTGTGAAAAAACCTTGACATTCTATTTCTGACGTCATCAACCTAATAAGGTCACACGGCCAAGGCACACGCTCGTGTCCTTAGACCGTGTGGAAAATTAAATTCCTAAATTTAGGTGCAGACTTCGCATGGCCTGGACACACGTCGATGTTTTATGATCATGTCTTCGACACGGTTGAGACATACGATCGTGTCTCAGCCTGTGTGGTTACTACTGGGCATTCTATTTTGACAACTTAGAATGCGAGGGGACACACGGCCAAACCATATGCCCATGGGGCAGACCGTGTGTCACACACAGCCGAGACACACACCCGTGTGTCTACTAGTGTGGACAAGACCAAGGCTATTTACCAAGCCCCTTTCTGCCACCCCTACTTGCACCATCATAAACCATATCAAGCAACCTATTTATTCATGTATAACTATATCAATTACTTAGCCATGCAATTTGCACATACACGATAAACTTCATCATTTTCATATACTAATAATAAAAATTAGCCATCAATTATGGCCTTATACAAAATGAATTCATCTCCAAATTAAGCCAACACATTCGGCCAAAACAATATGACATTTTACAAAGACTAAGTCTCTATACATGCCATACTCAAAAAGATAAGGATAACTCTACCAAATATTCCAATTGATAGTGTGATCTAGCCTCTGACTTCCTTCGATCTCCGAGCTAGCTAGGCAATACTATAAGAAATAGAAAAGAGAGGGGTAAGAATAAAGCTTAGTAAGTTTGCATGAAATAAATAGCAACATAAAGGCTTATGATAACATCCATACATTAAATTGAGTAATAACACAAATTCTCAAGCACATTGCAATAACTTACTTATGCTTACTCTTACCAATCACATATCACATATCGGACACATTTCTCGTAAGTTACTCACATGTACCTGTATCACTTCATCGCTTAACTGTAGCACTAATTTCATCTCTGACATAAACTTAACACCTTATCCCGTTGAACCACTTGGAGTACTTGAGGATACACAAGAATTATCATACACGTAATACAATGCCAATGCCATATCCCAGATATGATCTTACACAGGATTGTATATCAATGCCATGTCCCAAACATGGCCTTACACGGAATTACTACTCGATGCCGATGCCATATCCCAGATATGGTCTTATACGGAATCTCCTTTCGGTGCCGAGGCCATGTCACAGACATGGTCTTATACTTGACCTCATTAATCTCATATCGTGACAATGGTATCCTTGCTATTCCTAAGGTTCAACTAGGACTTCGACTTAACAAAATTTCATCATACATTCATCAAGACATCATTAACCAATTTCGTAGAGATAATATACATTTCTCATGATATCAAGCATTTATAAACATAATAACATTATGTAGCTTTATTACACACAAACTTACCTCGGTACCACAATATGTATATTTGTTCGATTTAGTCCACCACCTTTTTCTTTCCTCGATTTTGGTCCGGACTTCATGTTTTTTGATCCATACTAAAAATTTCACTCATTTAATCATCACATAAATCAAGACGTTTCAAAATTTCTACTTTGGCAAAAATATGATTTTGCCCCTAGGCTCGTAAATCGATTCTAATTAAATTTCCTCCTTTAACAAGCCTAGCTGAACATTTATTACTCTTATAGCAACTCACAATACCAATTATTTCACACATTTACCACTTATTTTACAACCTTTACAAAAAGGTCCTTTTAGATGTTTTCATGAAAACCCCTTTCACAAAAGTTGTTTATTTAACAGCTAAGATTCATTTTCTTCCATAAAAATTCAGCAAACAACATAAATGTTTTCATGGCAAAAGCCTATACTTTCAGCCATTTTGCAAAATAGTCCCCTCATTAGCTAACTTAAGCCACAAGGGTTCCAAAAGTACAAAAATTATCAATGATAGCCATTAAAATCTTTTACTTGCAAGGATGAAGAGTTGCTGAAATTTTCAAGCTTCCAAAACCTCTATTTTGCTGATATTTTTGGTGGAAGAAAAAGAAAAATGGGAACGATTATAGCTTTTCTTTATTTTATGATTAAAAATCAACTAAGTCACCAAATGCTTCACCTAACCTTGACTATGTCATTTCTTTGTCCCTATAGCCACCCATCACCCTAAATAAGGCCTAATTGCACATTAAGGACCTCAAATTTAATATTTTATAGCTACTTGTCACCTTTAGCTAGTAGAATAAAACTTTCGCACATTATGCGATTAGCCCCTTTTTCAAAATTAAACATACAATCGCTAAAATTAATGCACCGAAATTTTCATACACTCATATAATCATGCTATAACACATAAACTAATATTAAAAATAATTTTCTCTGACCTCAGATTAGTGGTTCTGAAACTGCTATTCTGACAAGCCCCTAAATCGGGCTGTTACAATTCTCCCCTTAGGGATTTTCGTCCCCGAAAAACTTACCAGAAAAAAGGTTGGGATATTAGTTTCTCATAGCCTCCTCAGGCTCCCATGTAGCCTCTTCTATCCCATGTCTTTGCCATAGTACTTTCACAAGGGCTATACTTTTATTTCTTAACTGTTTGACTTCTCGTGCCAAAATCTTAACCGACTATTCGCCATAAGTCATGTTCAGTTGAATTTCTACTTCTATTGGTACAATCACATGCAAAGGGTCTGGTTGGTAGTGACGCAACATAGACACGTGGAATACATCATGAATCTTTTCTAATTCGGATGGCAAGGCTAATTGATAAACTACCGGTCCAATCCTCTCAATCACCTCATAAGGTCCAATAAAATGTTGACTTAACTTGCCTTTCTGGCCAAATCTGAGAACTTTCTTCCATGGTGATACTTTCAAAAATACTTTATCTCCAACTTGAAACTCGATCTCTTCTTATTTCAAATTCATGTAGGACTTTTGTTTATCCGATGTAGCGTTTAAACAATCACGAATTACTTTTACTTCTCTTCAGTTTCTTTGACCAGATCAACCCCGTGAATATGATTTTCTTTAAGTTCAGACCAATACAATGGCGTTTGGCACTTACGCCCATACAATGCCTCATAAGGCACCATTTTCAAACTCGATTGAAAGCAATTTTTGTAGGCAAATTCCACTAACGGTAAGTAGTTTTCCCAATTATGTTGGAATTCTAAAACACAGCATCGAAACATGTCTTCAAGTATTTGTATTATCCTCTCCGACTGCTCGTCGATTTGCAGATGGAAAGCTATACTAAAACTCAAATTTATGCCCAAGGCTTTTTGCAACTTTCTCCAAAATCTTGATGTAAATCTCGGACCTCTATCTGATATGATTGACAATGGTACCCCGTCAAGTCGCACAATTTCTGCAACATACAATTCTGCCAGCTTGTCAAGCGAATAGTCAATGCGTACCGATATAAAATGGGCTGATTTCATGAGTCTATCAACCACAACCCATACAGCATCCTTCTTTTTTTGGTGTCAAAGGCAAACTTATTACAAAGTCCATATTTTCTACTCAGGAACAATAATAGGCTGAAGTAGACCCGAAGGTACTTGGTGTTTAGCTTTCACTTGCTGAAAAATCAAGCATTTCGATACCAACTCGAAAATATCTTTCTTCATACTCGGCCACCAATGCTATTTCTTCAAGTCATTATACATTTTAGTGTTACCTAGATGTACAGATAAACAGCCGCTATGTGCTTCGTGCAAAATTTTCCGAATAAGTTCATCATCTCTTGGTACACAGGCTCTATCTCAGATTATTAAGCATCCATCTGAACTAATACGAAATTCTGACTCAACACCCGACTCACAGTGAACTCTTTTGGCTTACAAATCGCTGTCGACTTTCTGAGCTTTGAAACATCGGTCTAGCTCTCAACTCAGCCAAAATAGAACCATTATTCGATAAAGCTAACTGCGTATTCATAGCCCTCAATGCAAACAAGGATTTCCTACTCAAAGCATCGGCGACCACGTTCCACTTTCTCAGATGGTAGTCAATCACTAGCTCGTAATCCTTTAGTAGCTCTAACCACCTTCGTTGCCTTAGATTTAATTCTTTTTGAGCCATCAAGTACTTTAGACTTTTGTGATAAGTGAATACCCGACATTTCTCGCCATAAAAATAGTGTCTCCAAATATTCAACAGAAATACGATGGCAGCTAATTCCAAATCATAGGTCGGGTAATTCTTCTCGTGCGACTTTAACTGTCTAGAGGCATAAGCTATCACCTTGCCTTCTTTCATGAGTACACAACCCAATCCATTCAAGGATGCATCACTATAGACCACAAATTCCTTTCCTGATTCAGGTTGTACTAGAACTGGAGCCTTAGTCAACAATGCCTTTAGTTTCTCAAAACTATGTTGGCACTTTTCTGTCCACTCAAACTTCACATCTTTTTGTAGCAGCCTCGTCATTGGGGCAGCTATCATGGAAAATCCTTTAACAAACTGTCAATAATAACCAGTTAGGCCTAGAAATCTTCTAACCTCGGATACATTCCTCGGCGGTTTCTAATCAACAATCGCTGAAATCTTAATCGGGTCAACTTGAATATCGTCACCTGAAACAATGTGCCCCAAAAATCTGACTTCCTTAAGCCAAAATTCACTTGTACTAAACTTGGCATATAATTGTTTATCTCTCAAAGTTTGCAAAACCGTTCTCAAATGCTCAGCAAACTTGTTCTCATCACGAGAGTAAATCAATATATCATCAATAAAAACAACAACAAATTTATCCAAATATGGCCGAAAGATGCAGTTCATTAAATCCATAAACACAGCAGGGGCATTTGTTAAACCGAAAGGCATGACTAAAAATTCACAGTGTCCATACCTTGTCCGAAATGCAGTTTTCGGCATATCTGCGTCTTTGACTCTCAACTGGTAATACCCAAACCTCATGTCTATCTTGGAAAACATAGTGGCTCCCTTGAGTTGAACAAACAAATCATTGATCCATGGCAAGGGATACTTGTTCTTTACGGTTACCTTATTCAGTTGTTGGTAATCTATGCATAACCTCATGGAACCATATTTCTTTTTCACAAATAATACGGGAGCACCACACGAAGAATAACTCGGTCTTGCAAAACATTTATCCGTCAACTCTTTAACTATGCTTTCAATTCTTTCAATTCAATTGGAGCTATCCTATACGGAGCAATTGAAATGGGGGCAGTACCAGGGGCTAACTCAATACCAAATTCAATCTCTCTAACCGGAGGCAACCCTGGTAATTCTTCCAAAAATACATCTGGATACTTACATACTATCGGTACTGATTCAATTCTTAACTCAAACTCTTTGGCATTCATCACAAAGGCAAGATAAGCTTCATACCCATTTCTTATATATTTCTGAGAAGACATAAAATAAATTACTACATGTAATTTGTTTCGTTCATCTGGTTCAACACGAATAGTATCCCCATTTTCACATTTCAATTCAGTATATTTCTTTCCAGAGTTGACTATCACATCAGGAGCAGTTAACCAATCCATACTAAGAATTACATCGAATTCATCAAACGGAAATAACATGAGATTAGCTGGAAAGTAATGACCTCTAATCCTCAAAGGGCAATCTTTGCATACTTTATCAACTAACACACATTTGCTTATGGGATTTGACACTCTTATCATAAATTCTGTAGACTGTACAGGCATATTCATACTAGATACTAATTTCATACAAACATATGAGTGAGTAGATCCTGGATCAATTAAAGCAACAACATGAGTATCATAGAGAGAAAATGTAGCCATAATCACATCAGAGGAGGATGCCTCTTCGCAGACGAGAATGGCATAAGTTCTCCCAGGCGCTCTACCCTCAGATCTTGCAGTCTACTCTTTAGGTGTATTCTTACTACTCGTTCCATTTCCTGGATTTTTCTGTGACCTTTCTCTAGCAATACTCCTAGATCTTGCACTCTGAGATTTCTCTTTTTCAACCATCTCGAGGCAATCTCTAATAAAATGATTTGGGGATCCATATTTGAAACAAGCTCTCTCGTTTGCTCAGCACTTCTACCACACTGTGGACATTTCGGTCTACTTGGTCAAGCATTAACAACACTAGCAATTGAAGTGGTCTGAGCTTTAGACCCCAAGTATCGTTTACCCTTACTTTTGTTTGAAAACCCAGCTGAAGTGGCTAATCGAGTAATAAATTCTCTTGATTTCTTGGATAAGGATTGAAATGACTTACCCAATTGTCTCTTCTTCGAGTCACGAGACTCGATTTCAGCCTTTCTTTTCTCTTTGGCCAACTCCTCGGCCTTGCAAGCTCTTTCTACTAACACAACAAATTCATTTAGTTCTAGGACACCAACAAACAAGGAGATATCTTCATTTAACCCCTCCTCAAACCTTTTACACATAATGGCTTCAGTGGATACACACTCCAGGGTGTATTTACTAAGCCTTGCAAATTCACGTTCATATTCGGTTACCACCATTCTGCCTTGTTTTAGTTCAAGGAATTCCTTTCTTTTCTGGTCGATAAATATTTGGCTAATATACTTCTTTCGAAACTCTTCTTGGAAAAATTCCTAGTTAACTTTTTCCCTTGGTACAACCTACACAAGGGTGTTCCACCACTGGTAGGCCGAATCTTTTAAGAGAGACACGACACATTTCATGCACTCTTCGGGTGTGCAAGATAGTTCATCAAATACCCTGATGGTATTTTCAAGCCAGAATTCAATTTTTTCGGATCATCATCTTTATTAGCTCGAAATTCCTCAGCTCCTTGTTTTCAGATTCTATAAACAGGAGGCATTTCCCTTCTTACTACTTCTACAACTTGGGGAGCTACAGGGGTAGACTGAAGAATAGGTGGGGGTGGAGGGGGTTGAGTGTTCGGGTTCATTCGAAGGAACTCCGTATACCAAGCATTCATCCTGTGGAGAAAGGCTTCCCTAGCCTCTTCTCTTCCTCTTTGACTCACAGTCATTGGCCTATTCTAATTTTAAGTTGGCACTGTCCCTTGGGCAGGGGCTGGTGCGTTACTTTGTACATCATCTGCAATTGCACTATCGGGATCCATTTACTATATGAAAACATAATTTAAATCGTCAGGAGTCGTCACACTTTCATTATATAAATACTCATACGAATGGTGTGTATAGCTAGACTCGTGCATATGCTACATTAGTCTGAGAATCGACTAAACCGTAGCTCTGATACAACTAAATGTAACACCCCTTACCCGTATCCTATGCCGGGATAAGGTATGAGGCGTTGCCTAACTTAAACACATGTATACACACAATTCCGAATCAAAAAAGTCTGTTCAATTTTAAAACTTTTCAAACTTCCTCTTAACATCCTTAATATAGGCCTACGAGGCCCAAAAAACATCTTTGAAATGTTTCGAGATCAAATCGAGTTCTTTGAAAAACCTTAGAAAATGTCATTAAAAATAGGGGCACACGCCCGTGTGGAAGTGTGACACACCCATTGATAACATGGCCATGTTGACAGATTGTGTGATTCACACGGCCTAAGCATATAGGGACACACCCGTGTCCCACGCCTGTGTGAATTTATTTTCACAATTCTAACCTACAGGGGCTTCTACGCGACCTGACACATGCCCGTGTCTATGGCCCGTGTCCCTCACATGACTATGACACATTTGTATCTTATCCCGTGTGCAAAAACCTTGACATTCTATTTCTGACCTTATCAACCTAATAAGGTCACACGGCCAAGGCACACACCTGTGTCCTTAGACCGTGTGGCGAATTAAATTCCTAAATTCAGTGCAGACTTCGCACGGCCTGGACACATGCCCATGTTTTATGATCGTGTCTTCAACACGATTGAGATATACGGTCGTGTCTCAGCCCATGTGGTTACTCCTAGGCATTATGTTTTGCCAACTTAGAATGCGGGGGGACACACGGCCAAAGCACACGCCCATGGGGCAGACCATGTGTCACACACGACCGAGACACATGCCCGTGTGTCTACAAGTGTGGATAAGAACAAGGCTATTTACCAAGCCCCTTTCTGTCACCCCTACATGCACCATCATAAACCACATCAAGCAACCTATTTATTCATGTATAACTATATCAATTACTCAACCATGCAATTTGCACGTACATGATAAACATCATCATTTTCATATACTAATAATAAAAATTAGCCATCAATTATGGCCTTATACAAGATGAATTCATCTCCAAATTAAGCAAACAAATTTGGCCAAAACAATATGACACTTTACAAAGACTAAGTATCTATAGATGCCATACTTAAAAAGATAAGTCTAACTATACCAAATATTCCAATTGATAGTGTGATCTAGCGTCTGATTTCCTTCGATCCCCGAGCTAGCTTGGCAATAGTATAAGAAATGGAAAAGAGAGGGGTAAGCATGGAGCTTAGTAAGTTTGTATGAAATAAATAGCAACATAAAGGCTTATGATAACATCCATACATTAAATTGAGTAATAACACAAATTCTCAAGCATATTGTCATAACTTACTCATGCTAACTCTTACCAATCACATATCACATATCGGACACATTTCTCGTAAGTTACTCACATGTACCAGTATCACTTCATCATATACCTTTAGCACTAATTTCATTTCCGACATAAACTTAACTCCTTATCCCGTTGAACCACTTGGAATACTTGAGGATACACAAGAATCATCATACAAATAATACAATGCCAGTGCCATATCCCAGATATGGTCTTACATGGGATCACATCTCGATACCAATGCTATATCCTAGATATGGTCTTACACGGGATCGTATATCGATGCCATGTCCCAAACATGGTCTTACACAGAATTACTACTCAATGCCGATGCCATATCTCAGATATGGTCTTATACGAAATCTCCTTTCGGTGCCGAGGCAATGTCCCAGACATGGTCTTATACTGGACCTCCTTAATCTCATATCGTGACAATGGTATCCTTGCTATTCCAAAGGTTCAACCGGGACTTCGATCTAAGAAAATTTCATCATACATTGATCGAGACATCATTAACCAATTTCGTAGATATAATATACATTTCTCATGATATCAAGCATCTAAAAACATAATAACATTATGTAGCTTTATTACACACAAACTTACCTCGGTACCAAAATATGTATATTTGCTCGATTTAGTCCACCACCTTGTTCTTTCCTCCATTTTTTTCCAGACTTTGTGTTTTTTGATCTATAATGAAATTTTCATTCATTTAATGACCACATAAATCAAGACGTTTCAAAATTTTTACTTTGGCAAAATTACCTTTTTGCCCTTAGACTTTCAAAAAATTACGATTTTTCCCCTAGGCTCGTAAATCAATTCTAATCAAATTTCCTCCTTTAACAAGCCTAGCTGAACATTTATTACTCGTATAGTAACTCACAATACCAATTATTTCACACATTTACCACCTATTTTACAACCTTTACAAAAAGGTCATTTTAGGTGTTTTCATGAAAACCCTTTTCATAAAAGTTGTTTATTTAACAACTAAGATTCATTTTCTTCCATAAAAATTCAGCAAACAACATGAAATCATGGCAAAACCCTAGACTTTCAACCATTTTGCAAAATAGTCCCCTCATTAGCTAATTAAGCCACAAGGGTTCCAAAAGTACAAAAATTATCAAGGATAGCCATTAAAATCACTTACTTGTAAGGATGAAGAGTTGCTGGAATTTTCAAGCTTCCAAAACCTCTAATTTGCTGATATTTTTCAGTAGAAGAAGAAGAAAAATGGGAAAGATGATAGCTTTTCTTTATTTTATGATTAAAAATCAATTAAGTCACCAAATGCTTCACCTAACCTTGACTTTGTCATTTCTTTGTCCCTATGGCCGACCATCACCCTAAATAAGGCCTAATTGCACATTAAGGACCTCCAGTTTAATATTCTATAGCTATTTGACACCTTTAGCTAGTAGAATAAAACTTTCACACTTTATGCGATTTAGATCATTTTCAAACTTAAACATACAATCGCTAAAATTAATGCACCAAAATTTTCATACATTCATATAATCATGCTATAACACATAAAATAATATTAAAAATAATTTTCTCTGACCTCAGATTAGTAGTTTCGAAACTGCTATTCCGACTAGCCCCTAAATCGGGTTGTTACACTTATACTATGCCATGCACATCCACTAACACCATTTATGGTCTAATTACCACAAAAGGACTCATACTTTAAGGTTCTATAGTTATTTAATACCTTCAGCTACTAGAACTCAACTTTTGCACTTTAGGTAATTTAGTCCTTTTTATCAAATTAAGCATGTAAACTGTAAAATTTCTTAACGCAATTTTTATACGATACTACTATCATTCTATAGACAATAAAATATTAATAAAATAAATATTTTGATGTTGCATTTATGGTCCCGAAACCATTATTCTGATTTCATTGAAAACGAGCTGGTACAACTCTCCCCCCTAAAGGAATTTTTGTCCCCAAAAATCTTACTAGAAAAGAGGTTCAGATATTCCTTTCTCATAGCTTCCTCGGGTTCCCATGTGGCTTCCTCTATCCCATGTTGTTGCCAAATAACCTTTACTAAAGCTATGTTCTTATTTCTCTATTCTTTAACCTCTCGAGCCAAAATTCTGATCATTCCTCATTGTACGGCATATTAGGCTGAATCTCTACATCCGTCGGGGATATAACATGTGAAGGATCAGATCGGTACCATCATAACATAGATATGTGAAAGACATTATTAATCTTTTCTAAATCTGATAGCAAAGCTAATCAATACACTACAGGTCTGATTCTCTTTATAATTTCATTCGACCCGATAAATCACGGACTTAACTTTCCTTTGCTACCGAACTGAAGAACTTTCTTCCAAGGTGATACTTTCAAGAACACTCTCTCTCCAACTTGAAACTCAATGTCTTTACATTTAAGATTCGCATATGATTTTTGTCGATCCAAAGCTGCTTTCAAACTATCCCGAATCACTTTTACTTTTTCTTCGGTTTCACGAATCAAATCAACCCCTTGAATCTTTTTCTCACTAAGCACAGTCCCATATAATGGAGTCTGGCATTTACGACCATACAGAGCTTCATCTGGTGCCATCTTCATGCTTGACTAAAAACTGTTGTTATATGCGAATTCAACCAACGGTAAATATTTCTCCCAGTTGCCTTCAAACTCTAATATACAATAACGAAGCATATCTTCAGGTATCTGAATTAATCGCTCGGACTGACCATCGATCTGAGGATGAAATGCAGTGCTAAAATGCAACCGCATACCTAGAGTTTCCTGTAACCTTTTCCAAAATTGGAATGTAAACTGCGGATCTCTATTCGAAATGATGGAAACTAGAACCCCGTGTAATCTGACAATCTAAAAAAACATATAACTCAGTTAATCTCTCAAGGGAGTAATTTGTACGTACTAGAATAAAATGTGTTGACTTCGTCAAATGATCAACAAGAACCCAAATGGCATCCTTTTTTCTTGGAGATAGGGGTAAACCCGATACAAAACCCATAGTAACCTGATCCCATTTCCACTCTGGTATCATCACTGGCTGTAATAACCCAGGAGGTACCTGATGTTCACCTTTAACTTGCTGACATACTAAACATCTCGATAAAAAGTCAGAAATCTTGTATTTCATTCCTAGCCACCAGTACATTCGTTTCAAATCTATGTACATCTTTTTATTTCATGGATGAATGGACAAGCTACCACTATGAGCTTCGTGCAAGATTCCCTGAATGAGCTCTGGATTCTTCGGTACACAAATTCTACCTCTGAATAATAAGTAATCATCGAATCCTATATGAAATCTTGAATCAGAAGTCGACTCACTCTGTGCCCGTTTGGATAGCAACTCGTCATCACACTTTTGAGTTTAACATATCTACTGTAAAAATCTCGGTCTAGCTTTCAACTAAGCTAAGATTGAACCATCATCAGATAATTTTAGACACATATTCAATGCTCGTAAGGCAAGTAAAGACTTTTTGCTCAAAACATCAGTAACCACATTCACTTTTCCCGGATGATAGTCAATGATCAACTCATAATCTTTTAATAGTTCGAGCCATATACGCTGTCTCATGTTCAAATCTTTTTGCGACATTATATACTTCAAACTCTTATGATAGGAAAATAAATGACACATTTCGCCGAACAAATGGTGTTGCCAAAGTTTCAAGGCAAACACAGTAGCTGCCAATTCTAAATCATGTATCAGATAATTCTTTTCGTGTGGCTTTAACTGTTTGGAAGCATTACCTATTACTTTGCCTTCCTACATCAAAACATAACCTAAACGATATAAAATGCATCACTAAATATCACAAATTCTTTACCCGATTTAGGCTGAACCAGAACTGGTGCCTCAGTCAACAGTGTTTTCAACTGATCGAAACTTTGCTTACATTTCTCAGACCATTCAAATTTCACATCTTTCTATAATAATCACGTCATTGGTGTAGCTATCATTGAGGATCCTTTGACGAATCTTCTGTAATAACCAGCTAATCCCAGAAAACTTCTAACTTCAGATACATTTCTCAATGGTTTCCACTTAACAACTGCTGAAATTTTACTAGGATCAACTCTAATGCCTTCGGCTGAAACTATATGTCCCAGAAAATCGACTTCTTGGAGCCAAAATTCACATTTGCTAAATTTGACAAACAGTTGTTTATCACGCAGGGTTTGCAACACAATTCTCAAATGTTCAGCATGCTCAGGCTCGTCTCGTGAATAAATCAGAATATCATCAATGAAAACCACTACAAATCTATCTAAATACGATCTAAAGATTCTATTCATCAAATCTATAAATACTGCAAGTGCATTAGTTAAACCAAACGGCATCACAAGAAATTTATAGTGTCCATACTTCTGAATGCAGTTTTCGGCAATCCGAATCTTTAACTCGTAGTTGATAGTAGCCCGAACAAAGATCAATAATACAGTTGCGCCTTTCAACTGATCAAACAGTTCATCAATTCGTAGCAGTGGATACTTATTCTTGTTGTAACCTTGTTGAGCTGACGATAATCAATACACAATCTCATCGATCCATCATTTTACTTAACGAACAGAACTGGTGCACCCCAGGGTGAGTAACTGGGTTGATCAAAACCTCTATCTATCAATTCCTGCAGCAGTACTTTTAACTCTTTCAACTCAGTAGGAGCCATTCTGTATGTTACTATTGATATCGGTGATGTCCCTAATACTAATTAAATAGCAAATACAACTTCTCTGATTGGCAGTAATCCAGGTAACTTCTCTAGAAACACATCAAGATACTCACAAACCACTGGCACTAATTAAAGCTTTGACTCAAATACTTTAAATCCAGTACATACGCAAGATAAGCATCGTAACCTTTTCTCACATATTTCTGCACTGACATAGTTGAAATAACAATAGGCGACCCATACAAACTATCTAATTCAAATCGAAGTGCCTTACCATTTTGACATTTCAATACAATAAGCTTTCGTTTACAATTCACAACAGCTTCATGTAAGGTTAGCCAATCCATACCTAAAATCACGTCAAATTCATCAAACGGTTGGAAAGCTATAACCCTGAGTCATCAAAGGAAAATTTTTTGCAAACTTTATCAACTAGCACATATTGACCTAAGGGGTTCAACACTTTAACCACGAATTTAGTAGACTCAATAGGTAAATTCTTACTAGATACTAAATTCGTGCATATATACGAATGAGTTGATCCTGGATCAATCAAAGAAGTAACATCAATATCAAAATAGAAAATGTATCGGTAATAACATCTGGCGTAGAAGCTTCCTCTCATGCGTGAATTGCATAAGCCCTACCTAGTGCTCGTGCCTTAGATCTCACGGCAAAGTATTTTGTTACACCACGACTACCACTCACATTTCCAAGATTACGAGGTGGTCTACCTTTCGCAATAGTGTTGCTCGGCCTCGTAGTTTGAACTTTTTCTTTCTCGGATTTCTCTGGGCAATCTCTAAGATAGTGGTCGAAGGAACCACACCTAAAACACACTCTGTTCTTTAATAGACACTCACCATAATGTGGACTTTTACAGTGATTGCACTCGAGTCTTACATCTTTGACACTACCCACACTCGCTACAGATGTAGCCTGAGGTTTTGGACTCGAATGTCGGTTACCTCTATCTCTACTGGAATACCCCATTGAAGATGTGGAATGATTGTGATGTTCTTTTGATCTTTTTGATGGTGGCCAATATGACTTCCCATTTGATCTTTTTCTCGAGTCTCTAGCTTCAAAATCAGCATGTCTTTTCTCTTTACTTAACTCCACATTTTATGTGCTCGGTCTACTAAGATAACAATTCCTTTTAGCTTAAGAATTCTAACTAAAAGTTTTATGTCTTCATTTAACCCTTATTAGAATATTTTACACATAGTTGTCTCGATTGGGATGCATTCTCGAGCATATTTACTTAGTTTGACAAACTCCCGCTCGTACTCTGACACAGACAAATGACCCTGTTTGAGTTCAAGAAATTCTTTACATTTCTAATCCAGAAATCTCTAACTACTGTATTTCTTTCAAAATTCAGTTTGAAAGAATACCAAGGTGATCCGCTCTCTAGCCACTACAGAAATCAACGTGTTCCACCACTGATAAGCTGAATCTTTCAACAAAAATACTGCACACTTAACATATTCGGCCGGTGAACAAGATAGTTCATCGAAAACCTTGATTGTATTCTCTAACCAGAAGTCTGCTCTCTCAGGATTATCTTCAGTAGTAGCTCTGAATTCTTCAGACCCGTAATTACAAATCTTATTAACAGGTGGCTTACTAACTCGTAAAGGTTCCAAACCTTGAGGAATAATGGGGACCGTTGGGAAGCAGAAGGGGTTGGAGGTTGTTAGTAGTCGGTTTGTCTGTGCAAACTCGGTAAACCATTCACTCATCATCTAACTTCCTTATCCTCTCCTCTCCAGCCTTTAGATATGGGCCTTGTACCGCTCGGCACTAATCCGTGAGTAGAGGCTCTCAACTTCATTAGAGTTAGCTCGGTTGGATGTCATTGCTATAAGAAAACATGTTAAAACGGTCAAGAGATATCACACTATCACGGGTTATAAAATGACATGTATATCTAGACTCACACATGTTACATTCAGTTTGAGAATCGACTAAACCGTAGCTCTTATACCAATAAATGAAACACCCCTAACCCGTATTCATCGTCGAAACAAGGTTACGGAGCATTACCGAAAATTTCACTTTAAACAAATGCAATTTTTAAACACTTCAAATCATATCATTGTTCATATTAAAACAAATCCAAATCATACATATTCTCCCTTATATGAGCCTTAAAGGCCCTAAAAACATAATAGAAACAAGTCGGGACTATTTTTTAGAAAATAGTAAAAATTTTCAAAACTGCAAGGGTCACATGGCCGTGTGGCCAAGCCATGTGGGCATTCGAAGTAGGGATACACGGCTGTGTCCCAGCCCATGTCCATGCCCGTGTAACTCACTGACTTGGGTCACACGGCTAAGCCACACGCCCGTGTGTCAGGCCGTATACCCTTTGAAGTAACCTTACACGCTCATGTACTAAGCCATGTGATAGGCCATGTAACAGCCTGACTTGCAACCCTTTGAAAGCTACAGGGGATACACGGCTGTGTTGCCTGGCCGTGTGTCACACACGGCTGAGACACACGCCCGTGTCTTTGCCCGTGAGGACGAAAAATAGGCCATTTTCAAACAATTTTTCTCACCCATCCTAGCATAAACCTACAATCACTTTTTCATATATATACAAGCCATCAAAATGCACCAAAATCCTGGATAATCAAGCTATCCAAATATGGTATACAAGCATACAACCAATATACCGAAAGGACACCTCAATCTCAATAATCAAACATGTACACTTATAAACACAATTTGGGCAAATGTCCAACTAACTTTTAGTTAAGCTTAAACCAAAATATACCATTTGATTTACCTATCAATTTCATGCCAAAAGGTACCAAATGTACCATTCAACAACTAACACTTATAGCCATTCATGACATTTATAACAAAAGTATCAGAACACCATATTTAAACATATCACAAGACCATTTATACATGCATTTTAAATTACCATTTCATCTTCAATCATTTAACCATAATAAACCAAAACATCAACCACTTAAAGGCCAAATATATACACACCAAAACTAAATCCATATCATCACTCAAAATGCCATAAACATAAGCCAAAACCAATGGCTACCTTTTATTAACCAAAATACCCATACATGCCATTATAACAAAACTTTGAAACATCCAAAAGTACCGATATATCTGATGGATAGGTGATATAACTCCAACAAGCTTCCAACCTGAATGACCTTCCGATTCACTATAAAACATAGAAAATAACACAGAGTCAGCATAATTGCTTAGTAAGTTCATATAATATAAAACATAACTTAGCATTTAATCATATAACAGGTAAGTTAACTTAGCATATTCCAACCATAAATTGGCCAAAGCCTATGCATATACACCAAACATGTCAGCCATGTAAACATATACATAAGCAATATAAACATGGATGATCACATCATTTAATTATGTTTCATATACATGTATCATCCATTTCAATTCTCAATATACCATGTAACATCATTTCAATGCAATTCACATGTGTCCCTGTAATAGTTCGTATCGAACTCTTACCATTTCATGTCAAAATAATGCCCATTGAATGTATAGAATATTGTCGGATACCCGGGGTAGCTCACACATAGTGTGCTAACTCATGTAATTGTAAACCCGTCAAATTCTGTACATGTATGCTCACACGAGTTGTGAGTCCAAATGCTCACACGAGCTGTGGGTCAGAACTAGAGGTGTACATGGGCCGGGTGGGCCGGTTTGGGAAAAATATAGGCCCAAAAAATGGGCTTGGACAAAAAATAAGGCCCGTTTAAAAAATGGGCTGGCCCGGGCCCGGCCTGAATTCATTAAAGGAAAAAAAATTGTTTTGTAATATTATTTCGTATTGTTTTTCTCCTTATTTTGCTACCATTTTACTATTATGTTTCTATTATTTTGTTGTTATTGTTTAGATATTATATAAAACTTATTTTATTGTTAATTTTGTTATTATTTTAAAGACATTTGTTAATTTTGTTATTATTTTAGATGCATTTGCTTGTTAAGTTGCATCTATTTTAGTGTTATTTAAGTCTACATATTTTTTAAAATTTATTTTCAATTTGTTGAAAAATATTTATTTTGATTTTTTTAATATTTTTGATGTATTATATATTTAAAAATTATATAAAATAATATAAAAAGTTAATACAGGCGGGTCGGGCAGAGCCGGGCCTAGGTTTTAACATTTTTATATGGGTCAAGCTTGGGCAAAATTTTAGGCCCATTTTTGGGCTAGGCCTGGCCCGAGCCCAATGAACGGGCCTAAATTTTTAGTTGGGCTCGGCCTGAACCCAACCCGGCCCGGCCCGGCCCATGCACAACTCTAGTCAGAACGTAGCTACACGATGCTACTCACACGAGCTATGGAGTATTCGCAACACATGCTGGACCTCAACCATCAATAGGACGTTTAGGACCAACACCCGAATCATGTAAACCCTAATGACATGTCATTTGTACCCTACAAATTCCTAAGGTTCAAACGGAGCTCAGAAATCATCGTACTTTGTTGGATATGCAACCGGTATGTACGTATCACAATTCAAAATACAAGTATAATTCAATTAAAACATATATATGCAATTTAATTACACGAACTTATCTCGATGAGTAAACGTAGATACGGAGGCGACTAATCCAAAACTTTATCTTTGCCCCGATCTAAAGCCGTACGAGGATTGTTTTGATCAAAATGGATAAATTTAGCTCAATTCAATATGTATTTATTCAATTTAACCCAAAATCACATTTTAGCAAAATTATAATTTTGCCCCTATACTTTTGATTTCTTTGCAATTTAGTCATTAACTCATAAAAATATAAACTCATGCAATCCAATCACAACCCATCATAGTTGAATATCAATTAGGTCCTTAGCAAGTCCTATATTTTATTTATTTCACAATTTTACCATGTAAAATTTTCTAGTTTTCAATTTAATCCCTATTTGACAATTTCACCAAAAATCACTTGACAAAAATTATTTTTCTAACAACAACTAATCATTTTCTTTCATAAATCATCAAAACTCATACATATTCTTTAATGAAAAACCCTAACAGTGTAATAGTTTCACAAATTAGTCTCTGGGCTAGCTAGATTAAGCTACAATGATCCCCAAAACATAGAAATCATTAAAAATAGGACTAAAATACATACCATGCACTAGGAAATAAGTTGGCCGAACCTAGCAAGCTTTAATGGCTTTCTTTCCTTTTGAAATTCTGGTTTTAGAAAGGTAAGAGATGATAGCTTAATTTTTGTTTTATTTAATTTTTCATTTATTTACCAAATTACATATATAACCTTTAAAAACACTAATAATTTCACTTATACCAGGCCATGCACATCCACTAACACCATTTATAGTCTTGTAATAGTTTTGGGCCTAGTCGGAACAGTGGTTTCAGGACCACAAATCCGATGAGGAAAAAATTTATTTTTATTACATTTGTATGGTCTACGATTTCACAAAATGATTTCATGAAAATTTCATTCGAAAATTTCGACGTTTGGGCACTCAATTTAGTCAAAAGGACTAAATTATAAAAAGTGTAAAAGTTGAGTTCTACATGTTAGAGATGTCCAATTGTTATGAAATTTTAAATTTGAGGTCCTTAAATAGTAATTAGACCATTGGATAATTTGTTGGACAAAAATGGATATGAAATAAGTAAAATAGATTATTTTTAAGTTAGGGCATTTTGGTCATTTAGTGATTAAATGACATAATAAACAAAATAAAAGCCAAATTTTTGTCCATGTAACAGTCTGGTTTATACCCTAGTCGAAACAGTGGTTTCAGGACCACAAATCCGAGTTCGTATAATATTTTAATATTATTTCCTGTGTCTTTGATAAGTAATTATGCATATGCTAAAGTTTCGTAAGTTAATTCATCCATTTGTGTGCTTAATTTGATAAAAGGACTAAATCACATAATAGATAATAGTATCCTTCTTTTTAATAGAGTGGCTTAATTGATGTGTCTTCTTATATATGAGGCCTTATGTTGTAAATTGGCCATTTACTAAGATAGTGAACGGCACAAGGACTAAAAGGACCTTGCATTTTATGTTATACATATATTATTATGAAAGGTTATTATGGTAAATGAGTTTATATCATAATATTAATTAAACAAAAGCATAAAATAAGCTATAATGTTATGTTCTTAAACCGATTTGAGAAAGAAAAAGGAAGTGTTGAAGCTTTGTATATTCGGCTACTTACAAGCCAAATTAAAGGTATGTTTTTAGTCGGTTTTTGATAATTTTTATGTTTTTGCAGTCGTTGCTTTATCTACTACAAAACCCATGTCTCAATTTTGTGTGTTGATAATGTTTGTGAGATAGGCCACTGATGATATGTTGAGCTTTGTGATGATTTTAGTTGTTAAATGAAAGATTTGAGCTAGATGAACATACTTTTTTCTTGAATTTTTGATGAATTTAGCTAATTAAGGCTAAATTGAGAAAATAGTAACTTGAGGGACTAAATTGCAAATTTGATGAAAAATATGGACTTGTATGATATACATAAGCATTTGGCTAAGCATGGATGTGTGATGAATTTGTGTATTAGATGTTTTGAGAAAAATGGACCAAATTGATAAATTGTGCAAATGTGAGGGTTAATTTGCAAATAGCCCTAAATGTGTGTCCTTGGATTGAATGGAATGAGTTAGCGAATAAAAGAGTTAATTCTGAATATGTATAGATCAAAAACCAAGGAAAACAGACTTAGATCGCGGGAAAACGAAAGTAACTGAGCAGCTGTTTCCATTTCCGTAAAATCGAATCTGAGGTAAGTCATATTACAAATAAATGTATTTATATTGAATTGTGCAAATTCATATGACCATTGATAACAGTGAATGCTTACGAGATGCTATGTATATGAATTGTGAGATAAGATCTATATAGTGACAATGTCTGAGAAGTCCCGTACGAACCTACGAATAGATAGGATTAGCTATGTCATGACATAGGTGTCAGTTCTATGATATCATATATGACCACGTCTGGAACGTTGGCATCGATAAGATCATTACGTGTAAGACCATGTCTGGGACATCGGCATCGTATTGATTCGTGTAAGACCCTGTCTGGGACAGTGGCATCAATATCTGAGTGCATGTAAGACCTCGTCTGGGATGTTGGCATTGTACTACTATTTCGAGTTTTCTGAGTATCCTATTAGGCTTCTATCGGTTCAACAGGAAAATCTGTGATACGAATGGCTTTGTGAACTCTATATCCGTTTCAGGTATGTTAACTTATACACTAAGTGTGTATACAAGGTAAGTATCTATACGATCCTACTATGATGAATATGTATATTGGAACCATAATATGATATGTGAAAGTATGCATGAAAGAACTATATGTATATAAGATCTTTGAATTGATGAGTGTGGAAAAATGTCAAGTTCATAGACCAAAGCATACATGTAGTAAATTTGCAATGAAAGTTAGTTGTGCCAATGTTCCTATATGCCTATATGCCTTTCATGTTAAGTTTAATTGTATCTGACTTACTAAGCTTTTGGAAAGCTTACTCTGTGCGTGTGTTTTTCACTATTTTATAGATCGTCAAATCTACTGAAGGCTCGGGGATCGTCGAGGATCGTTATCACACTACTCAACTTTATTTTGGTACATTTTGGAAATGTATATAACTAGATATGGCATGTATAGGCTAGTTAATTGGATAAGTATGAGATATTAACCTAGCCATGTGATTTGGCTAGTTATGTGATGGTAAAATGCTTTAATGAATGTGATTTATGATGTATGTTTGGTATGGTTTAATAGTATAAGAAATGGTCAAGTTTAAGGTAAGTCAATGGTTGGATTATGCTTGAGTTTATATGAGATTTAGTCTTGTAAATTTGGTATGAATGAAATTGGTTTTGAATATATAGATTGAGTGAATATTTTGGCATGTTCATGGTCATTAAATGTGCACGAATTGTGTTGGTATTTTCTTGTAGGTTTGACCTAAAGTGGGTGGCGATTTGGCCTTGCAAATGGCTTATTTTTGCCACATGGTTGTGGCCCACGGGCATGCCTAATGACCGTGGAGCTAAGTCGATAGCTAGCTAAGAGTACACTGCCTTGGCACACGGACGTGCCTGGTGGTCGTGTGGTCAAGTCAAACTCGTCCACGACCTTAGCACACGGACGTGCTTGGTGGCTGTGGAGCAAGTAAGTTTCGACCATGGCCAAGGTACACGGGCGTGCTTTGTGGCCGTGGAGTTAAGTCAGACTCGACCATGAGGAGGACACATGGGCGTGTCTAACAGTCGTAGGCGGCACACGGTTTGCCCACACAAGCGTGTAAGCCCTGAAACTTGGAAAACGTTTTAAATTTTTGAGAATTTTCTGTATACATTACGGTTTAGTCCCGACCTTGTTTCTGAGTATGCTTTAGGTCTCGATGACCTACCAAAAGGACACTATGTTTTGTAATTGATGATTTACTTTATGAATTGTCTGAAGAAGTTTCATCCTATCACGTAATGCCCTTAACCCTAATATGGCGACAGACACGGGATAGGGGTGTTACATTTGGTTAGTATCAGAGCTACGGTTTAGTCAATTCTCGGACTAACATAGCGTGTCGGAGTCTGGCTATACATGCCATATATCTAAATTGTGATTGTGTGATGAATCCTGACGTATAAATGTGATTTTTATATAGCAATGGATCTTGAAAGAGCGGTAGCTGACGACGTAGAAAGTAATGCGCCTACTTCCGTGCAAGGGACAGCTCCTTTTGATCCGAGACTGGCTACTAGCGGTTAAGAGGGAGAAGTTAAACAAGCTTTCTTCTAGATGATGAGTGAGTGGTTCACTCAATTCATAAAGAATAACTCGACTATTTCGCAACCCCCGCCTCCGGTTAATCCCCTTCAGACATTTGATATACCTCCGACAGCAAATATGAATTTGTGGAATAAGCCTCCGGTTGACAAGATCCGTAAATATAGGGCTGAAGAATTCTGGGCTACTAATGATGATGATGCCGAGAAGGCAGAGTTCTGGTTAGAAACACGATTCGGGTATTCAATGAAATGTCTCTGACTTCGGAAGAATGCATAAAGTGTGTTGTATCATTACTATGAGATGCAGCTTATCAATGGTGGAAAACCTTAATTTTTGTTGTTCTGAAAGAGCGAGTTACATGGGACTTCTTTCAGATCGAGTTCTAGAAGAAATACATCAGTGAGAGATTCATCGATCAGAAACGAAAGGAATTTCTGGAACTAAAAAAGGGCCGAATGACTGTTCCAGATTATGAATGAAAATTTGTAAGATTAAGTCAGTATGCTCGGGATGCATATCTACTGAAGCAATAATGTGCAAAAGATTTGAATACGGCCTTAATGAAGATATTCATTTGTTAGTTGGGATCTTAGAAATAAAAGAGTTCATAGTACTTGTTGATCGAGCGTGCAAAGCTGAGGCACTCGAGAAAGATAAAAGAAAAGCTGAATCTGAAGCTAGAGATGTAAAGAAGAGATTTCAGAGTAGATCATTTTAGTCTGCTTCAAAGAAGTTCAGAGATGATCAAAGTCGTTCAAGAGATAATATGGGACATTCGAATAGAAATCGAACTAGATCGCAAATGAGTTCCAAAACCCTAGCAACTTCAGTGGCCATTGTTGGTAATGTCCAGACTGAGAGACCTGAATGTAAACATTATGGACAAAGGCATCCGGGAAGTTGTAGATTAAATGACAGAGCTTGTTTTAGATGTGGATCACTTGATCATTTTATCCGTAATTGCCCCGAGTCTGTTGAGCCAGAGACTATTTAGAATCTAAGATCTGATAATGCACCTGTGAGAGGTAGACCTTTGAAGAATGTAAGAAATGTCAGTGGTAGCCAGAGAACTACGAGAGACACTGTTGCAAGATCTGAATCTAGAGCGTCTGCCAGAGCATATGCTATTCGAGCTCGTGAGAAAGCTTCATCTCTAGATGTTATAACATATACTTTTACTCTTTATAATACTTCCGTGATTGCATTGATAGACCCTGGTTCTACGCATTCGTATATATGCATGAATTTAGTATTCAGTAAGACTTTGCTTATAGAGTCTACTGAGTTTCCTATAAAAGTATCGAATCCCTTAGGTAGAAGTGTCCTTGTTGACAAAGTATGCAAGAACTGTCCGCTAATGTTTCAAGATATTTGTTTCCCTTCTGATCTGATGCTTTTGCCATTTGATGAGTTTGACATCATTCTGGGTATAGACTGGTTGACATTGCATGATGCTGTTGTAAATTGTAAAAGAAAGACTATTGATTTGAGATATCCGAATGATGATATTGTACGGGTTGAGTCTATTGATTTGAATGGATTGCCTGTCGTGATATCTGTATTGAAAGCTCAAAAATATGTGAGAAAGGGATATAAGGCATATTCTGCTTATGTGATTGATTCGAAAGTGTTTGAAAAGAAAGTTGAATCAGTGCCTATTGTTTGTGAGTATTCTAATGTGTTCCCTGAAGAGTTATTGAGTTTGCCTCTGATCCGTGAAGTTGAATTTGGTATTGAGTTGTTGCCTGGTACTACACCTATTTTGATAGCTCCGTACAGAATGGCACCAACAGAGTTGAAAGAGTTAAAGTCACTGTTGCAAGAATTGTCCGATAGAGGGTTTGCTAGACTGAGTTTTTTGCCTTGGGGTGCTCCTGTTCTGCTCGTGAAAAAGAAAGATGGCACGATGAGAATGTGCATCGATTATCGTCAGTTGAATAAGGTGACCATAAAGAACAAATATCTGTTGACCAGAATTGATGACTTATTTGATCAGTTAAAAGGAGCTACTGTATTTTCCAAGATTGATCTGAGATCGGGATATTAACAGTTGAGAGTAAAAGACTCAGACATACCGAAAACTGCTTCAGCACGATGTATGGGCATTATGAGTTTTTAGTTATGCCATTTGGACTAACCAATGCTCCTGCTATTTTTATGGATCTGATAAACAGAATTTTCAGACCATACCTAGATCAATTTGTTGTGGTATTCATAGATGACATTTTGATTTATTCACGTGATGAAAATGAGCATGCTGAACATTTGAGAATCATGTTGTAAACTTTGAGAGAAAAGCAATTGTATGCGAAATTCAACAAATGCAAATTCTGGTTGCACGAGGTTAGTTTTCTGGGACATATCGTGTCAGCTTCTGGAATCCGAGTGGATCCGAGTAAGATTTCTGCAATTCTGGATTGGAAATCTCCAAGAAACGTATCTGAAGTCCGTAGCTTTCTGGGGCTAGCTGGTTATTATAGTCGATTTGTAAAAGGATTTTCAGTGATAGCTACTCCCTTGACTAGACTACTTCAAAAAGATGTTATATTTGAATGGTCTGATAAATGTTAGAAAAGTTTTGATCAGTTGAAAACTCTGTTAACAGAAGCTCCAGTGTTAGTACAACCAGAATCGGGCAAAGAATTTGTGATTTACAATGATGCTTCATTAAATGGACTGGGATGTGTTTTGTTGCAGGAAGGCAAAGTTGTAGCTTATGCCTCGAGACAATTGAAGCCCCATGAAAAGAATTATCCGACGCATGACCTTGAGCTAGTTGTGATTGTGTTTACACTAAAGATCTGGCGCCATTATCTGTACGGTGAGAAATGTCACGTGTTTTCAGATCACAAAAGTCTGAAATATTTGATGACCCAGAAGATTTGAACCTGCGTCAAAGAAGATGGTTAGAACTGTTAAAAGATTATGAGCTTGTGATTGATTATCATCCGGGTAAAGTAAACGTTGTTGCTGATGCATTAAGTAAAAAATCATTGTTTGCACTACGTGCTTTGAATGCTCAGTTAGATTTGTCTGATAATAGTTCTGTGATAGCTGAATTAAAAGAGAAACCATTGTTTATATAGCAGATATGTGATGCTCAGAAAGTTGATAATGAGTTGTTATTGGAACGAGCTCAGTGTGATTCAAAATCTGAATTTCGAGTTATTGATGATTGCTTGAGATTCCGAGGTCGTATCTGTGTTCCGAGAAATCCGGAGTTGATTCAGTTGATTTTGAGTGAAGCACATAACAGTCATCTATCTGTTCATCCGGGAAGTACAAAAATGTACCATGATTTGAAACAACATTATTGGTGGTCTGGAATGAAACGAGACATATCCGATTTTGTGTCTAAATTTTAGTTTGTCAGCAAGTGAAAGCTGCACATCAAGTTTCGTCTGGTTTGTTACAATCGATTTTGATTCCCGAGTGGAAATGGGATAGAGTAACGATGGACTTTGTTTCTGGATTACCTCTGACTCCGAGAAAGAAAGATGGGATTTGGGTTGTGGTTGATAGAATGACGAAATCTGCCCATTTTATTCCGGTACGATCTGACTATTCACTTAATAGATTAGTCGAGCTTTACATTTTTGAAATTGTAAGATTGCACGGGGTGCCACTATCTATTGTGTCAGATAGAGATCCATGGTTTACATCAAGATTTTGGAAGAAATTTCAAGAAGCTTTAGGCACAAAATTGCATTTCAGTACAACTTTTCATCCGCAAACAGATGGTCAGTCCGAACGAATTATTCAGATTCTTGAAGATATGTTAAGATGTTGTATACTTGAGTTTAATGGTAAGTGGGAACAGTACCTGCCATTGATTGAATTTGCATATAATAATACTTTTCAGTCAAGCATCAAAATGGCACCTTATGAAGCTTTGTACAGACGTAAATGTCGTACACCTCTGTATTGGACTGAGCTCAATGAAAATAAGCTACACGGGGTCGATTTGATAAAAGACTTAGAAGAGAAAGTGAAATTGATCCGAGATTGTTTGAAAGCAGCATCTGACCGTCAGAAATCTTATGCGGACTTGAAACAAAAAGATATAGAATTTGAGATCGGCGACAAATTATTTCTAAAAGTGTCTCCGTGGAAAAAAGTGCTACGATTCGGATGTAAAGGCAAGTTAAGTTCGAGGTTCATCAGACCGTACGAAATTATCGAACGTGTTGGACCTGTTGCATATAGATTAAGGTTGCCCTATGAGCTAGTAAAGATCCAAAATGTATTCCATGTCTCGATGCTCCGTAGATATCGATCTGACCCATCACATGTGATCACCCCATCTGAAATTGAAATTCGATCTGATATGACATATGAAGAGGAACCGATTCGAATCTTAGTTCGTGAAGTGAAAGAGTTGAGAAACAAGAAAATACCATTAGTGAAACTATTATGGAATTGACATGGAATAGAAGAAGCTACGCGGGAGCCGGAAGATTCAATAAGATAGCAATATCTGACTCTGCTTAATGGTAAGATTTTCGGGGACAAAAATCCCTAAGGGGGGAGAATTGTAACAGTCTGGTTTATACCCTAGTCGGAACAGTGGTTTCGGGACCACAAATCTGAGTTCGTATAATATTTTAATATTATTTCCTGTGTCTTTGATAAGTGATTATGCATGTGCTAAAGTTTCGTAAGTTATTTCATCCGTTTGTGTGCTTAATTTGATAAAATGACTAAATTGATAAATTGTGCAAATGTGAGGCTTATTTTGCAAATAGCCCTAAATGTGTGTCCTTGGATTGAATTGAATGAGTTAGTGAATAAAAGAGTTAATTCTGAATATGTATAGATCAAGAACCGAGGAAAACAGACTTAGATCGTGGGAAAGCGAAAGTAACTGAGCTGTAACACCCCTAACCCGATACCGTCGCCAAAACAGGGTTTAAAGGCATTACCAATCAAACGGAACCTTTAACATCCAGAAATTTCAACACAAAGTCAATCATTACTGTTCGTATTTATTTACAAACATAGTGTCCCTTAAATGAGTCATCAAGACCCTAATCATGCTTATAAACTGAGTTGAGGCTAAATCGAAACACGTTCAAAATTTTATAAAATTTGAAACTTTTCGAAAATACAGGGGAGACACGCCTGTGGGAGGAGACCGTGTGCCCTCCACGGCTTCTAGACACCCCCGTGTATCCATCCTTTATACAACTATACCCAACACGGTCATTAGGCACACCCGTGTGCCATGGCTGTGTACTTTTAGGTCATATACTAACTTCCCCTCTACACCCACCAAGCTCGCCCGTGTCGAGGCCGTGTATTTTTATGTTAGCTACTGACTTGCACACCACAGCAGGTGACACACCCGTGTCGAGGCCGTGTGATTTTAGGCTGCATCCTGTCAATTTAACCACGGTCTAAAGAATGCCCGTATGCCACAACTGTGTGACATTATAGGCCATTTACAAGGCCAAAATGCCAACCAAATGGTCCAAACCTATAAGCATCATTTACCAACACTTATCAAGCATATATGGCAACCAAAAACATACCAAATAGCCATTCAAATCATGCATTCAATACCAATTCCAACCATGTCAATGCCAAAGACTAAAACTCATATCATCACAAGCATATTACATTCAATACCAAACATCATTTCTTCTCAATATCACTAATTCATATTAGCATTTTTTCAACACCAAGTTACCATTCATAAGTCAACCTCTCAAACCACAGACCATGCCAAAAGATACATCACATATATATCAAATTCATTCATGCTAATACTAGCACATATCGAGCCACATCTCATGGCTGCTACAAGTCTCAAACATGATTCAAATGAGTAGCCTATACATGCCATATCTTAACTATATACATCTTTCCAAAATACCCCAAAATAGATTGCCGATAGTGTGAATGAGAAGCTGACAATCCCTTGATCCGAGCTAGCGTTACTGACACTGCAAAGCAGAGGAACAAATCACACAGTAAGCTTATAAAGCTTAGTAAGTTCGAAATAAAATACAACTATATCATCAAATCAAACCAATTCATATACTAATCATCACATAGATCATTCTTCTTGTACTTATACCATACTATCAATAGTTAAAATACTCATTCGTCCGTCCATAACATCATCTATAAACTCATCAACCACAAAGGTTCGGTACATACCTCGGCAACCACATAGTTATTCAATCTCCAAGCTGTTCAATGCTCAATTATACTTGTTGATCATCATTTGATATTCATTCAGCTTAATTGCACACTCAGTGCTTAATACACGGTCGATACATATTAGTCATCGCACACTTAGTGCCCAAATCTCTCAACTGACTTATCTCGGTAACGCACACTTAGTGCCAATTCAATAAGCCAAAGCCTTTATAACATTGCACACACAATGCTATTCATTCCTGTTTCGATTTTAACATTGCACACTTAGTGCCCTTAACATAAACTTGCACATAGCATCTCAATTTCATACATATATACACATTCATTTCATAATACAAAATCATATGTTAACAACATGTATTATATCTGAACTTACTTCGGACATCGATTATCGATACGGTCGACTAATCGAGCACTTTATCTTTGCCTTGATCTTAATCCGAACCTCTTCTCTCTTGGTCTATACACATTTAAATTCAATCCATTCAATCACATTTCATTCAATCTAGTCCACATACACAAATTTAGGGCGTTTTGCATAATAGCCCTCATAATTTCACTTTTCAACACTTTAGTTCCTAATTCACAAAATCATCAAATTCACCAAATTCCACCTAACACAAGCTTAGCCGAATTTTACTAATATCCATACAAACCCACACATTTCATTTATTTTACAATTTAGCCCTTCAATTTTCTATTTCCATAATTTAGCCCTAATTAGCTAAATTCACCAAAAATTCAAAAAGCAACACATATTAATCCAACACCAAGTTCTCATATTTTACTACCAAGTAGCACATAGCTCATAAGTTCATCAATGGCTCATCACAAAACATCATCAATTCATGAAATTACAACATGGGTTTTGTAAAGCACAAAGCAACGATTACAAAAACTTAGAAATTATCAAAAACCGAACATAAAACACTTACTAATTGAAGCTTAATGTAGTCGAATGTTTCAATGCCTTAAACCCTTTATTTTCTTTCTTTTGCAAACGGTGGAAGAAGATGAATACACCCACCCACTCTTGATTTTTGTTTTATTAACATATATTATTATGCCATTTACTAAAATAACCTTTATAACAATAAATAAAACATTTAAACATCAAGGTCACACTTGTCCATTGCCATCCACTATCACATTTATGGCATAATTGCCTCATCAAGCCTCTACAATATAAAGACATCAACACTTAGGTACTTATAAATCAGCACACAGCTTTTACTCTTTACCCAATTTAGTTCTTTCTCTTAATTCGACACACAAACGATCAAATTATCACACAGAATTTTCACACAGACTATAACAAATACTATTCACACAGAAAATAATATTAAAATATATTTACGACCTCGGATTTGTGGTCTTGAACCACTATTCTGACTAGGGTCTAAATCGGGATGTTACAACTCTCCCCTCTTAGGGATTTTTGTCCCCGAAAATCTTACCAGTGAATAGGTGTGGATATTACTCTCTCATAACATTTTCAGATTCCCACGTAGCCTTTTCAATCCCGTGTTTGTGCCATAATACTTTTACTAAGGAAATTATTTTGTTTCTCAACTCTTTAATCTCTCGTGCCAAGATTCAGATCGGTTCTTCACTATACGACAAGTTTGACTGAATTTCAACCTCAGTAGGAGCAATCACATGAGATGGGTCTGATCTGTACCGTCGAAGCATTGACACATGAAACACGTTATGAATCTTTTCTAACTCAGATGGCAATCTCAATCTATAAGCAACCGGCCCAACTCGTTCAATAATCTCGTACGGTCCGATGAACCTCGGAATATTTAGTCTTTGACACTTTCAAAAACACTTTATCACCAACTTCAAATTCAATATCTTTTCGTTTCAAATCTACATAAGATTTCTGACGATCTGAGCCTGCTTTTAAACTGTCACGAATTATCTTCACTTTCTGTTCGATCTCTTTTATCAAATCCACCCCGTGAATCTTATTCTCACTCAGCTCAGTCCAATACAATGGAGTTCGACACTTTCGACCGTAAAGAGCCTCACATGGTGCCATTTTAATACTAAATTGAAAACTGTTGTTATACGCAAACTCAATCAAGGATAAGTACTTTTCCCATGTATTGTCAAATTGAAGTATGCAACATCTTAGCATGTCTTCGAGAATCTGAATGATTTGCTTAGATTGGCCATCCGTTTGCGGATGAAAAGCAGTACTGAAATGCAATTTCGTGCCTAAAGCATCTTGCAATTTCTTCCAAAATCGCGAGGTAAATCTCGGATCTCTATCAGACACTATAGACAATGGTACTCCATGCAATCTCACAATTTCATTGATATACAATTCAGCTAATTTATCTAAAGAATAATCGGTTCTCACCGAAATGAAATGAGTTGATTTCGTCAATCTGTCCACTATCACCCAGATTGCATCTTTCTTTCTCGGAGATAAGGGTAATCCCGAGACAAAGTCCATCGTGATTCTTTCCCATTTCCACTCAGGAATCATAGTCGGTTGTAATAAACCAGATGGAACTTGATGTTCAACTTTGACTTGCTGACAAACTAAGCATTTCGACACAAAGTCAGAAATGTCTCTTTTCATCGCATGCCACCAGTAGAACTGTTTCAGATCATTATACATCTTTGTACTCCCCGGATGTACAATCAAATGACTGTTGTGAGCTTCAGTCAAAATCTTCGAAATCAACCCTGAATTTCTCGAACACAAATCCGATCTCTCGATCTCAAACAATCATCACTATCAACTCGAAATTACGATACAAAGATCTCGATTCATACTGAATTCTTTTTGCTAATAACTCATTATCACTCTTCTGAGCCTCACAAATATGTTGTAGGAACAAGGGTTTTACTTTCAATTCAGCTACCACCACATTATCATCACACAATCTATCTAATTACTCAAAGCTCGCAAAGCATTTAACAATTTTCAGCTCAAGGCATCAGCTACAACATTAGCTTTACCCGGGTGGTAATCTATCACAAGTTCATAACCTTTCAACAACTCTAACCATCTTCTCTGTCGTAAATTCAAATATTTTGAGTCATCAAATACTTTAAACCCTTATGGTCAGCATAAATGTGACATTTTTCCCCAAACAGATAGTGACGCCAAATTTTCAATGCGAATACAATCGCAGCCAGTTCAAGATCATGCGTTGAGTAGTTCTTTTCGTGCGGCCTTAACTATCTCGAAGCATAAGCAATGACTTTCCCTTCTTGCACCAGTACACAGCCTAAACCATTCAACGATGCATCACTGTAAACTATGAACTCTTTACCTGACTCAGGTTGAATCAACACTGGTGCTTCTGTCAACAACACTTTCAGCTGCTCAAAACTCTGGTAACACTTTTCTGACCACTCAAATCTAACATATTTCTGTAACAACTTTGTCAACGGAGGTGCAATCATCGAAAAACCTTTCACAAATCGTCTATAATATCCTGCTAGTCCCAGAAAACTACGGACTTCAGACACACTTTTTGGAGGTTTCCATTCCAAAATAGCAGAGATTTTACTCGGATCAACTCGTATTCCAGTAGCTGATACAACATGTCCTAGAAAACCAACCTCACGCAACCAAAATTCATATTTGCTAATCTTTGCATACAATTGTTTCTCACGTAGAGTTTGTAGCACGATTCTCAAATGTTCGGCATGAGGCGTCTCATCACACGAATAAATCAAAATATCATCAATAAACACCACCACAAAGCGATACAAATACGGTCTGAATATCCGGTTCATCAGATCCATAAACACTGTAAGAGCATTTGTTAATCCGAAAGGCATCACTAAGAATTCATAATGTCCGTACCTTGTTATAAAAGCAGTTTTTGGCACATCAGATTCTTTAACTCTCAACTGATAGTAGCCCGATCTCAAATCTATTTTTGAAAACACTGTAGCTCCCTTCAGTTGATCAAACAAATCATCGATACGAGGCAACAGATATTTGTTCTTTATCGTCACTTTATTCAACTGTCGATAATCAATACACATTCAATCCTTGCAAATCCTCGTAAACAAATTATCTGTCGATAATCAATACGAGGCAATGGATATTTGTTCTTTATCGTCACTCATAGTTCCGTCTTTCTTTTTTACAAATAACACAGGAGCTCTCCAGGGTGAGAAACTCGATCGTGCAAATCCTCTATCAGTCAACTCTTGCAACTGCGACTTTAGCTCTTTCAATTCTATTGGTGCCATTCTATATGAAGCTATAGAAATAGGAGTAGTCCCCGACACTAATTCAATACCAAATTCAACTTCTCGAATCAGAGGTAATCCTGACAGCTCTTCAGAAAACACATCTGGAAACTCACAAGCCACAGGCACGGATTCCACTTTCTTTTCTGATACTTCTGTATCTATCACATATGCCAAATAAGCTTCACAACCCTTTCTCACATAATTCATAGCTTTTATCGCAGATACAATAGCTGGTAATCCTTTCATATAACTGGATTCAATTTGAACTAGCTCACTATTCTGACTTCTCAATTCAATACTCTTTCTTTTACAATTCACAATGGCATTATGTAGAGTAAGCCAATCCATACCCAAAATTATGTCGAATTCCTCACACGGAAGTAACATCAAATTAACCGAAAAACATATATCACGAAACATCAATAGGCAATTCTTGCACACCTTATCCACCAAGACACACTTGCCTAAAGGGTTCGACACTCTAACCACAAATTCAGTAAACTCAACAGGTAGAGTTTTACTCGATACTAGATTCACACACACGTAGGAATGAGTTGACCCCGGATCTATCAATGCAATAACATTAATATCAAATAAAGTGAAAGTACCAGTGATGACGTCTGGAGATGATGCTTCCTCTTGTGTACGTATAGCATAGGCTTGAGCAGATGCTCTCGTCTCTGATCTCATAGCTGTGTCATTTGTCCATCTCTGACTTTCACTCACATTTTTGGTGCTTCTGGGTGGTCTACCCCTAGCTGTCACATTACTCGGTCTTTCATTATGAACATTTTCTTCTTAAACCATCTTCAGACAATCTCGAATGAAATGATCTCGAAATCCACACTTATAACAAACTCTATCGTTATACTTATCCCAACACTCTCCCGCATGTCGTCTTCCACACTGTCTACACTCAGGTTTGTTACTCTTAACACTGCCAACACTTGGTTTATTCGGAGCTTGAATTCGTGGACCAGTACTCTGTCTCAAACGATCTCTACTTGGATGTCCAAACGAAGCATTGGAACGGTTACTTGCATCTCTGTATCTCTTAGAAGAAGGTTGAGAAAATTTATTCATTGATCTCTTTCTCTCATCACGAGCTTCTGAATCAGCTTTCTTCTTTTCCTTACTAAGCTCTTCGGCTTTGCATGCTCTTTCTACTAACACAACAAATCCATTAATATCGAGTATTCCAACCAATAACTTGCTGTCTTCATTCAATCCCTCTATGAAACGTTTGCACATAGTAGCTTCGGTTGAGACACATTCTCTCGCATATTGACTCAATCTTACGAATTCTAGCTCGTACTCAGTAACAGACAACTGACCCTATTTTAATTCTAGAAACTCTTTATGTTTCTGATCAATGAAGCATTGACTGATATACTTCTTTCTGAACTCAGCTTGAAAGAAATCCCAGGTGATTCTCTCTCTCGGAACCACAGATATCAATGTTTTCCACCAGTTGTAAGCTGTGTCTCTCAACAAGGAAACTGCACACTTAATGCACTCATCAGGGTTCAACGACATCTCATTAAATACTCTGATTGTATTTTCAAGCTAAAATTCGGCTCGTTCAGCATCGTCATCTAATGTGGCCCTAAACTCTCCGGCCCCATATTTTCGAATCTTATCGACAGGAGGTTTATTCAATCTGATCAGATCTACAACTCGAGGCACAATAGGTACTTGTGGGGGTGGAGGTTGTGGAGTAGCCGGATTCGTTCGAACGAACTCCGTAAACCACTCGTTCATCATTTGGAATAAGGCTTGCTTAGCCTCTCCTCCCTCACCACTATCATTTGGCCTTGAAGTGGCCGGCGCTGTCCCTTGAGTGGGAGCAGGCGCATTGCTTTCTACATCATCAGCAACTGCTCGATTAGGATCCATTTCTATATGTAAACACATTTTCAAATGTCACATTTAGTCACACTATCGCAATTTCAAATATGGCATGTATAGCTAGACTCATACTCACTATGTTAGTCCAAGAATCGACTAAATCGTGGCTCTGATACCAATAAAATGTAACACCCCTAACCCAAGACCATCACCGAAACAGGGTTAAGAGGAATTACCAATCAAACGGAACCTTTAACATCCAGAAATTTCAACACAAAGTCAATTATTACTGTTTGTATTTATTTACAAACAAAGTGTCCCTTAAATGAGTCACCAAGACCTTAAGCATGTTTGTAAACTGAGTCGGGACTAAACCTAAACATATACAAAATTTCATAAAATTTGAAACTTTTCGAAAATACAGGGGAGACACGCCCGTAAGAGGAGACCGTGTGCCCTCTACGGCTTCTAGACACCCCCGTGTATCCATCCTTTATACAATTATACCAGCACAGTCATTAGGCACGCCCGTGTGCCATGGCCGTGTACTTTTAGATCATATACTAAATTCCCCTCCACGACCACCAAGCACGCCCGTGTCGAGGCCGTGTGATTTTAGGTTGCATCCTGTCAATTTACCCATGGTCTAAGGCACGCCCGTGTGCCACAACCATGTGACATTATACGCCATTTACAAGGCCAAAATGACAACCAAATGGTCCAAACCTATAAGCATCATTTACCAACACTTATCAAGCATATATGGCAACTAAAAACATACCAAATAGCCATTCAAATCATGCATTCAATACCAATTACAACCATGTCAATGTCAAAGACTAAAACTCATATCATCACAAGCATATTACATTCAATACCAAACATCATTTTTTTCTCAATATCACTAATTCATATTAGCATTTTATCAACACCAAGTTACCATTCATAAGTCAACCTCTCAAACCACAAACCATGCCAAAAGATACATCACATATATATCAAAGTCATTCATTCTAATACTAGCAAATATCTAGCCACATCTCATGGCTGCTACAAGTCTCAAACATGATTCAAATGACTAGCCTATACATGCCATATCTTAACTATATACATCTTTCCAAAATACCCCAAAATAGATTACCGATAGTGTGAATGAGAAGCTGATGATCCCTTGATCTGAGCTAGCATTACTGACACTGCAAAGCAGAGGAACAAATCACGCAGTAAGCTTATAAAGCTTACATGAGTAGCTGTTTCCATTTCCGTAAAATCGAATCTGAGGTAAGTCATATTACAAATAAATGTATTTATATTGAAGTGTATTCATATGACCATTGATAACAGTGAATGCTTACGAGATGCTATGTATATGAATTCCGAGATAAGATCTATATAGTGACAATGTCCGAGAAGTCTCGTACGAACCTAGGAATAGATAGGATTAGCTATGTCATGACATAGGTGCCAGTTCTGTGATATCATGTAAGACCACGTCTGGGACGTCGAAATTTATTTGAGATTTAATGTAAGACCATGTCTGGGACGTTGGCACCGATAAGATCTTTACGTGTAATACCATGTTTGGGACATCGGCATCGTATTGATTCGTGTAAGACCCTGTCTGGGACAGTGGCATCGATATCTGAGTGCATGTAAGACCTCGTTTGAGACGTTGGTACTGTACTACTATTTCGTGTTTTCTAGGTATCCTATTAGGTTCCTATCGGTTCAATGGGCAAATCTGTGATACGAATGGCTATGTGAACTGTAAATCCATTTCAGGTACGTTAACTTATACACTAAGTGTGTATGCAAGGTAAGTATCTATACGATCCTACTATGATGAATATGTATATTGGAACCATAATATGATATGTGAAAATATGCATGAAAGAACTATTTGTAGATAAGATTTTTGAATTGATGAGTGTGGCAAAATGTGGCCAAGTTCATGGACCAGAGCATACATGTAGTGAATTTGCAATGAAAGTTAGTTGTGCCAATGTTCCTATATACCTATATGCCTTTCATGTTAAGTTTAATTGTATATGACTTACTAAGCTTTTGGAAAGCTTACTCTGTGTGTGTGTTTTTCTCTATTTTATTGATCATCAAAGCTACTGAAGGCTCGGGGATCGTCGAGGATCGTTATCACACTACTCAACTTATTTTGGTACATTTTGGAAATGTATATAGCTAGATATGGCATGTATAGGCTAGTTAATTGGATAAGTATGAGATATGAACCTAGCCATGTGATTTGGCTAGTTATGTGATGGTAAAATGCCTTAATGAATGTGATTTATGATGTATGTTTGGTATGGTTTAACAGTGTAAGAAATGGTCAAGTTTAAGGTAAGTAAATGGTTGGATTATGCTTGAGTTTATATGAGATTTAGTCTTGTAAATTTTGTATGAATGAAATTGGTTTTGAATATATAGATTGAGTGAATATTTTGGCATGTTCATGGTCATTAAATGTGCATGAATTGTATTGGTACTTGCTTGTAGGTTTGACCCAAAGTGGGTGGCAATTTGGCCTTGCAAATGGTCTATCTTGCTACACGGTTTTGGCCCACGGGCGTGCCTAATGACCGTGAAGCTAAGTCGATAGCTAGCTAAGAGTACACGGCCTTGGCACACGGACGTGCCTAGTGGTCGTGCGGTCAAGTCAGACTCGTCCACGGCCTTAGCACACGGACGTGCTTGGTGGCCGTGGCGCCAAGTCAGTTTTGACCACAACCAAGGTACACAGGACACTATGTTTTGTAATTGATGATTTACTTTATGAATTGTCTAAAGAAGTTCCATTCTATTAGGTAATGCCCTTAACCCTAATCTGGCGATGGATACGGGATACGGGATAGGTTTTTCAAGCTTCCAGGCTCAATTGTAAGTTCGTTCTCGCCCCATTTTTATTTATTTTTATGTTTTTGAAATCCTCGTAACAAGATCTATCTATTTCTACCAATATTTTGAGATATGGTTGAAGTCTAAGGTTTTGACCTATGATTAATATGGTTAGAGAAATGACTTTTACTAAATGATTTTCGGTAGAGATGCTAAAAAGGACTAATTTGGAAAAGTTATAAAATTTTTCATAAAAGTGTGAATTAGTGGAAATTATGGGCTGTTGTAGTTATGAAAATGGTTCGGTTAGGCTTAAAGTTCAAAGAAATTGAATGAAAATCATTTTACGAGCCTAGGGGTAAAAATGTAAATATGTGAAACTTTAGGGGCAAAAACATAATTTTTCTATAATATGATTTTTGGATCACATTGAATAATGTGACTAATAAATAGACTAAATGTGATATTATATATCAAAGAAAATTAGGTTTGAACCTAGATCGGAGGAAAACAAAGAATATGACGAATAAATCATTTTCACTGATTGTGCTACCGAGGTAAGTTTGTATGTAAATAATGCATCATTTTTACTTACATATTCCTATTTTGATAAATTGTATGAATTGTGGCTGAATATGTGATGTAATTGATAAAATATCGACAAGTGAGAAATTTCTCGGTTGAACCTTAGGAATAAAAATGGATATGAGTGACATGTTCACTAGAAACCTATGTTAAATCTAAGTGAAATAAGTGATTCGGGTGCTGGTCCATACGTTCTACCTGTGGCTGACTTATCCGGCATGTATTACGGATACTCGACAGCTTGTGTAAGCAGCACCGTGTAGTTTCGTCATGACAACAGCTTGTGTGAGCAGACCCGAGATTGTGACTATGTGAAACGGGTACTGGTCTTATAAGTTCTACCAGTGGCTGGGTAATTCGGCATGTGTTGCAGATACCTAATAGCTTGTGTGAGCAGACCCGTGAATGTGATTAGCTTGAGAGCGAGCCTATGTGAAAAGTGTGATATGACGTATCTTTAGCTACAAGTGTGGCACTTATGTGCAAATTTCCGTGTATCCGTTATTATTCCTATGCGTTCAACGGGAAATGACTAAGTATAAACGAATATGACTTAGTGATGAATAAGTGCAGGTATGTGTGTGTAAATTTATGAGCAATGTGCTTGATAGGTGATCGAACCTTGGTAAGTTTGGTATGGGGTAAGTGTTACTACGAAAGTTAATACAAAGATATTATGAAAGAGTAAAATTTGCAATAAAGCAGTTTTGGGACAACATCAGTTATGTGTTTTTGAAAAATCAACAAAAATTGTGGAAATTGAATTAGAAGTTGAATAAGATATAAAATTAAAATTTATAGAGTCTATTTTACGCATAAAAGAAATGGTGTAAGCGAAAGAATTTCATATTCTGAGATATTTGAATTTTTGTGAGACAGGGTCAGAATGATTTTAGAATCCCCTGTTCCAAATTTGGAAAATCACTAAAAATTGAATAAAAATAATTACGGTTTATAATTTATATGCTTAAATTTATTCATGAGCCGAACTTCAATAGGAACAAACGGGAACATCATTCGAATCATGTATGAAGAGATAATTAATTTTTAGTGAAGAAGGGTTGAAACTATCAGACAGCAGAACAGGGGAGAATTTAATGAATAAACTGTACTTATTGGCTAAACAAAAAATTCTGAAACTTTTATGGTAAGAAGATATGCGAGTATACTTTCAGGGAAAATTAGAGGATCTTAATTTGGAGTTCTGTAGCTCAAGATATAAATAATTTAGTGACTATGACTCGAGTAGACAGCTTGAGATGAACATGAATAAATAGTGGAACTATGTGCAATTAGGATTGTATTATCTTGAGAACATATTGTTAGGATTGGTAAACATATTAATTAATTGCTTATTATTTACATGCTAACTTATAAGCTATATAGCTTACACCCCTTCCTTTCTTTTTCATATAGTGTCACAGATGCTAGCTCGAGTTGGAGGTCGTCGGAGATTCTATCACACTAAGAAGCTATGGATTGGTATCGATGATTTTTATTCTAGCTTTTTAAGTCTATGGCATGTATAGGGACTTGGTCATTTGTGTACATGTTATTATAAGTTGGCCTAGAATGTTGTCCTATGCTAATTGAAGGTCATTGTTGTATAAGGCAATTTGATGTGGCCAATATTTGTTATGTTAAAAGTCTATGATGAAGCATTACATGGATGTGCATGCTTGTTTGGGTTGGATGAGTGAATGTGTGATAATTATGTGGCAAATACTAAATGTGAATGGTTGAGTAAGTTATATGCTATGATTAGTTAAGTGTGTGTGTGGTTGTGCATGATGAATGTGATTTATAAATGGTGTACGAATGCCATGATGGGGTTATTGAGATGCCTAAAAAAATGCCATGTGTGTGTTGATAAACTTGGTATAAGTGTGCAAGAGTTTTTGGATGGAAAAAGGCTTGGTAAATAGCCTAACTTTCATCCACAATGATGGCCACACGACCTAGCACACGGGCGTGTGACTTGGTCTTGCGACCCTAAATGGCTGATGACATCATAAACAGAGAGTTACACGGGTTAAGGACACGGGCGTGTCCCAAGCCACATGGGCTTGTGGCCTTGTTTTGTGGTTAAATTTTCTAAGTATTTTAAAGCTATTGGTTTAGTCCCGGACCACTTCCAAAGTATTTTTTAGGCCTCGTAAGCCTGTAATAGGGACAATATGATTATGAATGAAAAGTTTTAAATTTGAATGGAAATTTGTGACTCGGAAATGATTGGTTATATGTGATTAAGTTTGGTAATGCCTCGTACCTTATTCCGGTGATGGATACGGGTAAGGGGTGTTACAGGTCTAGTTACCACATAAGGACTCATACTTTAAGGTTCTATAGCTATTTAATACATTTAGCTACTAGAACTCAACTTTTGCACTTTACGTGATTTAGTCCTTTTTATCATATTATTCATGTAAACGGTAAAATTTTTTAACAAAATATTTATACGGTATTACTATCATGCTGTAGACAATAAAATATTAATAAACTAAATATTTTGACGTCAGATTTATGGTACTGAAACAACTATTCTGATTTCACTGAAAACATATTGTTATAGTCATACATTGAAATCAAAGAGAAGTTGAAATTAATTAAAAATAAAATAAAAATTTGTTTCTATAATTCTAAATTTTCCTATTAATCCTTTCAAATGCAGGAAATTAAATTTAATTCTAATGTCAAAACCTCCCTGGCAACGGTGCCAACACTTGATCGTCGCCAGACGTGCGAATGTCTGGACTAGAAATACCGCAACAAAAAGATATAAAATTAAGTAGCGGTGTCCCCAAGTATACAGGTCAAATTATAATATAGATTAGTGTTACAATGAAACACTTTGGGAAGCATTCCAATGATCGTACTTAAGGGAGGTTGAACTAAACCTAAATTAACTCTCTACACTAATAAGTCTAAATAGTACTGATTTAAAATTATATTACGAAAAATCAAATTAACATTAATTAATTAAATTAACTTAAATATTATTTAAAATAAAAATCAATCAATTTAACAATAGAAGATAATTCAAGGTGATCAACTCACTTCAATGATCCTAACTAACTTCAGAATTCGGGTTTTATTGAGTTAGCTATTAATTAAGCAGTTATTACCTCTCGGCTTTTAACCAATTAGCTAATCAACCAATACAGGCTTACCTCTTAGCGTTGACCAGGATGAATTAAATTCGTAAACTTTTTTCTCAATCTCATTAATCATAAATTACTTCCTAAGGGCATCACTTCCTAGGGTTTAATCGTACATAATTTAAACCAACTAACTTGAATTTCAACCCTTGTTCATTCCTTAATTATTTACGCATCCGTTCGTTAATCTCCCTAAGGAAATTAGATACTCATGGATCCAAATGCAATAATTCCTAAAATCATATTTAACATGAAAACAACAAATTAAGTAAGAGTAAGGAGTAGAGAAATAAGTTCATTTTTATATCAATTTGAGCTCAGAAGTGAAATCTCCTTTAATAGTTACGAAGATCACCTCAAATGCAATTGGAATCAACCACAAAATAACGAAAAAGTATTATATTAAATTCTTGGATCGAAATTGAATCCAAGTTAAAACAAGAACAAAAGTACAAAAAGGACTAAACTGGAAAGAAAATAAAAACTAAACTAAAACCCTAAAATACTAAAATAGCTAACTTGACCTAGCCTCCTCAACTGAGACTTAACGTGCCTATTTATATAGTTTATGCTCAGACCTAATTAGGGTTACTAAACAACCCAAAATCTGAGTAAGGTACATTATGTGGGTTAAAATACCCTTAATTAAAATGCCATCTAATTACTCAGTGTCGCGACACCACAGGACCAGTGTCTTGACACTACCTTCAAATTATGGGTATTTTGGGTTTAAAGTTTGGTGTTGCGACGCCACCTCCTATTGTCGCAACACTATAATCTTCCATTGTCTTCTAATCTTGAAAGCAATGTCCTACACACTAGATAAAGTCGTTAGATCATGCATAGGCCCATAGTGGCCCATTAGGTCATAACATAACTCAAAATTACATAAAAACACTTATTTTTCATAATTTAAACTCAAAGATTTAAAAATTGAAAACGAAATTAAAACATATAAAATGACTATAAAACAAGCTCGTTAAGCACCAAAAAGACCTTAATTTATCACAACGAATTGTGGCAGATTAACTACACCTAAATTCTATCTATTATCATTAATAGGGAAAGCTTATTTATCAATTTGCTTTAATATACAATTTAAAGTTCATACCAAAGCATGGTAATCCATGTCAAGATTCACATCAACTCAAGCATGAATACTTGTATTCATATGCATCTCTTTTATACTATCAACCAAGTTAACATTTCAAATATCTTAAGGTATAATATACTATCACATAATCATATATAGGAAATAAATAATCAATTTATAATTTCACATGGCATAAACCACATCAATTCACTAAATTCATTTACATACATTTTAGAATGATATTTACCGTTCATGTTATAGACATGACACACAATTATATCATGTAATGAAATTCATCAAGTAACACAAACTAAGTTAGTTATTCGTTCGTCGGATTCTCCTTCCCATTTTCCTTTGAGGTACTAACTTCATCTTTTGTTGCATACGATAATTTTGATATGAAAACAGTATCAGTTTCATAACACTAAGCGTATAACCTTGAAATATAAATATGTCAGGCATTAATTCACTTAGGTCCCTAATAATCTAAATGTCTAAAATTCTTGTATCTTTCAACTTTTATAATCAAATCAAAATTTAACTTTGTAAAGATTCTCTAAGGACTGCAAGCTATCAATTTATAGTATTTATTTCTAACAGATTTCAGTTTTAGTAAATTGGTCCATAATAACTCAGCAATGGCCTTAAAGCTTAAGCTTAATCAAGCTTGTTCCAACATCACCCATTTCACTATGAGCATGATTCTTACATATACTAAGCTTAACCACTAACCTTTATCATGATTCCTAACTCAAATTCTCTAGGTTCTCTTTAATGGAAACTTAAATTAACTTCAACAATAAGAGATTCTCTCTGTTGGTCTATTGATGCCAAGCTCACTCGCATAAGAATTCTTAAAAAAAAAAAAAATCAAAAGAAAGCTTGTTTACCACTAAGGTTATTGGTAGACTATGAAGATGAACTTAACCCTTTTCATTTCTCTCTACAATCAGCCATAGGAAGAAAATGTAGGAAATGCTATTTTGATTACACTTTCCCACTTATCTCATATATACATGTACTTAGTAAGTTAGTTAAACTAATTAACTATGATCTAATGGCTAAAATTAAATCATGAAGACATTAATGGAAAAGGTGGTAATGATCAAGTTCAGCCACTAGTGCCACCTAATTATGGTTGAATTACTTATAGATCCTTGGATAATTCAAATTTTATAATTTCGCATACAACAGATAAATCGGTCAAGTAAAATTCTAGGACTATCTTGACTTCGAAATTTCGATCTCAAAATCGGGCTTTCTAGCACCGAAGAAAATTGGGTCATTACAATTTCACCTAATTAAAATATAAACCTAGTGATATTTTCCCCATATTGGTTTGCCGAAAATAATACAATAGAAAAAAAGAGAGAAAATTGATGAGAACTAATAATCCTCAATTAACCAATCTCTAGTTCAGCTAAAAGAGAAAGTTTGCTCAAGAGTCGTTTTTCTTTATAAATTTCCAATTCAATACTTTTTTTTTTGTTTACACCCACACATCATGTGATCCATGAGTTAAAGAATATTGGAGAATATTTGATATGTTGAAAGTAAAGATTCAAGTTACATGAGAATCCAAAACCAATCTCATATGATTCATTAAGGTCAACTTCAATTGGATGTTTTAAAATGCTCTGATAAGCTTTTCGAGTTATTATTATACCCAGATCATAGATATACAAGTTCTCTCCAAAACAGTTTCTAAGTCACTTGGTTTAGTGTCCTTTACCCCAACATATGGTCATTTTCGTAAAGCATGCAATTCCCTACAGGAAGTTTGAGATTAATCAATAAATATCACTAAGGTAACTTTTACTTGACTTTATGAGACCTTCTAACCACCTTTTAGGGCAATTTTTGTGCCAAAATTGTAGATCTTCAAGTTCTCTTCAAAATGGTTTTTGAATCACCTTGTTTTGAGGTCTGTAGCTTAATATATAGCAAGTTTTGTAAATGAGTGCAATTCCCTACAAAACGTTCAAGTTCAATCACACATAAACTTCTCTAACTTATTTAAGTGGACCATAAAACAATTAGTACTGTAACACCCCAAACCCGGCCCAAACACTACGACCGAATTTGGTGTGCTATAGAGAAAATATTTTTTTGAAAATCCCTTTAAGCCGAATTAACTTTTTGATAAAATACAGTGTCTTGTTTAAAACAGTTGAGGGGTATAAAACTATACTTAGGTTTATAAAAGAAATATTTATTAAGTCAAGTTGTTATCGATTCAGTGTGCTCGATGTACGATAATAAAACATTTTGCGATTAAATTTTAGAAAACATGTGTACTTAATTTAATGTTAAGAAATAGTTTAAACAAATTAATCCAAAACATAGAATAATAAAAATATATCTAGGAGGCCTTTTTACAACTTAATTAAAATAAAACCAACATTAAAGTAAAATAAAACAAAATCCAAGTCCATCTAATCAAAATTTCCACTGCATGGCCACCTCGAGTCCATCCAGCTCCTCATCCGCGATCTACGAGTCACCTGAAAAATGTTAAAGGAGAAGGTGAGTCACCAAGACTCAGTATGTAACCCTTTCCCCTGGTTTAATACCACATCATACACAATTTATAACAAATTAACATGCAGTAAGTCATGCACCCAACCTAGCCATCCAAACGCCTTTCTCTACCCCTTGTGGTACCAAACCACTGGTGGTGCCAAACCACTGGTGACTTAAAGTCACAATTGTGATACCAAATCACTGGAGGTGCCAAACCTCTGGTTTCCGAAGACACAAATCGAATGATGGGGCCAACCCATCGTGTGATACCAAATCACTGGCGTCAATCCCTTAATATCGTCTGTGGGGCCAACCCACTGTGGTGCTAAGCCACTGGGACAGGACGCTATGAGGTGCCAAACCTCTGGAGGTGCCAAACCTCTGGTGACCAAAGTCACAATGTTGTACCAAACCACTGGTGTCCGTCGACACAAATATCACTTCCCCCACATCAATCAATGATATTTATCAACAATCATGCCAGCATACTTATTTAGCACATGCACTGGATTATTCATTTAAACATATATTCAAGTTACATATACTAATATGCCATGCATCCCAAAAACATCATATCAACAAGGACTTACCTGGATCCTTGCGTATACCATTTATGGTATTAAATCCCAAATCTACAAATCAGATTTAGCAATCACAGAATACTTAGCATTTTAATTAGTCATAAAGTGTGTATGTACACACCTGATGCCAGTCGACAACCCTAAATCCTGAAGAATCAAATCGGCACCCTAGACCTCCTGCTCCTATATTCGGCCAAACACTAGGTTAGTGCCCTGGTCTGTTCGGCCAAACCAAATTAATTAAAAAGGGTTCCTTGTGAGCCCAAACCCTTACCCAAATGTCTTTGAATACTAGCCACCACCCTCCAAGTGCTTCTGCTTCCCTAAATCGGCAATTATTACGTTAGTAGCCTTCGGCTTAATCGAATACCAAAATAAAAATAGATCCTTACCACCTTACCCCAAAACCGATTGATCAAAGATGATGGACTCACTTGCTCACTTCCATATCCCGAAGGCCCTATAACAAATCGATTTCAACATGTGATTTAGCACCCTTAACAATAGTTGCCGAAATTGGCTCTTACCACATCCAAGTCGACAGAGAATGGGAAAAGAAAGAAATAGATTCGGCCTACCTTTCCAATCGATTTAAGAAAAGCCTCCACCTTTGACTAATATTCGGCCAAACTACACCAAATAGGAGAAGGAAAATTGGCACACCAAGGGAGTAGATTCGGCTAATACAATCAAAAAGAAAAGATGAAAAATCGACTATGGTTGCTTAAGATTCGATTTGAGTGGAAAAAGAAAGGTTGAAGAAAAAGTGGAATAGGAGTTTTGGCTAAGGGTTTTGAGAGAATGGAAAAAATAAAAGAAAAATCAAAGATGGAAGAGGTTGGGAATTTCAGCTAATAGCAAAAGAAAAAGAGAAGGAAACCAATTGAAGAAATTCGGCACTCTCCCCCCCTTACTTGCCGTCCACTCCTATCAATAAGGAGTTCAAACTTTGGCCAACTCCCCAATTCACTCTAAGCCAATAATTTGAATTAATCACAAGGCTATTTTTCCTCTGCCAACTATCATACTTTAATCCCATAATAATCCATCCAATAAAAATACTAATATTATCCCTTATTATCTTATCACCTCTTCAAATAAATAATAAAAATAAAAGAAACCATGTGCTCATCAATTTCCTTTCAGCCGCATGTAAAAAAAAAAAAAAACAAAGAAACCATGTGCAGGCCAATTCCCCTTTTCACGCCAGCCTTCAAAAAAAATAAAACCAAATTGCAGCTCCCGTATCTCGAACACCAGACCACACTAACGCAGCCCCCTACAACGCCCCTTGCCATCTTTCCCATTTGACTTTCATGTCATAAAACCCCTTCATTTATTTATAAGCCTTCTTCCTGGCCCTTACTCCTTCAACGCCAAAGCCCAAAAATAAAACTCCTTGCTTCCTTCATGTCTCGAACCCGAGACCTCATACCAAGGCCCTTAAGTGGCGCCCCAAGCCACTCTACCAACCTGCCATTCATGCCATGAACCTTCACCAATTAATTTTAAGGCCCTCTTTCCTGCCCCCCTCACCTTTAACGCCTAAAGCCCAAAAAATAAAACATTTCCCCCTTGTTACTTCCATGGATCGAACCTCCTCCCTTGTTACCCCCCTTAAGCGCACCAAGCCACTTGTGCCAAGCCTATTCTTTGTGCCATAATTCGCCCAAATTTCTTTAAAGCCCTATCTCACCTAGCTCCCTCCTTTTAGGTACTAAAAAAAATTTTAATACTAAGTCAGGCCTAACTCGGGTTTAATTCTAGACCTTAGAACATGCCAAATAAATCGTAGTATTTATTTCCTTAAGCACACTCACACACATGGGAACAAATAATTACATTTTTCAAACAGCCCCTAATTCAGGATGTTACAATTCTACCCCCTTAAAATAATTTCGTCCTCGAAATTACTTACTATCGCCCAATCGTGCATCCTTAGCTCATCACACTACGCTATTGTTGTGCATTCTGATTTTTAAGAACTATCATACTTTCTGGACACATTCTCTCAGTTCATAATCCAAGTTCTATACACTTTACTAGCAACATAAGAACGAACTAACGTAACCACAACCAAGACAATTGAGGGTATTTTGGAAGTAAGAAACTTACCCGTTGTCATATCTAGCACATCTTCCTCCTCGCGACGGCCAACTGCATAAACCAACCTTGGTTGCCTCGCCTCTGCAACTTAGCACCTTGGCCACGCCCGTTACCATTATCATTACCTCTAGCTGCACCTCGACCCCTCTGTGGTGGTCCTTCATTTTTAACCTGAGCACGGTTCTGACCCTCTGGTTGATTCTTAGCTAACTTCCGAGGACAATCTCTTACCCGGTGCTCCATTGATCCACACTCAAAGCACCCTCTACTTCCAGCCAAACATTTTCCCGAGTGGGATTTCCCGCATCTAGCACACTGAGGTGGCCACTGAGCAGGCTTTGTGGCTCTTTCTAATTCCCCAAATCTAGCCCTCTTCCCAACATTACTGCCCGATCCAGGCGACCCAAAGCCCCTTTTTAACTTATTCTTATCGTAATTCTATCTCACAGACTCTTTGATCCCTTCGGCTACCTTAGCCTTTTCCACTAGAGACGAAAACTCTCAAACCTGCTGTGGAGCAATCAACAACCTCAAATCATCTCTAAGCCCGTCCTCAAAACGGACACAACGCTCATGTTCAGTAGCCATGATGCCTCTAGCATATCTACTCAGCCTTAAGAATTCCGCCTCATATTCCGACACTGACTTAGTTCCTTGCACCAATCCCAGAAAAGCTTTCCTCTGAGCATCAGTGTAGCTGGTGCTCACATACTTCTTCTGAAAGGCAGCTTTGAAGTAATCCCACGTAAGATCATCTGCCGTGGCACCATCTTGGACCGTGAGCCACCACTGATATGCCTCATCCTTCAGAAGCGACACTGCTCCTTTCAGCTTCTCCTCACTAGTCAGGTCAAGATCGTCCATGATCCTTTCCGTTGATTCTAGCCAATATTCCGCTGCACTGGGTGCCACTCCCAAGACACCCCGGAATACCTCAGCTCCGTTAGATTAGAGTCGCTCAGGAACAGATTTCCTAGCTCCCAAATTTCCACTAGCCCCAGCCACCAACTCGAGAACTCACAACACAGCTTGCGATACTGCCTCACCTCCGGTCTGCTCCTGCTCCTCAGCTCCAAAAGCTGGAGGTGGTGGTGGCGGTGGTACTTCGTTTTCAGAACCCTGACCCGACCTAACGGGTTCAGACACGGCCATCCTACCCCTTCCGCGTCCATGACGACCACGTCCTCTAGAAATCATTCTAACTAACGCGCTTTTAATCTGATTAAGAAATTTTATGGATTAGTAACTTGTTCCACTTGATTATTCGCGAAGAAATTTTATGAAAAGCTTAATAGGGATTCTTTCGATCAAACAATGGTTTAAGTCTTCTACCCTAGTTCACACAGAGAAGAACATCCATTCCCTAATACCTTCCATACTTATTCACTCTTCGGACATTTCTGTCCTGTTACTATCCCAGGGGTATTTTCGTCTTTTTCCTACAGTGCATTTTTTTTCTTTTTTTTTTAATAAAAGAAATTTTGAAAACTTCTTAATGAATCAAGACATTTTAAAATTCCCAAAACTGGAGGATAATTCTGAAAATTTGCCAAATTAAAGGTACGGCAAAATTTTGGAAACCAGGTGTATTTTGGTAATTTTATCAACCAGGGGTAATTTTGTAAATTTAATAAATCAGGGATATTTTAACAGTTGTAAAACTCTGAGGGTTCCTTTTTGAGAGTTTCCCTTTTTAAAACGATGCTGTTGCAAAAATTTTAGAAATCAGGGTCGTTTTGGTAATTTTACAAGTTGAGGGTATTTTCGTAATTTTCCAAAGCCGAGATATTTTTGATAATTCTGCAAATTAGAGTTTTGAAAGTTTGTATAAAATAATGAAATTTTGGACAAAACCATTGAGTTGATATTTTATGAACCAAGGGCATTTTAGTAATTTTACCCCCTAAGGGCATTTTTGTAATTTTCACAAATCAATTTTTTTTTCTTTCGGAAAATGTTGTAAAGATGGTTGTTCTCAAATTTGAAAGAATGATTTTAAAAGTTTTGAAAAACTAGGGTTTTGTTGTCTTCTTTTTTTTTTAAAAAAACTTGGCTAGTTCCCTTTCGGGTTTTAGTCATTATGTTTAGCCTATGACCGAGCCCTCTTGGTCAGGGTGAACCAAAGCTACGCACTGTGTAGGAATCCCGAAGAGGAGGTGAGTCACGAGGACCGCTTAAGTACCAAGCTCTTCCGGATCCAATCCTAGACATGCGCACCAGGGTTACCACACCCTAACTCGGCGACTTGGTCCTAGGTTTGTTTAATTAGGCTTTTAAAGTCTTATGTCTTTGTTGGGGTAAACTAGTCCTAAAGTTTAAAGTACTTATCACTATCTACGTTCCATGCTTCCTACCCTTCTACAGAAAAATAAATCATACGAAGTTAGGAGTACTTACAGGGCGGATGTGTGTGAGAGACTCGGTGCCATCTTTGTTCAAAACCCAAAACAATTCAAAAGGCCTACCAAAACATTTTGGGCCTTGGGCCCCACATTGAGCTTTGAACTGGGCTCGATACCAATTTTGTAACACCCCAAACCCAAATTTCAAACACTACGATCGAATTTGGTGTGCTACAGAGAAAATATTTTTTGAAAATCCTTTAAAGTTGAATTAACTTTTTGATAAAAGACGATTGTCTTGTTTAAAATAGTTGAGGTATAAAACTATACTTAGGTTTATAAAAGAAATATTTATTAAGTCAAGTTGTTATCGATTCAGTGTGCTGATGGCACGATAAAACATTTTGCGATTAAATTTTAGAAAACATGTGTACTTAATTTAATGTTAAGAAATAGTTTAAACAAATTAATCCAAAACATAGAATAATAAAAATATATCTAGGAGGCCTTATTACAACTTAATTTAAATTAAAACCAACATTAAAGTAAAATAAAACAAAATCCAAGTTCATCTAATCAAAATTTCCACTGCATGGCCACCTCGAGTCCATCCGGCTCCTCATCCGCGATCTACGAGTCACCTGAAAAATGTTAAAGGAGAAGGTGAGTCACCAAGACACAGTATGTAACCCTTTTCCCCAGTTTAATACCACATCATATACAACTTATAACAAATTAACATGCTTTAAGTCATGCACCCAACCTAGCCATCCAAACGCCTTTCTCTACCCCTTGTGGTACCAAACCACTGGTGGTGCCAAACCACTGGTGACTTAAAGTCACAATTGTGATACCAAATCACTGGAGGTGCCAAACCTCTGGTTTCCGAAGACACAAATCGAATGATGGGGCCAACCCATCGTGTGATACCAAATCACTGGCGTCAATCCCTTAATATCGTCTGTGGGGCCAACCCACCGTGGTGCTAAGCCACCGACGGGGCGCTATGAGGTGCCAAACCTCCGGAGGTGCCAAACCTCTGGTGACCAAAGTCACAATGTTGTACCAAACCACTGGTGTCCGTCGACACAAATATCACTTCCCCCTCCACTCATGTAACCCACATCAATCAATGATATTTATCAACAATCATGCCAGCATACTTATTTAGCACATGCACTGGATTATTCATTTAAACATATATTCAAGTTACATATACTAATATGCCATGCGTCCCAAAAACATCATATCAACAAGGACTTACCTGGATCCTTGCGTATACCATTTATGGTATTAAATCCCAAATCTACAAATCAGATTTAGCAATCACAGAATACTTAGCATTTTAATTAGTCATAAAGTGTGTATGTACACAGCTGATGCCAGTCGACAGCCCTAAATCCCGAAGAATCAAATCGGCACCCTAGACCTCCTGCTCCTATATTCGGCCAAACACTAGGTTAGTGCCCTGGTCTATTCGGCCAAACCAAATTAATTAAAAAGGGTTCCTTGTGAGCCCAAACCCTTACCCAAATGTCTTTGAATACTAACCACCACCCTCCAAGTGCTTCTGCTTCCCTAAATCGGCAATTATTACGTTAGTAGCCTTCGGCTTAATCGAATACCAAAATAAAAATAGATCCTTACCACCTTACCCCAAAACCGATTGATCAAAAATGATGGACTCACTTGCTCACTTCCAAATCCCGAAGGCCCTATAACAAATTGATTTCAACATGTGATTTAGCACCCTTAACAACAGTTGCCGAAATTGGCTCTTACCACATCCAAGTCGACAAGAATGGGAAAAGAAAGAAATAGATTCGGCCTACCTTTCCAATCGATTTAAGAAAAGCCTCCACCTTTGACTAATATTCAGCCAAACTACACCAAATAGGAGAAGGAAAATCGGCACACCAAGGGAGTAGATTCGGCTAATACAATCAAAAAGAAAAGAGGAAAAATCGACTATGGTTGCTTAAGATTCAATTTGAGTGGAAAAAGAAAGGTTGAAGAAAAAGTGGAATAGGAGTTTTGGCTAAGGGTTTTCAGAGAATGGAAAAAATAAAAGAAAAATCAAAGATGGAAGAGGTTGGGAATTTCGGCTAATAGTAAAAGAAAAAGAGAAGGGAACCAATTGAAGAAATTCGGCACTCTCCCCCCCTTACTTGCCGTCCACTCCTATCAATAAGGAGTTCAAACTTTGGCCAACTCCCCAATTCACTCTAAGCCAATAATTTGAATTAATTCAAAATAATTTGAATTAATCACAAGGCTATTTTTCTCTCATTAACTATCATACTTTAATCCCATAATAATCCATCCAATAAAAATACTAATATTATCCCTTTTTATCTTATCACCTCTTCAAATAAATAATAAAAATAAAAGAAACCATGTGCTCATCAATTTCCTTTCAGCCGCATGTAAAAAAAAAAAAAACAAAGAAACCATGTACAGGCCAATTCCACTTTTCACGCCAGCCTTCAAAAAAAAAATAAAACCAAATTGCAGCTCCCGTATCTCGAACACCAGACCACACTAACCAGCCCCCTACAACGCCCCTTGCCATCTTTCCCATTTGACTTTCATGTCATAAAACCCCTTAATTTATTTATAAGCCTTCTTCCTGGCCCTTACTCCTTCAACGCCAAAGCCCAAAAAATAAAACTCCTTGCTTCCTTCATGTCTCGAACCCGAGACCTCATACCAAGGCCCTTAAGTGGCGCCCCAAGCCACTCCACCAACCTGCCATTCATGCCATGAACCTTCACCAATTAATTTTAAGGCCCTCTTTCCTGGCCCCCTCACCTTTAACGCCTAAAGCCCAAAAAAAAAACATTTCCCCCTTGTTACTTCCATGGATCGAACCTCCTCCCTTGTTACCCCCTTAAGCGCACCAAGCCACTTGTGCCAAGCCTATTCTTTGTGCCATAATTCGCCCAAATTTCTTTAAAGCCCTATCTCACCTAGCTCCCTCCTTTTAGGTACTAAAAAAAAATTTTAATACTAAGTCAGGCCTAACTCGGGTTTAATTCTAGACCTTAGAACATGCCAAATAAATCGTAGTATTTATTTCCCTAAGCACACTCACACACATGGGAACAAATAATTACATTTTTCAAACAACCCCTAATTCAGGATGTTACAGGTACTAAATTGATAAATGCCAAAAGTAACATGTTTGAGCCTCATTCTTAATGCATTTTTGGATGATTATTTGATTTACAATGGTAAATTTTATGCTCCTAATGCTTTAAATTCACGCTTTTATACTTAGGAGAGCATTTAGGCGCAAAAGGAGCGAAAAATAAGAGAAAATCATAAAATCAGAGCAAGTTTCAGAAGCCACATGAGTTGAGCAATTCTATACGGGCTAGACACACAGCCGTGTGATCCACATAGGCTGCCACATAACCATGTGCTAGATAGTGTAGATTTCACGAACTACACTCCAAAAATGTGAAAAAAACACAATTTTTAGGTTTTTCGAGTATTCTAAGACCTATATATACCAAATATAAGAAGAGGGGAGTAAGACATCAGGGAATATTAAATAAAACAACTCGAAAAAGCACCATTGAAGTCGACACGGAAATAGATTTCCATCAAGATTGAAAATCTCCTTTTGATTTCTTTGATGTTTATTATGAGCTTCTATATTTCTTCTGGTTATACTGTCTTTCAGATATTTTTATTTGCGATTATGAACTAATTTTCTAAATACTTAGGGGAGATGAAACCTATAATGAATTTTGTCCTTTGATTTATGTTTTACGTAATAAATACTTGGATCTTGTTCTCAATTATATGTGCTTAATTATTGGTTTAATATTTGTGAAGTATTAATCCATGTTTGTGGTGCTTAAATCAGAGGAGGAATAGACCCTGTTTAAGAATAGATCTAGCATAATAGAGTGGAGTTGCATGCAATCCTAGAAATAGGACGACATAAACCTATCGAATTAGAGTCAAATCTAATAGGGGGATCCATAGATCAAGTTAATGCAACAATAAGGGTTTTAATTAGAAAGAAATTTTAATTAATCAACCTAGAGTCAGTTGCTCTTACTCTCGAAAGAGATTTTAGCATAATTTAGGGATTTCTACGGATCAAGATACTAAGTGAAGAAATTATTTAATTTAGATTGATAACGACAGATGAAATCTAGCTGGATTCCTTCCTGGGTATTGTTTCGCTTCTTGGTTGTCAATCGTTTGCTTTCCTAATTTGTTCTTTAGTTACTCAATTTAGTTTATTTTAGTTTTAATCAATCACTCAAATTTGTCGGTTAAATAATAGAAAGATAATACTTACTAGTACTTTTAGTCTCTGTAGGAACAATATTTGTGCTCACCTTACCTATACTATTAATTAATAGGTGCAGTTGCCTTTGTCAAATTTTTAGTTAGTTTGCGACTACAGTCATTCTTGGTGCTGTTGCCAATGACTAAAATATTAGAAAAACTTTATATATATATTAATTTACCCATTTTTTATTTTAATATTTTTATTTTGTTTTCAATTTAATTTTTATATCCTAATTTTTCATTTGTTTGATTCCAATAGGTTCTTTTGGTTATGATTAGAAGAAATTCGTCGTATCCTTTACTTTTTTATAGTGCGATTGAAAAGACTGCTTGCAGAAATTGTAGAAAGGTTAGGGAAGCAAGAAAAAATCAACATAATTTTATAGGCGATCAAGAGGAAAAGGATATTACTGTGGAGATGGGTGATAATCAAAATAATATGCTACCTCTTACAACTCCTGCTCCTCATACTATGTATGATTATGCTAAGCCCATTCTGATAGGGACTAAATCGAGTATTGTGAGACCTACCATTACTGCAAACAATTTCGAGCTAAAGTCGAACACAATTCAGATGGTACAACAAAATGTACAGTTTGATGGTTTGCAAGATGAAGATTTGAATACTCTTTTGACAACTTTCTAGAGATTTGCGATACACTCAAGATCAATGGTGTTTCTGATGATGCCATACACTTACCGTTGTTCTCATTTCTTTGAGGAGCAAGGAAAAAAGGGGTTGAATTCACTTCCATGAGGTTCTATCATGACTTGGGATCAAATGACTGAAAAGTTTTTGTTGAATTACTTCCCACCAACCAAAATATCTAAGTTGAGAAACGACATCTTTTCATTTGTTCAATTTGATATGGAGACATTATATGATGGATGGGAGAGATTTAAATATCTTTTGAGAAGGTGCCCTCATCATGGGTTACCTTTGTGGTTACAGGTTCAAACCTTTTACAACGATTTGAATCCCTCAACTAGGTAATTAATTGATGCAGTAGCTGGTGGAACATTGAATAATAAAACGCCCGAGGAAGCTCAAGAGTTTATTAAAGAAATAGTAGTGAATAACTATTAGTGGTAATTCATGAGAACAAAATCGATGAAAGCAACTAGTGTTTTTAATATAGATGTAGTTGCTATGTTGGCAAGCTAAACGAAAGCCCTGAATAAAAATTTGGATGGTTTGAATTTTTCAAAGCAGGTAAATCTGGTGATGCAATGCGATATGAATAGGGCAAAGATAATTAATCCATAATATTCACCCTTCAAGCCTAACATGGAGCATGAGCAAGTCTACTTTTTGGGTAATAATTCTAAACTTCAAAATAGCCCTTATAACAATACTTATAAATGCATGTTGGAGGAACCATCCAAATTTCTCTTAGGATGGTCAAAGAAATCAAATGTCACAACTCCTTCAGGGTTTTCAGCAACCGTATTAGCAAGAGATGAAGCCGAACCTTGAGGAGATGTTGGCTATATTTTTTTTTTGTGTCAGAAACTCATTTTAAAACACTAAAAAATCAGCAAGCATCAATTCAAAGGCTTAAAAATCAAATTGGACAGCTCGCCAAACTTATTTCAGAAAGACCACAGGGGAGCTTACCTAGCAACCCTAAAACTAACCCAAAGAAGTATATCCATGCAATCACTGTTCGAAACGTGGAAAGATTAATCGAGCCTAAAAAAAATTGAAGATACAAGTTATTGAGAAAAGTGATGAGGTTGAGGAAAGTAAGAAAGAGAAAAAGTTGATAATCAGAGAATACAAACCACAAATCATATATTCGACAGCATTAAAGAGAGACCGCACAAACAACAATATGATAAATTTCTTGAACTTTTAAAAAAATTACATATTAACTTACCTTTTGTTGAGGCCCTTTCGCAGATGCCACAATATGTAAAACTTTAAAGGAGCTATTAACGAAGAAAAGGAAGTTAGACGACTTGTTGACTGTGGAGCTCAATGCAGTTTGCTTAGCCATTCTCCAAAACAAACTACCCAACAAACTTAAAGATCTAGGGAGTTTTACTATTCCTTGTCTCATTGGTAGTTTAAATGTTGAAAAAGCTTTGACTGATTTGGGGGCTAGTATAAATGTCATGCCTTATAAGTTCAAACAACTTGGTCTTGGTGAACTCAAACCCACTAGGATGAGTATTCAATTAGTGGATAGATCAATTAGATATCCTAGGGGTATTATTAAGGATGTACTTGTGAAAGTCGATAAATTTATATTCCCTGTTGATTTTATTGTATTGGACATGGATGAGGATATTGAGGTACCTATGATCCTAGGTCGACCCTTTTTAACAATTGCTAGAACTATTATTGATGTGGGTACTGGTGAACTTGTGCTTCGTGTAGGTGGTGAATAGATTACTCTTCAAGCACATGATTTTGTGAGAGTCCCTAGTGAGCGGGATGATACTAATTGTTTTATTAATGTTAGTAATCATGTCACTCAATGTTCTTTGTAGGAAACCCCTCATGAAAACGTGTTGGAGCCATATTTTATTCAAAGTGATAGAACTCGAGGGACAAGTGAAGAGCGAATGGTGCAACTCGACGAACTAAATGAATGACAAACAATGGTCAACAAGAAACCGAGAAGGCAAAAAGAATAAACAACTCATCACCATGATGTGCATGTGAAAATGAGGAACCAATTCAAACTTGGAGACAAAGTACTGCTAGACAAATCGGATCCACGATTTTTTTCCTTCAGAATATAAGTTAAAAGGGTGTAACCGATTTGCGGTAAAAGCCATTTTTTTCATATTGTATGTTAATGTAACATCCTAGATTAGGGGTTATGCGTGAGTGCATAATTCATGAGCTAAATAGGCCTTGAGTGTGTTTGGATAAGTTTTAAGGGTTTTGAGAACTCTGAAAAATAAGGGAAGGCTTTGGAAAAAAAAAATATTGGGTTTAAGTTAAAAAGAGGAGCTAGGCTGAAGAGGGCTTAAGAAAAGTTTTGGGGAGTTTAGGACACAAGGAACCATGCGGTAAAGTGGCAAGGGACGCCACCTAAGGTGCAAGGGTGGTTGCGTCACTTGGAGTGCCCAGGGGAAGAGGTTCGAGCGACGTAGGAAGCATTAGGGACTTTTATTTTTTTTTAGAGTTAAAAAAGGAATTGGGCCAGGGAGGCCTTAAGGGAAGTTATAGGCGCTTTTGGACACAAAGAGTGCCTTGGTAAAGTGGCTGCAAGGCGCCACTTAAGGCTTGGGCAAGTGACGCCTCAAGCAATGGGTAGAGGGCCCAGGTTCGAGTTGCGAAGGAAGCAAGAAGGAGCATTTATTTTTGCGTAAATAAGGAGCATGGCTAAGGAGGTTTTAAAAGAAATTATGTGGAATTGATGACACAAAAGAACCACAAGCAAAGTGGCTTGGACGCTTGCGGCAAAGGGAGCGTTATGAGGGCTCAAGTTTGAGTCTCGTGGGCAGCATAAGCGTGTTTTTATTTTTCCAAGTTGGCGCTAAGGGAGAAGAAGGCCTTAAAAAGAATTGTTGGGGGTTTATGATGCAAAGGAGCTAGCAACAAAGTGGTACAGTAGCGTGTGGTGACTCCAAAGAGTCCCATGTTCAAACACAGAGGCGACAAATGGATGTTTTATTTTATTTTTGCATGTGACGTCAAGAGAGAAGAGAAGAAATTGGACGGCACATGGAATTTCAATTGGATAAGGATTTGGCTTAATTCTCCTATTAATATTCAGCTAAGAGTAGGATAATTGTAGTTTTATTTATTTATTTTATTATAGGATAATTATGGTTTTATTTAGATTAAATGAGATTTTATTATATTTTATTTTATTTTAGATAGGTAGATACAAGATAATGTATGGATTTAATGTGAAGGATTATTTTATGTTATTTGTTAAGATAAAGTAGGAGAGTGATAAGAGATAATGTATTGGATTATTTTAGTTAGTTATTAAAGTGATTAAAAAGATTAAATAGGAGAAAACTTTGGGATTTGATAAGGGGGAAGCTAGTAGCCAAATTCTTTATAAGGGGGAGTGTTCATCTTTGACATCTCTTTTGCTTCTTTAATTTTTCTTTGTGTCGAAAAACCATAGGAACTCAACTTGTTTTCTCTTTTTGACAAATGCCGAAACCCCTCTGTTATTAATTATCATTGCCGAATTCTCCTAGTCCTCTCCCATTCATTCATTCTTCTTTTCTTAAAACTCTTCTTCACCTCTATTTGCTAGTTTGGCTGAAACCTTGATTTAGTTCTCACCTGTGGCCGAATCTCTCAGTGATCAAAGGGGGGGAGGTGTTGTCGATTTCTTTTGGTGCAAGTTATCCAAACGGTTTAGTATAGAGGGAAGGTGATTTCGGGAAGTTGATCATAGTGGTAAGTGTGTCTTCCTTTGGTAATCGGTTTCCCTTCTCTTTTCTATTAGTGTGCCGAATCATATAAGTTAGGCCTAGGGATGGCCGAATGTGCTTTAAGTTCTGTGATATGTTTTTGTAAAGGTAACTAGCGATAAGAAACATCAGAGGAGTTCTTTTGGAATTCGATTCTTTAAGGGATTTCGACATCACTTGGAGCAAGGATCAATTTCGGATTTCAAATCACAAGGTAAAGTATATATGTACAATCGGTCAAGGCTATATTTGGTGTTTTAGATCTAGTTCATATTTATTCAAAAGCCAGAACTAATCAAGTAAGTGATTTAACATTTGCCGATTTAAGGAAGGTCACAGATTTTTGGGATTTAACTAGTAATCAAATCGGCAGCAAGGAACTTGGGATCTAAAGTGTTAGATCTGGTTTTCGGGATTTCCATAAAGCGTTAAGTATACCAGGTGTGTACCCCACACTAACTTTTAATAAGATTTATGGCAATATTTAATATGTGTATGTTTATAAGAATGTGCATATGGCTAAGGTACCATGTAATGGTACAAAAGTACTCAGGTACGTTTCCTACTCCTACTAGGAATATGAATATATGTTATGACTCTTATGTGAACAGTGATAAGAATGTGAAATTAGGCATGTTAATGCATAATATGTATGATATGGGGCATATGGGTTATATGGGTTATATGAAAAGGGGAAGTGAATGTGGTGACCTAAGACCACGATATCTGAATGTGGTGACCTAAGACCACGATATCTGAATGTGGTGACTTCGGTCACATTATCTGAATGTGGTGACTTAAGACCACAATATCTGAATATGGTGACTTCGGTCACAATTATTTAATCTAGTGGCTATTGCACGAATATTTATAAGGGCGATGAGCACGTCGACTGCAGCGACTGCCTTTGATGGTGTGTAGCGGATGGAGGGTTGACTTAGTAGTCCCCACGGTGTGCAGGTTGGTACGGGTGATGTGTAGCGGATGGCATATAGGTTTGGGATCGGGTTGCATCATTATTTTTATTTGTTATAAGTATTGATATGTGACATGATCATGTATGCCTGAATTGTTGAATCTTAGTGTTGGTTACACATTGAGTCTATTAACTCACCCCGTTGTGGGAACATTTTTCAGGTGATTAACAGTGATGGACCGGGTCGGCAGGAGCTTAGTGATGGCCATGTGAAGTTCAGATTTTACTTTATTTTGGACTCTTTATATTTTAAGTACTTTGAATTTTATTTTGGGTTGAATTTGATGTAATAAGGCCATAGTTGAACTTGTAACACCCCCAAACCCGGCCCATTCACTACGACCGAATCTGGTTATGTTAGTGAAAATATTTTTCTTTACTTAGAATTTAAAACACGAAAAATTTACTATCTTTCTGGTAACTCGTGTACTTTTAACACTATACTTTTGGACTTTGAAATTAAATAAAAGTGTCCATTTTAAAGCACTTTATTAACTCATGAATAATTCGAGTAAAACTATTTACACAAACTTATAATTAAATCTTTTCCAAGTCATAATCAATTTAAAATAAAATAGTAAAAGTAATAATTAGGTAATTTCCAAAGTAAATAAATAAATCTTTGTTATTAAAAATAGTCCATATTAAAACTTTAGTGTATAAATATATTTGAATAATCAGATTGCTAAAAATAAAATCATCTTTTATATAGTGATTAAATTTTAACCAAACCATAATTAAAATAATACCAAACATAATAATAATAAATAAATAATGCCAACCATAAAAAGGCCCTTATTACAATCATTACTTAAAACAAAATACTTTTATAAAAAAACACTTAAAATAATTAAACATCTTCTTTTGCATGGGCCACCATGTGTCCTCTCTCGATCCCTGGTCCGATTCTACTCATTACACCAAAATGGTTAAAAAATAAAAGGGTGAGTCGATCGACTCAAAGCATAACCACCACATAATTTCATCCGTATGGGCTTGGCCCATACCCACACAAATGCATCGAAACAAATCATGCAAGAATGCATCTCACCAACCCATTGTCCAACCGTACTCCAACCTTAGCGGACTCCCCGCCTAAGGCCGTGGAAAACTTCCCACCGATCACATCGTGATCCATAACATCTTACCTTGGCAATCTCATTGCTCAAGGCCGTGGAGCCACCGATCAACCCAAGTGATCCAAATATCGTAATCGTCTCTGGTGATGCACACATAGCAATCAACCGCCGAGATGGGCACCGAGCCAACATCTCCCTTGATGATGCACACAACAACTCATCAAGCGCTAGTGTAGCCCGGCTAACACTAGACCACGTACACCAAGGTGTACTCCTTCCTTCCTCGATCAACCCGAATCCCATGCACATGTGATAAAGCATCTTATCAAATCATCATATAATAGGAGCATGCATCTCATATCATCATATATTTATTTATGCATCATGATAACTTCAATATCACAAACTTACTCATGTATAAACGTTAGCAAGCATAATACCGAAGAAATAGTGCGATGATTACGCACCTCAATAGCACCACGGTCCTACTCTCTCGAACGCTACTCAACGCCGACTCACCGACTCTCGAAAAGTTTCTGCGATAGGCTCTTCTCCCCTACACAATCGGCCTTAGCATCAAAACCTTAGGCTTAAACGAATACTAAATATACAACTTATTAAAACAAATCCTTACCAACTTCGATTGCTAACAAAAGAGGCTTGGCTAACCACTAAAACTTCAGAGTATCTCAAAGAATGAAACCCAAGAGATCTATGCTAACATTCGCCAAAGTGCTAACAAGTTGAGGGAAAGAAATTCGGCAAAGGGTGGTGGATGTAGATTCGGCTATCTATAAAATCAAGGGGTAGGGAACAGTGGTTTCGGCCAAAGAGAAGAGAAGAAAGGGTATAGGGTGCACTTTCGGTCTTTGAAGTGAAAAGGAAGGGAAAATAGGGAGAGTGAAGGGTTCGGCCACTTGGAAAAATGTGAGAGCAAAAGAATTTGGAGAAGGAAGTTTCTAAGCAACCAAAGGAATTTTGGGAAGCAAAATTCGGCAAGGGAGAGAAAACAAATGGTGAAAATAAATGAACACCTCCCCCCCCTATTTATACTAAAAAGCCAAGCTCCAACCCCCCAAAAATAATCCCTAAAATTCTCCTAAAATACCTCCCCACCATCCATTCAAAATAGTTTGAATGGGTCAAACCTTCTAGCCAAAATTTAAAAAAAATTGACCAAGTCTTCTCCACCTTTTAAGCCTCCCAAAACCGTCCACCACCAATCCTTAATGACGCAAAAACAAGGCTTCTGCTGCTGCCCATGCGAATAGACACAGAGACCCTTTCCCACTGCAAATGGCGTCATACCCACAAGGCCTTAGTGGCGCCCATCCTGCCACTCCACCAGCTCCTTTCTTGTGACAAAAACTCCCAAAAAATTCTCTTAAGTCCCCTCTTTGCCAAGCTCCCCCTTTCAACACTAAAAACCAAAAATTTTCTAAGGCATTCCACTACCCTTAAAAGTTCTCAAGACCCCTAAAATACCTCCAACCACACACTAAAGTGGGTCAACACCCGAGCTAAGCACCAAAAGCCTAACCCCTAAAACCAGGGTGTTACAATTCTACCCTCCTTAAAATAATTTCGTCCCTCGAAATTACTTGTCTCGACTAACACCCAAATCCTCCCACTATACTATGGTCACAAGACTGATCTTAAAGAGTTAACATATATCTAGGCAAAGATTCTAAATTCATACTCAAAGTCCCCATACTTTACAAGCAACAACACAAACAATCACCCAACCAACAAAACAACAGAGAGAATATTCCAGGGCTTAAGGAACTTACCAAATGACACATCGGGCACATCATTATCCTCCTCCGACGGATCGCATAAACCGGACCGTTTACGCTTTGCCTCGGTGCTACCATTACCATGGCTTCTCTTGCTACGACGACCTCGGCGAAACCATTTCCTCCATGGTTCGGACCACGACCTCTCGTCGCTTGCGACCACCTCTGCCGGTTTGCACATAACCTTGACCTTCTATCCGAGTCCTATTCGGATTCTGGGACAATCCTTAATCAGTGGGACTTGGACTTGCATCTAAAGCACTCCGAACACGATTCCAAAGACTCGCCATCATGATACCTTCCGCGACTGCACACGGATGATCTGAATTTCCCGCGGTACGGCTTAGCAATATGAACAGAGTCTCGACTCTCGGTCTCTTCTCGAACCTCTCAAACACTTCGACGATCCAACACTTCTCTTATCACGGTTCCTTTCTCTATTAAGCCTCTCAGCCTTCTTGACCTCCTCAGCTATTCGAGCTTTCTCCACTAGAACGGCGAAGTCTCTTTCCTGATGTGGAGCAATCAAAACTCGCAGCTCATCCCGCACTCCATCTTCAAATCGACACATCTCTCATAATCCGTTGCCACGATGCCCCGAGCATACCGGCTCAAACGCAAAAATTCAGCCAGACCGCTATTGACTTACTACCTTGCACCGTTAAGGAACGCCTTCCTCGAAAGGCCCACATAGCTCGCTCCGACATACTTCCCTTCAAACTTGATCTTAAAGTAACCCCAATCCACTCGATCCACGAGGGTACTTTCTCTTAACGATGAGCCACCACCGGTAGGGGCTTCATCCCGTAACAACGAAACAACACCCTTAAGCTTCTCTCACAGCTTAAGTCTAAGTCGTCCATAATCCTTTCAACAGCCTCAAGCCAATACTCTGCCACGTTTGGAGCTACCCCAGACACTCCTCTGAAAACCTCGGCTCCATTCGCCCTAAGCCTTTCGGGCACTGACTTCCGATTCCTATTGCCCACATTGGCTCCTGCCACTCGTTCGAGCACTCGCAGCACAGCTTGTGACACTGCGTCGTCTCCTCCAGTCTGATCCTGCTGTTCAACCTCAACAGCTGGTGGCGGTGCATCGCTCTCTGACCCATGGCGTGACCCAACCGGTTCCGACATCGACATCCCGCCTACCACGCGTCGCAGTATTGCGACCACGCCCCCTAGAACTCATATCTAGCGCCTCGATTTAGTCTGTTTAGAAAGTTTTATGCATTAGAAATTCTTGTTTCACTGTTTTACCCACGAGCAATTTTATGCAATGAAGTTTCCAAGAGTAGTTTTTTCGAGCAATCAAAGTTTCCTTCCTACCCGGGGGTAATTCCGTCATTTTTCCTAAAGAGGGGTATTTCGGTAATAGCTCAGGGTCAATTTTGAAAATAGTTTTCCAACTTAAAGATATCTCAAAATTCACAAATCTCAGGGGTCATCTTGAAAATTTTGTTTTTCAAACAAAATGTGTTGCACAAATTTCAGAAAGTAGGGTCATTTTCGTAATTTTGGAAATCATGGGCCTTTTCGTAAATCCTCAAAAATCGAAATGTCACAACATTTTACAAAATAGAATTTTCTGATATTTAGTGGAATAGGAATACTTCTTGTAAAAGTCGAGAGAAATCTGAAAATTTAGAAACCAGGGGCATTTTGGTAATTTTATTAACTGGGGGTATTTTCGTAAATTTTCACAAACCAAGATATCTTAATATTTGAAACCATAAAAATTTTGGTATTTTACAAGGTAAAAATCATTTTATCAAAAGTTGAGGGTAGTACGAAAATTTTATAACACAAGGGTATTTTTGTAATTTTGCCACTAGGGGCAAATTGAAAAATTTTAAACGAAAGATATTAAAACAATCAGGTCAAATCCCTTTCGGGTTTTAATAATTGGTTTAGCCTATGAACAAGTCCTCTTGGTTAAGGTGAACCGTAGCTACGCACTGCAGGATACTACTGCGAGAGAGAGGTGAGTCACACTGATCGCTTAAATACCGTGCTCTTCCTGTTCCACTCCTGACATGCGTCTGGGGTTTACCACACCTTAACTCGGCGACTTACTTCACAGGTTTGTTTAAGAGATTTAAGTTTTATGCACATGTTTGAGTAGTCTAGTCCTAGGGTCCAATAGTCCTAACTTTCTAATCTACGAGCCCAAACTAAGCCCAAATCAATTCATACAAACAAAACAACACAATTTAAAAGTTCGAAGCACTTACATGGTGGACTTCTGCCTTGAGGTACAGGTGCCATGCTAGAATAACCTGAAAAATATTGTTTATAAAAGCCCACATTCCAAAAACCCATTTTGAAAATCTGCTTTGGGACCCAAAACCCTCAAAGCCGAGTTTTGAACCAAGACTCGATACCAATTTGTAACACCCCAAACCCGGCCCATTCACTACGAATCGAATCTGGTTATGTTAGTGAAAATATTTTTCTTTACTTAGAATTTAAAACACGAAAAATTTACTATCTTTACGTAACTCGTGTACTTTTAACACTATACTTTTGGACTTTGAAATTAAATAAAAGTGTCCATTTTAAAGCACTTTATTAACTCATGAATAATTCGAGTAAAACTATTTACACAAACTTATAATTAAATCTTTTCCAAGTCATAATCAATTTAAAATAAAATAGTAAAAGTAATAATTAGGTAATTTCCAAAGTAAATAAATAAATCTTTGTTATTAAAAATAGTCCATATTAAAACTTTAGTGTATAAATATATTTGAATAATCAGATTGCTAAAAATAAAATCATCTTTTATATAGTGATTAAATTTTAACCAAACCATAATTAAAATAATACCAAACATAATAATAATAAATAAATAATGCCAACCATAAAAAGGCCCTTATTACAATCATTACTTAAAACAAAATACTTTTATAAAAAAAAAAACACTTAAAATAATTAAACATCTTCTTTTGCATGGGCCACCATGTGTCCTCTCCGATCCCTATCCGATTCTACTCATTACCCGAAATGGTTAAAAAATAAAGGGTGAGTCCACCGACTCGGTGCATAACCACCACATAATTTCATCCGTATGGGCTTGGCCCATACCCACACAAAACATCGAAACAAATCATGCAAGAATGCATCTCACCCCAACCCATTGTCCAACCGTACTCCAACCTTAGCGGACTCCCGCCAAGGCCGTGGAAAACTTCCCACCGATCACATCGTGATCCATAACATCTTACCTTGGCAATCTCGCTGCTCAAGGCCGTGGCTGAGCCACCGATCAACCCAAGTGATCCAAATATCGTAATCTGTCTACGGTGATGCACATAGCAATCAACCGCCGAGATGGGCACCGAGCCAACATCTCCCTTGATGATGCACACAAAGAACTCATCAAGCGCTAGTGTAGCCCGGCTAACACTAGACCACGTACACCAAGGTGTACTCCTTCCTTCCTCGATCAACCCGAATCCCATGCACATGTGATAAAGCATCTTATCAAATCATCATATAATAGGAGCATGCATCTCATATCATCATATATTTATTTATGCATCATGATAACTTCAATATCACAAACTTACTCATGTATAAACGTTAGCAAGCATAATACCGAAGAAATAGTGCGATGATTACGCACCTCAATAGCACCACGGTCCTACTCTCGAAACGCTACTCAACGCTGACTCACCGACTCTCGAAAAGTTTCCTGCGATAGGCTCTTCTCCCCTACAATCGGCCTTAGCATCAAAACCTTAGGCTTAAAACGAATACTAAATATACAACTTATTAAAACAAATCCTTACCAACTTCGATTGCTAACAAAAGGAGGCTTGGCTAACCACTAAAACTTGAGAGTATCTCAAAGAATGAAACCCAAGAGATCTATGCTAACATTCGCCCAAAGTGCTAACAAGTTGAGGGAAAGAAATTCGGCAAAGGGTGGTGGATGTAGATTCGGCTATCTATAAAATCAAGGGGTAGGGAACAGTGGTTTCGGCCAAAGAGAAGAGAAGAAAGGGTATAGGGTGCACTTTCGGTCTTTGAAGTGAAAAGGAAGGGAAAATAGGGAGAGTGAAGGGTTCGGCCACTTGGAAAAATGTGAGAGCAAAAGAATTTGGAGAAGGAAGTTTCGGCAACCAAAGGAATTTTGGGAAGCAAAATTCGGCAAGGGAGAGAAAACAAATGGTGAAAATAAATGAACACCTCCCCCCCCTATTTATACTAAAAAGCCAAGCTCCAACCCCCCAAAAATAATCCCTAAAATTCTCCTAAAATACCTCCCCACCATCCATTCAAAATAGTTTGAATGGGTCAAACCTTCTAGCCAAAATTTAAAAAAAAATTGACCAAGTCTTCTCCACCTTTTAAGCCTCCCAAAACCGTCCACCACCAATCCTTAATGACGCAAAAACAAGGCTTCACCTGCTGCCCATGCGAATAGAACCTGAGACCCCTTTCCCCTGCAAATGGCGTCATACCCACAAGGCCTTAGTGGCGCCCATCCTGCCACTCCACCAGCTCCTTTCTTGTGACAAAAACTCCCAAAAATTCTCTTAAGTCCCCTCTTTGCCAAGCTCCCCCTTTCAACACTAAAAACCAAAAATTTTCTAAGGCATTCCACTACCCTTAAAAGTTCTCAAGACCCCTAAAATACCTCCAACCACACACTAAAGTGGGTCAACACCCGAGCTAAGCACCAAAAGCCTAACCCCTAAAACCAGGGTGTTACAGAACTATTTTACATTTATTTTTATTTATTATGTTTACAAATTTTTATCAATTAAAGTTTAAGTAAATTTCTTTTAAACTAAACCCTAAATGTTTTGACATATAAGATAAAGAGATTTCAATATAAGATAAACCTGTTTTCAACTCGAGCCCAACCCAACTCGAACTTTCTCCCAAAATCACTTAAGATTTTTTTTCAAAGTGCAAACGAATTTGAACCGATTTACATCGAGGAACATACAAGATCCGGTCAAGGCTCGTGGGCCGGGTATGGGGTGTTTCAGTTAAGGTAACACATTCTAAATTCGGCATGTACAAGGTAAATAGTACTCGTCTCAAACCCTATTGTGGCGGTAAATCTAATATCAAGAGAGAGGAGCTTCAGCTCCAACATCCACCTTAACCATGAGCTTAAATAAGGAAGTCAAGCTTAGACTCTAAACAAACGCTTCTCGGGAGGCAACCCGAGTGTTTTTGTATTATTTAATTATTTTACTTTCTTGAAAAAAAAACTTTCATTCATTATCATTTTATTAAAAATTTGAAGAAAAAACTTCAAAAAAACTACGTTCATTTATATTTTTGTTACTAATTTTTTAAAAAAATTAAAAAATTCATTCATTCATGATCACTTATTTAAAAAAAATAAAAATTAAACAAAATAGGGGTCACATGGCTTGGGGTGAGTAACACGGCCTGGGGTGAGTACCATAGTCGTGTGAGGCATATGGCTTGAAAACACGGGCATGTCTCAGGCCGTGTGAATACTAGAGCTAATTTTGTCAATTTTAATTTGCCCCACACAGGCATAGAGAGTTACACGGGCTAGAGACTTGATCGTTTGAGACACGCGGTCGGTTACACGAGCGCGTGTGAAACCATATGTCCCACATGGCCTTGCACACGGGCGTAGGAGAAGCAAAGGGTGATCAGACACGGCCTGGAACATGGCCTAGCACATGGTCATGTGTGACACACGGCCTGGCCGTGTGGCCCAACACAGGCCAATTACACAACGGTGTCTTTTATTAAATTTAGGGTTTAAAAAATCATTCGTCTTTCCCATCTAGTCACCGATCCTCATAACCCCAAAATCCTAGTCACCTTCGCGCCAGTCTAACCATCGTCGCCTATTCCTTTCCACCCTCGATAGCCTCTCTCGCAGCTGATCTCCTTCTCTATTTCCCCTCGCCATCGGTCTCCCCTTTCTGCCATTCATATTCTCTTGTACTTTCTTGCCTTTTCTTTCTTCTTTTTGTCATCGGCCCGACCACAACTAGGCCCCCCATAGCCTCACCGAACCTTCCTCTCATCCTTTCCCATTTAACTCGCGCCACAATTTCCCCTCATTTTCCCCACCACACGCAAATCTTTCCCCCTGGGACTATCTTCCCCTAATCTCCTTTCCCTCCCCCACCTCTATTAGACAATCGTTAGTCTCCCACCGTCACGCAAGAACCTCGATGCTACCGCCATCCTTCTCTTTTGACCAATGCACCTCCGTTGACCACTATCATTCGAATCACCATCGTCAACACCAATGCCACCATTTGTGTCCCTTTGTTTAGTTATTTTGTTTATTATTTTTTTCTTTTTTTTCTTAGTATTATATATATTTGTTAGGATTATTTTTATTATTTAGGATATTTTTATTATTATTTTTGTTTTCGATGACTGTTATTAATATTAGGTCTAGTTTCATTTCATTTTTTTATTTTTATTTTTATTTTATTATTGTTATTATATTATTGATCTATCTTACTAGGTATTATGTTATTCACATTATTGTTATACTTGTTGCTAGTCTTTTGAATAGTATAGATCTTAATTCGGGATTCAATGATTCATTGTGTATTTGATTGGATTGCGCCATTGTGTTCATTATAACTGTTGTGTGTTTCATGCATTTGCTCTCTTAATTTGTCTTCATGCTGATGTATTTATTGCTTTTTCCCCTTTTTTAGGTACATGATGCGGAAAACCCGAGGAAAGAGTAGGGTCCCTGCTCATTCCAAGAAAAGAAAAGCTATTGGGACATCATTTTCCTCATCTCCAACCAACCGCCACCAATACCTCACTTTTGACCATCCAGCTCATGAAGAGAAGTATCAGCATCTAAATGACAGAGCATCGAGAGTGGATCGATATACAGGATATCGGCTGGGACGCCTGTCAGACTGTGGGCTTATTCGCACTGGTTCATTCTCTTTTGGCTGCAATTCCATGGATTTTCCCACAATGACAGAAGCATGCACTACATTTAGATTTTTCCCACAATGCCAGTTTTTACTATTCTGGCGATTTTATCCAAATTCAGGGCAGTTTCAATTCTTTCCCTCTCTTTTCATACTGTGCTTATTCTGTGCTTGTATTTGTTTGAACATTGTGTTCAATGTACATCTTAAGTGTGGGGAGGTTGTTTATATGCTTATACGATAAAATGCATGAATTGTTGTTTGTTTTTAAGTAATTTTCTCACAGTTACTATCAAAGTTATTTTTTTTTTTCAATTTAGAGTTTTTATTGATTTTCTTTTGGAATAATTTGTGGACGTTTATGTATTGGTTGATTTATATGTTAAGACACAAGAGAGTCAAGCATTATAAGTTGTTTTCAGAAATTATTATTTTATGTTGCCTCCTTGAATTGAATTATTATCTTGAAAATTTGAAATTGCAAGTTTGACATCAAAACCATATTTTTTTGTGAGCTTTTGAGCCTATAGAGCATATATTTTATTTCGTGCTCATTTTATTTCTGGTTGAGAGTATGCTGACTTGATTTGTTATTCTATAACTTGTTTCAATTAAGCACGTAGTGTAACACCCCTAACCCATATTCTTCGCCGGAATAGCGTTACAGAGCATTACTAGAGTTTACAAAATAGCGTTATAGAGCATTACTAGAGGTTTAAGGCAGTTCCTTTTAATTTCTTCTAAAAGCTGAAACCTCATAATTCTTTCTCTACAGTCTTTTCTTTTGATCTTTGCTGAAGCCGAACCTACTTGTAGTCTGTCGAAATTCTCTTTTCTTCTTCCTGCCAATTTCTTCATTAAAAGTCGAATCTCCATAGATTTCTTCAAATCATCTTCTCTTCCTAATTTTTGCAAAAAGCCGGAATCCTCTGGGAGTAGCCGAATCTTCTCTAGTAAGGTGAGTGTCGACTCTTGTTATTCCTTAAGATCTCTTTCGGTTTTTGGAAAACAAAACCGAAAGGCTAATGGTTTAATGGTTTTATGTATTTTCTTGTTGGGTGACATCGGGAATGGAAGAAGATCATCTAGATCTAAAAGCCAAAAATCGTTAGTCTCTAATTTCGGGAATTCAAGGTAAGGGGTTCTCTTTAGATCTCCGTTAGATTTGCTATCGTATTTATGATCTTAACCATATGTTATGTTTTAACAAACCTATTTCGTCATAGTAGTTTTGACAAGGACTTTTTGATGGAATCAAATATGGATCAGGCAAAGGAGAGGATTGGGTCCGTAAACCCAATCCCTAAGTTTAAGAAATGAGCGGTGTCTGCTGTTCGAGATTGGCCACCGGGTTGTGGACTGACTTCTAAACAACACCTTAGGCAGATAGCGGTGGTGTTGGCTACAGATAGCGTCGACATAGGCAGTAGCATCTTGTCGGTAATTAGGTGTGTAGATCTCTAACACACTAGTTAACTGTAATATATATGTTATAGGCTAAAAGCCGGAAAGTGGTTATGTAGACAGTCGAATAAAACCCTAAAAGGGTTAGGCAAAGGATGCCAGGTACGTGATCATAGAAATCTCTATGTGTATCGATATATATATGGATGTTTGTTTTCTTGAAGATGGTAAGACGTTCTTAATTTTTCATGTGTGTATGCATGGGGTGGGATTATGATAATGAAGGGGAAGTGCATGATAGGTCACTTGGTGATCGATGGTTAAACCACAATTTCAAATGTTAGGTCACATAGTGATCGGTGGCTATGCCACGTTTAATGATTCTTGATTAATAGGATTAGGCAGTACGACTGTCGTTATGGTGTGTAGCGGATGTAGGGTTGATTGTAGAAATCCCTGAGGTGTGATGGTTGGTACGAGTTGGTGTGTAGAGGATGGAATTCTAGGATGGGTTGGGGTATTCATCATTTACTATTTATCATGTAATTATGATTGTCGCCTTCATGTATGGGCCAGGGCTCATAATGTGTTTGTGGGCCTCAGGTCATTGTATTTCGGGATTTACACACTAAGTCTTGGTGACTCACCCCTTTCATTTTTCTCTACTCTTTTAGATGAGCAGTAGATCGTGGACATGGGAGCCGAGGCGGACTCAAGGGGCCATCAAGTCTTTTTATTTTCATAAACTATTTTCGATCTTTCTTTAAGTTTAAATTTTGGGACTATTTATGTAATAAGGCCTCCATAGCTTAGTTTATCAAATTATAATTGTTAATGTCTTCATTTATTTTTTTAAATTTATGTTCAGCAAAAGAGCAAAGGTTTTCTTCCAATATCACTTACTTAACGAATGCTTGTATAAAGAAACTGAATTTCCAAAGATTATCCAAGTGAAGTTTTTAATGTAAACCCCGTAGCATACCAGATCCGGTCGTGGCGTTTGGGCCGGGTTTGAGGTGTTACAGTTGCAGTAGTGTGCAACACATGCTAAATCACTATCGATCAGGATGCTCACAAGAACTATATAACAGGATGCTCGAGAGGGCTATATCAAGATTACTCGTCCGAGCTAAATCCTGTCTGCAACATATGCATGATCACTTTCTATACAGGAAAATCACATATATCCATCGAAATTCAATATTCAAACGAAATGTAACATTTTCGGGACTTATTTTAGGCATATGTATACTTCATGCATTTATAACATTACTACAATTCACACACGCACATATCATATTCAATTCAAATACAACATTGAATTCAAACATAGTAACATGTATAAGTTACATGAACTTACCTTAATAGTCGTTCGTACAAGAAATTCTACTAATTCGAAACTTTTTCTTTTCCTTGATCTAGCTTCGAATTTGAGTTGTTCGGATCTATATAAATGAATTTAATCATCAATTTATGGCATTTCATATTCAATTGGCAAAATTACCATTTTGCCCCTAAATTTTTCATAAATTCCAATTTCATCCTTAGGCTCGGAAAACGAAATTCATGCAATTTAATCCTTATTCCAAGCCTTACTGAAATTTTAATATAACATTTACAGCATATGTATTTCATAAAATTTAGAATTTTTCTTCAATTTTCACAATTTTACAATTTAATCCCTAAATCACATTTTCATCAAAATTCACTTTGTAAAAGTTGTTTATCTATCAACAACCTTTCATTTTCTACCATAAATTTCAAATTTTTAGCATATTCATCCATGGCAAAAATTCTATACTTTGATAACTTTTCAAATTAATCCCTAAAATAGATAGATTAGACTATCCCGATTTCAAAAATATAAAAATTACTAAAAACGAGACTTGAATACATACCCAATTAAGCTTGATTAGTTTCTTCTCTCTCTCCTTGGGTTTCGATGCAAAATTTGGGGAAGATGATATAAAATAAGATGATGTTTCTATTATCATCTTTTAATTATTTTAATTTCCAATTTAGTCCTTAACCTTTTCTAATTTTTTCATAGATGAATCACCAAAAATATCTACTAACTTTTCTTTAATAGTCTAATTACCATATAAGGACCTTAAGTTTTGAATTCCATAGCTATTTAATCCTTCTAACTACTACATTTTATGCAATTGGGTCCTTTCCATAATTTAGCGCATAGTCGGTAAAATTTTCTTATTAGAATTTTCATATGATATTCCTATCTTAATGCAAACCATGCAATAATATTAAAATAAATTTTCTTTTTGGCTCGAATTTGTGGTCCCAAAACCACTGTTCCAATGTAACACCCCAAACCCGGCCCATACGTTTCGACCGGATCTGGTATGCTACGAGTTGTACATTGAAATCTTTTGCTTTGTTGGTTTTGGAAATCGTAGATTTATTAGGCAGTAATTAATAAATACGTGACATTTAAAAAAAACCCTTGTATTATTGTTATTGTGAATAATTAAACCTTTGACAAAATTTCATAAGTTGCAAATATTTAAAACTACTTAATTGAATAAAAACTATGGGGCCTTATTACCTAAATATTCCCAAAATAAAACTTAAAGGAAAAACCGAAAATAATCTATAGAAATAAAAACTTGATGGCCCCTCGAGTCCGTCTCGCTCCCTATGTCCACGATCTCGCTCATCCGAAAAGTTAGGGAAAAATAATAGGGTGAGTCACCAAGACTCAGTGTGTAAATCCCAAAAACACATAAAAGGCTTGGGCCCACAAACACATTATGAGCCCTGGCCCATACACAATGGCAACAATCATAATCACATGGCAGATAAAAATGATGCAAAGCCCAACCCATCCTAGAATTCCATCCTCTACACACCAACCCGTACCAACCATCACACCTTGGGGATTTCTACAATCAACCCGCCAACCGCTACACACCATATCGACAGTCATACTGCCTATTCCTTATCAATCAGGAATCATTAAACGTGGGTTTTCTACTACCGATCACCAAGTGACCTAACATTTCATTTCGTGGGTTTTCTACCATCGATCACCATGTGATCTAACATTTCATTGGGTGGGTTTTCTCCCACCGATCACCATGTAATCTAGCATTTCATTATGTGGGTTTTCTACCACCGATCACCATGTGATCTAACATTTCATTAGGTGGGTTTTCTACCACCGATCACCATGTGACCAATCATGCTCTTCCCCTTTTCATAACAAACCCATCCCATGCATACATTCATGCAAAATCAAACAATCTACTACCTAAGAGTTTATAGTCTTTCGCATACATCGATACACATAGAGAAGTTCTATGATTACGTACCTGGCATTCCTTGCCTAACCCTTTTTGGGTTTCATTCAACTATCTACACAGTAACTTTTCGACTTTTTAGCCCATAACATAAACATACATATATTCATATAGATTATTAGTGTGTTAGAGATCTACACACGACTGCTCATACATACAAACTCATTTTCCAACTTTTCAAATTTCCCTACATGTATAATACAAAATAAAACTTATGTGATAAGGATCTACACACCTGATTACCATTAGAACGAGACCTTCTAAGTTGACGCTATCCATAGCCAACACCACTACTATCTGCCTAAGGTGTTGTTCAGAAGCCGATCCACAACCAAGTGCCCAATCACGAACGGCAGATACCACTCATTTCTTAAACTTAGGGATTCTCTCCATTGCCTGATGCATATTTAATTCCATCACAAGTCCTTGTCAGAACTACTATCACAATATATGATCGTTAATCCTCATTATAAAGTTAAGATCTTGTATACAATGAATGAATCTAGTAAAAATCTAGGGAAAATCTCCTTACCTTAAAATCCTGAAATTGGAGACTAACGATTTTCGGCTTTTACATCTAGACGACCAAGTTTCCTTCAAGTCTCGGAATGCCGCCCAACATAGAACCATTAAACTATTAGCCTTTTGGCTTTTGCCTTTCAAAAATCGAAATAAAACCCGAGAAACTAACAGAAGACGACACTTACCTTAACACAGGGGATTCGGCTAGCACTAGAGAGAAGATTCAGCAATGCTAAAGAAAAAGATTTAAATGCCGGAAGAATAGAACTAACTCACAAATGGGATGAATAGAGAAAAACTATGGAGATTTCAGCTTTTTAGAGAAATCGACACAAGAGGAAAAGAATGGAAAAGAGAGTGAAGGGAGAGGTTTCGGCTTTTAAAGAAACTAAAGAAAAGAAATTGTAGAGGGAGAGACTAAGAATTTCAGCACAAAGAATGAAGAGGAAATTAGGGTTTAAATGCCAGAATCAATGAGATATCCCCCTATTTATAGAAATTTCGGCACTCCTATCAAAAACGCGAAAGTACCCTTCCTGATAACTAAAAATCAAGCTAATTAAAAAGGGAAAATTCTGCACCACTTTTCCATGAAGTAGCCGAATTCTTTACTCCTCTACGGGATGGAACTTGGGCCAACACCTAGCCTTGCAGATAGCTCCTATCTTTTCTCCTTTTATCTTCCATATTATCAACTACAATATCTACATTATCCTATTCATATAAATCCTCCTATTTTTGAGCCTTTTTGCAATCCACTCCACCTAACCCAAATGCCAAAAATTAGCTAACTTAAATTAAAAGAATTGGGCTCCATGAAACTTAAATTTCGGGCCCTTATCTCCCTTGTTGTAGCGTTACCTCCTTGCTCCCTAAGTGGCGCCACTGAGCACTGGGCCACAAGCCCATTTTGATAATTTAAACACAGATACCACCTTTTAAAACTCTATAGTGCCCAAACAAAAATTTCACCAAGGCCTTGACCACATCCTGAGCCCAATTTGGACCCCTAACAGTTAAATTAACTCATTACTCATTTTCACCCATTAAGCGCATAGGCCCAAAAATTCAGGATGTTACATCCAATTTCACTGGGCTATTACACATAGAGACCACATTATTGATTTGATATATTGTGAAGATAAAGGCACCTAGGATTTAACCAATTTAACCTATAAGAAGCTTACCTATTGAGTTAATCCCTAGTAAACCCCTTTGATTCTAACACATTTTTTTTCTAACTCGTTATTGTTAACCCATAACCCATATGTATGTTGTAAAATTACCCTTGTTATTGACTCTCTTTTTTTTTCAAGATTTGATTTAATTAGTTGCCTAATTATGTTTTTAATTTTTTTTTGAATTGCTGAATTTTATTTTTGTTCCTCAAAAAAGAAAAAGAGAACAAACAAAATGAAAAAGAAAAAATATATATTTTATTAAGCTTGAATAGTTAGTTTGTAATTTCTCTTCACTCAGCAACTGATTATTTTTCTAGTTTGGTAACTTATTAATTCAATCTCGATTATAATTGACTTTTCCGTCTTTTCCCGTACCCTTAACCTAAGCCTCATTACAACCTTTTAAAGACCTCTTGATTGGTGTTTGATTTTCAAGCAAGAATATGGTAATTAATTGAAATATTTCACTTTCTAATTTAGTCCTTACCATTTTTCTAAATTTTCATGGATGAGTCACCATAATATCTACATACTTTTCTTTAATAGTCTAAGTACCATATAAGGACCTAATGTAAGCACACCCGAGTCACCCGAGGATTCGAATTCTGACTCTCTCGAGCTTTCTAAAGTTCCTATGACTCGAGCTCGAGCTAAGCGCATGCAAGAGGCCATGGCAACTTTAACGAGTCATTTGTGGAATGAATTTCAACCCGAAGGCAAAGGACAAGTTCGAAGCCGAACTTTGAGCCATCCGTGTACCTTGGTGCAAGCTGAATTTAGCTCAGTTCAGCTCACATGAGCTCACTCAAGCTTATTGAACTCATTTAATTACTTTTAGCTCATTACTTGAATTCTTGAATAAATTAAATATTTCATTTAGTTATGTAACACCCCCAAACCCGGCCCATGCGTTTCGACCAGATCTGGTATGCTATGAGTTGTACGTTGAAAACTTCTACTTTGTCGGCTTTGGAAGTTGTAAGTTAATTAGACATTATTTGAGTGAATAAGTGACATTTTAAAAATAAAACCTTTGAATTATTATTATTAAGTATAATAAAACCTTTGACACAATTTCATAAGTTGCAGAACATTAAAACTACTTAATTGAATAAAATCTGTAGGGCCTTATTACATAGATAATTCCATAATAGAAATAAAATAAAACTTAAAGAAAAAGCCAAAATAGTCTATAAAAAGAAAATAATAAAAGCTTAATGGCCCCTCGAGTCCGTCTCGGCTCCCATGTCCACGATCTACTGCTCATCTGAAAGAGTAGAGAAAAAGGAAAGCGTGAGTCACCAAGACTCAGTGTATAAATCTCAAAACACACAACGACCTGAGCCCACAAACACATTATGGGTGGCCCTTTCATGAAGGCAACAAGCATGATTACATATATATATATATCAAATATTAAATTATGAATAACCCAACCCATCCTAGGTTTCCATCCTCTACACACCAACCCGTACCAACCATCACACCTTGGGGATTTCTACAATCAACCCTCCATCCGCTACACACCATCACGACAGCCGTACTACCTATTCCTGTTATTCAGGAATCTTTAGATGTGGCACAGCCACCGATCACTATGTGACCTAGCATTTATATGTGTGGGATTTCTACCACCGATCACCAAGTGACCTATCATGCACTTCCCCTTCAACATCATAATCCCACCCCATGCATACACATAAAGAAAATATCATACAGGCTTATACATATTTCGATACACATAGAGATTTCTATGTTTACGTACCTGGCATCCATGCCTAACCTTTTTAGGGTTCCATTTGACTGTCTATACAGCCTCTTTTCGGCTTTTGTTAGCCCATAACATACATATAGACATACATATAGGATTAATAGTGTGTTAGAGATCTACACACCTGATTGCTGATAAAACGATGCTTTCTATGTCGACACTATCCTTAGTCGACACAACTGCTATCTGCCTAAGGTGTTGTTCAGAAGCCAGTCCACAACCAAGTGGCCAATCTCGAACGGCAGATACCGCTCATTTCTTAAATTTAAGGATTCTCTCCTTTGCCTGATCCATATTTAGTTCCATCACAAGTCCTTGTCAGAACTACTATCACAATTTATGATCGTTAATCCTCATCATAAAGTTAAGATCTTGCATATAATGAGCGAATCTATTAAAAATCTCGGGGAAATCTTCTTACCTTAAAATCCTGAAATTGGACACTAACGATTTTTGGCTTTTAGATCTAGACGACCAAGTTTCCTTCAAATCCCGAAATGCCACCCAACATAGAACCATTAAACTATTAGCTTTTCGGCTTTTGCCTTTCAAGAACTGAAATAGAACATGAGATCTAACAGAAGTCGACACTTACCTTAGCACAGGGAATTCGACTAGCACTTGGAGAGAAGATTTGGCAATGTCAAAGAAGAAGTTTTGAATGCCGGAAGAATAGAGCTAACTCACAAATGGGATGAATAGAGAAAAAACGATGGGGATTTCGGCTTTTTAGAGAAATCGGCTCAGGAGAAAAGGAAAGGTTTCGGCTTTTGAAGAAATTAAAGAATAGAAATTGTAGAGGGAGAGGCTAAGAATTTCGACACAAGAATGAAGAGGAAATTAGGGTTTAAATGCCAGAATCAATGAGATATCCCCCCTATTTATAGGAATTTCGGCACCTATTATTTAAAATCGAAAATGCCCTTCCTGATAACTAATAGTCAAGCTAATAAAAAGGGAAAATTCGGCACCCCTCATCCATGAAGTAGCCGAATTCTTTACTCCTCTAGGTGATGGATTTTCGGCCATCACCTTGCCTTGCAGATAGCTCCTATCTTTTCTCCTTTTTATCTTACATATTATCAATTATAAAATCCATATAAATCCTCCTATTTTTGAGCCTTGTTGCCGTCCACTTCACCTAACCCTAATGCCAAATTTAGCTAACTTAACTTAAAAGATTTGGGCTCCATAAAACTTAAATTTTGGGCCCCTAACTCCTTGTGTGTGGCGTCACCCCTTGCTCTTTTTTAAGTGCCGAAAATGGCCCAAAACACGGGCTCCTTGCGGCCAAAACTTGGGCCCCTTTAATTGTTAATACCGAAATTCCCTTGCAGTGTTGGGCCACAAGCCCATGTTAGTATTTTAAACACAATTACCACCTTTTAACTCTATAAGGCCTCATCAGATAATTTAACCAAGGCCTTTGCCTAATTTGGACCCCTATCACTTAAATTAACATATTAAACATATCCTTGCACTAAACGCATAGACCCATTAATTCAGGATGTTACAAGTTAATTTTTATACAGCTTATTAATATGTTCTAGGTGCTTTGTCCTAGCCGAATTAATTGTGTCTTAACTCAATTAAATTTATCTTAGATTATTACATGTTTTTAAGGTGTCTTAGTCTTAGCTGAATTTTTAATGTGTCTTAGTTAGTTTTTAGTTAATTTGTCCGAGTATTATTTAGTTTGTCTAAATTGCGTTTTAATTATGTTCTGCTGATTATGGCTTAATTTAATTTGTTTCTTGGTGATAAATAGGTGCAGTCGAATTTTGAAGGCCATCATGTAGCTTCAATGTATGTGGAAGATGCATGTTCGGCTGGTTCATTGCATGATGGCTGTTCCCTTTTGGCTCCCGAAGGTACCCATTCGGCCAAGAGTCACCAGCCCTTAAGCTCCCTAAGGCTTGGCCGATCCACTCCCCAAAGCAGCCCCATTCCTTTCACATTTGGTGTTCCCACCAATGTCCATTCGGCTGGACATGTTCACACACAAAAGACCTTTCAAGGCCGGCCATTCACACCTAAAAAGGCTGCTCAAATTCAACTTAAATGCTGGTTAATTTTCAGCCAAAATATGGCAATTTAATTATCTCAATTAAGCCTTGGCCAAACCTAGCTCCTGCCATGCACCATGCAAAATACTCCAAGTTCATTTGCCCTTCTAGAAACTGTCCATTGAGCTCCAAGTCAGCTAAATTTAGCTACAACAAATTGAGTCTTAGTTTCTAGAATTTTCTAGCTCAATCTAGTATTATTTTGCTCAGTTATTAAACTTTTGATTAGGCCATTCGGCTACCTAGCTAAGTACTATAAATACTTTGTTATTTTCATTGTAAAAGGACTTTTGTCAAATTATTGAATGAACATTTTTTTCTTGAGTGAGTTAATCTCCTCTCCTATTTTCGTACAAGTCTCGTTGACTTATCTAGCGTGCTAGTGGCGTCTCTCAACTTGTTTACGAACTTATCACCATAACCCGATGTGGCGTTCAACAATCTACAATCCCGCAAATCCACCTTAAACAATATAGAAACCGGGGTGACACTTTTTAGTGTTGAATCATTTCTGAAGTTTAAGTTCTATATTCCATCCCCACCAATTTATCCTAATCACCTATCCTATTAACTTTTATTATTTTTTAACTAAACTGAGCCCATCTCAAAACCCTCTTTCTTTTGTTTCTTTCCTAGTCGAACCTACCATCACCAATTAGCCATATTCGAACCCTTTTCCTCATCATTTAACCTACTTAACCTATTACACGAAATTGAATATTTTGTGAACGACTCCCTTCGTCGACGATCGGGCAACTTCATGAAGCGACTCAAATCAACCCGGGCTATCTCACATCAGGACCTGAATTTTTGAATTCCATAGCTATTTAATCCTTATAGCTACTAGAATTCAACTTTTGCATTTTATGCGATTTAGTCCTTCTCGTAATTAAGCACATTATCGGTAAAGTTTTCTTATTCAAATTTTCACATGACATTTCTATCATATTACGAACCATAAAATAAAATAAAAATAAATTTTATTTTTGGCTCAGATTTGTGGTCACGAAACTACTGTTCCGATTTTACCGAAATTGGGTTGTTACATGTGTTGTATAGAGAGTTTAATTTGGTTTAGTCTAGTGTGACGGGGCTAGAATTGTAGTCTCTTAAATTGTGTGGCTTTAAGCGATTTTTTGCGTTCAAATTTGTCTATGTTAGCCTAACCCTTGCAAAGTGAGAATTCTTGCTAAAAATTCTTCAAGGCACCGAATATCAAAGGGAAGTAACTCAAAACGAAAGAGTAATGAAAGAACAAAAATTGCCACAGAAAAGGAAAAACATACCAAGTGTTTGAGTAAATACTCCCAATATATTCTTTAACTCAAAGAATATGATACTATAAATGATTAAAAATGAGGGGAATCCCTTTATTTATATTTGAGCTTCCCCAAATCCAACGTAAAACTAGCTTTACATTGACGGAAGATATCAAAGCCCATCTACGATTAAAGGATTTACATAATCCCCAAATATTACACAATCAAATTTTATCAGATTAAGGTAGCCCTACAATCTTCTAATATTACTTTCTATATATATTAAGGTAGCCCTAATTTTCCATAGGTGTTTCAGTATTACCTTCAAGTAGATGGGTTTCATCACTTATTTTTTGAATCGGGCAAATTCAAATTAGTCAAATGGACCCCATTTAATAGGTAGACCTCTATGGGACTCTTTTATTACATTGGTCACAGGCTTTGAACTGCGACTAGTGATACTAAAACATTGTTCTCTCTTCATCAATTCATAAACTTTGTAGCTTTAAAAATTTGAGGTAGAGTTTATACACAACACCCCAAAATATAAATGAACTCGCTTTATCATATAGAACTATATCAAAATATATTCGAGATTTACAATACTTGTGCATGGAAATAAACAAATTTGTACATTGAGCAATAGGGCTCAGTGTTGCTAACATGATTTAAAACAATAATCAAATAGAATAAAGATATCAAATACAATCAATATGCGATTCTACTATCAACTAAATTAAGTTTGCATTTCTTGCCTCATGTGCATAACCTCAAACTATATGCCATTTAACATTTCATACATGAACATCTAATTCCTTTTATCATCATATCTCAATTACATATAAGTCATGGTATATCACAAGATCCATTTCATTTTCTCATTTCTATCTTGAATCCATTGATTTGTTTTATAATCAAATCAACCCTTAGGGTTCGTAATAATCAGATCACATGATCTTTCACATAATATCTTTATTTATTTAGCATTACCATACATGATACATAATTCACCATTAGAATTTCATATCAATCAACAATAAGCAAAGTATATGCTTCATTATCCTTATTAACTGGATGTGGACTCAAGATGGATAAACGGATCATCCAACCATCACACATATCCACCACCCAGTGTCTCATCGGTACATTTGAAGTATAATATGCGTTCCATGCCTCATCAGTATAAACCGAAGTATATACATGTGCCTCGCACCTCATATGTAAATCTAAAGTATAACATCTACTTTGCGCCTCATCGGTATAAACCAAATTAAAATTTAATCTTGTACTCTAATCCTACGACATGCCAACCATACTTAACTCTACCCAAGACCATTAATAAGGTATTCAATGATTCAAACATTTATATACATGGTTCACAAATCATAGTCTAACACATTACCAATTCACATATACTCAAATCAATCTCATACCATTAGATACTAACATATGCATACTATCTCTCTTTGCACAAGTTGCCAACTATTTCATACTTACCTATTCATGAGACAAGTGAGGTAATTACCTTAAACAAGCTAATTGTAACAACGAAGTACATATAAATGGAACTCAATCATGAAAATAGAAAAGAAAGATAGCTACTCTTCTATGACCTTCGCCTTCCTTTTATCATGAGATAGTTCGTCGTTGTCTTTATCTACGTATGATAATTCAATTATAGAAATGGTATTTGTAACATCCTCAAAAGGGCCTATGCATTTTCAGTTTAATTGTAAGAAATAACAAGTCTTAAGCATAATGAATAAATTTTTGATATTTTTGGATACTCAGAAATGCATGAAAATGAATGGAAATGAACATTTTTGGCAACCTGGAAATGCATTAGGACATGAACATTTTAGGAAACCTAGAAATGTAAGGAAATGGTTCAAAAATGGAAAAAAAAAATGGTTCAAACCTAGCTTCTTGAACTGTGAAAAAAAAAATTATTTTGAAAATTTTCGAAAATATTTCCCAATTTACAAAATTACTAAAATGCCCTAATAGCGAAATTACAAAAATGCCCTTGGTTTATAAAAATGTCCAAAATACCCACAGTTCTTATCAAGATTTCATTACTTTAGAAAATGTTCAAAAACCCTAATTTGCAAAATATCAAAATACCTTGATTTGGAGAAAAATTACAAAATTGCCCCTAACTTACAAAATTACCAAAATGACCCTGATTTTTAAATTTTTTTTTTGCGACATCACCGACTTGAGAAACAAATGCTCAAAAAAGAACCCTCAAAGTTTTGCAAATTTTGAAATACCCCAAATTATTAAACTTTACAAATTTACCTGGTTTATAAAAATAAATTACAAAAAATACCACTAAAAAATTTCAAAATTACCGAAAGGCCTCGGGATTTCAAAATTACCAAAATACCCTTATTGACAAAATCACCGAGGAATCTTATTTTGACAAATTACGAAAATACCCCTGTAGGACAAAATTACGAAAATACCCCTGGGTAGTGGAAAAACAACAACAATGAAAACTACAACATTTCTCTGAATGAACGAAAGTTCATAATTGGTTGATGAATGTGAACGTGACTTTCTGAATAGTGAACTTGAGCTGAGAACTTTGTTTGATCGAAAGAACCACTTCTAAACATCTCTTTTCATAAAATTTTTCGCAGTTAATAAGTGGAACAAAAAAAAAATTCTGATGCATAAACTCTTTAATCAGATTAAATCGCGACATTAGAAATGAGTTCTAAGGGACGTGAACTTAGAGAATGTGCCTAGAAAGTATGATAGTTCTTTAAGATCGAGTGCTTGTGCAGCATAGTGGGGTGAGTTAGGCCGCACGATTATTATTCGTTAGGAAATTTCGAGGACGAAATTTTGTTTTAAGAGGTAGAATCAGTAACATCCTCAAAAGGGCCTATGCATTTTCAAATAATTGTAAGAAATAACAAGTCTTAAGCATAATGAATAAATTTTTGATATTTTTGGATACTGTAAATGCATGAAAATGAATGGAAATGAACATTTTTGGCAACTGAAATGCATTAGGACATGAACATTTTAGGAAACCTAGAAATGTAAGAAATGGTTCAAAAATGGAAAGTACACATTTTTGAAACCTGAACATTTTGGAAATCCCACATTTTAGGAAACTCAACATTTTGGAAATCAACATTTTAGGAAACTGAATATTTTTGGAAACTTGGAATATAAGAAAAATGGCAAATTCTGAGCCGATCGAAAATTTTAGGAAACTTAGAAATGACCCCAAAATGATGAGTTTTAAAGTTTAAAATAGGAAATAAAGGCAAGAGGGCCTTAAAAGAAAAGTTGGGAAAATTTGACACACAAACAGGCTTGGAAAAGTGGCCTGAAGGTGCCACTTAGGGCCTATGGAAATGGCACCATGTGAAGGAGGCATGGGCACAGGTTCGAGTCACTTGGGAAGCAAATAAATAAATTTTATTTTTGCTTCTAGACACACCAAGGTGGACGGCACAAGCCTTCTAGAAATAGAAGTGTTTTATTTCCATAAATATTTGATTAATTAGGGGATAAATAAAGGAGTTTTATTCGCATAAATATGTGAATAAATAAAGGATTTTCTTTTAAGAAAATTGAGGAGATGATTGATGGATTAAGGGCTTTTATCTTTTAAATAAAAGAGATAGTATTATCAAAAGAGGTGGTGGTGGCCAAGTAAGGGACTCTTTGGTGATAACTTTGTCTATAAAAGGAAAGGAGGAGGGCTACTCCTCGGTTTACTTCTTTTACGCTCTGCAAAAATTCCTAGCTCTTTCCCCTCTCTGCCCAAAATTTCTCTTCATCTTTTACGCTTCTCTTTTCTTCATCCATCAAGCCAAAACCCTTTTTCTTTTGATCCCTGACAAAAACCCCATAGCCGAATCTCTGTGACTCTAGGCAAGGAAGCAATCGACTAAGGTATTAAGGTAAGAACAATCAATTTTGTTCTTCTAATTCTCCTAATCAAGATCTAGGGAATAATCTCTTCTATTGTCTCTTAGCCGATTATTAAAGAAGAATATCGGGATTTGATTCAAGGAATTCGGCTAATCGGAAGATAGATCATTTGGGATTCAAGATTTAAAAGGTAAGTATCAAAATAAATTCGCCAAGGCTATTTTAATATATATGTATATGGATTATTAAAAAGCGAAAACTAATAAAGTGATATGGTGTTAGCCAAAATCACAAGGAAGGAATACCAAGATTAGGCACTTGGTTCTTGAAAACAATTCTGCAACAAGGTAAAAATACAAATCCTACTAGGATTTGGTTTTAAAGTCAAAAGGGGTTTATTATGTATTTTAATAATGTGGCGAATATAGGGATTGAGATCTAAGGCAACAGATTAATTTCTTCGGGATTTCAAGGAATCTATTAAGCAAATCAGGTGTGTACCCATACTAACCTTCAATACGATATATGGCAATTATTAATTATATGAATATGCATAAGAATGTGAATGTGGCTATGTGCCCTAATGTGGTACAAAAGTACCCAGTGCACGTATTCCTACTTTTGATAGGATTATGAATGTGTTATATTACGAAAAGTGACATGAATGTGAATTTAAGTATGATATGAATGATATGTAATAATTGGGGCATTTGGGATATATGTGAAGGGAGAAAGTGAAGGTGATGACTACGGTCTCACCAACGAAGGTCTTGACTTCTGGTCTCACCAACGAAATATGGTGGCTACGGTCCCATTAATTGAATATGGTAACCGGTTACATTATTCGAATATAGTGTCTAAAGACACAACGTAAGTGGGCGATGAGCACGTCGATTGCAGCTGATCGCCTTCGATGGTGTGTAGCGGATGGAGGGTCGACTTAGTAGTCCCCACGGTGTATGCGAGTTGGTACGGGTGGTGTGTAGCGGATGGACAAATAGGCTTGGGTTTGGGTTGCATCATCCTTTATTTTGTATGAACATGAAATTGATATGACTTGTATGCCTGATTTGTTGAAAATTAGTATTGTGTACACATTGAGTCTGTGGACTCACCCCGTTGGGGAATTATTTTTCGTGATGAGCGATAATGGACCTGGGTCGGCAGAGCTAAAGGTGGCCATGCATCACTTGAAGAATTTATTTAGAAATTTGGACTTTATATAATTTTAGTACTTTAAATTTTATTTTGGGTTTGAATGATGTAATAAGGCCATAAGGCCCAGTTGGATTTTCTTTATTTCTGTTTATTTTTATTTGATTATGATACAATTTATTTTTGATTAAAGTTAAGTAAATTTATTTCTTTTAAAATAATAAACCCTAAAATTATTTTGTCACCTTATTTAAGTTGGATTTTCAAAATTTATTAAATGGGTTCCAATTTAAGCCCAACCCAAAACGAATTTTTCTTAATTACACAAATTTTCTCTAAGTTAATCAAGACATTGAAAACCGGTTTACTTAAGGAACATACCAGATCCGGTTCAGGCTCGTGGGCCGAGTGTGGGGTGTTTCAGTATTAGTTTTCATCCAACCACATGAAAAACACACAATTAAACATAATTTACATTTTATTAGTTTTAGTTCCTATATCTGAAATGCTCATATTGTTCTATATTTAACATTGAATCAAGATCTAATTTCATACTCTTTCATTATGGACCTCGTACTTTTAATCTATAGCATAATTTCTTTACTGCTTTTAATTTATTCATTTTAGTCCCTAATGTCAAAATTAACTAAACCTTTAATTTTAAGCTAATTTTACTATTTTCTAATATAATTTTAGTAAAATCTAAGTTGAACAACTAGATATTCATCAATTTCATTTGATGATAATTTGTATAAAATTAAAAAATAAAAAAATCATGGACTAACTTAATCAAGTTTATTATATCACAAATCAATAAAAATTTCAAAGAAATTGCTCGAGTACCTTGGTTAATTATTGATGGCAATGATTAAAGAAAATTTAAAGTTTATTTTTGTTTCTTCTTCACTTGGTGGACGAAAGAAAGGGGAATCTTTCTCATCCACTAACATTTGCTTATTTATACAAGGATTTGTGGCTTAATTAAGCTTAATTAATCATCGATAATGGTTTAATGATGTAAGATTAGTTATAAGTAGACAAGCTAATCAAGAAGAAGAAATGTCATCATATCATCCCTGCCACAATGATCCCTCTAAGTCTATGGATTACCTGAACAAAACAGACAAACAGAGGTGGGTTTACGTAAACTCAGTGTGTAACCCAACAGAAGTAGACATGCAAATATGTAGAAAACTCACATACAATCAAATGCAGATTCGAGCTCATGCCAATTTTAGACATAGATAACAGAGTCAGATATACAGATCAGATAATCAGAATCCTACCCTCATCCTTTACACACCAACTCCGACCATCCCATCACACCAATTGGGGTTAAAAACACCAACTCAACCCTACACACCATATTGTGCCATTATGATACATATCAGAAAATATGCAGCCAAGCTGCTAGAATATAGGCGATGATCGCCATACAGAACACTTCCTCCATATATACAAATCCCACCTCAAAACAGATACAAAAATAACAGATTAAACATGCTCTACATGCTTATATACAGATAACGGAACAATCACACAGGCATAGCATTATCATACTCAGAATAGAATATTGAACTATCAGATCTACAGTTTTAGGGTTTGGTTAGCCTTTCTCGACCCTACGATAGGCCCACTGTCGATTGGAACGAACAGTACAACCCTAGGAAAAAATTCTAGAATTTTGGGCCTACATGCCCGTGTAGGCCTACTCGCCCAGAATGGCCTTGCACGTGTGGCCTACACGACCTGGCCCAAAACTCACATGCCTACCTTGGCCTAGCCTGTGTGGCCCACTCGGCCACACCCACATTGTCACACGATCGTGTCTTGCGCACGGCCATGCCCTCTTCAACCACACGGTCATGTCTCCCACACGGTTAGGCACACGCCTATGGCATCGACAGTGTGGTTTTTCGGCTTTCGCTGAAGCTTGATTTTCTGTATAAGAGGTACACACCTAGTACAATTTAGTAGATTATCCAACATCGATTTAGCAGATTGACTAACGAATTTGACAACAAGAAATTGACACGAAACCGACTTACCGCCAACGACAATAACCACTAATGCGTACTAAATCGTTGGAGCACTAACGAAAGGTTCCTTGTCAATTCCTACGAAAAATATCTTTAGCGAATTACTATTCTCTCAAATTACCCCATTAATAAAAAACCCCACAATTCGAATAAACTTAAACAATTAACAAAATCGAAACTTGTAGTCAAGTGAAACCTCACTTACCAAAACACACGATGAACACAGAAATATCGAACCACAAAGTTACCACAACAGATAAAAGAATCAAATCGTTGGAAAGGAAAAAGGAAAGAGAATAGTAGAGAACAAAGAAAAACGACGTTAATTTTTTTTTGAAAGAGAGAGAAAATTTTCAAAAACAAAAATCAGAAAAACTAATAGATATCCCACATATTCCTTATTTTACTCCCACTAACACCTCAATCTCAAGCACTTCAAAATTTTAGCTCCACCGAAACTCTATCAGTCAACCAAGTAAAAATAAACACCCTTGTTCAAGCAGGGATTCGAACTCAGGACCTCCAACACACCAATTCCCTTTCCACTCGAACCAGCAGGTTCATTCTAATATGGATTAACAGACAATTCTATATAAGCCCACTGAACAAGGGTTAGGCTTAGATAAAAAATAACAAAATTAACAAATCTGGGTCTTGAACCTAAGACTTCACACACATACCCAGAACACTCAGCCACTAAAGTAGATACATATTTTTATTAGATATTTACAGAAACAAAAATAAAATATTCAGGGCATTACAAATTGTCTTAAGATTTTGGAATTTTATAAGGTGTAAATATTGATTGTTTAGAACTTTTTTCTGTTACCTCTTTTACTGGTTCTTTCCTAATCGGTTGACTTTCTACCAAATTATCAATATATTCTAATTATTTTCCTATTGTATGAAGACTAATATTTGTATAGTTGTTTTGTCCTACTATCATTTTAATATCTTTTGATGAGATTTTTTCTCCTGCATCAGGAGCTCTCATTCTTAAAGGATTTGCTTTTATTCCAATATTCTTGTGAAGATATCGAACCTCCATTAAAGGGGGATGTTGAGATTCAACTTCTCCTTTATTAGTTTGCCATCTAGTATTATGTTTTATTGTATTAATATATTTTGAATAATATTCTTCAAACCATTCAAAGAATTTTATATGAATTTTATGGGTATTCATAAACTCATAATATTCTTGAAGAATGCTTTCTTTTTTATCATTATAATTTTTAAAGTAATCTTTTCTTTTTTGCTTATTTTTGTTGGACTAGAAGTGTTTTCTACACCATTCCTTATTTATCTCAAAAGATTTTTCTAGAACAAATATTTCTAAATTTTCTCATTGTCTTGCATTATTAGTCATTGATAAATATGTTGGTGACATATTAGGTGAATTTTGAGGACTCTCTTCCTATCTGGAATAGATAGGTTGAGCTACATTTGAGAATTATCTATTCCTTGTAGATTGGTTCTAAATGTTGTTGGGATAGAAGAGACAAAAAATCTAGCAGTCCTAAAATCTACCGTTTGTGTTTTTGGATTTGACTCTTCTTCTAAATTTAACCTCTTAAAAGTTGTGCTGGTACTTCTTATTTCAAAGGAATATCTTAGAAGCATTCTTCGTGACCTGTTGAATATTAATTCAACTGTGCCATCTTGGTGTTGGGAAATTTTGCTTAATGAAGTGACTCTTATTGGAGTTGGTGCCACAGGGTCTGTAGCACCCTCAAGTTTCCACCAATCATGAAAGTTGATTTCATGCCATTGTATTGTTCTTGAGATTGTAGTATGAGATCTTGAGGTGTCTGTTTCTATTAAGAGGGTTTCTCCTTTTGAGCTTTGAAGTAAAGCCTTGGTATTAACTACAAAATACATAGCTTTGAAGTAAACCCTCTTAATAGAAACATGTAACACCCCAAACCCGGCCCATGCGGTATGACCGGATCTAACATGTCACATGAAAAAAGCAAAAAACATCATGTGCTTCTTACTAAAATAGGCATTACTTGGTTGTGTTTAAGCAAACAAGTTTTGTATGTAAATATTTGATAAAATACAGCTATTTTTGAAAGATTGATTGATGAGTCGAAAATCCAGGTAGTGAACTTTAAAACCATGACTTTTGAAAATCACGTTGAAAATTTGAAAGAGAATCCGAGTTAAATTATTTGTACATATTTATTATGAGAATCGTTTATTAATTAATTTTAGAAAACCGTTATTTATGATTTTAGAAAAATCCTCTTTTAGACAATTTAAGAAAAATAAAAACATCCCAAACATAAAGCAAAATAAAATAGTCCAGAGGTCTTATTACAACTTAAAAACCCAAAATAGTAAAAGTAATAAAGTAAACGAAAATAGAAATCTAAAGTTCAAAAAACCATTGCTGAAGTATGGCCTCCACCGAGTCATCCATGGCCAAGTCCACATCACTGAACATTACCTACAAGGGTTAAGGAAAAGGGGGTGAGTTACAAGAACTCAGTGTATAATCCCCCTACCGTCACCCACTGGGCCTGAATCCATTTAGCCATATCTTGGGCCTAAGCCCATTTACATAACAATATTAAATTGAGATGAATGTATGCAACCCAACCCATCCATCCAACACACCCCCGTACCAGCCTATCCCACCTATGGGGATCACACCAATTCGTAGGCAAGATGCCATTTATAATATATTTTTATTGTGGCCAAGCCACTGGAATAACAGAATATACGTGGCATAGCCACTACTGACGGTAATATAATCGGCACATAGCCTTGGGTAAATATGATCGACACAGAGTTATTGATTCATATGTTAGGCACATAGCCATTATCAGAATTTGTGGCAAAGCCACCAGGCTACACTTCTCTTCGACATTTTTCCCATCCCATGCAAATTATGTAAATGCAACATACATAATAAAGCATAATATCCACAAATATAAACAACAATAATTAATCCAGTGATTTATTACGGTAAATCGACCAATTATAGAACTTTGTAACTGTAATACCCTGGTTTAGGGGCTAGGAAATTCAAGTATAATTCAAGTGTTGGAAAGGTTTTGGGGTGTTTTTGGATGTGTTTTAGAGGTCTAAGAATGCTTGGATGAAAATGAAAGGCTTTGGAAAATTTTGGATTTTTAGTGCAAAAAGGGAATCGGGCCAAGGGAGGCCTTAAGAATAATTTTTGTAAATTTTTGGCACAAGAGAGGCTGTGGTAGAGTGGCCTCCGTGCGCTGCTTAAGGGGCTGGAAGTAGCGCCATGGAGGGCTTGGGTTCGAGTCCAAGCGGCAACACATGTGGTTTTTATTTTTGGGTTTGGGCGTTAGGCCTAGGAAGGCCTTATAAATAAATTTGGGGGCTTATGGACATGGAAGGCGGGTTGGCGAGTGGCACTCATGCGCCACTTAGTGGCTGGAGGAAGAAGGTCGCGGTTTGAGGCGGGAGAAGCATTTGGCGTTTTATTTTTGTTGTTGGTTGTGGGCTTGAGTAGAAAGGGTTTAAAATAAAATGTTGGGGCTTCATGGCATAAAAATCAAAGTGGCCGAATGGCTGGAGGCGTTGGAAGGAAGCGGCGGCAGACAAGTTCTGAGTTCGAACCTTAGAGGTCATAATTGATTTTTATTTTTATTTTCTTTGGCTTTTTGCTAATTGGACGGCACATGGTATCTTCAAATGGATAAAGATTAAGATTAATTTTGGTTTTAATTCTAATTTGAAGGAGAATTATTAGATTATTCTTTTATTTTTTTAGTTGATAAAGGTATAGAATAAGAAGGAATTTGAATTAGAATAAAAGAGGTTTTGGTGGTGTTGGAATTAATTTGGAGTGATAAGGGTGGGTTTTGGTTTTGATAATTGTAAGAGTATTTTAATTAGTTAAGATTAGTAAATAGAGATAATGGGTCTTTGGTGGTTTAAATTTTTTTTTAGTGTATAATATGGATAAATTAGTTGGCTAATTCAAATTGGTTTGAATTAGTGGCCATTAGTGATGGCCGAATTTTGGACTCTTCAAGGGAGGGGGAGCCGAATGCTTTAAATAGGGGAGCACCCTTTAAGAAATCCTTTTCTCCTTTTTGTTCCCCAAGTGAAATTCATCCCTCACCCCTCTCTTTTGTGCCGATTTTCTTATCAAGAAGTCACCTATTCAATTCCCATTTTCTCTGTGCCTTGTGACCAACCCCCATTCTTTTCACAAATTCTTTTCAAACTCCATAACAATACCTTGTGCTAGCCAGAATGCCCCAACATCTTTTGGTAGTGAAGCAAAACCTTTAACCTCTCCATTCCTCTTCTATTTTATAAACTTTATCAAGCTTGAAGCCGGAATCTCCTTGATATCCTAGCGTGGTGGGCTGAATCTTAAGCAGGAGTGGTAAGTAGATTCTATCCTTAGCGGTCGATTTATGATTCTTTGTTTTGGGGGCCAAAACCGAATGGTTGGCCTTAGTGTGGGTTGGCCGAATGCTCTATAGGCTATAAGTGATGTGTTTTGCTTGTTTGTAGCCAACGCCAAGGAGCCTAAAGGAAAGTCTCGAATTGTTTGGACTCATCAAGGTAGAGGGTGGTAAGGTATTCACCAAAGGGCCTTTTTCATGGATTTTGGTTATAGCCGATTCTAATGGTCTTGTGTACAGGGACTTTCAGGCAACTTCTTAAGACCGTTGGTGTTCTGGGATCCAAGCTTATCTTTCGGTAAGGATGTTAGTAAGCGATTTAGATTCGTATTAGTAGATTATGACTTTGTTGATTAATCGTGTGGATCTGATTAAGCTTTTTAATGGAGACCAATACCGATCCAAGGAGGGCAAGAAAAAGCCCTATCCCAAAGTTTAAGAAAAGAGCCGTCTCGTGCTTCGTGATTAGCCACCGGGTGTGGGCGTACAACCGAGAACGATATAGGCGGATAATCGTAGTCTCGCTAAGCGATAGCGTCAAAATCGAGGGTTTAGAACTTGATTATAAGGTGTGTAACTAACCCATTTGTTTCGGGTTTTATGTGTTATATGTTTTACTAACAAGTGCAGTAATAAGTGTGCCATATATACCCCTAAAGGGTATAGCGATGATCAGGTTAGTATCGGACCTGTTGCAATGTGATTATTTGTTTATGAGTATGTTTATGGATATTAATAAGCATGTGCATGCATTATCACGATTATATTTTATGTGGCATGTGCATGGGTGGGTTATGAAAAGAAGGTGCGGGTGTACTTGAGTGCGTGGATTGATGTCGACTTTGTTCTACATCGTGGATTGGCGCCGATCGAGGTCGCGCGTTGTGGATCTTTGCGATTTAGTTCGCGTGGTTACCTTGATTGTATCGGCTTTATGCCATATCGTGGCTTGATGGGTTGCTATGTGCTCCATCGTGGATGGCATTGGTTGCCTTTTTGGAGAGAAAAGGAGAGGGTGACTCAATAGTCCCCTGGTGTGTGGTAGGCTGGAACAGGGGGTGTGTAGCGGATGGACCCTAGGTTTGGGTTGGGTATCATGTTGCATTATTTTTTTGTAATAATATGGAAATGGGCCAAGCCCAATATGACATGTGGATAGGTATGTTTTGGGAACATACGTGAAATGGGCCTAGCCCCGTATTTGAATGTGAATTGAATGTGGGCCAAGCCCAGTTGTAGTAATTGTTAAGATGAGTATATATTACTTGTTGCCTTTAATAATTGGGTTGATTGTGGCTAATATACGGGTGGATATCGGTGGCTAAATTACACACTTGAGTCTGTATGACTCACCCAACTTTTTAAAACGTCGCGGTGACATGATGATCGGACCGGGTTGGAGTGGATACAAAGGTGGCCATGCGAGGCGATTTTAAATCGAAATTGTTTTCTTATTTAATAGAATTTATCACTTTCAAGATTTTTTAAGTATTTGATTAAGTTTTATTGTAATAAGGCCCAATTAATTATTTGAGTATTTATATTATGTTAAATTAAAATGACGATTAAATTCTTGTTTTTGAAATCAGTTTATTTTCTAAACAACTATATCTTAAATCATATAATAAAGTTTTAATTCGGATATTTTATATCAAGTTTATATTATTTATTAAATTTTAAAAGGACATGATTTTCAGAGTTAACAAATTTTCACGTTTTAAACTAAAGTCAAAGATTTTCCACCGTCTTTCCGCAATTCAGAGTAACCGGATCCGGTCTAGACTCGTGGGCCGGGTTTGGGGATGTTACAGATTGGTATCAGAGCCCGGTTCAAAACTCGGCTTTGAGGGTTTTGGCCCAAAAATGTTTTCAAAATGGGCTTTTCAAAAACATGGGCTTTTAAGAAATTTTTCAGGTATTCTGGCATGGCATCTGTACCTCCGGCCCGAGTCCACCAGGTAAGTACTTCAGACTTGTGAAGTAATTTGTTATATGATCTGTTATGGGCTTAGTTGGGCTCGTAGATTAGTGAGCTAGGATCTGTTGAACCCTAGGACTAGTCTACTCGAACATATGCATAAGACTTAAAATTACTAAACAAACCTACGATTAAGTCGCCGAGTTAGGGTGTGGTAACCCCTGTGCGCATGTCAAGGATTGAATCCGGAAGAGCTTGGTAGTTAAGCAGTCCTCGTGACTCACCTCCTCTTCGCGGGATTCCTACCTGGTGCGTAGCTTCGGTTCACCCTAACCAAGAGGACTCGGTCATAGGCTAAACGTACTGAATAAAACCCGAAAGGGATTGGCCTTGCTGTTTTAAAACCTTTAATTTTAAAAAAAAAAATTTCAAACTTACCCTTTTCTTTGTAAACCCTAAATCTGATTTTGAAAAACGATTTCTCGATTTACAAAATTACCAAAATGCCCTAGCGGCAAAATTACAAAAATACCCCTGTATTGTAAAATTACCACACTACCCTTAACTTTTGATAAAATGATTTTACATTGCAAAATACCAAAACCTTTAGTTTTCAAAATATCAAAATACCCCGATTTGCAGAAATTTACGAAAATACCCCTATGTTGAAAATTACTAAAATGCCCCTGACTTTCAAAATTGCCGGTTTAACCCCAATTTTAATAAAATTTCCCTACTTTGCAAAAGTATTCAAAAATGCTATTTTGTAAAAATTCAAGACACCCTGATTTTATCAAAAGTGTCTACCCCGTGTGTCTACCCCGTGTGGTCAAAACCACTGGGGGTCAAAACCACTGGTGACCGTAGTCACAAATCATATAAGTGTGGTCAAAACCACTGGTGACCGTAGTCACAAATCATATGGTGGGGCCAACCCACCATGTGGTCAAAACCACTGATGACAATCCCGTAATCAACATGTGGGGCCAACCCACTGTGGTACCAAACCACTGGGACGAGTCACAAGAATCCATGTGTGGTCAAAACCACTGGCGTAGTCACTAATAGGGTCCGTGTGGTCAAAACCACTGAGACTTAGTCACAATTATTATGAAAAGCGGGGCCAACCCACTGTGTGGTCAAAACCACTGGTGACAGTCTAAATCAATGTTCCCCCTCCTCTCAACATACCCATCATCAGGACCATATTAACCGTGGCATGTTATCATGTTAAGATGAAAACATCACTTAGCATAGCATAATACAATGGTATAACAGCACATATCGATATTCAATCAAGAAGGGACTTACCCGGAGTCCACGCTCATGCCCACAAGGCAAAACACTGGTTTCAATAGCTATTTCGGCTTTTAACAGAAAACATAATTAACACATATTACTAATGAAGTGTGTAAGAGTTACACACCTAACTACTTGCGAATCTAGTGAATCCCGAAAACTAAGATCTACCCACGAATCGAGAGTACCCGAAGATCCAAACGCTTGCCTTCACCTTTCCTATAATCGGCCAACACCAAACTATTAAGAACATAGCCATTCGGCTTTAATCATGAAATCCCGAAGGATATAACGCACAAAACAACCACCCTTACCTAGATCGACAATACCTGAACTTTTAGGCTTAAATCACACGCCAATCAAATCCCGAAGATCAAGCAAATATGGCTACACTCCTCCCTACAATCGGCCAAAACACATCATCATTGATCCAATATCCATTCGGCACAACATAAATCTCAAAGAAAATAACTTGAATCCAAAAGAGATCGTCCCCCTTACCTTACCGACAGATTCGGCCACCAACCACCAAGGTTCGGCACACCCTAGTGATGTTTAGGGATTTCGGCTACTTCACCAATATAGAACAAAGAAAAAGAATTTAAGATTCCAGTCTATAACGAATGGAGAAATGAAAAGAGAACATAGCAAGTGAGGTTTCGGCACTAGCTAAATCGATTGAGAAAAAAAAAGAAGAAGCTATACTCACCAGGAAGGTTCGGCTATGAATCCAAAGAGAAGAAAAGAAGAAATCACAAGGGCAAGAGGGTTGATTGTCTCGAATAGAGGAAGAGAAGATGATTTGTGTATTTTGGCACAATGAGATTGAGAGAACAAGAAGAAATCAAAATGGGAAAAAGAGTGTTGTTTTTGGCTTTTGAGCAAAATGGAGAAAAGAAAGTGAAAGCAAAGTTTCGGCTCTTCAAGGAAATAGCAAAAATGATTCGGCCAAGCACCCCAATTGCCCAAAGTAGAAAAGAAAAATAATGCAAATGAGGTTTTGGTTTTGACCCTAAAAAAAAGAGGAAGAAAACTCTTTCTCAACTAGCCGAAATGCTCCCCAAGACCACTAATGGCATTCGGCATACCCTTTTGCTACCCCAGCCGATTCTTCCATCACCCTTAGTGTTTGGCATTCGGCCAACACTAAGCTCCCTTAGCCGATTCCTTAAAATCCTCCTAGCTACCCATTCAAACGAGTTTGAAAAGTTCAAACTCCACAATTTCCTCTCCTTCATCTGTTCAAATCTGTTGACCTCTTCCATCCTTATCTTAAAGAGTCCATCCTGAGCACACCACCTCCTTTGCTTTGGCATCAAAAATAATAAGCGGAAAGGGAATTTTTGCTGCTCGAACCTGAGCTCTCCTTCCTGCATGTGGCGTCATTTTCCTTATACCTGAGTGGCGCCTCCCTTGCCACTTTACCACTAGGTTACTTGTGTCAAGATACTCTAACAATTCCTTTTAACCCCTAACTTCCTTAGCTCCCCCCTTCCAAGTACTTAAAACAAAAATTTTTGCCATGACTCAGGCCTAACCCGAGGTCATGCCTGGACCTCAAAACACCCTAAATTAGCACAACAGACATATTACCACATGCAATCTCACAAAGAATGCAGAGACCCCAATTTAAGGATGTTACAGTTTTCATATGTTGCTTCCACTTGTTTCTATTGAAAATAGGCTCACTGAGGAATCTATACATATAAATTATAACTCATAATTCACTTTATACAATTTTAGACAATTTTTCTAAGAGAGAACAGGGAACCACAAAGTCATTCAGAACTAGTCTCACAAAAATTAAAATATCACAGAATATAAAATTCCTTTTCCTACTCTGTTTTTTTCATATAAAAATAGGCACAGTAAGCTTTAATTCTATATCTTATTCACTTTCTAGTTCCATTTCTCCTATTTTTCGTGATTTTTCAAAATCACGTCACTACTGCTAACCAAAACTGTTTCATTGCAAAATATGGTTACTACTACGAATATACGCACGCCCGAGTGGTCATACATGCCGGTTTCCAGATTTTTAGTCTTTTGACCGAATCATAGAACATTTCATGCAAACATTCAGAGAGGTATGAGATTACACACCATTTCAACATGTATTTGGAAGGTACAGGATTACACACCTGATTTGGATTTCCTAAAGAACCACTCTTCGTTACCCCCACAATCGTGATCCTTCCCTACTAGATTAAAAAATTCGGCCTTGCACCTTGGCTATTGCAACGAGTTTCTAAAGTAAATAAGTGATGTACCAAAGGGGTTTGCCTTCATCCAATATTCGGCCCTTCCACAAGAGTAGGAAGTTGATATCTTCACCAAAAATAGAATCACATGAGTGACGCAAAACATCAAAATAAAGAATAACATCTTACCACCAATATTCGGCCTAATCACCCACTTACCAATAAACTTCCGAAACCAAGGCTAAGAGAATGATAAGTAGCAGCAAAGGATGGCTTGATTCGGCCCATAATAACAGGGATGAACTAAAAGGAATAACATGGTTTGGCACTAGTAGCAAGACAACAAAGAAGGTTTGGCTACAAGTGATATCGATTTAAGAGAAAGGGAGAAAGGTTGAAGAAATAGTGAAAAAGAAAAGATGGAGAAAGAGTGCTTGTTAGTTTCGACCAACTAAAGAAGATGAAACAAAAATGAATTTAGGGTTAAGGCAAAACAAAGGAGTAAGATGAACAAATGCACTAGGTGTTTAGGCCAAAACAAAAGGGAAAAAGATGTTGGCAAAGAAGAGTACCCAAAATACTAAAAGAACCAAAACCTTATCATGCACAAAGCTTTGCAAAATGACCAAAGAAAAATTTGGCTCCCCCTATTACCTAATCAAAACCGTGTATTCATCCTTACCAAAAAGATGAGTGTTGACCAAAATTCTATCCTAGGCAACTCATAATGTTTGGCCAACATGTCCCCTTCTCTTATCCCTTTCTTTAATTTCCTTCCTTATTTTTCCCTTATCTTCCTCCTTACCATAATCCTTAGCCTTCTTTCCAAAAATTAAAAAGTCTCCCTTTCCATAATAAAGCCATGACCGACACATGGAAAATGAAGCACAAAAATTAATCAAAAATGAAATAGATGGGATTCGAACTTTAGACCATTAGTACACTCCACACGCCATTTTCCACCTTTACCAATAGACTCCTTGTGCTAGCAAAATGCACACTTATTTCCTTAAGTCTTGATGCCCCTTACCTTCTCCCCCTTAAGTGCATAAACACAAAAGTTTACCTATAGCCTAACTTGAACCCGGAACTTCCTAGAAGCCTCGTAACTTTCCAAAATCACCTGCTTAATAAGTCCAACTTGAAATAATGTCGTTCTCTTGTTCTCAAAAATTTTAAACACTCCTATGCCCAAGGCCCAATGGGCCCAATTCTACTAGGCCCAATTTTGGGGCGTTACAAAACAGGCACCTCAAGATCTCATACTACAATCTCAAGAACAATACAATGGCATGAAATCAACTTTCTTGATAGGTGGAAACTTGAGGGTGCTACAAATGCTGTGGCACCAAATCCAATAAGAATCACTTCATTAAGCGAAATTTCCCAACACCAAGATAACACAGTTGAATTAATATTCAACAGGCCACGGAGAATGCTTCCAAGACATTCCTTTGAAATAGGAAGTACCAGCACAACTTTTAAGAGGTTAAATGTAGAAGAAGAGTCAAATTCAAAAACACAAACGGTAGATTTTAGGACTGCTAGAGTTTTTGTCTCTTCTATCCCAACAACATTTAGAACCAATCTACAATGAATAGATAATTCCTCAAATATAGCTCAACCTATCTATGCCAGATAAGAAGAGAGTCGCCAAAATTCACCTAATATGTCACCAACATATTTATCAATGACTAATAATGCAAGACAAGGAGAAAATTCAAAAATATTTGTTCTAGAAAAATCTTTTGAGATAAATAAGGAATGGTGTAGAAAACACTTCTACTCCAACAAAAATAAGCAAAAAATAGATGATTACTTTAAAACTTATAATGATAAAAAAGAAAGCATTCTTCAAGAATATTATGAGTTTATGAATACCCATAAAATTCATATAAAATTCTTTGAATGGTTTGAAGAATATTATTCAGAATCTGTTAATACAATAAAACATAATACTAGATGGCAAACTAATAAAGGAGAAGTTGAATCTCAACATCCCCCTTTAATGGAGGTTCAATATCTTCACAAGAATACTGAAATAAAATCAAATCCTTTAAGAATGAGAGCTCCTGATGCAGGAGAACAAATCTCATCAAAAGATATTAAAATGATAGTAGAACAAAACAACTATACAAATATCAGTCTTCATACAATAGGAAAACAATTAGATTATATTGAGAATTTGGTAGAAAGTCAACCGATTAGGAAAGAACCAATAAAAGAGGTAACAGAAAAAAGTTCTAAACAATCAATATTTGCACCTTATGAAATTCCAAAACCTTTCCAAAAATCCCAAAATGATTTCTTAACAGAAATCCAAAATAGTCTTGATGCTTTGGAAAGTTACAAGTCCGAATTAATTGCACCTGATACCTTAGTACAAGCCCAACATTTAGTAAATACATTACACCAATTTTCCCAATCTGACCCTATCCAGTCAGATGAACAACAAATTAATAAAATGGCTTGGAAAGAACAAAAAAGATTATATTATCCAAAAATCACTGCACCTGATCTTAATATAGAAGAAAACCCTGTTTTTCAGAATAAATACAATGCTAATACAATTTATGAATGAAATATAGACGGAATGTCTAAATATAATATTCTTAGTTTATTACAACAAATGAAAATGGTTTCAAATGTTTATAAAACCCAAAACTAAAATGGATTAATCAGTGATCATGCTATAGCCAATCTTTTAGCTGCTAGATTTACTGGTCAATTAAAAGGATAGTGGGATCATGCACTCACTAAGACACAACAAGAAGAAATCTTGAAAGCAATACAAAAAGATAATCAAGGAAGAATTATTTTGGATGAACAAGGAAGATAAATCCAAGATGCAGTAACAACATTAATTTTCTCAATCTCTAAATACTTTATAGGAGATCCTTCTCATCTTAAAGATAGAAATTCAGAATTATTATCAAATTTAAAATGAAAAAAATTAACCAATTTTAAATGGTGTAAATATGTCTTTATGACAAGAGTTATGCAAATATCTAATAACAAACAACCATTTTGGAAAGAGTAGGACTTCTTACTTTACTAGAAAAAAAAGTTAGAAATCAAATAAGAGAAAATTAAAAAGGTATTATTCCGTACGAAAAACTTACATATGGTGAACTAATTAGTTTTACTCAAAAAGAAGGATTAAAAATTTGTTAAGATTTAGAATTACAAAAACAACTTAAGAAAGAAAGATATCAATGTAGAAAGGAATTAGGATCATTTTGCCACCAATTTGACATTATGAATGAACCTTCTTCTTTAAAAACATGTTTCCTTTCAAAACCAAAAAAATAGGAGAAAGAATATTTTAAAATATTATAAAAAACACAAATATAGAAAATACAGAAAATAAAAGAAACAACAAAAAACAGAAAACAAAATAGATAAAACAATAAAATGTTATAGATGTGGAAAACCAGGACACATATCAAAATATTGCAAAATTAAAAGAAAAATTAATAATTTAAATCTAGATGAAGAAATAAAATAAAAATTAAATGAGATTCTCTTAGAAACAACTTCTTCAGAAAATGATACATCTACCAAAACAGATGAATTACAAATACATGAATTACATACAACATCCCAAACTTCTGATGATGAAAATGAACCTTTAATTAATAAGTTAAACAAAGACCAAGAATTTATGATTGAAGTTATTAATAAAATTCAAGACCTAGAACTTAAAAGAGAATACCTTTTGAAATTAAAATCCTCATTAAAAGATAAACCAGAAAAAGAAAAAGAAATTATTTCTAGCCAATCACAAATGTACAATATATAATATTTAATAAATATTAAAAAAACCCAGACAAATTACAAATTCTGAATTACAATTAAAAATAAAAAAAAATTAAATTAGAACTTTCTCAGCTTAAAATGAAACAACAAGAAATGAAAAAACAAATGTAAACCATAAAACATGAAATCCCAGAAAATTGTTTGTCAGAAACTGAACCCAAACCTGAAGAAAATATACAGGAATATAGGACAGTTCTAACTGAAGTATCTATTCAAAGATCTTTAATAAAAATAAATATTGCTATAAATAATGAATTTCAATTAGAAACAATAGCCCTTTTTGATATAGGAGCATACCAAAACTATATTAGAGAATCGATAATTCTAACAAAATATTATGACAAAATATCAGAATCTCTTAAAGCTGCAAATGGTAAAAACCTAAAAATTACTTACAAAATTCCCAATGCAGAAATATGCAACAAAAGTATAAAATATCAAACATATTTTTTAATGGTAAAAGATATTATCCAAGATGTCATATTAGGAACTCATTCATATCCTTACTCAAACCATATAAAGTATCAAATAATTCTATCTCCACCAAAGTTTTAAACACTAAAGTAGAATTTCCTTTTGTAGAAAAACAAAAAAATAAGAAATCTCAACTTATTAAAATCTTTATCCATCCATAATGGGCAAATCAATAATTTAATTAATCATAAACAAAAAACAAATCTCTTTTCTGAAAGAAGAAATATGTTTTAAAAAATTGCCTGAACAATTAGAAAAAAGAGAAGTCCAAAAAAGTATATATCAAATCAAAGAAGAAATAGAATCAACATTTGTTCTGACATTCCTAATGCTTTTTGGAATAGGAAAAAACAAGAAGTAACATTACCATATGAAAATAATTTTGATGAAAGACAAATACCCACAAAAGCAAGACTAATACAAATGAACAAAGAAAAGGAATAATTTTGTAAAAAAGAAATATAAGATCTTCTTAATAAAATTTTAATTAGGAAAAGCAGTCTTCCTTGGAGTTGTTCAACATTCTATGTAATAAAAAATGCAGAACTCGAAAGAGGAAAGCCAAGATTAGTAATTAATTACAAACCTCTCAATCAAGCCTTAAAATAGATTAGGTACCAAATACCAAATAAGAAAGATTTGTTACAAAAACTCTGAAATGCAAATATTTTCTCAAAATTTTACATGAAATCAAGATTTTGGTAGATCCAAATAAAAGAAGAAGAAAGATACAAAACGACATTTACTATACCATTTGGATAATATGAATGGAATGTCATGCCTTTTGGATTAAAAAAATATTCCATCCAAATTTCAAAGAATAATGAATGATATTTTTTACCAATATTCTCAATTCATAATAGTATACATCGATGATGTATTAGTGTTTTCAGAAAATCTAGAAAAACACTTCAAACATTTATCCATCTTTATAAAAGTCATAAAAAATAATAGTTTAGTAGTTTCTAAATCCAAGATAAGTTCTTTCCAAACCAAAGTAAGGTTTTTAGGTCATTACATTACCCAAAGTAAGGTTTTTAGGCCATTACATTACCCAAGGAATCATTATCCCAATAAAAAGGTCCATAGAATTTGTTAGCAAATTCCCAGACCAAATCCTTGATAAAGTCCAATTACAAAGATTCTTAAGAAGCCTTAATTATGTCATAGACTTTTATCCAGGTTTTAGCAAATTATGTAAACAATTATATGATAGGCTCAAAAAGAATCCACAACCTTGGACAAATGACCACACCAATATTATCACCCAAATTGAAAAAAAAAATCACTAAGCTTCCTTGTTTTTATTTAGCTGATCCAAATGTCCCCAAGAAAGTAGAAATAGATGCTTCTAAAATAAGGTACATTGGGATCCTAAAACAAGTTAAAGAGGGAAAAAAACAAATAGTCCAGTTTACTTCCAGACACTAGAATCCAACTCAGCAAAATTATAGTACTATTAAAAAAGAAACTTTATTAATTGTTTTATGCATTACAAAATTCCAAAGTGATTTATTAAATAAAAAATTTCTTTTATGAATTGATTACAAATCAGCAAAAGAAGTTTTACAAAATAATGTTCAAAATATTGGCTCAAAATAATTTTTTGCAAGATGGCAGGCAATTTTGAGCATATTTGATATTGATATTGATATTGAATACATCAAAGGAGAAACTAATTATTTACTTGATTTTCTCACCAAAGAGTTTCTTCAAAAATGTCACCCAAACTCCGAGACAAAGGAAATGGAAAAATAGGAGAAACATCCAATACCCAAATTTCCTCAAAACCAATTAAGTCATGGTATGAAATTTGCCATGAAGAAGAAAATGGGAGATCATCGTCCTCATCAAAATCCTCCAAAAATACATTCATTCAAGATGCACAATGTAACATCCTGGAAATGGGCCTATGCATTTTTGATTTAATTATACGAAATGGCATGTCTTATGTGTTATGAATGTATGGTGAACATTTTTGGAAACTTGGAAATGTAAGGAAATGACTTGGAAATGTAAGGAAATGTCTTGTCTTGGAAATGTAAGGAAATGACTTGGAAATGGAAGGAAATGTCTTGTCTTGGAAATGTAAGGAAATGACTTGGAAATGTAAGGAAATGTCTTGTCTTGGAAATGTAAGGAAATGTCTTGTCTTGGAAATGTAAGGAAATGTCATGTCGTGGAGATGTAAGGAAATGTCATGTCTTGGAAATGTAAGGAAATGTCTTGTCTTGGAAATGTAAGGAAATGTCTTAGAAATGTAGGGAAATGCTTAAGAAATGTTAAGTTAAAGTTTAAAGGAGGGACATGAAGCAATGTGGTCTTAAGAGAAAATATAGGGAAAATTTGACACACAAATGGGCATGGAAAAGTGGCTTGGAGGTGCCACTTAAGGCCTCTGTAAGTGACGCCGCATGCAGGGGAAATTGGGCCAAGGTTCGAGCTGTAGGGGAAGCAAAATAAAAGTTTTATTTTGCTGCAAGGATGGACAGAGGTGGACGGCACAAGGCTATAATTTAGGAGCCTTTATTCTTTTATTTTTAAGAGATAAATAGTGGATAAATAAGGGATAAATAACGGATTTATTTTAGATTATTTTCAAGAGATAAATGAGGAATTATTCTTTAATTAGGAAAATAAGGGAGAAGTGATGGCCAAGTAAGGGACTTTGAGTTTAATAATTTCGGCTAAGTAAGGATAGTTGCTGAATTATCTTTTATTTTAGGAGATAATTAAAGAGATAAAGCTATCCAAATAGAAGAGTGATGGCCAAGTAAGGGATTCTAAGTTAGTAAATTCGGCTATATAAGGAAAAGAGGGCCATTCATCATTCTTTCTCTCAACCCTTCTCTCTGCCGAATTTCCTAGAGCATTTGTTCTTCTTCTTTTTGTTAGCCAAAGCCGAAAATTCAAGATATCACCATTAGCCAATTTCTTTTCTTTCCAATCCATCAAAAGCCGAATCTTTGAGGGGCTTCAAGCATAGGTGCTATCGATTTCTTCAAGAAAGGGTAAGAACAAGTTTTGATTTCTATTCTATTCTTTTAGATTTGTCGAAATCTAGGACTAATCCCATCAATATTCTTATTTGCCGAAATTTGGAAGGATTCTTTCGGGATTTTTGCCATAGTCGACTATAAAGGAAAAGATCTTCGGGATTTGACCATCAAGGTAAGTCATATCTGACATTCGGCCAAGGGCCATTGATTGTGATTAAAGGTTAGAAGTTGATCTAACATGTGGTTTTAGGGATTTCGACAGAAGCTATAACCAAGGGATAATTTCGGGATTTAAGATCCTTAAGGTAAGTGACTATGAATATTCGGCCAAGGCCTATTTTAGTAGTTAGATCTATTTTTATGTGTTTTAAGCTGAAAACTAACCGATTCAAGAGATCTAGTGATTAGCCAATTTCAAAAGGGAAGAATACAAGTTTCCGGGACTTGATTCTTAAGTCAATCGGCAACAAGGTAAGTTTTAGTATACTAATCCTACTAGGATTTGGATTTATGGCCGAATGCCTTTTTATTAAATTAGTAAGTGATTAATCAAATGTAGGGATTAAGAATCTAAGCGATAGATCAGATTTCAAGATCTCAAGGAATTTGCTAAGCGAATCAGGTGTGTACCCCACACTAATTCTTAATAACTTTTATGGCTATGTCTAATTAAAATATGTGATATTAAGAATAAGAAAGTGGCTAAGGTGTGGTACTAAGTACTCAGGTACGTTTCCTACTTCTACTAGGAATATGAAATATGTTATTTGTAACATGAGAATAAGAATGTGAGCTTTGGCATATTAACGCATATTACAAAATGGGGCATATGGGTTATTGAAAGGGGAAGTGAATGTGGTGACCTAAGACCACGAACACGGTGACCTAAGACCGTGGTATCTGAATGTGGTGACCTAAGACCACGATGTCTGAATGTGGTGACCTAAGACCGCGATATCTGAATGTGGTGACCTAAGACCACAAATGCGGTGACCTAAGACCGTGATATGGAGTGTAGCGGAAGGAGGGTCGACTTAGTAGTCCCCACGGTGTATAGGTTGGTACGGGGGAGTGTAGCGGATGGCTTATTAGGTTTGGGTTTGGGAATGCATCATAATTTGTATGCTATGATATGAATGTATAATATTTGTTATGCCTGATTCTATTATGATTTAGTGTTGTGTACACATTGAGTCTGTTGACTCACCCCGTTGTGGGAACATTTTTCAGGTGATGAACAGTAATGGACCGGGACGGCAGAACTTGTGGTGGCCACGCTCAACATGAAGTTTTTATTTTTTATGGACTATTAATTTTTAAGTACTCCGAATTATTTGGATTTATTTGATGTAATAAGGCCATAAGGCCATAGTGCACTATTTTATTATGTTACGAATTTTTTATTAAGTTAAAGATTAAGTAATTTACTTTAAGTGTATTCTATATGTTTTATCACCTAAAATTTAAAAGGGTTTTCATTATAAAACGATTTTGTTTTCTACTCGAGCCCAACCCAAAACAATATTTCTTCTAAAACACACTATTTTCCCAAAGTAACAAAAGAACTTTGAACTGGTTTACTTGAGGAACATACCAAATCTGGTCAAAGCTCGTGGGCCGGGTTTGGGGTGTTTCAGTTTGCTATCAGAGCCCGTTTCAAACTCTCGGCCTTGGGTTTAAGGCCCAAAACATTTTCAAATCGAGCCCAAGTAAGTTTTAATGAAAATATTTTATGAAATAAACAGGTTTTCTGGCATGGCACCTAAGTCTCCGACCCGCAGTCCACCAGGTAAGTACCCCTTATCTCTTGTGTGATTTATTGTATGATCTGTATGATCTGTAGAAGGGTAGGAATGGAACGTAGAAATAGTATGATAGGTACTTGAACCCTAGGACTAGTTTACCCCAACATTTACATAAGACTTAAGTGCCTAACTAAACAAACCTGTGGTTAAGTCGCCGAGTTAGGGTGTGGCAACCATGGTGCGCATGTCTAGGATTGGATCCTAAGAGCACAGTACTTAAGCGATCCTAGTGACTCATCTCCTCTTCGCAGGAATCCTACCTGGTGCGTAGCTACGGTTCACTCTAACCATAAGGACTTATTCATAGGCTAAACTCAATAACTAAAACCCGAAAGGGAACTAGCCGTATTTTTATAAAAAACCCTAGTTTTAAAATTCTTAAAATTACCCTTTTAATTAGTGAGAACTATTTTTACAAAATTTTTCCGAAAAATTTTCGATTTATAAATTACCTATATACCCCTGATTGTGAAATTATAAAAATGCCCTTGGTTTATAAAATGTCCAAACTACCCATAGTTTAATCAAAATTTCCTTACTTTATAAATGTTCAAAAACCCTAATTTGCAAAATATCAAAATACCTTGATTTTGGAAAATTACGAAATTGCCCCTAACTTGCAAATTACCAAAATGATCCTAATTCCCAAAATTTTTGCAACATCACCATTTTGGAAAACAAATTCTCAAAAATAACCCTAAAGTTTTGTAAAATCTGCAATACCCTGATTTATTGAGCTTTACAAATTTACCCTGGTTTATTACCAAAATACCCCTGAGTTTCAAAATTACCGAAATACAATCGGATTTCAGAATTTCCAAAAATACCCCGGGAACACAAAATTACCAAAATACCCTTACAGACAAAATTACCAAGGAACCTTATTTTGAAAAATTACGAAAATACCCCTGTAGGACAAATTACGAAAATACCCCTGGGATAGGAATAAGGCAAAGAGTGTTCGAATAGTAAATATGGGTGGTAGATACCACTGAATAAATATGTCTATGTTGATGAATGAATGTGCCTCTATTGAGGAATGAAGGTGTCTCTGTTGATGAATGTGAATGTGATTCTCTGAATTAGAGTAGTGAACTTAAACTGAAACTTTGTGTGATCGAAAGAACTACTTCTAAATATCTTTATTTCATAAAATTGTTCGCGGTTAATAAGTGGAACAAAATTCTGATGCATAAAACTTTTTAATCAGATTAAATCGTGGCGTTCGAAATGAGTTCTAGGGGACGTGAACTTAGAGATTGTGCCTAGGAAATATGATGGTTCTATTAAGATCAGAGTGCGCAGCATAAGCGTAGTGCGGTGAGTTAAGATGTACGATTATTCGTTAGTAAGTAATTTCGAGGACGAAATTATTTTTAAAGGGGTAGAACTGTAACATCCTGGAAATGGGCCTATGCATTTTTGATTTAATTATACGAAATGGCATGTCTTATGTGTTATGAATGTATGGTGAACATTTTTGGAAACTTGGAAATGTAAGGAAATGACTTGGAAATGTAAGGAAATGCCTTGTCTTAGAAATGTAAGGAATTGACTTGGAAATGGAAGAAAATGTCTTGTCTTGGAAATGTAAGGAAATGACTTGGAAATGGAAGGAAATGACTTAGAAATGTAAGGAAATGTCATGTCTTGGAAATGTAAGGAAATGTCTTGTCTTGAAAATGTAAGGGAATGTCTTGTCTTAGAGATGTAAGGAAATGTCATGTCTTGGAAATGTAAGGAAATGTCTTGTCTTGGAAATGTAAGGAAATGCCTTGGAAATGTAAGGAAATGTCTTAGAAATGTAGGGAAATGCTTAGGAAATGTTAAGTTAAAGTTTAAAGGAGGGACATGAAGCAAGGTGGTCTTAAAAGAAAATATAGGGAAAATTTGACACACAAATGGGCATGGAAAAGTGGCTTGGAGGTGCCACTTAAGGCCTCTGTAAGTGACGCCGCATGCAGGGGAAATTGGGCCAAGGTTCGAGCTGTAGGGGAAGCAAAATAAAAGTTTTATTTTGCTGCAAGGATGGACAGAGGTGGACGGCACAAGGCTATAATTTAGGAGCCTTTATTCTTTTATTTTTAAGAGATAAATAGTGGATAAATAAGGGATAAATAACGGATTTATTTTAGATTATTTTCAAGAGATAAATGAGGAATTATTCTTTAATTAGGAAAATAAGGGAGAAGTGATGGCCAAGTAAGGGACTTTGAGTTTAATAATTTCGGCTAAGTAAGGATAGTTGCTGAATTATCTTTTATTTTAGGAGATAATTAAAGAGATAAAGCTATCAAAATAGAAGAGTGATGGCCAAGTAAGGGATTCTAAGTTAGTAAATTCGGCTATATAAGGAAAAGAGGGCCATTCATCATTCTTTCTCTCAACCCTTCTCTCTGCCGAATTTCCTAGAGCATTTGTTCTTCTTCTTTTTGTTAGCCAAAGCCGAAAATTCAAGATATCACCATTAGCCAATTTCTTTTCTTTCCAATCCATCAAAAGCCGAATCTTTGAGGGGCTTCAAGCATAGATGCTGTCGATTTCTTCAAGAAAGGGTAAGAACAAGTTTTGATTTCTATTCTTTTCTTTTAGGTTTGTCGAAATCTAGGACTAATCCCATCAATATTCTTATTTGCCGAAATTTGGAAGGATTCTTTCGGGATATTTGCCATAGTCGACTATAAAGGAAAAGATCTTCGGGATTTGACCATCAAGGTAAGTCATATCTGACATTCGGCCAAGGGCCATTGATTGTGATTAAAGGTTAGAAGTTGATCTAACATGTGGTTTTAGGGATTTCGACAGAAGCTATAACCAAGGGATAATTTCGGGATTTAAGATCCTTAAGGTAAGTGATTATGAATATTCGGCCAATGCTTATTTTAGTAGTTAGATCTATTTTTATGTGTTTTAAGCCGAAACTAACAGATTCAAGGGATCTAGTGATTAGCCGATTTCAAAGGGGAAGAATACAAGTTTCCGGGACTTGATTCTTAAGTCAATCGGCAACAAGGTAAATTTTAGTATACTAATCCTAATAGGATTTGGATTTATGGCCGAATGGCTTTTTATTAAATTAGTAAGTGATTAATCAAATGTATAAATTAAGAATCTAAGCAATAGACCAGATTTCAAGATCTCAAGGAATTTGCTAAGCGAATCAGGTGTGTACCCCACACTAATTCTTAATAAGTTTTATGGCTATGTCTAATTAAAATATGTGATATTAAGAATAAGAAAGTGGCTAAGGTACCATGTTATGGTACTAAGTACTCAGGTACGTTTCCTACTCCTCCTAGGAATATGAAATATGTTATTTGTAACATGAGAATAAGAATGTGAACTTTGGCATATTAATGCATATTACAAAATGGGGCATATGGGTTATTGAAAGGGGAAGTGAATGTGGTGACCTAAGACCACGAACACGGTGACCTAAGACCGTGGTATCTGAATGTGGTGACCTAAGACCACAGTAATCTGAATGCGGTGACCTAAGACCGCGATATCTGAATGTGATGACCTAAGACAACAAATGCGGTGACCTAAGACCGCGATATGGAGTGTAGCGGAAAGAGGGTCGACTTAGTAGTCCCCACGGTGTACAAAAGTTGAGTGGGGAGTGTAGCGGATGGCTTATTAGGTTTGGGTTTGGGAATGCATCATAATTTGTGTGCTATGATATGAATGTATAATATTTGTTATGCCTGATTCTATTATGATTTAGTGTTGTGTACACATTGAGTCTGTTGACTCACCCCGTTGTGGGAACATTTTTTAGGTGATGAACAGTAATGGACCGGGACGACAGAACTTGTGGTGGCCATGCTCAACATAAAGTTTTTATTTTTATGGACTATTAATTTTTAAGTACTCCGAATTATTTGGATTTATTTGATGTAATAAGGCCATAAGGCCATAGTGCACTATTTTATTATGTTACGAATTTTTTATTAAGTTAAAGATTAAGTAATTTACTTTAAATGTATTCTATATGTTTTATCACCTAAAATTTAAAAGGGTTTTCATTATAAAACGATTTTGTTTTCTACTCGAGCCCAACCCAAAACAATATTTCTTCCAAAACACACTATTTTCCCAAAGTAACAAAAGAACTTTGAACCGGTTTACTTGAGGAACATACCAAATCTGGTCAAAGCTCGTGGGCCGGGTTTAGGGTGTTTCACACCAGATCCAAATGAAATTAGTTCTCAAAAAAAAAATGGATTGAGTCCCTTTCTCAATATCTAGAAGTGGCATTAGCCTTTTCTCAAATGAAAGAGGAAACTCCTCTTAAGCAAATTGATGGTGAAGCAAGAAAGATTTCAAAAAATAAAGACATTGTTTTACGCAAACTAAAATCTCTCAAAAATATTTTAAAAGAGACATCTCTTCAAGATGTTTTTCCAAAAGAAATAGTAGTGTCTTCATAGATTGCTACACAAAAATCCTCACAATATTTTCCAAACAAATATTTTGAAAAAATTCTCGTTATAGAGGAAGAATTTTCAGAAAACCTCCACATATACTTGCAAAAGAACTTTTCAATGGATGACATTTCAAGCCATTGGATTCTCAAGAACCCCAGCAGTATGATGAAAACATAATGGTTGAAACTAGATCAGCACTGTTTAAACACTTCACAGACCCAAAAGATCCAAATTTTATTACTCATTCAATAGCCCAAATATTAAAAATTCTTCGACCAAGGGGTTGGGGTGAAAACCCAAATTCTCCAAAAAATTTCCAGCCAAATTTTGACACCACCCATATTTCACATTTTGGGATTACCAAATGGTATGGTACAACGCCTTCTCAATGAACAACCAACATATGAAACATTCTTGGCTCATATATTTCAAATATAGTACCCAATTCAAATTCTCAAACTGGTTCCAAGAATGGTGGAATTGGTATGGACCATTATCCTTCAAGATCCTACCAGAAAAAGATTCAAAACTTATGGCCCAAATTCTTTGACAAATTTCAAACTGAACCAGACCAAAAACACATTTACAGAACAATCCATTTTTTCTCAGAACTGTGCACTTCTTGGATTGTTTCTTGGAATTATTCCGATGAACAAGATTAATGTACTGGAATTTCATTATTAGTTCGAAACTATAGAACTGAATGGTGGGACAAATTTAATGATGAAAAATATGATTCAAAATATTTTGATAATTTTTTCAACAAGAATCCGAGATTATGTAAGTCCGCAGCTTCGAATCAAACCACAGCAAAAATCATACAAGCAAAATTGATAGCTAGTGCGATGTTAGCTCAAGCCAAGACTAAGAAGGAATACAAAAAAACTCATGGTTGAAATGCTCAGCTCAATGGACTATGAATCCGAAGACGAGAAATCTTCAGTGTCTTCAATCAAAACGGTGGATCTTGCAGACGATACCACCTCAGTAACCATTACCAGGACCAAGAAAAAATGATGAAAAAGAAATAAATGAAAGAAAATGAACAGGAAATATTCTCTGGTGAGAATAGTAATTATTCCCTGCAAGAAAAGAGGAGTGAACAGGAAATATTCTCTTGCATGAACAATAAATATTCCCTAGCAAGAACAGTAGAAATCTCTAGCAGAAACAGAAGATTCTCTGGCACATGAATAGTGGATATTCTATGTAGTTTGTATTTTTGTAGCCAAAGACTATCACGTTACAAATTTCATCCTCAGATACTCTGGACAATCTGGAAACTTTTCAGAGAATATATGTAACACCCCAAACCCGGCCCAAACGCCATGACCGGATCTGGTATGTCACGGGTTTAAAGTTTAAAAACTTCACTTTCAAAGGGTTTGAAATCTCGGTTGATTTGTAGAAGCATTCGTTAAATAAGTGTTATTTGAAGAAAACCTTTGTAATATTTTTATTTCTTCTATACAAATTACTTGTTTGAAAATCCCATTTTTATTTCTTTTTATAAATAAAACTTTGAACATATATTTATAAATGTAAACATCATCAAGTATAAATCAAAACACTAAGCTAGGGAGGCCTTATTAAAAAATAGTCCCAAATTCAAACTTAAAGAAAACCGAAAATAGTTTAAGAAATTAAATGGCGTGATGGCCCCTCGAGTCCGCCTCGGCTTCCATGTCCACGATCTACTGCTCATCTGAAAAGTCAGTAAAATAAAAGGGTGAGTCACCAAGACTCAGTGTATAAATCCTGAAACACACAACGACCTGAGGCCACAAACACATTATGGGCCTTGGCTCATACATTATGGCAACAACCATAAATACATATTGGTCAGAAGATACTATGATGATTGCTTAACGCAACATTAGATTAAGGCACGAATAATGAAAAAGAACCCAATTAAACAACATAGGAAGAATCAAACCCTTACCTTGAAATCCCGAAAAAAATAAACCTTAGAGACTAGCGGTTTCTAGCTTTTAGATCTAAGAGATCTTCTTCAATTCCCGAGGGCCACCCAACAAGTAAACACAAGAATCAACCATTCATTAGTCTTTTGGCTTTGCCTTACAAAACCGAGAAAAAAAGAGAAGAGTAGAGGAAGATCGTCACTTACCCCACACAGAGAGTTTCGACAACTTCTAAAAGATTTCGGCTTTATGGAGAAATCGGCACAAGAGGAAAAGAATGGAATAGAGAGTGGAGTGAGAGGTTTCGGCTTCTGAAGAAATCAAAAGGAAAGATTGTAGAGAATGGCTGCGGGTTTCGGCATAGAGAATGAGAGAAAAGCTTTAAAAAAATGGGGTTCAAATGCTGGAATTGAAGAGATACCCCCTATTTATAGAGAGTTTCGGCACTTACCTATTAAAAACCGAAAGTGCCCTTCCTGCTTACTAACAACTAGTCAAATAATAGGGGAAATTTCGGTACCCCTATGGCATATTGAAACCGATTTCTTCCCCTCCAAGAGATGGAAATTCAGCTAACACTGCACTCAGCAGATAAATCCTATCTTTTCTCCTCTATCTTAATCTATCCACACCTTCAGAAGAAGCCTAGATAACACCACCTCTTCCTTCCTTTATCAGCTCATTATCCCCATTATCCATGTCATTTAATCCACCTATTTTCTAGCCCCGTTGCCGCCCCAACTAGCTTCCCTTTAATTGCTGAAAATGGCCCAAATACATGGACTCCATGCGACCAACACTTGGGCCCTCTCCATCTACTAGTGACGCCACTCTCTAGCTCCTTTGCAGTGCCACCTAACATTGGGCCACAAGCCCACTTTGGTATTTTAAAAACAGGTACCACCTTTTAAACCCTATAATGCCCAAACAGATAATTTAACCAAGGCCTCAGCCTAAACCTGAGCCCAATTTGGACTCCTAACACTCAAATTTACACATTAAACGCATAGGCCCATTAATTCAGGATGTTACAGTTCTACCCCCTTAAAGAAATTTCGGCCTAAAAATTACCTGATCAGAATAGATGAGGGTATTGCTACCGCATCGCTTCCTCTGGTTCCCAAGTAGCCTCTTCAGAACTGTGATTCCGCCACAGAACCTTAACCAATGGGACCGTTTTCCTTCGCAACACTTTGACATCACGAGCTAGGAATTCCACTGGTTCCTCTACAAAGGATAGGTCGGGTCTCACTTCGATCTCTTTCACAGGCACTATCTGAGATGGATCCGAACGATATCGTCTCATCATAGAGACATGAAACAAATTGTGAATCTGGCTTAGCTTAGAAGGTAGCTTTAGCTGATAAGCTACAGGTCCCACTCGTTTCAACACCCGATAAGGTCCGATAGATCTGGGACTTAATTTACTTTTCCATCCAAACCTCAGTACTTTCTTCCATGGCGACACCTTTAGAAATACTTTGTCACCCACTGCAAACTCTATGTCCTTGCGCTTTAAATCAGCATAGGACTTCTTTCTGTCTGACGCCTCTTTTAGTCGAGCCTGAATTAACTCAACCTTCTCCTCCGTCTCGGTGACCAAATCCGGACCTAAAATTCGACGCTCCCCTAACTCTGTCCTAACTCTGTAGTTATGAGCGAACTTCGCTAATGGCAAAAATTCTTCCCAACTACCCTTGAAATCAATGACACAACCCCTTAACATGTCCTCTGAGACCTGAATTACCCGCTCAGACTGACCATCTGTCTGAGGATGGAATACTGTGCTGAAATCCAACTTCGTACCCAACGCTTGGTGCAATGCCTTCCAAAATCGTGATGTGAACCTAGGGTCCCTATCCGATATGATCGATACTGGTACTCCATGCAACCTCACTACCTCCGCTATGTATAGCTTAGCCAACTTCTGCAGAGAGTAGTTGACACGTACGAGTAGGAAGTGAGCAGACTTCGTTAAATGGTCCATAATTACCCAAACCGAATCTTTCTTAGTAGGCGTGAGAGGTAACCCACTAACAAAGTCCATTGTGATCCTTTCCCACTTCTATTGTGGAATCTTCACCACCGCAACATCCTCGATGGTAACGATGTTCCGCTTTACTGCGACAGTCAAACACTTCCCCACAAATTTGGTCACCTCTCGTTTCAGGCCTGACCACCAAAACTGTTCTCGCAAATCCCGATACATCTTACTCCATCCAGGGTGCATAGCGTATGGATTACCATGCGCTTCTTGCAAAATCCTATGCCTCAACTCAGGATCTTTCGGCATGCACACTCTCCCTTGAAAACATAATAGCCCTTCCTCACTCACACTAAATTCTGTTGATCCCTCACTTGATCCTACTGGAAACTTCCTCTTTAGCAACTCATCAGTCAGCTGCTTCTCCTTAACCTGACTGACCCAAGAGGGTTTCACTTGAAGTTCAGCTAATAAACTCCCATCATCATATAAATTAAGGTGAGCAAACATTGCACTCAAATCAAAAATTACTTTACGACTCAGAGCATTCGCCACCACGTTGGCTTTGCCCAAATGGTACTCGATCGAGCAATCATAAGCCTTTAACAACTCGATCCACCTCCTTTGCCTTAGATTCAACTCCTTCTAGGTCAAAAGGTATTTTAAGCTCTTATGGTTGGTATAAATGACAGATTTCTCCCCGTATAGATAATGCCTCCAGATCTTCAAAGCAAAAACCACCGCCGCCAATTCCAAATCATGGGTGGGATAATTTGCTTCGTGCGGTTTTAACTGCTGATATGCATACGCAACAACCTTTCCATCTTGCATCAACACACATCCGAGTCTCGTGTGTGAAGCATCATAGTAAATTACGAATTCCTTCCCAGCCTCCGGCTGAATTAATACCGGAGCCTCCGTTAAAATCCTTTTTAACCTCTCGAAACTCTCCTGCTGCTTGTCAGACCAAAGAAATGGAACCCCTTTCCGCAACAACTTAGTCAATGGTGCCACAATTAAAGAAAATCCTTCCACAAACCTTCTGTAATACCCGACTAAACCAAGAAAACTCCAAATTTCTGCCACAGACCTAGGTGGCTTCTAATCCAATACCGCTTCAATCTTTTGAGGATCAACCCTAATCCCCTCTGCCGACACAACGTGACCTAGAAAAGTAACTTCACTTAGCCAAAATTCGCACTTACTGAATTTGGCATACAACTGCTTCTCCCTCAGAATCTGCAAAACCACTCGCAGATGTGAATCATGATCCTCCTCCAACTTTGAATAAACCAAGATATCATCTATAAACACCACGAAAAATCGATCTAGGTAGGGTTGGAACACCCGGTTTATCATATCCATAAATGGTGCTGGCGCGTTGGTCAACCCAAATGGCATCACCATAAATTCGTAGTGACCATAGCGAGTCCTAAAGGTCATCTTATGAATATCTGCCTCCTTGACCTTAAGCTGATAATACCCTGACCTCAGATCTATCTTCGAAAAGACTGAGGCCTCCTTCAACTGATCAAACAAGTCATCGATCCTTGGCAATGGATATTTGTTTTTGATTATTAACCTATTCAACTGGCAATAGTAAATGCACATACGCATTGATCCATCCTTCTTCTTAACAAATAACACCGGCGCTCCCTAAGGCGACACACTTGGTCGAATAAACCCTCTATCCAGCAACTCCTTAATCTGCACTTTCAATTCCACCAACTCCTTTGGCTCCATCCTATATGGAGCAATAGATACTAGCGTTGTTCCCGGAAGAAGGTCGATACCGAACTCCACTTCACGATCCGGGGGTAATCCCAAAAGCTCTTTTGGGAAAACATCAGGAAATTCCTTCACCGTCTTGACATCCCCGACAATTAGTTCATTGGCTTACAGAGCCCGAACAAACATTAGAATTGCCTCGCATCCTTTTCTCACAATCCTTTCTACTCTTAAGGCAGTCACCACATTTGACAAACAGTTCCCCTTTCACCTATCACCAACACTTCGCCACCTTCGGGAGTTTTTAACACCATACGCTTGGCTACACAATCTAAATTTGCTTGATACTTCACTAACCAATCCATTCCTAAGATCAAATCGAACTCGCCAAACGACAATTCCATTAGATCAGCCCGAAAAGTTACCCCTTGAACTTCCAGGGGTACATCCTTATATAGTTTGTTCACCACTAGAGTTTATCCTAAAGGGCCTACTACAGTCATCTCCCTAGAGGAAATCTCAGAATCTACGCTTAAAGTTCCAGACACCTTCCTAGCAACATAGGAATGCGTTGACCCAATGTCAATCAATGCAGTGTAAGGTAAACCAAAAATTAAAAACGTACCGATTATGACATCCGGTACGTCAGCCTCCTCTCGACGTCTGGCAGCATAAACTAACACCGATTGTCTCGCCTCAGTGTTTCCTGCCCCTTGGCCTGGTGCTCCACGACCCCGACCAGAACCGTTACCACCTCTGGCCGGACCACGACTTCTCTGTGGCTGCTGACCTCCTCTTCCCGGTTGTGCATTTCCTTGACCTGTGGGCCTTTTACTGCCCCATTGCTGCGGATAGTTTCTAATCTGATGGTCCGTAGATCCACACCTAAAGCACTTCCCACTGCCTACCCAACACTCACCTACATGAAACTTACCACATCGAGCACACTTCTGTGTCTGACTAGTAGTAGCATGTCTCTCATCCCGTCTCGGTCCATTTGACCTAGGCCTTTTCTGCATACGCCCAGCTGCCCCTAATGATCCAACATTTCTCTTACTTCCACTCCTATCTCTATCCCGGTTCAGTTTTTTTGTCCGCTTCACCTCCTCAGCTATCTTAGCTTTCTCCACAAAGACAGCAAACTCCCTTTCCCGCTGTGGGGCTACCAACACACGCAGATCATCTCTCAGGCCATCCTCAAAATGAACGCATCGTTCATGCTTCGTGGCCATCATTCCCCGAGCATAACGGCTAAGGCGTAGAAATTTCGCTTCATACGCAGCCACCAACCTACTTCCATGAACCAGATTCAAAAATACTCTACGATGCGCATCCACATAACTCGTCCCGATGTACTTTCTTTGAAACACCTTTTTGAAGAAATCCCAGGTGATACGGTCAGCCACCGAACCATCCTTAACCGTAAGCCACCATTGATAAGCTTCGTCCTGCAGGAGAGATACAACCCCTTTCAGTTTCTCCTCTTCTGTGAAATCAAGATCATCCATTATACGTTCAACTGCATCCAACCAATACTCAGCTGTACTCAGGGCTATACCAGAAATTCCTCTAAACATTTCTTCCCCATTGGCTCTAAGTCGCTCTGACACAGATTTCCGGGCTCTTGTGCCTATGCCTGCCCCCAACAACCCTCTCCAAAACCCTTAACATTGCCTGAGATACCACGTCATCTCCAGCAGTCTGGTCCTGAAATTCCTCCTTCGCAGTTGGTAGTACCAGCATCTCGTTTCCAAATCCATGGCCAGATCCCACTGGTTCTGACACCGTCATCCTACCCCTACCACAGCCCCGCGGCGGACGTCCTCGACCCCTTGTACTCATTCTACCGATTCGCGTTTATCTGATTAGAAATTTTATGAATTATTAATTTCTTTCACTAATTAACCACGAACAATCTTATGGAAAGTAGTTTTAAGAGTAGTTCTTTCGAATTCGAAATTATATCTACGGGTTTCAGTCTCAAGTCTGTATCTCCTAGTTCTGAGAACCACATACATTCAACTATCATACATTCTAACAGAACATCACATACATGCATCAAACGTACGAGTAACATCCATAGCCTTACCTTCATCACTTAAGGGTATTTTCGTTATTTCACTACCTAGGGGTATTTTCGTAATTTTATCCTATAGGGGTATTTTCGTATTTTTTTTCAAAATAGGGTATATTGGTGATTTTACGAAATAGGGGTATTTTGGTATATATTTTTTTTTAAAGTAGGGTATTTTGGAAATTTTAACTTTTTTTTGAACGAGGGTATTTTGGTAATTTTGCTAATCGAGGGTGTTTCAGTAATTTATAAATTTTGGTAGTTTTACGAATCCAGGGTATTCTGGGAAATTTCACAAATCAAGAGTATTTTGGAATTTTACAAAACCAGGGGGTATTTTAGTGATTTTGCGAAATAGGATGGCTGGTCCCTTTCGGCTTTTAATTATAAGTTTTGGGCCCGTCAACAAGTCCTCGTGGCTAAGGTGAACAGTTATCACGCACCAGGTAGGATTCCAGCAAAGAGGAGGTGAGTCACTAGGACTGCTTAAGTACCAAGCTCTCCCTGAATCCAATCCTAGACATGCGTATGACGGTTGCCACACCCTAACCCAGCGACTTGTTCACAGGTTTGTTTGGATAAATTAAGTCTTATGAATTTAAAAAGTTGTTTAAACTAAGCCTAAAGTCCAACAATTCTAACATACTAGTCTACGTCCTCAAAGCCCATCAAACCCAATATGCATATCACATAAGGAGTTAAAATACTTACCTGCGTGGATCGGGTGCCGGTAGACTCGAAGGCCATATCTTCAACCCAAGCTTTTTCAAAATCACTTCAATCTTAGAACACTACTAGGCCCATTTCACAGCCTGAGCTTTGCAACTGGGCTTTGATACCAAAATGTAACACCTCAAACCCTGTCCAAACGTCATGACCGAATCTGGTATGTCACGGGTTTAAAGTTTAAAAATTTCACTTTGAAAGGGTTTGGAATCTCGGTTGATTTGTAGAAGCATTCGTTAAATAAGTGTTATTTGAAGAAAACCTTTGTAATATTTTTATTTCTTCTATACAAATTACTTGTTTGAAAATCCCATTTTTATTTCTTTTTATAAATAAAACTTTGAGCATACATTTATAAATGTAAACATCATCAATTATAAATCAAAACACTAAGCTAGGGAGGCCTTATTACAAAAATAGTCCCAAAATCAAACTTAAAGAAAAACAAAAATAGTTTAAGAAATTAAATGGCGTGATGGCCCCTCGAGTCCGCCTCGGCTCCCATGTTCACGATTTACTGCTCATCTGAAAAGTCAGGAAAATAAAAGGGTGAGTCACCAAGACTCAATGTATAAATCCCGAAACACACAACGACCTGAGGCCCACAAACACATTATGGGCCTTGCCCCATACATTATGGCAACAACCATAAATACATATTAAACGATGAATGGTAAATGGCCCAACCCATCCTAAAAGTCCATCCTCTGTACACCAACCCGTACCAACCATCACACCTCGGGGATTTCTACAATCAACCCACCAACCGCTACACACCATATCGACAACCGTACTGCGTATTCCTATTAATCAGGAATCATTTAAGTGTGGCTTCACCACCGATCACTATGTGACCTAACATTTGAATTCATGGTTTAACCACTGATCACCAAGTGACCTGTCATGCTCTTCCCCTTCATTATCACACTCCCACCCCATGCATACACATATGAAAAATTGAGAACGTCTTACCATCTTTAAGAAAACAGGCAACCATATATATATCGATACACATAGAGAGATTTCTATGATTACGTACCTGGCATCCTTTACCTAGCCCTTTTCGGGTTTTACGACTGTCCATACATATATTTAGTACAGATTAATTAGTGTGTTAGGGATCTACACACCTGTTTACCGATAAAACAATACTTTTTATGGTGACGCTGTCCGTAGCTGACACAACTGCTATCTGCTAAAGGTGTTGTTCAGAAGCCGGTCCATAACCCGGTGGCCAATCTCGAACAGCAGACACCACACGTTTCTTGAACTTTGGGGCTGGGACTATAGATCCAACCCCTTCCTTTGATTTACTGACATTCGAGTCCATGAGTGATCTTGGTCAGAAGTACTATGATGATTGCTTAACACAACATTAGGTTAAGGCACGAATAATGAAAAAGAACCCGATTAAACAACGTAGGAAGAATCAAACCCTTACCTTGAAATCTCGAAAAAGATAAACCTTAGGGACTAGCATTTTTCGGCTTTTAGATCTAAGAGATCTTCTTCAATTCCCGAGGGTCACCCAACAAGTAAACACAAGAATCAACCATTCATTAGTCTTTCGGCTTTACCTTCCAAAACTGAGAAAAAAGAGAAGAGTAGAGAAAGATTGTCACTTACCCCACACAGAGAGTTTCGGCAACTTCTAAAAGATTCCGGCTCTATGGAGAAATCGGCACAAGAATGAAAAGAATGGAAAAGAGAGTGGAGTGAGAGGTTTCAGCTTCTGAAGAAATCAAAAGGAAAGATTGCAGAGAATGGCTGAGGGTTTCGGCATAGAGAATGAAAGAAGCTTTAAAAGAATGGGGTTCAAATGCCGGAATTGAAGAGATACCCCCTATTTATAGAGAATTTCGGCACTTACCTATCAAAAACCGAAAGTGCCCTTCCTGCTTACTAACAACTAATCAAATAATAGGGGAAATTTCGGCACCCCTATGGCATATTGAAACCGATTTCTTCCCCTTCCAAGAGATGGAAATTCGGCCAACACTGCACTTAGCAGATAAATCCTATCTTTTCTCCTCTATCTTAATCTATTCGCACCTTCAGAAGAAGCCTAGATAACACCACCTCTTCCTTCCTTTATCAGCTCATTATCCCCATTATCCATGTCATTTAATCCACCTATTTTCTAGCCCCATTTTCGCCCCAACTAACTTCCCTTTAATTGCCGAAAATGGCCCAAATACATGGGCTCCATGCGACCAACACTTGGGCCCTCTCCATCTACTAGTGACGCCACCCTCTAGCTCCTTTGCAGCGCCATCTAACATTGGGCCACAAGCCCACTTTGGTATTTTAAACACAGATACCACCTTTTAAACCCTATAGTGCCTAAACAGAGAATTTAACCAAGGCCTCAGCCCAAACCAAAGCCCAATTTGGACTCCTAACACTCAAATTTACAAATTAAATGAATAGGCCCATTAATTCAGGATGTTACAATATATCATTTGGTTACAAAAATACAAACTACAGAGAATATTCACTATTCATGCGCCAGAGAATCTTACTGTTTTTGCCAGAGATTTCTACTGTTCTTGCCAGGGAATTTTTACTGTTCATGCCAGAGAATATTTCCTGTTCACTGTCTTTTCTTGCAGGGAATATTTACTATTATTGTTAGAGAATATTTCTTGTTCACTCGTCTTTTCTTGTAGGGAATATTTATTGTTCTCGCAAAAGAATATTTTTTATTCATCTCTAAAGACTCCTTTAGAAAAATAATTATAAATTATATTTAACTTCAATTTCAATCAATATTTTTCATATATTTACTTTTTATATTGATCTATTGAAATATATTTTATTAAATTTAATTAAAAATATTTAATTTATCTTATTAACTCTAACTGGAAATGTTGAGAAGAAAAAAAAAAGAGTATAATTGGGAATGGGAAATTATCTTATTAGAAACTGAGCATAAATAATTTAAGATTTTATTAGTAAAAAGTATTTAAATTTTTTCATAAAAAACAACTATTTTAAATTTAAGTCTTATCTTTATTATATAAATTATAAAAGTATAATTTACCGTTATTTATTCTTCTACATAAATTTGGAGTCGGATTAAAATGTTAAAATTACTCCAAAGTAATTGAAAATATATTATACTAAAAAATATTATCACAATACATTAAAAAATTGTAAATAAATAATAAAAGATTAAAACCTCGAAATTGTTCCAATTTTAAATTATGTTTTTTTTATTTGCTTTTATTGTACTAAAATAATCTTATAGTATCAAAATAAATTAAACATTGGTTTATATTTTCATTTAATTATAAATATTTAGACTTATTTTAAACCTGTTAAAATGAAATTTGTCAATCATTTTGTTTACAATAAGTTCAATTTATCATCCCAGATGTTGAATTTGTCTGATTTTCTAATTTTATTTCATTGCAAAAAAGTATGGGGAAATTACTAGAAAATACCTTTTTTTTACAAAATTTACGAAATAGGACCATTTTTTATTTATTTACCGAAAAGGGTCATTTCCCCCGAAAACGCGTCCACGTCAGCGCGTTTTCAGGGGATGCAACAGGAAAACGTGTCCACGAGGGAGCACTTTCTACCACATTAGCCAAAATCGCGTCCTTCAGGGCGCGTTTTGCTGATGTGGCATAAAGCGCTCCCTCATGGACGCGCTTTGCCCGCTTCCAATGGTAAAAAAAAAAAACTATAAAACCCCCCCACCCTTTCATTTTTTTCACACAAAAGTCCTTACTCAATTTTCTCTCAACTTTCTCTCAAATTCCTCTCAAATTTCTCTCAAATTTCTCTCAAATTCCTTTAAAGTTCCTCTCAAATTTTACAATAGTCCTTTAATTTTTACAAAAAAAGCCCTGTTTAAAAGTTTTTTAAAATAATTTTTTTGGTAAATTTAAAAATATTCGATAAAATTAGCAATGGCCGGAAAATTAATTCGTCTCGACAATAAACACATCTCCGTCGATCAAATGGCAATTGTAAGTTATAATTTTAATTTTTCAATTCTATTTAATATTTTTTAGCTTTATACAATTTTAATTAATTTTTATTTTATAATTTTTTTAAACAATCTGTAGATCGGGTGTTGCAATGCTATATTCGCAATATGTCTGGTCCGCCATCGCCGTTGATCGAGAATTACCTGCGGGAAGCGGGTTTTTGGCACGTGGCCACGATAGGCCGGGGGTGCAAGTTGGACCTGAAGCTAATCAGTGTGTTGATAGAGAGGTGGAGACCCGAGATGCACACTTTCCATCTTCCATGCGGAGAGTGTACTATCACTCTGGAAGACGTACATTTGCAATTGGGATTGCCGGTAGATGGGTATGTAGTCACTGGGTCCGCAACTTCTGGTGATTGGGGAGCCGTATGCTACGAGCTTTTGGGTGCTATTCTGGATAACATTTACGGAGGTCGGATCGAAATGGGCTGGTTAAAAGACACATTCCCGAAGCTGGATAATGATTCAACCAAAATAGAAAGAATACGATATGCTCGGGCATACATTCTTGAGATGATTGGAGGGTATCTGATGCCGGACTTGTCACGAAACCTCGTACATCTGATATGGCTGTTGAAACTCATTGATTTTAGAGCAGCCGATGAATTGAGTTGGGAGTCTAACGTGCTAGCAAAATTGTATCGGGAGATGTGCGGGGCGACATGGCCGAATAAAGTGAAAGTCGAAGGTTGCCTATCACTACTGCAATCATGGGCACAGTTTCGATTTCCATTTTTACGTCCTCGAGTCGACCACCCATATACATTCCTACTCATAACGAGGTAAATTTAATATTAGATTTTACAATTATTACGTAGATTTAAAATATAATTGTATACTAAAAATTTTATTAATTAGATGGAACCATTCGGCGAGTTATGTTGGAATACCTACATCGCTTGAAGATTTACGACTTCTATTAGAGCAACGGTCGGAAGCATAAGTAAGTATTAAATAAAATATATTTTCGTAATAAAATAGTCATTTCGTATTTCGTATTTCGTACTTAGTATTTGGTATTTAGTATTTAATATTTAGTATTTAGTATATAACTAATATTTTTATCATGTTAATATAGTTTGAATGGACACCATACGAGGATCCGTCAATTCGGTAGTAATTCCGGATGAGTTCTTTTAAAATCTGAACATTTGGCATGTGAAGGTCCCGTTGATCAACTATGCGACCGTGGAGATGCACCAGTCATATCGGGTTCTGCGTCAATTTGGATTCTGACAACCGATTCCTGTGGCACCTGAGGTGCTCGATGATGAGAACAAAGTCGATTTACGGCAGGTGCATATGGATTGGCCAAGATTTTGGTCAGCGTATATCGAATTGTGGGAGAACCAGTATGATTATATACCTACTCGAGAACCGACCATCGTTCTTGAGTTAGCGTGCGTGCCAGAATACATGCCATGGTTTAGGATCCATGGCAAGCCGTATTTATTATTAGAAGAGGAGAGGCGACGGCAACTTCGTGAACAAAGGGAACGACGGGGTCCTTTAAATCAAGGAGAAGGGATGATGAGATGGGACCATCAACATCGCCGACACAACTACTGGGCCCATCAACAGCGCCCACACAGTCATCGGGCCCAACACTTCAGCCGACGACAACCACATCACAGCCTTTTCAGATTATGCCAGGTGCGTACCCTAACCCTTATATGTATCCTAACCCTTATATGTTTCCTTTTCCCAGTCCCATGGCAGGTTGGAATGCATGGCCCGGTTCGAGTCCGTTCCCAACTACTCTGACTGGCCAGCTGATCTTTAGGCCGCCGTCGCATGAGGGATCGTACGAGGCACCGTCGGGAGCTCTTTTTTTTACCAATCTCCTTTGCCTTATGGGATTCAGACACCTCCACCATTGCGATGCAAACACCTCCCCAGTCAATATTTTATCAAGGTGGGTCATCCTCCCAACACCTACAACCAGACCCCCTGCCGGAGGAACTAGAATCCCCACCGAAGTTTCCACAACCCCCGCCGGAAGCTAGAAGAAGGACGAATCCATAGCGTAATCGTCGACCACCCCCATGTGGCACTGATTCCCACCGACACCAACATTGATTTCGACCGTCATTATTTTATTATTTTATTATAATTTATTTTTTATATATTTAATAAAATAAAAGATGTTTTTATTTCTTTATTGTAATTTAATTTATTTTTTATTTTTTTAATAAAATAAAAGTTGTTTTTTATTGTAATTTAATTTATTTTTATATCGTAAATCTAGACTGCAAATGAGTTCTAAAACTCCAGCAACTTCAGTGGCTAGTGTTGGTAATGTTCGATCCGAGAAACCTGAATGTAAACATTTCGGAAAAAGGCACCCGGGAAGCTGTAGATTAAATGACAGAGCTTGCTTTAGATGTGGATCACTTGATCATTTTATACGTGATTGCCCTGAGTCTGTCGAACCAGAGACTGTTCAGAATTTGAGATCTGATAATGCACCTGTGAGAGGCAGGCGATTGAAAAATGTTAGAAATGTTAGTTGTAGTCAAAGAACTACGAGAGACAACGTTGTCAGATCTGAAGCTAGAGAGCCAGCCAGAGCATTTGCTATCCGAGCTCGAGAGGAAGCTTCGTCACCAGATGTTATAATGGGTACTTTTGCTCTTTATGATACTTCTGTGATTGCTTTGATAGACCCTGGTTCTACGCATTCATATATATGCATGAATTTAGTATTCAGCAAGACTTTGCCTGTAGAGTCTACTGAGTTTGCTATAAAAGTATCGAACCCCTTAGGTAAAAGTATCCTTGTTGACAAAGTATGCAAGAACTGTCCATTAATGTTTCGAGATATCTGCTTCCCTGCTGATCTGATGCTCTTGCCATTTGATGAATTCGATATTATTCTACGTATGGATTGGTTGTTTATGCATGATGCTGTTGTGAACTGTAAAAGAGAGACTATAGATTTGAGATGTCTGAATGATGAGATTGTACGAGTTGAATCTAATGATTTGAATGGATTGCCTGCAGTGATATCTATTTTGAAAGCTCAGAGTTGTTTGAATAAGGGATGTGAGGCATATTTCGCTTATGTGATTGATTCGAAATTGTCTAAAAGGAAGATTGAGTCAGTGTCTATTGTCTGTAAGTTTTCTGATGTGTTTCCTGAAGAGTTACCGGGTTTACCTCCGATTCGGGAAGTTGAGTTTGGTATTGAATTGTTGCCTGGTACTACACCTATTTCGATACCTCCGTATAGAATGGCACCAACAGAGTTAAAAGAGTTAAAGTCACAGTTGCAAGAATTAACTGAGAGAAGGTTTGCTAGACCGAGTTTCTCGCCTTGGGGTGCTCCTGTTTTGTTTGTGAAAAAGAAAGATGGCACGATGAGAATGTGCATTGATTATCGTCAGTTGAATAAGGTGACAATAAAGAATAAATACCCGTTGCCTAGAATTGATGATTTGTTTGATGAGTTGAAAGGAGCTACTATGTTTTCAAAGATTGATCTGAGATCGAGATATTACCAGTTGAGAGTGAAAGATTCAGATATTCCGAAGACTACTTTCAGAACGAGGTTTGGGCATTACGAATTTTTAGTTATGCCATTTGGACTAACCAATGCTCCTGCTATTTTTATAGATCCGATGAACAGAATTTTTAGACCATATCTAGATCAATTTGTTGTTGTGTTCATGGATGACATTTTGATTTATTCGCGTGATGAGGCTGATCATGCGGAACATTTGAAAGTTGTTTTGCAAACTTTGAGAGAAAAGTAATTGTTTGCGAAATTCAGCAAATGTGAATTCTGGTTGCACGAGGTTAGTTTTCTGGGACATATTGTGTCAGCATCTGGGATTCGAGTTGATCCGAGCAAGATTTTTGCTATTTTGAATTAGAAACCTCTGAGAAATGTATCTGAAGTCCGCAGTTTTCTGGGTTTGGCTGGTTATTATCGCAGATTTGTGAAAGGCTTTTCGACAATAGCTACTCCGTTGACTAAATTACTTCAGAAAGATGTCAAATTTGAATGGTCAGATAAATACCAAAAAAGTTTTGATTAGTTGAAAACTTTGTTAATAGAAGCTCCAGTGTTAGTACAGCCAGAATCGGGTAAAAAATTTGTTGTGTATAGTGATGCTTCATTAAATGGTCTGGGATGTGTTTTGATGCAGGAAGCCAAAGTGGTAGCTTATGCCTCGAGACAGTTGAAGCCTTATGAAAAGAATTATCTGACGCACGACCTTGAGTTAGCTACAATTGTGTTTGCGCTAAAGATTTGGCGTCATTATCTATACGGTGAGAAATGTCACGTGTTTTCAGATCATAAAAGTCTTAAATACCTGATGACTCAGAAAGATTTGAACCTGCGTCAAAGAAGATGGTTAGAGCTACTAAAAGATTATGAGCTTGTGATAGATTATCATCCGGGTAAAGCGAATGTTGTTGCTGATGCTTTGAGTAGAAAATCATTGTTTACATTATGTGCTTTGAATGCTTAGTTAGATTTGTCTGATGATAGTTCTGTGTTAGCTGAATTAAAAGCCAAACCGTTGTTCTTACAACAGATATGTGATGCTCAGAAATTTGATAATGAATTGCTAGTGAAATGAGCTTAACATGAAGTGAATTCCAAATCTAAATTTCAAATTGTTGATATTGTTTGAGATCCCGGGATCGTGTCTGTGTTCCAAGAAATTCGGAGTTGATTCAGTTGATTTTGAATGAAGCCCATAACAGTCGTTTATCTGTTCATCCGGAAAGCACGAAAATGTATCAGGATTTGAAACGACACTACTGGTGGTCTAGTATGAAACGAGACATTTCTTACTTTGTTTCAAAATGTTTAGTTTGTTAGCAAGTGAAAGCCAAACATCAAGTTCCGTCTGGGTTGTTGCAACCGATTCTGATTCCTGAATGGAAATGGGATAGAGTTACCATGGACTTTGTTTCTGGTTTACCTCAGACTCCGAGAAAGAAAGATGTGATATGGGTCGTGGTTGATAGATTAACGAAATCTGCCCATTTTATCCCAGTAAGATCTGATTTATCACTTGACAGGTTAGCCGAGCTTTATACTTCTGAGATTGTGAAATTGCACGGAGTACTAATATCTATTGTGTTAGATAGAGATTCGAGGTTTACGTCGAGATTCTAGAAGAAATTGCAAGAAGCTCTGGGCATGAAATTACACTTTAGTATAGCTTTTCATCCACAAACTGATGGCCAATCTGAGCGGATTATTCAGATTCTTGAAGACATGTTAAGATGCTGCATACTAGAGTTTAATGGTTCATGGGAACAATATCTGCCCTTGATTGAATTTGCATACAATAATAGTTTTCAGTCGAGTATCAAAATGGCACCTTATAAAGCTTTGTATGGACGAAAATGTCGTACACCTTTGTATTGGACTAAACTCAGTGAAAATAAGCTGCACTGGGTTGATCTGATAAAAGATTCAGAACAAAAAGTGAAACAGATCCGAGATTGCTTGAAAACAGCATCTGATCGTCAGAAGTCTTACGCAGACTTGAAACGTAAAGATATAGAATTTGAAATCGGTGATAAAGAATTTCTGAAAGTGTCTCCGTGGAAGAAAGTGCTTCAATTCAGACGTAAAGGCAAGTTAAGTCCGAGGTTGATCGGACCGTATAAGATCATTGAACGTGTCGAACATGTTGCATATAGATTAAAGTTGCCGTCTGAGCTAGAAACGATACACAACGTATTTCATGTTTCAATGCTTCATAGATATTGATCCGATCTGTCACATGTGATTGCCCCATCGAAAATTGAAATCCGATCTGATATGACATATGAAGAGGAACCAATCTGTATCTTAACTTGTGAAGTGAAAGAGTTGAGAAATAAGAAAATTCCGTTAGTGAAAGTACTGTGGAATCGACACGGGCTAAAAGAGGCTACATGGAGCCTGACGATTCAATAAGACAACAGTATCCAAATCTGTTTTAACGGTAAGATTTTCGGGGACGAAAATCCCTAAGGGGGAGAATTGTAACAGTCTGGTGTATACCCTAGCCGGAACAGTGGTTTCGGGACCACAAATTCGAGTTCGTATAATATTTTGATATTATATTCTGTGCCGTTGATATAAGAGTAAGCATGTAAGTTAATTTATCTGTCTGTGTGTTTAATTTGACGAAAGGATGAATTTGCATTAAATGTGAAAGTTGTATGCCATTTGTTAATGTACTAATGTGTTGTGGCTTTGTAAAGTTTGAGGTCTTATATGGCAATTAGGCCATTATTGAATTAGTGAATGGTAGAATGTCATAATAACCTTAGAATTTATTTTGTTTTATATGTTTTAAAAGGGCTAAAATGGTAAAGTGATGATAATATGTTAATAAACAAAAACAAAAGCCAAAAATCTCATAATCTTTTATGTTCTTCCATTGATTGTTAAATGAAAGAAAGCAAGGGTTTGAGTTTTTCATATTCAGCTACTATTAGGCTAAATTCAAGGTAAGTTTTTGATCCGTTTTTGATAATTTCTACGTTTTTGTAATCGTTGCTTCGTCTACTATCAAACCCATGTTTCAATTTTGTGTATTGGTGATGTTTGTAAGTTACGCCATTGATGCTAGGTTTAGCTTTGTGATGCTTTAAGGTGTTAAATGATAGATTGGTGGTAGATGAATATGTTTTGTTCTTGAAGTTTTGATGAATTTAGCTAAAAATAGCTAAATTGAGAAAATGTTAGTTTGGGGGACTAAATTGTCAAATTGATGAAAAGTATGGGCTTTTATGATGTATATATGTATTCGGCCAAGCTTGTGTATAAGTAGATTTTGTGAATTTGATGTTTTGAGAAAAATGGACTAAATTGCTAAGTTGTGCAAATATGAGGGTTATTTTGCAAATAGCCCTAAATGTGTGTCTTTGGATTGAATTGAACAAACTAGTGGATAAAAGGGTTAATTCTGAATATGTTTAGATCAAGAATCGAGGAAAACGGATTTAGATGGCGGGAAAGCAAAAGTTATCGAGTAGCCGTTTTCTATTCCGATAAACAGAATCCGTGGTAAGTCACTATACAAATAATTGAATATGTATGCATTTGAAATTGTTCATATGTTTAATGATGATAATGAATGCTTATGAGAAATTCTCAGAATTGAATTACGAGATAAGTTCAAGATATTGACTAAATCGAGAAGCCTCGCATGCGAACCTTGACATAGGTATCCATTCGCTTTATCATGTAAGACCATGTCCGAGGCGTTGGGATTGATTTGAGATTCGTGTAAGACCGTCCGACAAAGGGCATCAATATCTCGATTATGTGTAAGACCACGTCTGGGATGTTGGCATCAATATAAACTTTACGCATAAGACCACGTCTGGGACGTTGGCATCATTATGTCACTTACGTGTAAGACCATGTCTGGGACATCGGCATCGTTTTGATTCGTATAAGACCCTGTCTGGGACAGTGGCATCGATATCCGAGTGCATGTAAGACCTCGTCTGGGACGTTGGCATTTTACGATTATTCTGAGCTTTCTAAGTATCCCATTGGATTTATTACTGTTCAACGGGCAAGTCTATGATACTAATTCCAAATCCAAGCTATAAACAAATACGTGATAGTAAATTTAATTTAGGTATGTTGATTATACACTAATTGTGTATACAAGGTAAACATTAATATGATCTTATTATAATGCTATGAATATGGAATTGATGATATGTTGTATAAGGTTTTGATGAAATGAGATATGTGTTTATATGATCTTCGAATTGGGAATACGGCTAATGTGGTTAAAAGTGTATGAATCAAAGCAAACATATGCATTTTTTTTTAAGTTATTTGTATATGACTTACTAAGTTATTTGTATATGACTTATTAAGCTTTTAGAAAGCTTACTCTGTGTGTGTTTAATCTGTTTTGTAGGTCGGTAAAGCTACTGAAGGCTCGGGACCATCAAGGATCATCATCACACTACTAATATCATTTTGGTACACCTTGGATATGTATATAGCTAGATATGGCATGTATAGGCTAGTTCTTGTGATGATTTGTAAAGTGAACTTAGCCATGTGATTTGGCTAGTTATATTTTGGTACCATGCTTAGATGAATGTGATATGTGAAGTTGTTATGGTATGATTAGTTGATATATGGAATGGTTATGAGATGGTAAGTATATAGACAAATGGTGCATAGGTATAATTGAGTTTTAGTTATGCAAATTGGTATGTTTAGTATTGGTTTTGAATGTATATATTGAATGAAAATTTAATGAATAGTTGTGAATATCTTAGTGATCAAATGTGCATGATTTGGATGGCTATTTCTATGTTTTTGGTTGCCATATATGCTTGATATGTGTTGGTAAATGATGCTTATAGGTACGAACCTTTTTGGTTGGCATTTTGGCCTTATAAATGGCCTATAATGTCACACGGTTGTGGCACGGGCGTGCCTTAGACCGTGGGTAAATTGACAGGATGCAGCCTAAAATCACACGGCCTCGACACGGGCGTGTCACCTGGCCATGGTGTACAAGTCAGTAGCTAGCATAAAAATACACGGCCTCGGCACGAGCGTGCTTGGTGGCCGTGGAGGGGAAGTCAGTATATGGCCTAAAAGTACACGGCCATGGCACACGGGCGTGCCTAATGACCGTGTTGGTAATCAGTATAACCGGATGGTTACACGGGAGTGTATAGAAACCGCGGAGGGTGCACTGTCTCCTCCCACGGGCATGTCTCCCCTGTATTTTAGAAAAGTTTCAAATTTTCAAGGAATTTCGTATGTGTTTCAGTTTAGTCCCGACTCGGTTTATAAGCATGTTTAAGGTCTCGAGGACCCAATTAAGGGACATTATGTCTGAGAATGATGATTGAATGTATGATATTGTTTGTGAATGTTTTCGATTTGTCCGGTAACGCTCCTAACCTTAATCTGGCGACGAACTCGGGATAGGGGTGTTACACTACTACTGAGTATTATGCTTTTGGTGGAAACTTAATATCATGGACGAGTAAGAAGTAGAATGTTGTATCTCGATCTAGTGTAGAATTGAAATATAGAGCTACAACACAGTCCATGTGTGAAATCATGTAAATACAGCATATGTTAATTGAAATTGGGTTAGAGAATTTGTCACCAACAAAGCTCTTGTGCAATAATCAAGAACCTTTTCGTATCGCCTCAAATCCAGTTTATCATGAAAGAACCAAACACATCGAGGATGATTATCACTTTATTTGGGAGAAAATTTTGGACAAGTCAATTTCCACAGGTTATGTGAAGGTACGAGAACAACTTGTTTCTGTTTACTAAGGCACTTAATAGGAATCGGGTTGACTATCTATATAGCAAGGTGGACATGATCAATATCTATACTCTAGCTTGAGAGGGAGTGTTACAAATTCTTATTGTTGATTTTAAGGTTTTAATTTATTTCTATTTGTCTTTCCTTATTTAGGCTATATAGACTTGTATATATAAACACACTAACTCTAGAGATGTAATACAAGAAATTTTCTCTCCATTCTAGTATATTTGCTTTTCTTCATTTCCCATAAATGCGATAACAATAATGTCAAGGCTAAGATCCAAGGAAAGGAAGGAATTTCCTCCAGACCAACAAAGGCTTATTTTTTCTGAGAAACAACTTGGAGATGGTCGTACCCTTGCATACTATAACATCCAAAAGGAGTCTACCCTGCACTTGGTGCTTCATCTTTTAGGTAGCATGCAAATCTTTGTCAAAACTGTCACAGGAAAGACCATAACCCTCGAGGTTGAGACTTTCGACACCATTGACAATGTGAAAGACAAGATCCAAGACAAGGGATCCCACTAGATCAGCAAAGGCTTATTTTTGCTGGGTCGCACCCTAACTAACAACAACATTCAGTAGGAATCTGCCCTCTACCTAGTGCTTCGTCTTCGAGGTGGCATGCAAATATTTGTCAAGACCCTCACTGGAAAAACAATTACATTGGAAGTTGAGAGTTCAAATACTATTGACATTGTGAACGACAAAATTCAGGAAAGAGGGTACCCCCTCCCCGCCCAAACCAGCAAAGATTATTTTTTACAGGAGAACAACTTGAGGATGGAAGGACTCTTACTGATTATAATATTCAAAAAGAGTCAACTCTTCATTTGGTTCTTCGACTTCATGGTGCAGGTATTTGTGAATACTCTGACAGGAAAGACAATCACATTGGAGTTTGAAAGTTCAGACACCACTGACAACGTGAAGGTGAAGATCCAAGACAAGGAAGGTATTCCCCCGGACCAGCAAAGGCTAATCTTTGCTGGTAAGCAGCTTGAAGATGGGAGGACGTTGACCGACTATAATATTAATATCCAAAAGGAGTCGACCCTTCACTTGGTGTTGCGCCTTCGTGCTGGGATGCAGATCTTTGTGAAGACCTTAACAGGAAAGATAATCACTCTGGAAGTTGAAAGTTCAGATACCGTTGATAACGTGAAGGCAAAGATCCAGGATAAGGAAGGGATGCCCCCAGACCAATAGAGGTTAATTTTTGCTGGGAAGCTTAGCAACTGGAGGATGGTAGAACTCTTGCAGATTATCACATTTAGAAGGAGTCTACTCTTCATCTTGTCCTACGCCTTCGTGGTGGTGTTTAAGTTGGAATATTGGAGTTGTTATTGTTTTCTTGGGCCATTTAAATGGCTTTAAATAATATCGGAGAACTCATTTGGATTGGAAGTCTGCTTTATTGTTTGGTTGTCTAGTGGATTAAACTTTTTATGGGTTATGTTAGATTATAATGTATATATCATTCTATAAATGTCTTCTTATATGTGGGTTTGCTGCTGGCATCGGCATTGTGGAAGTTACTACCTCATTCTATACGTTGAGTTTTTTTTTTTTTCTTGGTGTGTGATATGCTGTTGGTAGGACAAAAACCGGTGATGTCATATATATATATATACTAATTTTCTAGCCATGAAATGGATGCTTGTTTGTATATTTTATAAAATTTTTATTATTTAAATAATAATATATTATTAAAATTATTGATGAAAAAATATTTGAAAATTTTAAACAATTTTAAAAATATACTTAAGCTTTTGAAATATAATATATTTGTAATATAATGAATATAATTAAATTTGGAATAAATTTTTAAATCATTTTAAATTTTAAAAATAAATTTTAAAACATTTTTAATATTTTTAGTTTAATTTTAGAAATAAAGTTTTAAATGATTTTTAATTTTAGAAAGGCTTAATATATCATTTGGTTTTTGAGTGAGACTTTTTTTCTAATTTGGTACTTATGTTATTTTTTGTTGCAATCTGATACTTATATTTGAAAAAATATATATATTTTGATACCTAAAGGCAACGATGTGAACTTTTTTGTATTTAATTCGAGTTTTATGGTTAAGTTGATGAAAGTTAATTTTTAATATTGTTATATTTGAATTTTTAAGATTTGGTTAATAGAATAAATTTAGTGCTAATTTTGAATTTGTTTAATGTTGCGTTTAATTTGTTAAATATAATCAGATGAATGTGATTTAATTCGGGTCTTAAGGTAGATTTGATGAAAATTAATTGCTAATTTTATTAGCTAATTATAAATTTTCATTAAATCAACTCTAAAATCCGAATTGAAAACTAAAAAGTTGACAATGTTAACTTCAAGTACTAAAATTTATAACTTTTGTCAAAAATAGGTATCACATTAGATATAAAAATAACAAAGATATCACATTAAAAAAAAATCAAACTTATTTACCAATTTATATATTAAGCGTTTTAGAAATAATATATATCTAATATAGCCAAAAGGGATCACATCCACAAGTATTTACAATATTTGCTATATATTAACGTTATCTAAATTGTAAATCCGTTACTCTCTAATATTTATTGTATTAATTTTATGGTAAGGAAGGAAAGCAGCCAAAGGAAACTTGATGAAATTACCTATTTAATTTTGATAAACTATATCTATTTCTATATTTGAAAACTTTCGAAATTGACTTTCTAAAATACAAATTCTTTTCTTACTGTTGAGAAACATAATTAATATTTTGCATAATGATTTTTTGTCTTCTAATTTTACAAAAAATATATATTTTAGTCATTCATTTAATTTTTTACCTCTGTTCTCGCTTAAACTTGAATTGTTTGTCAAATCATCTCAAATTAGATAAAAACATTAACGTTTATTAACTTTACTGACATAACAAATACATTAATTTAGTTTGGTTTGGTTAGCCTAACCAAGTGGTATCATGTATGCTAAAGTAAGACATATAAACCTTGATTGATGGTTCAATCCCCCATAGGTGCAAATTTCATAATTAATATTTCTAACAATACTGACATCTCTTTTTCGAGCTTGCAAGTCGTATCTACATCAATTGAAGTGCTCCTTAACTTCATGAACCTGATCGAATTCTCCTCGGAGTGTGGGAGATAAACCCCCAGAGTGGGACAATACCTTTTGTTTAGGATTTGAAATTAACCTCCTCTCAACACATCCGCTTTGTTTCTGTTCATGCAAGAGTTAATTTTGTTTATAATTTTTTTTTTCACTTTTTCATTTTTAGTTATTGTAGCAAAGATGAATGAATGTCTCAAATCTTTATTCAGTATTTGCAGTTTTTATGTCTTATTTTTAGCACATATTTTGGTTGATTCATCTCAATATTATTTAGGCTTTGTTTCTGTTCAAGCAGTGTTGAATTTATTTGTTTACTTTTTTCTACTTTTTATTCATCTGAATTTTGTTAATGCACTAATTATTTTTATCTCTCATTTTGCATTGTTCTACTTTATTTTTGTTTAAAAATAAATTTATTATGAAAATGAAGTATTTGATTCTTGAATTCCGATGCATATCTCAAAATTTATGAATATGAGGAGAAAAACAAAAACATTTGAAGGTGTTTCTATAAGGACGTGGAGCTTATAAGATAAATCTTTTTTCGTAATAAATATTCAGGCCTTAAGATTGAATTATTTAGTAAATATTAGATTTTGTTTTTCCATATAAATCTAAAATGGTAACCTATGTCACTAATTAAATCTTAACAAACAAGGAAAAAGGATGGAGTTATAGTGGGTATTTTTTAAAAGAAAATAAATTACATCTAAGTCATACTTTTTGGGCAAATTACCAAAAAATACTATTTTTTGCAAAATTTACGGAATAGGACCGGTTTTTTAATTATTTACTGAAAAAGGTTATTTCCCCCGAAAACGTGTTCACTTCAGCGTGTTTTCAGGGGATGCAGCAGGAAAGCGCGTCCATAAGGGAGCGCTTTCTGCGACATTAGCCAAAATCGCGTCCTTGAGGGCGCGCTTTGGTGATGTTGCAGAAAGTGCTCCCTCGTGGACGCGCTTTCCCCAATTCCAATGGTAGGGTTTTCAGCTGTTTTTAGGGGCTAGGATATAGGTTTTTAGGGTTTTAAGGCTATGGTTTAGGGTTTTTACGGGAAAATTAATGAACTAGATTTTATGGTTAATTAATTAAAATAATTTTAGGTTTAGAGTTTTGGAAAAAAATATATCAGCAAGATAAAAATTATTTGTTTTTTTACAGTAGTATCTAGTAAAATAATTTTGAGAAGACGTTTCTGAACACATAGTGACCAAAACACTTCAAGCAGGATGCACTGTCAGCAAGAGGACTGAAAAAAGCTCCCACGTGGACGCTTTTTTACTATAGTAGTATTTGGCAAAATAATTTTGAGAAGACGTTTCTAAACAAATAGTGACCAAAACGCTTGAAGCAGGATGCACTGTCAGCAAGAGTACTGAAAAAACTCCCACGTGGATGCTCTTTTGCTACAATAGTCTCTGGAAAAATAAATTTGAGAAGACATTTCTGAACAAATAGTGATCAAAACGCTTCAAGCAGGATGCACTGTCAGCAAGAGTACTGATAAAAGCTCTCATGTGGACGCTCTTTTGCTACGGTAGTTCCTAATTGTCCTTAGACTATAAATGAGCCAAATTTCATTCTCGGGTTGCATAATAGAAATTGAGGCAAAAGTAAAATAGAAACTGAAGATGAGTGAACGTATTAGTGCTGTTATTTACTATGATGGTGAGGTTTGTAACACCAAAAACGGTGTTGTTTTTTATCAGAGAACACACAATAGCATCGGTTTTTAACTGAACATAGATTTGACAGAACTTCGCAAAAGAATTAGGCGTAAAATCTTCGGAACAACGCCAATGAAAGTTCAGTCTATTAAGTATAGATTTTGTGCTTCGGTTGATCCTGTGAGATATGACTCATTCGACATCAAAGGTCCTCGGAGCTTGGAGGCAATGGTGGAGACTCATCTTGCCAGTGGATTACCCTATCTTGAGGTATATGTACAATTTTCATCGCCAAGTGATCTTCCTTCGACTTCAACATCTACTGTTGTTCGAGGGGAATACACAATCCCAAGTCGACACTCTATTAGTGGGAGGCAGAATACGGAAGCGCCCGTGTTTGGTGGTAGTATGGAAAACACAACCCCTGCACGACACTCGGTTGGTGGATGGGACATGCATATCCTTCCTTCGACATTCGATGCTAGAAATACGTATTAGGGAACGTCATCAACTTCTAGTGGTTCGCAATCCACATATGATTGGGAACATTACAAAAGTTGTTTAAGAAAGTATAATGTACTCCCCACGACATCCACCGACGAGGGCACCTCGTTCATTGTAGATGATGGTGGGTCGGATGATGAGTCCGATATGGATCCACCTAAAGAGCTCGGCCCCGATGGTGCAGAAGTTATATTAATTTCTAAACCGGAGCCTGTTCCAACAGTACCTGAAGATGTTGAAGGGGGACCAGATGAAGAAGAAGAAGATCCGCAATTCAGGGCGTATTCGCCTCCAGCCCACATGTATAATGTCAATCTATCTCAAAAAGATGAATTGGAGTTTCCTGAACTACCATCCAGAAGGTGTGACCGTACAAGTTCGTCGTTGGATTCGGGTGAATTAGAAGTTGGTAAAGAGTTTTCCAACAATGATAGTTTTCTTGGTGCATTGAAACAATATAGCATCAAGAACGGGGTTAACTACAAGATGGTTAAATCCAAACTCGATAACTACGAGGCCAAGTGTGCAGTGCAAGACTGTACATGTTCATGGAAAATCATGGCCTTGTTGAGGAAAAGGACAAGCTTGTAGGAGATTAAAAAGTACAAAGGTCCACATACATGTCTTGCTAGTACAGTATCACTAGGTGTTCAAGGTTTTTAAATAATAATGATATTACGTAATGTTGCATTATTTAACGTACTTCGTTGACATGTGTTTCACGAGATCATCCCAAGATGGGTTCAGATATGTTGGCTAATTGAATAATACCGACGGTGAAAGTGGATCCCAAAACTTCAGTGTCGGCCTTAATTGCCAATATTCATAGCCAATTGGGGTACACGCCCTCTTACCGGAAGGCTTGGATAGCAAAGAAAAAGGTGTTGGAAAAGTTGCATGGTCAGTGGGACGCTTCATATAATGAAGTGTGGCAATGGTGTCAGGTGCTGATGAGATATGTCCCAGGCAGCATAACAGACCTTGAAACGGAACCAAAGTACTACAATGATCGATTGCTCCGTGGATGCCAAGTGTTGAAGCATCTGTTCTGGACATTTAAGCAATGCCGAGACGCATTTCTATACTGCAAGCCATTGGTACAAATTGACGGTACATTTATATGGTAGATATACGCATCGGCTATTGCTAGCTGTGGCATAAGATGACAGTCGGAGAATCCTTCCAATTGCATTTGCAACAACACCAGGGGAGTTAGCTGATGACTGGGATTTCTTTCTATCTAGGTTAAGGAGGCATGTCTGCCCCCAACATGATATATGCATTATATCGGATCGGGGACCTAGAATACTAGCCGCAATAGAGCGATAGGGAAGCCTGTGGCATCGCACACACCATCGATATTGCCTAAGGCATGTTGCATCCAACTACCACAGGCAACATCGATCTACAAGTGAACAACGGCAAGTGACCAACATGGGTATGTAATATCCATTAGTATAATTTCGTTTGTAATATTCAGTTTATTCTTAATTGAAGAGTGGTATGTAATATTCGCTGTCAACTTATATTGGCAGGGTACGAGATCAATAAGGACCGTTTTCACGAGATGTTTGCGAGTTTGCGCTCAGTTAACGAAGAAGGCACAAACTACCTAAGCAACATACCTTTCGAACAGTGGACACAATCATACTACGACGGCATACGATATGGCCATATGACCTCTGTAACACCCCTAACCCGTATCCGTCGCCGAATTAGGGTTACGGGCATTACCAAACAAATCATAACTTTACTCAATCAATTAAATTATAATTAAATAAACTTATATAATGGTACGCACATAAGTAACAATTAAATTTGCATAAAACATACCTATTTTACTAAATTGAAATCACACCCTTATTTACTTATGAGATACTCAAGCAATAAACCCAACCGTATCTGTATGATTGAATAACATGACTCAATAAACATCATATGAGTACATATCAACTTGATCAAAAATACAAAGTTACAAATATGCAATTATATATAGAGAGAGATATACCTAGCTCATACCAAAGTTCAGATAGATCCAAATAATTGATCAAATCAATATTCACACGAGTTCGTTTGCATGCACATAGTTGAACCGAGAATAACTATACAGTATATACATCGCATATCACTGTGATCTCATTTTTATATATATAAACATAAAGAAACAGTTCATAGTGTACCATATTCATTTGCTTTAAAATCAATCCAATTTACATATACCAAACTTACTATATACTATACCATTTTTTTTATTCATTACAAGAGTAAACATATAAGCCAATATTGTTTTAAGCATTTTGGACATAAGTAAAAATTACTAATTCACCTATTTCAATGACTAAATAGCATAGTCAAAATACGTACATTTAGCCAATAAGTTAACTACCTATTCGGTTATATTCATTATTTCAACCCAATAAATCATACAAAAACTCCTATATATATATATATACATCAAACGATTCACATATACCAATCACATGTGTCATTTCACATTTTGCCAGAATGAATACAAGTCCTCATCAAACATAATTGAATACAAAACATAAGCATAACAAACACATCACTCATATATTCCATGACTAATCCCATATTATTAAAACATTATCATAGCCTTTAGTGCCATTACTCACAAAACCAATTTATACCTATTATATGCACCTAGACCATCACCAAATATAAGCTAAATAAAATCCATATCATCCTTGCATCATAATGACATAAATATATACACCACTTGAACATAAAAAAAAAAACATATATCTCAACATCAAACTAAACACAAGATAAAAGCCATATTTGTATGGCTATAATACATATAAGACAAAGTTTCCAACCCAAAACATAGACATTATCCATCCTATACATGGCTTTATCCAAAATAAACCAAACTAAAGGTGTACCAAATAGATGATAGTGTGGTTGACTTTGCTGACATTTTCTCGAGCCCGTAGCTTGACCAAAATCTATAAAACAGAACATTGAACACCCACAGAGTAAGCTTACTAGCTTAGTAAGTCTTAAGCAAATTTATGCAACTATTAAACATTTTAATCACTAGGTTTATGGCATTAGGTATAAATATTTCCATGTGTAATTTAATCATAGCCGGATGCTATCATTACCCTTAACCTAAGCATTAGTATTTTATTACCATAAAACATATACATCTTCACAACACATAATTATCACATGTATTCGCATAATCCAAGTCAAATGAATACATCACACATAACATTTACATATACTCATTTGAACACACATACAAACACATCCAAAACTATTCCACCATTAACCTTTCCATTTATAGACAATTCTTCAAAATGATGTATTTAAACTCAATTTCATATATATATATATAATGTTCATACTTAACTCAAATGATGATATATCAACTTACCTCATTCCTTACTAATATAGAAGGTTTATACTTACTCGAGCTTTTAGCTCAATGCATTAGAGATGTCTCACCTTGTCTGATTCACGAATTCCTTGTCTATAACGTATCACTGACATTAAGCCTGCTAGGCATCAAAGCCCGAAAATACACACCGGAATTAAGCCTGCTAGACCAGAGGTCCGTGATTTAAACACCGGCATTTACCCTGCTAGCAATAAGCCCAATACAATTCACCGGCACAAGGCCTGCTAGGCATTTAGCCTGATATAGATCACCGGCACAAGACCTACTAGGCTTGAAGTCTAAATATCAACATCATTAACCATTCTATGCACATTTGTTAATACCAACATCACATATAACACATATACATATTTTTCATAATACTATCACATATCACACTTGGATAAACATAATCACTTTACATCAAATAAAAATTCAATTCATGTTTATACTACTAACATTCGGCCATTCCACATTTATATTCCCAAAATTTCCAAAGTTCAACATTTTTTATATTACGTAAATAGTTTCCGACATATAATCGCTTAAAGACTTACCTCGGATATTGTCGGACGTCGATAACAGGCTATTCGTTAACTTTCGCCTTTCCCCGGTCCAAGTCCGTTTTTCTTTATTCTTGATCTAAACATAATAAAAATAGTCTCATTCAAGCACATTTCATCTCAATTTAGTCCCAAAACAGATAAATGGGCAAATTACCATTTTACCCCTAATGTTTTACATTTTTACTAATTAGTCCTATTTGCACAAAACACAAAATACACAAAATTTCATTACACCACCTAAGAGCCGAATGTTCATAGGGACTATACAAGTCCATTTATTTCATTTATTTTTGCATTTTAGCCCCTAAAATTTATTTTTGTAATTTAGCCCAAAATACTCAAATTTACTAAAATTTCCAATACAAAACATTTTAATCTACAACATAACTTTAACATATATTCATCTAACATCACAAAGCATAAGCTCCTATCATGGCCGAACATCACATACACACTAATTTCAAAAATTCTAGCATGGGTCAGATAGTACTCGAAGCAACGATCACAAAAACGTAAAAATTATCAAAAACCGAAATCAAACTAACCTTGGATTTAAGCCAACAAGTGCCGAAATTTCAAGCTTATTTTCTCCTTTCTTACTTAGCACATTCGCCCTTAATAAACTAAAAAGATGATAATGGCTTTTCTTATGTTTTATTTAAAATATATTATGTTATTTACTAATTTACTAATATAACCTTATATTATAAAATTTTATAACATATAACTTAAGGTTACTTATGTCATATACCACCCACTAACTTAAAAATGGGCTAATTGCCTTTTTAATACCTCATATTAAAAAGCCATTATCATTTTAGCACTTTTCACTATAGTATGCAACTTTTCCTCTTTACGCGATTAAGTTTTTTTTGTTAAATTAAACACTCAAACGATAAAATTTTCATACGAAACTTTCACACACATTAATTCACATATAACAAACACAAAAAATAAATTTAAAAATTTTTCAGACTCGAATTCGTGGTCCCGAAACCACTGTTCCGATTAGGGTCAATTTCAGTGTAACACCCCTTGAAGATCCTTCTTGAAGATCCTTCACGAGCCCGCAACGTGACCAAAATCTATAAAACAGAGAAGAACATTTCACGTAATTAAGCTTACTAGCTTAGTAAGTCCTAACTCATGATAATAAAACATTTATACTTGAAAACCAATTGTTCCATAATAGCACATTCTAACTCGAATTCCATCATATAACATCCATCAATATTAATTTCAAACACATATAACACAATTCTCACAATATTAATTTAACCCAGGTAATATTAAGCATACATACCTTACATGCTTACCTGAAACGTAAACCCAATAAATTAACTTTAAGTTATCTTGAACAAGGATTCGATTTATCTTTGGTAAAGTACATCACCGGCATCAAGCTCGCTAGGCATAAAAGCCCGTAAAGTAACACCGCACAAGGCACGCTGGGCGTAGAAGCCCGATAAATAACACCGCACAAGGCCCGCGCTAGGCAAAAGCCCGATAAATAACACCGCACAAGGCACGCTAGGCATAAAGCCCGATTAATGTCACCAAGACGAGGCTGCTAGGCATAAAGCCCGATTAATGTCACCGCACGAGGCTCGCTGGGCTCAAGCCCGAATGTCGAAATATTATTATATGCTTTTCACATTTCACTATCACATATCGAATCATAAACATTTATTCCCATTGCAATAAATAAATTTGAAATCAATCTAATCCATCATTATCACATTCGCCAACTCATGGTTTTACACCAAGCTTATACAAATTTTATCATTCACTAGATATGTAAATGATCTTTAAATAATAAGTAGCTCAAGAACTTACTCATTCACCTTGCATTAGCCAAAATAATTTCCATCATATACTCGACATAAATCATCAACCAATATGTAGATATACATTCGCCATGATGCAATTGGATATTAACATTCATCAATTTTTAATAGTCAAGATAACCATAATTTATTCTTTGACATAATTTAACTAAAGGACTTACCTCGGTTGTCGATAGTCCGTGCGAATCGGCTATTCGAGAACCTTCGTCTTTTCCCGGTCTAATTCGGTCTTTCTTTGCTCTTGATCTAAAACACATTAGAATTTAGCTCATTTAATCTCATTTCATCTCAATTTAGTCCCAAAACACCCAAATGGGCAATTTACCATTTTGCCCCTAATGTTTCCCATTTTACAATTTAGTCCTATTTGCACAAAACACAAAATATGCAAAATTTTCCAACATCCTAGTTTGGCCGAATCTTCATTATAGTCATAGGTGTCCATGCATTTCATTTATTTGACATTTTAATCCTTCACAACTTTATTCTTTTCAATTTAGCCCTATATACTCAAAATTATCAACAATTCCAATACAAAACTTGTAAATCTTTAACATACATTCAATTTAAAACCATCAAACATCAAAACTATCCAAGCATGTTAATGGCCGAATCTTAAATACATAGTATTTTCAAAAATTTAAACATGGGTTGTATAGGATTTAAAGCAAGCATTCCAAATATGCAAAAATTTTCAAAAACTAAATAAAACACATACCCTTAATTAAGCCCCAAAGTGCCGAAATTTTCAAGCTCCTACAATGGAGTTCTTCATCCAAGTTTCGCCAAGAAGATGAGTAAGGTAAGGTTCTCTTTCATCCCACTTATTTTTATTATTTAATGATAAAACAAACACATTTTTATTAACATTATTTTAACACCTTAACATAACTATCTAATAAGCTAATTTAACAATAATTTGGACTTATAAAGGCCCATTGCCGTCCCTTACTATGGTGAATGGGCTAATTGCCCTTTTGGTACACCCACTTAAAAAGCCAAAATCAATTTAGTACTCTTCACTTAAGCATGCAACTTTTTCGCTTTTCTCGATTAAATCCTTTTTATCAAATTGAGCACTTAAACGACTAAATTTTTCTCCGAAATTTTCACACTCACTAAATCACATATAACAAACACAAAATATAATATTAAAAATATCTCTCAGGCTCGGATTCGTGGTCCCGAAACCACCGTTCCGATTTGGGTCAAAATTGGTCTGTTACATTCAGACTGTTACAACCTCAAACCTGGCCGAATGCATAAATTCTATTATAAAAGGAATGCATCATTTGCCGATAACATCGGTTGTGCGATAGACATATTTTCGTTTAGCGGCGCTATTTCCGAAGCGAGTAGTGAGTTATAAAGGCCAAATGCAGGGAGGCCATGTATGGTGCGCGAAGGTATTGCGAGAAATTAACAAGGCGAAGGCACGGGCCAACACCATGCACACAGTGTGTCACGATCGCGACAACCTATGGTTTCGTGTGACGAAGTTTGACAGACCGAACCAAGGTATTCTTGGCGGGCAATATTGTGTACACTTAAGAAATAGGACCTGCGACTGTGGGATATTTGATGCACTTCGTTATCCATGCGCTCATGTAATTGCGGCTTGTCAGAATCTCCGTTTGGATCCCATGAGCTATATCAACGAAGTGTATAAAATAGAATACATGTACAACGTGTGGAGACACGTATTCCCAATGTGTGGTCGTCTGTATCGCTTGCTCCGTTTAAGCTGTTACCGGATAGAGAACTGCGTCGCAAACCAAAGGGTCGACCTTACTCGACTAGAATACGCAACAATATAGATATCCGAGAAACAGCCAACCAACGGAAGTTATACAGAAGGTGTAGGAACCCAAGCCATACATCTTGCTCGTGTCCAAATCGGAATAGTTGATAGTCTCATTATCATTTTTGTCTCTTGGTGGCTATGAAAATTCTTTTAATTACTTGATGAAAATGGTGAACTTTTGTAGAATGACTAAGTTGCAAAACAAAAAAAAAAAGGTATTCAATTAATCTAAAATATCACCATCATCATTATTCTTCAAAATTATCTTTCTTGCTAAATGATTACAATAAAAATAAAAAAAATAAATTACAATAAAAATATAAAAAAAAACTTTTATTTTATTATAGATATAAAAAATAAATTACAATAAAAAATAAAAAAATAACTTTTATTTTATTAAAGATATAAAAAATAAATTACAATAAAAAATAAAAAACAACTTTCATTTTATTAAAGATATAAAAAATAAATTACAATAAAAAATAAAAAATAACTTTTACTTTATTAAAGATATAAAAAATAAATTACAATAAAAAAAATAAAAAAACAACTTTTATTTTTATTTCTATTCGCATGCCCCACATTATCTCTGTAACGACTCTGGTTATCTCTGAATTTCTTTGAAGATGACTGAAATGATTTGCTTGGAAATATTTTTCTCGTATCACGGGTTTCAGATTCAGCTTTCCTCGTATCTTTCCCGAGTGTCTCAGCTTTGCATGCTCGATCAACAAGTACAACAAACTCTTTTATTTCTAAAATCCCGACTAGCAGACGAATGTCTTCATTAAGGCTATCTTTGAACCTTTTGCACATTATAGCTTCAGAAAATACATATTCCCAGGCATACTGACTCAGTCTTATAAATTCTCGTTGAAATTCTGAGACAAACATACGGCCCTACTTTAGTTCCAAAAATTCCTTTCGTTTCTGATCAACGAATCTCTCACTGATATATCTGAAAGAAATCCCATGTGACTCGTTCTCTCAGAACAACAGAAATCAGAGTTTTCTACCACTGATATGCTGCATCTTGGAGTAATGATACAACACATTTTATGCATTCGTTCGGAGTTAGAGACATTTCATCAAATACCCGAATAGTAATTTCAATCTAGAACTCGGCCTTTTCAGCATCATCATCTTAGTAGCTTGGTATTCTTCGGCCCCACGCTTACGGATCTTGTTAACAGGAGGCTTATTCAATAGATTCGGATGCATAATCGGTGGCACAACTGTAGTCTGAGGGGGATTAACTGGGGGCGGGGGTTGCGAAACAGTCGGATTATTCTTAATAAACTGAGTGAACCACTCACTCATCATTTGGAAGAAAGCTTGTTTAGCTTCTCCCTCTTGACTGCTCGTAGCCGGTCTCAATTCAGAAGGTGCTGTCCCTTGCGTGGGAGCAGGTGCATTACTTTCTACGTCGTCAACTACGGCTCTGTCGGGATCCATTACTATACGAAAATCACATTTATACGTCAGGATTCATCATAATATCACAATTCAGATATATGGCATGTATAGCCAGACTCTGACATGCTACGTTAGTCCGAGAATCGGCTAAACCGTAGCTCTGATATCAATCATATGTAACACCCCTATCCCGAGTCCGTTGCTGGATTAAGGTTAGGAGCGTTACCGGACAGATCGGAAACATTCACAGACAATATCATACATTCAATCATCATTCTCAGACATAATGTCCCTTAATTGGGTCCTCGAAACCTTAAACATGCTTATAAACTGAGTCGGGACTAAACTGAAACACATACGAAATTCCTTGAAAATTTGAAACTTTTCTAAAATACAGGGGAGACACGTCCGTGGGGGAGACTGTGCACCCTCCACGGTTTCTATACACTCCCATGTAACCATCCGTGGTTATACTGATTACCAACACGGTCATTAGGTACGCTCGTGTGCTATGGCCGTGTACTTTTAGGCCATATACTGACTTCCCCTCCACGGCCACCAAGCATGCCTGTGCCGAGGCCGTGTATTTTAATGCTAGCTACTGACTTGTACACCACGGCCAGGTGACACGCCCGTGTCGAGGCCGTGTGATTTTAGGCTGCATACTGTCAATTTACCCACGGTCTAAGACGCCCGTGTGCCACAACCGTGTGACATTATAGGCCATTTATAAGGCCAAAATGCTAACAAAAAAGGTTCATACCTATAAGCATCATTTACCAACACATATCAAGCTTATATGGCAACCAAAAACATACAAATAGCCATCCAAATCATGCACATTTGATCACTAAGATATTCACAACTATACATTAAATTTTCATTCAATATATACATTCAAAACCAATACTAAACATACCAATTTGCATAACTAAAACTCAATTATACCTATGCAGCATTTGTCTATATACTTACCATCTCATAACCATTCCATATATCAACTAATCATACCATAACAACTTCACATGTCACATTCATCTAAGCATGGTACCAAAACATAACTAGCCAAATCACATGGCTAAGTTCACTTTATAAATCATCACAAGAACTAGCCTATACATGCCATATCTAGCTATATACATATCCAAGGTGTACCAAAATGATATTAGTAGTGTGATAATGATCCTTGAAGGTCCCGAGCCTTCAGTAGCTTTGACGACCTATAAAATAGATTAAACACACACAAAGTAAGCTTTCCAAAAGCTTAGTAAGTCATATACAAATAACTTAAAAAAAATGCAAATGTTTGCTTTGATTCAAACACTTTTAACCACATTAGCCATATTCCCAATTCGAAGATCACATAAACACATATCTCATTTCATCAAAACCTTATACAACATATCATCAATTCAATATTCACAGCATTATAATAAACATATTTAGAATTAACCCTTTTATTCACTAGTTCATTCAATTCAATCCAAAGACACATTTAGGGCTATTTGCAAAATAACCCTCATATTTGCACAACTTAGCAATTTAGTTTATTTTTCTCAAAACATCAAATTCACAAAATCTACTTATACACAAGCTTGGCCGAATACATATATACATCATACAAGCCCATACTTTTCATCAATTTGACAATTTAGTCCCCCAAAATAACATTTTCTCAATTTAGCCCTTTTTAGCTAAATTCATCAAAACTTCAAGTGTTATAACCCTAGGTTAGGCCTGAGTTAGGGCTAAAACTTTCTTTTAGTGCTTAGGAAGAGGGAGCTAGTGGTATAGGGGTTAAGAGATTTTATTGGGGAAGTTTGACACAAGAACCCAATTGGAAAGGTGGCAAGGAGGCGCCACTTAAAGCTTGGAGGAGGTGGCGCCACAGGGAGCAAGGAGGACCTTGGTTCGAGTTGCAAAAGTCTCCTTCTGATCATCTATTTTTGACGCCACAAGCTGAGGAAAAGGGCTCAGGTGGGACTCTCTGGAATGGATGAGGAAGAGAAAATTTAGGAATTTTGACTCGTTCAAACAGATTTGAATTGATGGAGGGGAGTAAATATAGGAATTTGAATATTTTCAAACTCATTTGAAAGGAGCTTGGCCGAGTTTGAACTCTAGGGAAAGGGGTGTTCAGCCAAATTGGTAGGGTGATTTGGGAAGTGTGCTATCGGTTTTGGGGAGCTTTTGGTGTGGCCGAATGTCAATAGGGGTTTAAGGGGGGTGTTTCGGCTAGCTTTAGGGTTCTTCTTCTTTGCATTTTATGCTTAGAACCGAAGCACCAAAGTACTTTTCTCTTTTTTTTTTTCGGTAACTCTAACTGCTGGCTGAATTATCTTTTGCAAGTTTTGGTCATTCTTTGTTAGCCTATCTTTGTCGAATCCACTTTTGTTCACCTTTTTTTCTTCCTTTCTTCTTTTTGCTCAACCGAAACCCAGAATCTCACCCCCCATTCGGCACCTTTTCTCTCTCAAAACCCTTTGTGCCGAAATCTTTTTCATGTACCTTGGTCGAATCCTTCTTCCTCCATTCTCATTTTCTTTTTCATCTTGATTATTCCCAAAAGCCGAACCTTCTTGGATAGCCGAACCTCTCTACTCTTTACTCTTATCTTTTGTTGACACCTTGGCCGAATATTGTGTCCATAATCCTCTCCCTTCTTGCGTTTCTTTTCATCACCTTAAGTGCCGAAATCAAGGTTGCTTGCGGGGACATAGCCGAACCTTCTGGTAAGGGATCTCTTCTCTTCTTTTTGATCGATTTGAGTAATGTCGAACCTCTTCTGTCCCTCTTTTGATATTTCTTCAATCGTGGTAATCGAAATCTTAACTTATTCCTGTTCTATGTGATAGCCGAAATCTCTAAACACCAATAGGGAGTGCCGATCTGTGGTGTTTAAAGGCCAAGTCAGTCGTTAAGGTAAGGGGTGACAAACTCTTTTGGCTTTGGATTCATGCTATGGCCGAATGGCCTTTGGTTTCTTAATGATGTGTGAAACCGATTGCAGGGAGGGCTATAGCCGATTAAAGTGAGTCTTCAGGATTTGGTTAATAACCAAATCGGCTTAAGGTGAGTGCTACATTTGGGGTGACATCTTTTTGGGATTTCTAGTTAAGCCGAATAGGGCTTTTGATTACTAACTAAGCATTGGCCGATTGTAGGAGCAGTGAAGGCATACGTTTCGGGATCTCGTAGTATCACGTAACTTCGGGATTTCTCATTAGATCTACAAATAGTCAGGTGTGTAAAACGCTTACACACTTTATTAGTATAATATGCTTATTATGTTACCGTGATAACTAGGGGTGAGCAAAACTCGATTCGATTCGAAAAAATCGAAAAAAAAATTCGAATTTCGAGTTAAACGAATCGAGTTATTCGAGTCAACTCGATTTTTTCTTTTCGAATTTCGAGTTCGAATCGAGTTGAGTTTTCGAATTCTAATAACTCGAATAATTCGAATAATTCAAATATCAAACTATAATATTTTACATTTTTACCCCAAACTCCCAAATCTTTTTACTTTTCCCTCAAAACTTTTACTCCTTCCCACTTTCCCCCCAAAACTTTTACTCCCTCCTCCTCCCAACCCCCAATCTACCCAAAATCCATTTCCCACCAAAATTTTACTCTCCCATTTACTTTTTCTCAAAATTTTACTCCCAAAAATCCTCAAAACTTTTTATTTTCCCCCAAAATTTTTACTCCCTCCCACTTTTCCCCTAAAACTTTTACTCCCTTCCCATCTCACCTCCCATCTACCCCAAACCCATCCCCCCTCCAATTTTTTGATTATTTTCCCTTCAAAATTTTACTCCCCCTATTTATTTTGCCTCAAACTTTTATTCTCCAAAACTTTTTATTTTCCCCCTAAAGTTTTACTTCTCACCCTTTACTCTTAAATAAAAAATCAAAATTATCCAAAAAAAAATCACTATATATAAATAGTAATAATTTTATTTATATCTACTATTTATATTATTAAATTAAATTTCACATTTTATATTATTTATATTATTGAATCGTTTAGTCATATTGAATATTTATATTAAAATTGAATTATTAATTATGCCATAAAAAGTTCGTGTTAAAATTTTATATTGGTATCAATTTCACATTTTATCTTTAAAATAATTTTTATTAAAAAATTTCATTTTTACATTTAATATATTTTTTAATTCCAAAATACATAGTGACAAGAATCTGAAGATAATTGAAAGAACTAAGCAAGCAAAGAAGCTAACCCGTATATAAAAGATTAATAAATAAATTATTTGGTGATGAAAGTTAATAAAAAAATTTGGTTAAGATGGACAAATTTTATTACGATGGGTGATAATGGTTACAAGGACCCAAAATTATTTTTTAAATTTTAACTCGAACAAATATATTCGATTCGATTCGATTCGAATTCCATCTCACTCGACTCGATTCGAGAAAATTTCAAATCAAATTAGGATGATAAAATATGATTCGTCAACTCGATTAACTCGAAATTTTTTGATTCGATTCGATCGAACGCTCACCCCTAGTGATAACGATTGAATCAGTGAATGTGCCTTACGGGCATGAGCTTGGAGACCGGGTAAGTCCCCTGTTATGTGATTCATGATATATGTACATTCATGTTATGTTAAATGCTATGCTATGCCTCATTACATGATACATGATATTATGACATGGATGATATGAGCATGATGATGATGGGATTTATGAGAGGAGGGGGATGATCTATTTGGACTGTCACCAGTGGTTTTAACCACAAAATGGGTTGGCCCCATCATTTGATTTGTGACTACGGTCACCAGTGGTTTTGACCACACTATGATTATTTGTGACTAAGGCTCCCTTTGGATGCCCGTTTGGCTCCAGGGAGGTGAGATTGGCCTAAATAATTGCTGCCCACCGCACTGCTGTGCTGTTTGGTTTAGCAACAAGGTTCAGTGAAAACCCATCCCCACCACACCGGTCTCACAAAATCAACTGGGAGTGAAAGCGACAATTAAAGGTCGATGAGCGCTTGGTGTTTTCATCGCACCAAAATACCCATACTGTTAAACTAATTTCTTTCCCAACCTTATTTCTTTCCCAACCTTCTCGTGTATGAGAATCCCTCTCTGCCTCCGGCCACCTCCTCTGCGCTGAGAGCGTCCTCCACCGTGGTGAAGTGGTGAAGATTTTAGCCAAGTTCTTCCCGAGTATCCCATCCCTACCAAGTAAGTTTTTACTCATCCAATTTGTTTTTTCCTCCATATGAACTTTGACAAAATCGGTTCGAAACTTGATCCAAAAATCGATCGCTCCAAATGTATTAACTCGCAATTCGGTAGGAAGTGGGGCAACCCCTTTGTTTGCTTTGAGATGAAGTCGATTCACTCTTTTTCAATCGGCAAATTGGGTAAAAATTATAACAAACATGAGACATAATCACGATTTGTCAAAGATTAATCTTTTTAATACAAAGAAAATCGTCGTCTGATTTTTTTTTTTTTCAAATACAGATTGAAATTCAATTTCCAAGTTGGATTATATCAAAGATTCTCTACATAATTTTCTGGGTTTGTGTTATTTGATTCAGTTTCTATAGATTATTTTTTTTGTTTGTAATTAATTAGCTTGATAGTTTTGAGTGAAATTCCTCTTTTAAATCTCTCACTGAACCTAGAATTTGAAATTTATCATTGGGAGAAAGTCTAGATTCATTAATTGATCAAATTTTCTGGTTAAAGTATCGTTTAAGGTTTGAATGTTATTTTAATTAGCTTAAAAGTTGCCATTCAATATATATATATATATATATATGGTTCTTTCATATTGTTGAAATATCACTGCTTGCCTTAAAACATGAGTGGAGAAGGCTAGAGATTGGGATTTCATAATATTTATAAAGACCCATGCCGTGTATGATTTTGGACTAGATGAAATTCTCATGTCTTTTTAAAGTTGCTTATTTTGAACCGTAAGGTGCTTTTTGCCTATGATATATGTCTATTTTGTTAGCTTCAATGATAGAGCATGGTGAACGTATGGCTTTAACTCGGATGTGTTCTAGACTATGTTGTAGTGTATTTCGTAAGAAAAAGGTTCGAGTGCTGGCATATTTAAATGAATTTTTTGTGCCTATGCTTACTTTCTGCATGATATTTCTTCAACTAGCTGATTATAGCTTTTATATGAATACCATTGCAGTGAGTCCCAGTTGTCATCTCTTTCAAGTGTGTGTAATTTGGTAGCTCGGACAGTAACAATTCTTTCCTGCTTCACAAGTATATGCATGTGTTTTTGTTTGACGATTGACATTTGACTAAAGAGCCATGGAAAAGGAGAATAATATAGCCCTATCATCAGCTGGTACTTCTCGTGTTCGGTAGCGTAAACGTTCTAATGAGGTTGGGTACTCAGACGTTGAAAGGGAGATTTCTCTATGCAAGCAAAACTGTTCTTTTATCTTTAACTTAATAAAAATCCAAATATTCTTTCAGGTTATTCCAGAACCTAGTAAACCAAATGGTGGAACTTTGCTTGTTGATGACCGTAACAAGTACAAATCAATGTGGCTTAGGACATACTCTACTGTTTGGATGATTGGGGGTTTTGCATTAGTTGTCTACATGGGTCATCTCTATATCACAGCTATGGTGGTGGTTATCCAAATATTTATGGCAAAAGAGCTGTTTAATCTACTCAGAAAAGCACATGAAGATGAGCATCTTCCAGGATTTAGGCTATTAAATTGGTGAGAATACTACATTTTCCTTCAATATTTGTTGTGCCATAGACATTAGTGTTCAATCTTACTAACATGTATTCATCTCTGTTTTATGGCAGGCATTTCTTCTTCACTGCAATGTTATTTGTATATGGCCACCTTCTCAGTCAACCACTCGTCAATTCTGTTACTCCAAACAAATTTTTGTATCAGTTTGTTAGCAGCCTTATCAAGTATCAAATGGCTATCTGTTACTTCTTGTACATTGCAGGTTGGTTAAGCATTTCTTTTTATGTGTGAATGCCTATATCATTTTGACCAAAGTGGAAATAGTTTATTATTTCCGGGAATGCCTATATTGTTTTCTTATATACTAGATGTTTTTCTTACTTTTTTATATGGTGATTGCCCCCTTGAATTTTCCTTTTATATAAAATAATACCTATGGTCATTGATATCTTTTCCTTTTTGTGTTGGGTTATTGGGATCAGGTTTTATGTGGTTTATTCTTACATTGAAGAAGAACATGTACAAGTATCAGTTTCGCCAGTATGCATGGAAAGGTTAATGCAATAGTTTAAACTGGTTCTTTATGAAAAGGTTAATGCAGTAGTAGCATTTTCAATGCAGGCAATACCATTATCCTTACTGATGCTTTAAGGGGCTTGTAATATTCTTTATTTGTTTTTCTTTTTCTCTGTGGTATCAAGTTATCAACGTTAGGAGTCATAGTTGATATTTTACATTTGTGGATGAGTTTAATAGATTTATGCACTGACAAGCATCTTTCTCACCCTTCATTTGTGAAGGATTATTGAACACCTTGTAATATTTAATGTTTTTTATTTTTTTATTCAATCCTTGTTTTTTATTTTTTTTTAACACAATTACAAAACTTGATTTTGGTTGTTTTCATTTTATGACGGTTAATAATGTAGCTTAATAATTGAGTATTATTATATATTTAATTTAATTTATTTATTTATAAAAAATCATTGCAATATATGTAAAAACAATTTAAAATATAAAAATTTATTAATATGTATATGAAATTTATTAATATATGTAAAAATAGCTTTTACGGAAAATATTTTCGTGAAAATCACAAAAACAAAGAAAAATATTTTACATAGATTTATCCAAACACCAGAAAATATTTTCTGTAAATCATTTTTCAGAAAAGTAAATCATTTTCCCGAAATCATTTTCTGGAAAATATTTTACTGCTAAACAAACGGAGCCTAAGTGAAATTTTAGTGAAATTTCTAGTCGCCGAGGAGTCATTTGAAGCATGTAGTTTGCATGCATGTTTGTCTAATTTCTTACCAATTTAGGTGGTCCGATCAATGGTTGTTTATTGTTGTCCAAATAATAATTAAAGAATATCATCCAAGTGATCGTGAAATTAAAATGGTTTGAACAAATTGAATAATTTTATATTTATCAAGTGTCATCCCCATTTAGATTAATCTTATTTGATGTCGCATTTTAAAATTTTGGCTTAATTCTCTCACTTTAGTAGTTAGAGACTTTTCAATTTCAGATTTAAAGTATATTTAAATTTTCAATTTAGTACTTAAAAGTATATTTTTATTATATTTTTAAATTCATTTTTTGAGAGATGTTGAAAAAATTTCTTATAGCCAATTATGATTTGCCATGTGTTTTTATGTAAAAATTAATATTTTTATTAAATGTATTTATACATTAAAAAGTATTAAAATAGAAATAGATATATACAAATTCAGAAAAGTATATAAAAAATTTAGCATAAAACATATAAATTATAAGAATATAATAATTGAAAGAAATTAGTTGAAATTAATAATATTATAACAAAAAAATTAAAAACAAATTTTTTTATAAAATTTTAAAATAAATAAATGAGAAATGTCAAGAAGATAGATTTCATGAAAAGGAGAAGAAATTTCTTGCAAGACAAAGCTAGAAGAAAAAAATCTTCAAAAGATGAAAAATTTAAAAGTAATTAAAATTTGATTAACTTTTGGAGAAACAAACTTTTGGTTTCTATATTGAAAATTCTGCTTTTCTTTACAAAATGAGAGTTTTGTTACAAACCTTGAAATTTCAATGTTAAGGGAAATCATTGCAAATAGTTTAATGAATCAACATTTGTAAAAACAATTTTGTATCATAACTTAATTTCTAGTAATAATGAAACTTGTTATGTCTTATGTTAATATATTTTTTTTATTACAAATCATTCGGTTAGATACTTCAAAATTTGATCCAAGTATAATGTTACTATTTGCGAAAATAATATTTATCATTGTTATAAAAAAATATTTAACTATAAAAATTTAAAAATAATTTAAATTAATTATATAATTCATTAAAATATTTATAATAAAATATTGGAAGATATTGGAAGATACATTTTAATATTTTATTAAATGAATTCATAAATTCACATACTTTAATAATTTTACATAAGTAAAATAATTTGAAAACAACTATTATATATCAATTCTAATATGATGTCCTTAATGGTCATTTTTTATTTCCACCTCACCACTACAAATTGTGTTTGAATCCAAACACACACTCCACCATTGCTTTTAATCTCACCACTCATGATGTCCAATCTCACCGCTACAGTAACTAATCTCACCGCCACCGCTGTTTTTAACCTCACCGGAGGTAAACACACCGCCCATCCAAACTAGCCCTAAGTCCTAGTGGTTTTGACCACTAGTGGTTTTGACCACACCATTGATATTTGTGACTACGGTCACCAGTGGTTTTGACCACATATGGATATTGTGACTCGTCCTAGTGGTTTGGTACCATAGTGGGCTGGCCCCACATGCTATATTACGGGATTGTCATCAGTGGTTATGACCACACAATGGGCTGGCCCCATCACTTGATTTGTGGCTACGGTCACCAGTGGTTTTGACCACACCGATATATATTTGTGACTTCGGTCACCAGTGGTTTTGACCACCAGTGGTTTTGACCACACGGGGTAGTTAAAAGAGATTGGATGGCTAGGTTATGGGTTGCATAATCTGCATGTTTTACTGATGATTTGTGTAAGTGGATGAATTATCGGGTTGGGGATCTATATGCTGAGTCTTGGTGACTCACCCCTTCCCTTATATTTTGCAGATGAGGTATAGATCTCGGATATGGAGCCGGGGAGGACTCGAGGTGGCCATGCATCCTAGTTTGGTTTAACTTTAAACTACATTTTCGGTTTTATTTATCTCTTTTAAATTTGGTTTTGGGTTTGTAATAAGGCCGCTAAGTTTTATTCTTTGGGTTTTTATAATTTGCTTTTACTTTGAATATATTATACTTGTTGGAAGTAATGACTTGATAAATTAACCGGTAAAAATAATGGTTTTCAAAGTTATAACTCTTCGGGTTTTCCAAATGTTACCATCGGGTAACAAAGTTCATAAAATAATAGGAAGGGTAACCTGAATGTTTTTAAAATTTCAAATTTTCAGACAACTTCAAAGGCAAATGGCTTTAAACTTGATTATACTCGTCGCACTCAGTTTTTAATAAGTATCAAATGGTTTTTCTAAAAATTCGTAATATCAAATAAACTTTCTAGCACTGATTTTAAAGCAACATTCACACGATTTCAACATCACTTTAAGCAGGGATTTCTAACCTTCTAAAATGATCAAAGAGTTTTCTTAAAGATTACCCGACACACTGGTGTTTTCAAACTGTTTTCACTTCGTAACATACCAGATTCGGTCGTGGTGTGTTGACCGGCTTTGGGGTGTTACAATTATGGTATCAGAGCCAGTTTCAACAGGCTGTGGACCGAGGCCCAAAAATGTTTTAAAATGGTTTATAAAAGGATTTTATGGGAAAAAGTACAGCGATGAAAGCATGGCACCGAGTCTCCGGCACCAATCTGCCCAGGTAAGTACCCCGAACTATTTCTTGTGATGATATGATTATATGGCTATGATGATGGCATGATTGAGTAGTAGTAGGAACTACTTTAGAGACATGAACTATAGGATGATATGCACTCGCGAAATAACCCCTTATTAAACTTTTCATAAGACTCTGCTTTAATAGACAGTGGAATAAAAGTCTAACGCATAAAACTTTTAATCCGCTTGAATATATCAGTAGATATGAGTGCATGTGGGCATGGGCGTAACACTCGTGGATGAGGTAGGGGTAGGATGACGGTCTCGGAACTGGTAGGGTCCGGACATGGTTCAGAAAACGAGGTACCACCGCCGCCAGCTGTGGGTGTGGAGTATCAGGATTAGACGGGTGGTAATGATGTACTGTCACAGGCTGTACTGCGGGTGCTAGAGAGGGTTGCGAGTGCAGGAGTTGGAACTGGAGCTCGGAAATCTGTGACCGAGCGACTTAAGGCTAATAGTGCAGAGGTATTCAGAGGTGTGTCCGAGGTGGCACCTAGTACGACAGAATATTGGTTGGAGGCGATAGAATACATCATGGATGACCTGTATTTTTCAGCTGAGGAAAAGCTGAAGGGTATAGTATCTGTGCTGCGAGATGAGTCATATCAGTGGTGGCTCACAGTTAGAAATGAAGCGATGGCGGATGACCTCACTTGGGAATTCTTTAGGGCAGCCTATCAGAGAAAGTACATAGGGGCTAGCTATGTTGATGCGCAGCATAGGGCATTCTTAAACTTGGATCAGGGTAATAAGACTATAGCGGAATATGAGGCAGAATTCCTTCGGTTGAGTAGGTATGCTCGGGTTATTGTGGGTACCGAGCATGAGCGTTGTGTCAAATTTGAGGATGGACTGAGAGATGAGCTGCAGATGATAATTGCCCCACAGCAGGAAAGGGAGTTTGTCGTTCTAGTGGAGAAAGCTAAGGTTGCGGAAGGGGTAAAACAGTTCGTAAGGCGGAATCAGGATAGGGGTTGGAATAAGAGGAGTTCTGGATCATCTGGATTTTCTAGGAATCAGCAGAAAAGGGCTAGATATAGTGGGCCAAATCAAGCTGCTAGGCCTGCTGCTGCTAATACTCAGTGGCCGCCGCGGTGTGCTCGATGCAAAAAGTCTCACGCGGGATAGTGTTGGACTGGTAAGAAAGGATGCTTTGAGTGTGGCTCGATGGGGCATCGAGTTAGGGATTGTCCACAGAGATCAGCTAGGCTGCAGTCTGAGGATCAGAATTGTACACAGTTTAGGAGGGATAGTCAGCAGCCACAGAGGGGCCATGGTTCAGGCAGGGGAGGTAATGGCTCAGGTAGAGGACGTGGAGCACCGGGCAGAGGTGCATGTGGTACAGAGGCGAGGCAGCCTGGGTTGGTCTACGTAGCGAGGTGTCGAGAGGAGGGCAATGCATTGGACGTCATAACCGGTATGTTCTTAATTTTTGGAGTACCTTATAATGCTTTAATTGATGTTGGTTCGACGTACTTGTATGTTGCTAGTAGCATAGTGGAATCTTTGAACTTAGACTCTGAGATTACTTCTAGGAAGATGACTGTGGTAAGCCCTCTAGGTCACTCTGTAGAAGTAAGTAAACTATATAGGGATGTACCCCTAGAACTCCAAGGGGTCGTGTTTCTGGCTGACTTGATGGAACTGCCGTTTGGGGAGTTCGATCTAATTCTCGGGATGGATTGGCTAGTTATGTATCAAGCTAGCTTGGATTGTGCAGCTAAGCACATGGTGTTAAAGACTATGGAAGGTGACGAGGTGGTGATGATAGGTAATAGGAGAGATTACTTATCCAATATGGTTTCTGCACTGAAGGCTGAGAAAATGGTTAGGACGGGTTACGAATCATTTTTAGTGCATGTTTGTGCTTTGGAAGTGAAGGATACAATTGTGAAGAATGTCCAAACCGTGGGGGAATTTGCTGATGTTTTTCTAGAGGAACTCCCGGGGATACCTCCTGATCGCGAGGTTGAGTTTGGTATAGACTTGTTACCCTGAATCGCGCTAATCTATTGCTCCATACAGATGGCGCCAAAAGAATTAGTGGAGTTAAAGCCTCGATTCGTGGAATTGTTGGACGAGGTTTCATCCGCCGAGTGTATCACCTTGGGAGCTCCAAAGGCTTTTTGTTAAGAAGAAAGATGGTACCATGCGGATGTATATAGACTACACACAATTGAACAAGTTGACAATCAAGAACAAGTATCCATTGCCCAGGATTGACGACTTGTTTGATCAACTCAAGGGTGTATCGGTTTTCTCTAAGATTGACCTTAGGTCGGGGTATCATCAGCTCAAGGTGAAGGAGGCTGATATTCATAAGACGGCATTCCGTACTCGGTATGGACACTACGAGTTTCTTGTAACGCCTTTTGGTTTGACCAATGCATCGGCAGCATTCTTGGACATGATGAATCGGGTGCTCCAGCCGTATCTGGACCAATTTGTCGTAGTGTTTATAGACGACATTTTGGTGTACTCGAAATCTGAGGAGGAACATGATGCGCATCTTCGAGTGTTTCTGCAGGTTCTAAGGGAAAAGCAGTTATACGCCAAATTTAGTAAATGTGAGTTTTGGCTTAAGGAGGTAACTTTCTTGGGTCATGTGGTATCAGCTGAGGGGATTAGGGTGGATCCTCGTAAGATTGAGGCAGTATTGGATTGGAAACCACCTAAGTGGGTTGCAGAGATTCGAAGTTTTTTGGGTTTGGCTGGATACTACAGAAGGTTTGTAGAAGGGTTTTCCTTAATTGCAACACCATTGACTAAGCTGTTGAGAAAAGGGGTTCCGTTTGTGTGGACTGAGAAACAACAAGAGAGTTTTGACAAGTTGAAGAAGATTCTGACGGAAGCTCCAGTCTTGATTCAACCGAGGCAGGTAAGGAATTCACGGTTTATTGTGATGCATCACATACTGGCTTAGGGTGTGTGCTGATGCAAAGTGGAAAAGTGGTAGCGTATGCATCTAGGCAGTTGAGGCCTCATGAAGGTAATTATCCGACACATGACTTGGAATTAGCTGCAGTGGCTTTCGCCTTGAAGATTTGGAGGCATTATTTGTACTGAGAGAAGTCGATAGTCTACACGGATCACAAGAGTTTGAAGTATCTTTTGACTCAAAAGGATTTGAACTTGAGGCAGTGAAGGTGGATCGAATTGTTGAAAGATTATGACTGTTCGATTGAGTACCATCCGGGTAAGGCTAACGTAGTAGCTGATGCGTTAAGCCGTAAGGTGGTAGCAGACTTGCGAGCGATGTTTGCTCACCTTAGTCTTTATGATGATGGGAGTCTTTTAGCGGAATTGCAAGTTAAGCCGTCTTAGATTGATCAGGTTAAGGAGAAACAGCTGACAGGTGAGGTTTTGTGTGCTTGGAGGTTACAAGTGTAGGATGGTGAATCTGAAGGTTACAACTTGGATAGTGATGAAGTACTGCGGTTTCAGGGGAAGGTATGTATGCCTAAGGATGTTGAATTGAGACAGTGGATTCTTCAGGAAGCTCATAGCAGCTCATACGCTATGCATCCTGGAGGCAGTAAGATGTATCGTGATTTGAGGGAACAATTCTGGTGGCCAGGTCTTAAGCGGGAAGTAACTGAGGTTTTAAGCAAGTGTTTGACATGCCAGTAAGTTAAAGCTGAGCATCAGTTACCGTCAGGGCTGTTGCAGCCGGTAAGGATTCCACAGTGGAAGTGGGAAAGGATTACAATGGATTTTGTCAGTGGGCTTCCCCTTACGCCTAGTAAGAGGGACTCAGTTTGGGTAATAGTGGATCGTCTAACTAAATCAGCTCATTTTATCCCAGTGAGGGTTGATTATTCACTTCAGAAGTTAGCCAAGTTGTATGTGGCAGAGATAGTACGGTTGCATGGAGTGCCGGTGTCAATTATTTCGGATAGGGATCCCAGGTTTACGTCGAGGTTTTGGAAAGCTTTGCATCAGGCTTTGGGTACCAGATTGGATTTCAGCACGGCTTTTCATCCGCAGTCCGATGGGCAGTCTGAGAGGGTAATCCAGATTCTTGAGGACATGTTAAGGGGCTGTGTTTTGGATTTCAATGGTAGTTGGGAGGAGTATCTTCCATTGGCAGAGTTCGCCTATAACAATAGTTATCAAGCGAGTATTCAGATGGCACCATATGAGGCACTATATGGATGGAAATGTCGTACTCCTACGTGTTGGACAGAACTGGGTGAACGACGGTTGTTGGGTCCAGAGCTAGTTGCAGAAACAAAGGATAAGGTTAAGGTGATTCGGGTTCATCTTAAGGAAGCGTCGGACAAGCAGAAGTCTTACGCTGATCTTAAGCGTAGGGATATTGAGTATGCAGTCGGTGATAAGGTTTTTCTGAAGGTATTGCCCTTGAAGAAAGTGTTGAGATTTGGTCGGAAGGGCAAGCTAAACCCTAGGTTCATCGGGCCATATACGGTGTTGAAGCGAGTGGGACCGGTAGCTTATCAGCTTGAGTTGCCAGTAGAATTGAGTCAGATTCACGACATCTTTCATGTTTCAATGCTTAGGTGCTATCGATCAGATCCGTCACATGTGGTACCAGTTGAGGAGATAGAGGTGAGTCCTGATTTGTCTTTCGAGGAGGAACCAGTATAGATTTTGGATCGGGAAGTTAAGGTTCTACGACGAAAGTCAGTTCCCATGGTGAAAGTATTATGGCAGAATCATGGCACGGAGGAGGCCACGTGGGAACCAGAGGATGTAATGTGACAACAGTACCCTCAACTCTTCTGATCAGGTAATTTTGAGGTCAAAATTATTTTTAAGGGGGGTAGAACTGTAACATCCTTAAATCGGGGTTCTGCATTTTTGCTTGTGTGGCATGTGTTGAATTGTTTATAAAGTGGGTTATCATGTTTAGGGGTCTAGTTATAACCCTGGGTTAGGCCTGAGTTAGGGCTAAAACTTTCTTTTAGTACTTAGGAAGAGGGAGCTAGGTGGTATAGGGGTTAAGAGATTTTATTGGGGAAGTTTGACACAAGAACCCAATTGGAAAGGTGGCAAGGAGGCGCCATTCAAAGCTTGGAGGAGGTGACGCCACAGGGAGCAAGGAGGACCTTGGTTCGAGTTGCAGAAGTCTCCTTCTGCTCATCTATTTTTGACGCCACAAGCTGAGGAAAAAGGGCTCAGGTGAGACTCTCTAGAATGGATGAGGAGGAGAAAATTTAGAAATTGTGACTCGTTCAAACAGATTTGAATTGATGGAGGGGAGTAAATATAGAAATTTGAATATTTTCAAACTCATTTGAAAGGAGCTTGGCCAAATTTGAACTCTAGGGAAGGGGGTGTTCAGCCGAATTGGTAGGGTGATTTGGGAAGTGTGCTATCGGTTTTGGGGAGCTTTTGGTGTGGCCGAATATCAATAGGGGTTTAAGAGGGGTGTTTCGGCTAGCTTGAGGGTTCTTCTCCTTTGCATTTTATGCTTAGAACCGAAACACCAAAGTACTTTTCTCTTTTTCTTTTTTCGGCAACTCCAACTGCTGGCCTAATTATCTTTTGCAAGTTTTGGTCATTCTTTGTTAGCCTGTCTTTGCCGAATCCACTTTTGTTCACCTTCTCTTCTTTCTTTCTTCTTTTTGCTCAACCGAAACCTGAATCTCACCTCCCATTCTAAGACCTTTTCTCTCTCAAAACCCTTTGTGCCAAAATCTTTTCATGTACCTTGGCCGAATCCTTCTTCCCCCATTCTCATTTTCTTCTTCATCTTGATTATTCCCAAAAGCCGAACCTTCTTGGATCGCCGAACCTCTCTACTCTTTACTCTTTTCTTTTGTTGACACCTTGGCCGAATATTGTGTCCATAATCCCTTCCCTTCTTGCGTTTCTCTTCATCAACTTAAGTGCCGAAATCGAGGTTGCTTGTGGGGACATAGCCGAACCTTCTGGTAAGGGATCTCTTCTCTTCTTTTTGATCGATTTGAGTAATGCCGAACCTCTTCTGTCCTTCTTTTGATATTTATTCAATCGTGGTAATCGAAATCTTAACTTATTCCTATTCTATGTGATAGCCGAAACCTCTAAACACCAATAGGGAGTGCCGATCTGTGGTGTTTAAAGGCCAAGTCAGTTATTAAGGTAAGGGGCGACAAACTCTTTTGGCTTTAGATTCATGCTATGGCCGAATAGTCTTTGGTTTCTTAATGATGTGAGAAACCGATTGTAGGGAGGGATATAGCCGATTAAAGTGAGTCTTCGGGATTTGGTTAATAACCAAATCGGCTTAAGGTGAGTGCTACATTTGGGGCGACATCTTTTCAGGATTTCTAGTTAAGCTGAATAGGGCTTTTGATTACTAACTAAGCATTGGCCGATTGTAGGAGCAGTGAGGGCATACGTTTCGGGATCTCGTAGTATCGCGTAGCTTCAGGATTTCTCATTAGATCTACAAATAGTCAGGTTTGTAAAACGCTTACACACTCTATTAGTATAATATGCTTATTATGTTATCGTGATAACGATTGAATCAGTGAATGTGCCTTACGGGCATGAGCTTGGAGACCGGTAAGTCCCCTGTTATGTGATTCACGATATATGTACATTCATGTTATGTTAAATGCTATGCTATGCCTCATTGCATGATACATGATATTATGACATGGATGATATGAGCATGATGATGATGGGATTTATGAGAGGAGGGGGATGATCTATTTGGACTGTCACCAGTGGTTTTGACCACAAAATAGGTTGGCCCCATCATTTGATTTGTGACTACGGTCACCAGTGGTTTTGACCACACTATGATTATTTGTGACTAAGTCCTAGTGGTTTTGACCACCAGTGGTTTTGACCACACTATTAATATTTGTGACTACGGTCACCAGTGGTTTTAACCACATATGGATATTGTGACTCGTCCCAGTGGTTTGGTACCACATTGGGTTGGCCCCACATGCTATATTACCAGATTGTCATCAGTGGTTTTGACCACACGATGGGTTGGCCCCATCACTTGATTTGTGGCTACAGTCACCAGTGGTGTTGACCACGCCGATATATATTTGTGACTTCGGTGACCAGTGGTTTTGACCACACGGGGTAGTTAAAGGAGATTGGATGGCTAGGTTATGGGTTGCATAATCTGCATGTTTTACTGATGATTTGTGTAAGTGGATGAATTATCGGGTTGGGGATATATACGCTGAGTCTTGGTGACTCACCCCTTCCTTTATATTTTGCAGATGAGGCATAGATCGCGGATATGGAGCCGGGGAGGACTCGAGGTGGCCATGCATCCTAGTTTGGTTTAACTTTAAACTACATTTTCGATTTTATTTTTCTCTTTTAAATTTGGTTTTAGGTTTGTAATAAGGCCGCTAAGTTTTATTCTTTGGGTTTTTATAATTTGCTTTTACTTTGAATATATTATACTTGTTGGAAGTAATGACTTGATAAATTAACCGGTAAAAGCAATGGTTTTCAAAGTTATAACTCTTCGGGTTTTCCAAACGTTACCATCGGGTAACAAAGTTCATAAAATAATAGGAAGGGTAACCTGAATGTTTTTAAAATTTCAAATTTTCAGACAACTTCAAAGGCAAATGGCTTTAAACTTGACTATACTCGTCGCACTCAGTTTTTAATAAGTATCAAATGGTTTTTCTAAAAATTCGTAATATCAAATAAACTTTCTAGCACTGATTTTAAAGCAACATTCGCACGATTTCAACATCACTTTAAACAGGGATTTCTAACCTTTTAAAACAATCAAAGAGTTTTCTTAAAGATTACCCGACACACTGGTGTTCTCAAACTGTTTTCACTCCGTAACATACCAGATTCGGTCGTGGTGTGTTGACCGGGTTTGGGGTGTTACATCAAGAACAAAACATATTCATCTACCACCAACCTATCATTTCACACCTTAAAGCATCACAAAGCTCAACCTAGTATCAATGGCATAACTTACAAACATCACCAATACACAAAATTGAAACACGGGTTTGATAGTAGACGAAGCAACGATTACAAAAACGTAGAAATTATCAAAAAAACAGATCAAAAACTTACCTTGAATTTAGCCTAATAGTAGCCGAATATGAAAAACTCAAACCCTTACTTTCTTTCTTTTAACAATCGATGGAAGAACATAAAAAGATTATGAGATTTTTGGCTTTTGTTTTTGTTTATTAACATATTATTATCACTTTACCATTTTAGCCCTTTTAAAACATATAAAACAAAATAAATTCTAAGGTTATTATGACATTCTACCGTCCACTAATTCAATAATGGCCTAATTGACATATAAGACCTCAAACTTTACAAAGCCACAACACATTAGTACATCAACAAATGTCATACAACTTTCACATTTAATGCAAATTTATCCTTTCGTCAAATTAAACACACAGAGAGATAAATTAACTTACAAAACTTTAACACATGCCTACTAATATATCAACGGCACATAATATAATATCAAAATATTATGCGAACTCAGATTTGTGGTCCCGAAACTACTGTTCCGGCTAGGGTATACACCAGACTGTTACAAGTAGATCTTCTATCAATCTTAGATTCAGTCCAGTTAGCATCCACAAAACACTCAATACGAGTATGCCCATGATTGTTGTATAGTATGCCATGCCCAAGAGCTCCTTTTAAGTAACATAAGATTTTCTCTAGCACTGACCAATGTTTGATTGTGGATGCAGACATAAACTAGTTAACAATACTCACAGCGAACTCATTATCCAAACAAGTTACAATGAGGTAGTTTAATTTCCCAACCACCCTTCTATATCTCTCAGGATCATCAAAAGGACCGCCATTCTCTTTTCTAACATGCACATTAGGAACCATTAGAGTACTACAAGGTTTAGCTGCCAATTTTCCAGTTTTTGCAAGTAGATCAAGAACATACTTTTTTTAGACCAAAAATTCCATTTTTGCTTCTTGTTACTTCTACCCCCAAAAAGTAATTCAACTGACCCAACTCTTTTGTATGAAATCCATTATGTAAGAAATACTTGAGAGAAGAGATACCTACATCATCATTTCTTGTAATAATGATATCATCAACATATACTAAAAGAATAATAACACCGACCTTAGATCATTTGTAAAACACTGAATAACTGCAACTGCTTTTCTGTAATCCAAACTGTTGAACTGCCTCACCAAACTTTCTAAACTAGGCATGAGGGCTTTTCTTCAAACCATAAAGGGATTTCTTCAAATGACATACCTTCCCAAACTCTATTAAAAAAACCAGATTGAAAAACTGTTTTCCTGTATAGCGAAAAACTAAAATTTTAAAAATCGACCCAGTTTGTGATATTTATAGTAATAAACTTTTGACCGAAATCGTACTTGTGTTTTTGGATAAGCAGATCCTTTATGTTTTTTGGCTTTCAACCAAACGATCTTCTTCGTTATTCTTGTACCATGAACTACTTTGAGTATGGGCTCGAACCAAGTGAATTAAAATACAGAACTAGAAAAAGTTTTCTTTCTTTTTAGGTGAAAATGAAATTCTTTGTTCTTCAATAGAAACCGGTAGAATTGTTATTCTGGATAAATATATTTAATATTTGAGAATAAATTCTCTCTATTTTTAGCAAAGTAACAATGTTCCAAAGTTGTTGTGAATAACTCTATTGGTGTCATCTATTTATAGAGAGAGAAAGTAGAACCCTTGTTGAATGTAGAAGGTTATTTCAAATAGAAAAAAAAAATAACTTTCTAGTTCAGCTAGGAGAGGGAGAGGGGCTGATAGGGTGTGCTTCCCTTCATAGTGCTTGGGGGAGGGGCAAGCTAAAATTAGACATGCTATGTAACAATCGATTTAAACATATAAACAATCTATTCAAAATAAGAAGCGGTATTCCACCATAACGATCGATTTAAACATATGAATAATCAATTTAAACATATAAACAATCGATTCAAAAGAAGCAGTATTCCAACATGACAATCGATTTAAACATAAAAACAATCGATCCAAAAAAAGCAATATTTTTGGGAAATTGTAAAAATCTTAAACCTTGGGGGCCTACTTATATTTTTGGGAGGGCCATAATATCTACAAAGGGCTAAATTGAAAAAATTTAAACCTTGGAGGGGCCATGTCCCCCCTAGGCCTCTACTAGGCTCTACCATTGTCCCCTCATATGTTTTATGATGGGGGTTCAGGTCGTTGTATTGAGCCCAATTATATGTGCTTTCTAGACTTTTAATTCAACACTTTATAATTTAATTCAACTCAATACATTTTTTTCTATTTTCCAAAATAAAAAATAATTTTCCAATTAAATAATATTCTCATCCCAATTTTACCTCTAGTAAAATTATGATGATTTTACCCCTACTAAAATTTTGAAAAAATATATTTAATATTTCACAATTCAACTTGTTCACTATGATCAAATAATTTATTTTCATTTTCGAGCTTTAAAATAGCTAAAAAACATAAACTCATTCTCCCAATCATTTTTAACTAATTCATCTACATTTGCAAATGAATCATTTCTCATTTTTATTTCCATTTTCATTTTGAGAAAACCACATTCATTTTCAAATGATTCCATTTCTCCATTTTAGAAAAACCATAACCATTTTTGAATGTTTTCCATCTCTATATTTTTATTCATTCTATTCATTTTAATTCAAATACGCAATTCATTTCTAGTTTCAACAAGCCAGTGAAGGGATTGATTGAACATATGTAATTAGGGCTCAAATGATTTATAATTAAGTTTTAGATTTTTGCCTATTAATTATAAACTCATTTAGTCACGATGTCATTCCATTATAGTATCGTGATTGAGCTCTCCCTAACGACATGCCATTACGAAAGCAACTACTTAGTGCTTGTCCGATGACCTTGACATAAGTGTGTTACTCTAATAGGATACCCTTGATCTCTTTGGGATAATATATGTTCTCCCAATATGGTTCTATTTCATCTCATGGTAACCATTACATCTTCATGAAAAGTCAATTACTATTAAATAGTAATCAAGTTGTTCCTCACAAAGACGAACGACCCGTGGCCACTTTACTTTTCGTCAACCATGTAATGCCAATGAGAGAGTATCATTTACCCATGTCTCGGGCTATGAATTCCACTATTGTAAAGGACGCTGCGTACTGCAGAAGTCGTACACCCAACACACTAACTTTTGTGTAACAACCCGTTTTCAATGGTGTCGGAGATGGTGGTTTCGGGACCACAAATCCAACGAGTAAGTTTGTAATAATTATTATTTAATTAATACAAGTCAATTATAATTTTATATAGAAATTTTGATGTGATAATTTTTAGCTAATTGAATAAATAAGTTAGGTATAAGTGATTGTCCCAAAAGTCAAGTGGTTTTGGAAAATGAGATAACAAGACCTCATTTCTAAAACTTGAGCCATTGAATATTATTATTAAACATTTACAGAGTTACTACTTTGGTATGTGAAGGTTTGGTTTCAAAATTTTAACGTTTGATTAGTTAGTTAATTAAAAATGACTAAATTGTAATATATGTAAAAACTTAATTATTATTAAATTATACGATTAAATGAATTATTTAGTAAAGGTGGGAGGTTTCATAATGTAATTATACCATGTTAAAGGTCAATGGATGGTAAGGGGATAGTGTTTAAGTTTAATTGAATGTTTTATTAAAGGACAAAATAGTAATTTAATAATTAACTTAAAGTAAAATAAGTAAAATAAATATCATTTTCCTAATTGTTTTTTTTCTTCACTGAATATTGAAAAAATAAACACCATTTTTTAATCTTTATATTCGACCATCAAGAATTCTTTGCATGTAAGTGAATTTTTACCCGTTTTTAGTAATTTTTATGTTTTTGAGATCGTTGTAACTAGGTCCAGCTAACCCGTACATTCATTTTCGAAAATATTAAAGATTTTGGATTTCACCATTTTTGAGTCTTAGTTATTCTTGATGTTAAATGGTGAATTTGTAGTCTTAGCTATTGATTAAGATTACTTTGTAAAGTAATTTTTGTTAGTTTTTAGTTAAAGGATTAATTTGATAAAGTATTAAAATTTACATGGAATTTTTGTGAATTGTGAATAATTATGAACTGTTCTAGTATAGGAAAAAATTCGGCTAGTAGGGGAAATTGTGAAATTTTGATAAATTTGGAATTTCGGGTTTAAGGACTAATTTGTGAGAAATATAAAATGTGTAAATAATGAAATCTGAAGGGTCTCATGCATTGAATTGAGTTTGTGATGTATTTGAATTTAATAAATTGAATTTAATTACTATATAGATCAAGAATCGAGTTAAAAAAGACAATAACCATGAAAAGAGGAAAATTGCGGAATAGTCCCTACGAATTAACTGGAAGCGAATTGTAGATAAGTTCATTGTATAGATAAATATATTTATATGTTCATATAATTTTTGATATTATGATTAGTTAAAATGTATCCGAATTGAATTATGATATTAAATTGAAATTATAAAATGTTTACAATTAAGGACAAATGAGAATTGATTATTCCCAGTTGGTGAATAATATGGTTAGTTGATATTGAAATGAATGTAATTGATTTATAGCATGTGTATGGATATTGTGAAAGTGCCTCTAATTTATAATGATAAGAATTCTGTTAAGTGCCCGTTTGAATGTAGTATTTGATTAGGATACGATTCCAATAGGATTAGTATTCTCACTTCTACAAGATTGCACTTTGGTGCCTCTGATTGCACATTTGTGCCTCTATTTGCACTTTGGTGCCTCTATTACACATCTATGATACCTTTGGTGTTGTGTAGTTACCTGAGTATCCGAGTCAAATTACTATATTTCATTGGGCTATGTGTTAATTAATTTACAGCTTAGCTACTTGCTTAATTCTATTGCATATCTATGATGTTGTTAAGTGAAAAATGTTATAATGAATTTCTTGTTATATATGTGGATGGTTACATTGAGGGAATTTTGTTGATGGTATTAGTTAAGTCTTTTGAAAAGGTGTTATTATGTTATATATATATATTAATAAATACTACTGTGGTGTGAACTTGTATTTGATTATCATGAGTTATAAATTATCTACTCGTTTATTTATCTTGGTTAAGGTAAGTTAAATGATGTTTAGACTATGGACTTATTAGGTTGTTAAGTTTATTTGTTTCATTTGTGTTTCTTTTATAGTTGGCATTTTGCGGATTGACCGGATGGATCAACTTGGAACTCAAACTATCTAGCATTGTTGGTAGTTCTTATTTATCATTTTGGGATGTGACATGTATATAGGTGTTAAGTTTTCGATATGTAAAGTGGTGGGTTAAATTGTTATAACTTGTTAATGTGGTTGAATTTGAGTGTGTACTTGTCTTGATTTTGGTCAAGTTGCTCTTTAGTGGCTTATATATATGTTAAATGATGACGTTTTTGAAATGGTAGTTTTGTTGTGAATGACCATATGTTTGGTAAATTTTTGATTGATGGTTTTAGGCATGAATGGTTAACTAATGATAAAGCTTATTTCTTAATCGTAACTTTGTTCTTGAATTGAATTGGTGTGTGAATTGAGGTACCTTTTGATGGCATATTGATTAGACATAAATCGATGAATATTTGGCATGTATTTGGTGTTTTGAATGTGCTTTTAACCATGTGAAATAAGCCAGTTATGGTATGTTTTATTATGCAAGAAATGGTGCTTGAATTGGCTTGATTGAAGGGTTAAAAATGGAGCACATGGCCTGGGACACGAGTTGTCACACGGTCGCCCCACACGGTCGTGTGTCATTATAATTGTAGGTTCAGGTTTATGACATGTCGTCTGACCCAACATCGAATGCACACACAGTTTGGCACATAGCCTATGACACAATCGTGTGACCCTATTTCAAATATACATACAAATAGACACACGGGTTGGGACATGGTCGTTGTCTAGATGTCGAATGTTCACATGGTCTAGGCTATGTCACATGGCCTGGACACATGGCCATGCGACCCTTATATCTCAAATATTCATGTTTTTCTAGAATTTTTTTATTTGTTTCGCTTTGATCCTAGATTGTTCCCAAACTATTTTTAGAGCCCTATATGCTCGATTTATGGCCCATAAGTGTTTTTTTCCATAATTAGATTCAATTGTTATATGTTATCATTTAATTTGTATAACTACTTTTGTTGTGAAGTTAAAGATTCTATTTTACTCGGTAATACTTTGTAACCCTAATCCAGAAATAGAGATGGGATAGGGGTGTTATATTTAGTGGTATCAAAGCTACGGTTTAATCGATTCTAGGACTAACATAGTGTGTAATGAGTCTAAAATATACATTCCACATATATGGCTACGATAGTGTGATTCTTTTGATCCGTTCTAACGTTGTATTTTCTTATAGATAAAAGATGTCGGCTGAATAAAACCGGGCTGTACTTAATGAGCCAAAAAGTAATGTTTAAGCTTCCAGCTTGGAAGCCAGCCAAAGTGCATTAGATTCCTCAATATTTTGGTGATGAAATAAAGTGTATTTAATGGCATGATGAACCAATGGTTCAATGATTTTAAGCAAGGCAACCCTGTGACTCCACAACCTCCACCCCTACTTTGCCTCCTTCGGCACCTTCATATCCTCAAAACCCTGTGGCTACTACAGTTCTTCGCCTTTCAGTTGATAAAATTCAGAAGTGTGGAGCTGAAGAATTCAGGGGTAAGGTTGATGATGATCCTTCAAAAGCTGAATACTAGTTAGAGAATATGAAGAGGGTTTTCACAGAATTGATGTGTACACCTGAAGACTGTTTAAGATATGTAGTTTTGTTGTTAAAAGATGAAGCACACTCATAGTGGGATGTTTTAACCATAATGACTTCTAATGATTATATTAACTGAGACTTCTTTCAAACAAAATTCAGGAAGAAATACAGTAGTCGGTTGTATCTTGTGAAGAAAAAGAAAGAGTTTCTTGAATTGAAAGAGGGGAATCAATCAGTAGCTGAGTATGAACAAGAGTTTGTACAATTAAGCAAGTATGCTCGAAATATTGTATCAACTGAAGAGAAGATGTGCATTTGATTTGAAGATGGGTTTAATGATGAAATCTAAATGTCGACTGCAGCGTTGAAATTACGCGAATTCGTGGAGCTCTTAGAACGTGCTTAGAAAGTAGAAGAAATCTACAAAAGTAAAAAGAAATTAGGTATGAGATCTCGAGATTTCAGTAAAAGAGGACCATCCAAATCAGCTCAAACTTTTCTATCGAAGAATTTTCAAAATGATGCTAGCCGGTCTACCACTCTTTCATTGTTTACTGGTAGACATAGACCTAGACAGAGTAATTTGAAGTTTTTAAATTCACCGAACGTTAGTGTAGGTAGTGTGAGAAATGTAGAGAAGAATTTTTGTGAATAATGTGGTAAAATTCATTTTGACGAATGCCGAGCTAAGCTGAGAAGTTGTTTCTGATGTGGATCTCCTGATCATTTACTTAGAGATTGTCCAAAATGGCATAATGACTTAAAAAATCAGACTGCAAAGCCTGAAGCTACTCCGCAGAGAGGTAGACGACCTGGAAATAGAAGAAATGCTGTAGCTGGTTGAGGAAAAACTGGTGATACAACTGAACGGTCTGAAGCTAGAGCACCTGCTAGAGCGTATACAATTAGAGCTCGAGAAGAAGCTTCTGTTCTAGATGTTATTGCTGGCATTTTCTCTACTTTTTATAATTATATATATATGATTTGATTGACCCGGGGTCAACACACTCATATATATGTACTGTATTAGTAGAAAAAAAGAATATACTAGTTGTGTCAACTGATTATAGAGTTAAGGTAACAAATCCACTTGGTCAATGTGTTTTAGTTAACCAGATTTGTAAGTTATGTCTACTAAAAGTTCGGGGTTATGACTTTCTTGCTAATTTGAAGCTATTATCATTTGATGATTTTGATCTTATTCTGGGAATGGATTGGTTGTTTAAGAATGAGGCAATAGTGAGTTGTACAATGAAGCAGGTAGGTTTGAAATGTCCAAGTGGTGAATTCATTTGTGTGAAGGCTAATGGGACAGATAGTACAACAAAGGTAATTCTGGCGTTGTCAGCGCAAAAGTTGATTAGAAAAGGGTGTGAAGCTTATCTGGCATATATCTTCGATTTGAGAGTGATAGAATAAAAAATTGATCAAGTGTCGATAGTAAAAGAATATGCTAATGTTTTTTCCGAAGAATTACCAAGGCTACCATCGAATAGAGAACTTGAATTTGTAATAGAACTTGTGCTGGGTACAGCTCCAATTTCGATATCTCCGTATAAAATGGCTCCAACTGATTAGAAGGATTTGAAAGCACATTTGTAGGAATTGCTAGACTGCAGTTTCATTCGACCGAGTGTGTCGCCTTGGGGTGCACTAGTTCTGTTTGTGAAAAAGAAATATGGGTTAATGAGATTATGCATAGATTATCAGTAGCTGAATTGAGTTACCATCAAGAATAATTATCCATGACCTCGTATTGATGATTTGTTTGATTAGTTAAAGAGAGATTCAGTGTTTTTAAAAATTGATTTGCGATCTAAATATTTTCAATTGCGAGTTAAAGATTCGGATGTACCCAAGACTACATTCAAAACTCGATAGAGACATTATGTGTTTTCAGTAATGTCGTTTGGTTTGACTAATGCTTCTGTTGCATTTATGGATTTGATGAACTGGGTATTTCAACCATATTTAGATCAGTTTGTTGTGGTATTCATAGATGATATCCTGATATATTCGCTGAACGAGTCAGATTATGTCGAGCATTTGAGAATTGTATTACAGACTCTGCTTGAAAAACAACTTTATGCGAAATTCTGTAAATGTGAATTTTGGTTATGGGAGGTAGGATTTTTTGGTCATGTAATCTCTGTTGGTGGTATCTGTGTTGATCTGAATATGATATCAGCAATTGTTTATTGGAAAGTTCCAAAGAATGTTACTGAAATACACAAATTTTTGGGCTTAGCTAGGTATTATTAGTGTTTTGTTAAAAATTTTTCTATTTTAGTAGTTCTGATGACAAAGTTATTGCAAAAAGATGTTAATTTTGTCTAGTCTGATAAGTGTCAGAAGTGTTTTGATCAATTGAAAAATATAATGGTTGAACCTCCAGTGTTGACTTAGCCTGGAATCGGAAAAGAGTTTATTGTTTATAGTGATTCGTCTCTTTGCGGTTTAGATTATGTTCTTATGCAAAACGGGAAAGTGGTAGCTTATGCCTCGAGGTAGTGAAAACCTTACGAACGATATTATCCGACACATGATTTGAACCTGGTTGCAGTTGTGTTTGTGTTGAAGATTTGGTGACACTATTTATATGTGAGAAATGTCACGTTTTTACTGATCATAAAAAGCCTAAAATACTTGATAACTCAGAAGAATTTAAAACTTATGTCAACAAAGGTGACTCGAATTATTTGTAACGCCCCAAACCCGGTCAAAACGCTACGACCGAATCTGGCATGTCACAGGGAAGAAAACATTTTAAAAATCGATTTGTCATCTCAAGTTGGAAAGAAAAGCCTTTGTATTTATAAAAACCGAATTTGTACTGTGTGAACTTGTTGAAACCATTTTGAAACTTGGTTTTAAAAATAATAGAGTTGTCTGATTGTTATTATACATTTGCTAAATACTAGATGGTAAAAATTTTGGAAATCCTGGGGATTTTAAAAACGTTCATTTTTATAAGTTTAATAGGCATGCCGCTCATGTTTAAGCAAATTTTAAGAAAATTAAAGCAGATAAATAATCCCAAAATAAAATCTAGTGGCCTTATTACATAACCGAAAACCAAACTTAAAACAGAATAAATCCAAAAATAACCATTAAAATAAAAACCAAACTATTGAGCATGGCCACCTCGAGTCCATCCCGGCTCCGCATCCATAATCTAGGAATTATCTGCAAAATGTAATGGAAAGGGGTGAGTCATCGAAACTTAGTGCGTAAATCCCCATCCCAAAAATGTTAAGCCCTTACACAGTTTCATATGCAAATATGTATGCCATGCAATCCATCCAACCTAACCATCCGAACTCCCAATTCTACCCCTTGTGGCACCTAGCCACTGGTGGTACCTAACCACTGGTGGTTCCAAACCACTGGTGATCGAAGTCACAAATAATCGATTGTGGGGCCAACCTATATTGTGGTACCTAACCACTGATGACGATCCTGTATATTGATATGTGGGGCCAACCCACTGTGGTACCAAACCACTGGGACGAGTCACAGAAATATATATGTGGTACCTAACCACTGGTGGTTCCAAACCACTGAGACTTAGTCACAATATGATCGTATGTGGGGCCAACCCACTGTGTGGTACCTAACCACTGGTGACAGTCTGATAATCATGCCTTCCCCCTCCTCTCATAGAACCCATTTTCATGAACATGTTTTCTGATATAATATAATCATGCTTAACATTTAGGAGTAATAAAACATGGCATATGCAGATTTAACAAAGGCAATGAACGTTAGCCATCAAGATGGACTTTCCCGGAGTCCTCGCTTTTACCCACAAGGGGTAACATATCGATTTCTACGGTTATTTCAGCTTTTGAAAAATCACAGATAACAACACATTAAATATATGAAGTGTGTAAGAGTTACACACCTGATTACTCGTAATACCACGCTCTCTACGTTGACATTGTTGTTAATCGACACTACCGTTGTTTGCTACTACTTTGCTTAGATGCCAGCCCACAACCTGGTGGCCAATTGCAAATTGCAGACACAGCCCTCTTCTTGAACTTAAGGGCTGAGTTCACTGATCCAACCTCTCCTAACGCTTGGCTAGCCTTCGAGTCCATGAACACACCTTAGTCACTAACTCAGATTAAAGCAACAAAATCAAATCTAAGAGGTTAACACAACACGTAAAGCGAAAGCCCTTACCTAGATCGACAAATCCAAAATCTCAAGATCTAATCCACAGGTCAAACAAATCTCGAGAATCCAAACGAATGCGTCTACCCTTTCACCTACAATCAGTCAAACACCCACACATAAAGCCAAGTAGCCATCGGCTTTGGCAAAAACCCAGAAGAGAAGGGTAAAGATCCAGAAGCAATCGCTACTAACCTTAACAGGAGATCTGATTAAACCCCAAGAGAATTCGGCACAACCCTACGATGATGATTCAGCTTTGGTAAAAATTCGAGAAAAGAAAATAGATAGAATGATTCTGAGATCTAAGAGATTTCGGCTAAGAGCAAAAGAAAGTATGGTCTTCGGCTTTTAGTGAATGCAAGAAGAACAAGTCAAGGTAATGAGAACCAAAGGGTTTCGGCTAGCAAGGTATTCCGAAAAGAATAACCGAAGTGGAAAAGAGGGAGAAGTGGTGATTCGACTTTGGGGAAAAGATGGAGAAAAAAATGAAGCAAATTGGGTAGAGTGGATTTGGCTAGCACAACAAAGAGAAGAAGAAAAGAAGAGAGCAAGAAAGGGGTTTCGGCTTTTAAGATTGAAGAGAAGAGAAAAGATTTAAGCTCCAAATGGTCTTCTAATTTCGGTTTTAGTCAAAAGAAGAAAAGAGAGGAAAATGCCTAAGTGCTTTACAGCAAAAGAGAGTATGGGAGGAAACTAAAACCGAAAATCTACTCACTAACACTCTCATCCCCAAATTCGGCACCCCTCCCAAAAGCTAAAACCGAAAGTCCCTTCCCTTCAAACTCTTCAGAGTTTTGGCTAACCCAATCCCCCTAAGCCGCCCCTTCCATCTCTCCTTGCTTTTCTCCTGATCATATATTCAAACAAGTTTGAATACTTCAAACTCCTAAATTTTCTCTCCTCCACCCATTCAAATCTGTTGACTCCTTAAACACTCATCTACCAGAGTCCATCCTGAGTGCAACTCCTCCTGGTCTTGGCGTAAAAAAAGATATGCACAAAAGGGGATTTCTACAGCTCGAACCAAGGCCCTCCAGCTTACATGAGGTGTCACTCCCTTGCCTCCTAAGTGGCACCTCTTTGCCACTCCATCACTTGGATTCTTGTGTCAAAACTTACCACCAACCCCCCTTAACTCCTACTCCACTCAGCATCCCCTTCTAAGTGCCCAAAAATAAAATTTTTGCTAAGGCTCAGGCCTACCCCTGGCTCACACCTAGGCCCTAAAACACCCTAGACTAGCATGACAACCACACTATCTACATGCGATCAGATAAAATGCAAAGGCCTCGATTTAAGGATGTTAAAGTTCTACCCCCATTAAAAATAATTTTGACCTCGAAATTACCTGGTCAAAAGAGTTGAGGGTATTGCTGTCGCATCACATCCTCTGGCTCCCACGTAGCCTCCTCTGTTCCATGATTCCGCCACAACTACCTTCACCAAAGGAGCTGATTTTCTACGCAAGACTTTGACATCCCGCTCCAAGATCTGCACTGGTTCCTCCTCAAAAGACAAATCTGGGCTCATTTCAATCTCCTCCACCGGCACAACATAAGATGGATCCGAACGATAGTGTCTAAGCACTGAAACATGAAATACGTCGTGGATCTTAGTTTCGATGGTAACTCAAGCTGATAAGCTACTGGTCCTACCCGCTTCAACACCCGATAAGGCCCGATAAACCTAGGGCTTAGCTTGCCCTTCCGACCAAATCTCAGCATTTTCTTCCACGATGACACCTTCAAAAAGACCTTATCACCCACTGCAAATTCTATATCCCTTCGCTTAAGGCTCAGGCCTACCCCTGGCTCACACCTAGGCCTTAAAACACCCTAGACTAGCATGACAACCACACTATCTACATGCAATCAGATAAAATGCAAAGGCCCCGATTTAAGGATGTTACATTATTAAAGGATTATGAGTTATTAATTGATTACCATCTTGAGAAAGCTAATGTTATGGTTGATGCGTTGAGTCCTAAATCTTTGTTTACCTTGAGAGCTTTGAATGCAAACTGGATGATGGATTGCGATGGTTCTATTTTGCCTGAATTGAAAGTGAGGTCGGTATTCCTTTTAGAGATTCAAGAACTTCAGAAGAGTGACTCTGAGTTGTTAATGAAACGTGAAGATGTAAAAAACAAGCAGGCAACCAATTTTGGTATTGGATCCGATTATTGTTAATATTTTTGTGGACGCCTTTGTATACCAAAAGATTTTGAGTTAAGACAAAAGTTGTTGAATAAAGCTCAAAGTAGTGTTTATTTGATTCATCTTGGAAGTAGTAAAATGTATAATGACCTGAAGCAATTGGTGGTCTAGTATGAAGTGTGAGATCACGAATTTTATAGCTAGATATTTAATTTGTCAGAAGGTGAAAGCTAAACATCAGGTTCCATTAGGTTTGTTACAACCTGTAATGATTCTAATGTGGAAATGGGAGCGGATCACTATGGATTTTGTTTTGGGATTACCGTTAACTCTAAGTAAAAGATTCAATTGAGTTATAGTTGTTAGGTTGACAAAATCAACTCATTTTGTGCCCGTTCAATCTAACTATTCACATGAGGTTATATGTTACAGAGATTGTGAGATTGCAAGGCGATCCTCTGTCAATAACATCATATCGTGATCCAAGATTTACTTTTAGATTCTGGGTAAGTTACACAAAACTTTAGGTTCGAAATTGAATTTTAGTACTGCTTTTCATCATCAAACAGACAATCAATCTAAGAAAGTAATATAGAATTTATAAGATATGTTACGATGTTGTATTATTGAGTTTGAAGGTAATTGGGAGTAGTACTTCCCGTTAGCTAAATTTGCATATAATAACAGTTATCAATCAGTAAAATGACATTGTACGAGGTTTTGTATGGCTGGAGATGCAGAAGTCTATTATACTATCTGAACTAAATGAAAAAAAGCTAGCGGTTATTTTGTACAAAAAGCTAAAGATAAAGTTAGAATCATTTGTGACAATTTGAAAGCTGCATTTGATTGACAGAAATCCTATGCTGCTTTAAAATGTAAAGGGATTGAGTTTTCTGTTGGTAAAAAAATTATTTTTGAAAGTCTCACCGTGGAGAAAAGTGTTACGTTTGGTAGGAAAGGAAAACTTAGTCCCAAGTTTATTGGACCGTATGAAGTGTTAGAAAGAATCGGACCGATGGCTTATCGTTTAGAAGTACCTCTAGAACTCAACAAAATCCATAATGTATTTCACATTTCAGTGCTTCGTCATTATTGTAACACCCCAAACCCAGCCTAGAAGTTAGGCCAGAATCTGGCATGTCACATCAAAGGTATAATTTCAAAACGATTTTTGCTAAGTTAAAGTTTAAGGCCTAAAAGCCCAAAATCCTTGAATCTTGTTAAGTAATGATGAAAGCCCATTTATTATTTTAAGTATTTCGGAAACCTTGTTTAAACATAAGAAAATTTACTCAGATTTAATAACTAAGTAAACAGTTGAAACAACAAAAACAAAACTCAAAATCTAAAGTCAAATCGGAGTATAAAGCCTTATTACAAGCAATGAAAATAAAGCAATTAAACCATGTCTTTTGAAACAAATAAACAAAAACTTAAACATCTTGTAGTGTGGCCATCTCCGAATCCTCTCCCACGTCGAGCCATTTACTGAGGATCACCTAAAACATTAAATAAAAGGGTGTGAGTTTCGAAACTCGGTGTGTACAACCCTTGGCAATCAAATCACAAACAAATATTCACATTGGGCTTAAGCCCTATAAAAATTGGTTGTCTTGGGCCTTAGCCCACAATGACCTCATATCATATCATATCATATCGTATCATATACAAACAAGATAATGCAAACCATTTCCAAAAATCCATCCGCTACATACACCATTTCCCTTCCAACCATTACACACCTGTGGGGATTTCTAAATCAACCCACCCATCCTCTACACACCAAAGGTAGCACTCACAACGGCACTACTCAATGTTGCAGCAAAGCTGCTAATAATATAATGGGCTTAAAGCCACCGGTGGATCCATGGTTGTCAAGCGACTATGCGATCCTCAAATCTTCCTCCATACCATAATTCCCACCCATATGCATCCTAAGTAGAATATCATATGAATGCATCAAACACGTGAGTAACATCCACAAACTCATATTCGTCACATAGGGGTATTTTCGTCATTTATTGCCCAGAGGTATTTTCGTAATTCTACCCTACAGACGTATTTTGGTAACTTGGCAAAATAGGGGTATCTTGGTAATTTTTCAAAACCGGGGTGTTTTGGTAATTTGTAAAATAGGGGTATTCTGGTACTTTTGCAAAACAGGGGTGTTTTAGTAATTTTACAAATCTAAGGGTATCTTAGTAATTTTACAATTCTAGGGGTATTTGGTCCTTCTCGGGTTTTAGTTATGAACTTTGCCTCATCAACAAGTTCTCGCGGCTAAAGTGAACAGACACTACACACCAGGTAGGATTCTAGAGAAGAGGAGGTGGGCCACTAGGATCGCTTAAGTACCAAGCTCTCTCTAGATCCAATCCTAGACATGCGTATGTCCGTTGCCACACTCTACCCCAACGACTTGTTCATGGACATGTTTAGTTTGATTAAGTGTTATGAAATTTAAGAGTTGTTCAAACTAAGCCTAAAGTCTATAAACCCTAACATACTTGTCTTCGTCCCCATAAAGCCCATCAAACCCAAATTACATCCTTACGGCCCATTAGGCCCAAATCACATCCTTATGGCCTGTTAGGCCCAAAACAATTCCAGATAATGTATTATGCTTGACCGACTCAATTCATACACCAAACCAAACAAACTCATCAAACCTAGCCTTAGGGCCCACTAGGCCCATTTAGCCACTTTCGTCTTTTCGGCTTTTCAGCATTACCGATATCGTGTGTGTAGTGTTTGTACAAACCTGGTATCCACGAGCGCTGCAAACCCCTTAGTCACAAACCTACAATTGACATTACTAACGATTAACCAAGACTTTAACACATACTTATCAAAAACTGAAACCTCCCGTTACCTTTACCGTGTGCTTCACGTTCTAGTAGCCCTTCATTTGCTACTATTTGCGATTATCCTCTAAATCTGCACCCAAACACCTATATCGTCAAAACCAAGTGACCCGTATTGTACATAAGTCACCCCTATGAGCCACATTAGATTCGGCCATTTACTAAACCATGACTGAGTCGAGAACACTCACTATCTTGTTAGCAATCCTTACCTGCCACGCTTGTGATTGTTGAGCCTTACCCTTGTTAATACAAGTTAATGACAAGGAGGGGTTAGATAGCCCTTCGGCTTTTAACAAAACACACTAAAAGATCAACTAAGCACTTACCAAAATTCTCCTTTGATCCAGCGGCTTAAATCCGACTTTTGAGATTAGTAAGGTGACAGGTACAATTCGGCAACACTAGGGAGAATAAGAAAAGAGGTGATTCAGCTAGAACCAAGTGGTGAACCAAAAAGGGAATTTGAGAAGGGAGTGTATGGAGGATTCAGCTTCTGAACACTTAGTGAGAAAAAAAGGTGTTTGGGCATATCACAAGTGAAGAAATTCAGCCAGAGGGAAAACAAAATTTCGGCATTACTTTAGGAACTTAATTTGACACCCATATATATACTAAATAAATATATATAAAAATAAATCTACAATCCCTAGTCGACTCAAACTTATCACCAATTAAATTCCTTTATTTTCTCCAAATTTTATCTTCATCCCCATCCAAAAATTCCTTTATTTAGCCAAAAATCCAATTTGAATTACATTCAAATTGCTTTCCCCGAACAACAGCCATCCTTTGGTGTTTCGGTCCACTTCAAACACCTTCCTCATGCCAGCAGCAAAATAGCAGGTTATTACGCACAAGGTAACTCGAAACCAAGACCTCTAGGCACCACCACACGCTACCAACCACTGCACCACAACTCTTCTTGTGATATATTCCATTCCCAACTTCTTTTAAGGCCTATTTCCCAGCGAACAAATCATCCAAAGAAATCTAAAAATATTCGCCAACACCCAGCTTCGAACCTCCAACCTCTTCACTATGATACATGCCCCTTGCCACGGTGCCGACCACTTTATTTGAGTCATAATTCCTCCCCAATTAATTATAGACCTTTTTGCCGCGCTCCAGGTTTACTTAAAAATAAAAACCAACATTTAGCGCAAGCCGCGACTAGAACCCTGCTCCCCCTCCTGCTCCTAACGCCTCTACCACTGGGCCAGGCGTTTGTTTATGTCATGAATCAGACCCAACTAATTATAAGGCCTAAACCCTGGCCTTGATAGTAACATATGCGCAATAAATTTTTTTTTTGCCAAGTCGAGGACTTGAACCTTTGACCACCAGCTTGTTCAAAACGCCCAAGGCTACCAGACCACCTACTTCCTTGTGCTATCTTCTAACCCAAAAATATTTTAAAAGCCTTCTGACTAACACCAAACACACTTAAGGGTAAAAAAAAAAAATTTTGCTAAAGCCCTAGATTGAGCCCAGGACTTTTCCAACACTACCAACCCTTCATAAATCACCTAAAAGTTAAACTAAACATGCAATCATAATTTTTTTTTTAAACACCCTTAATTCATTATCCCCTTTTTTTTTCCCGATTGACAAAATCCATTCTCTCGACACACGAAACCCATTTATTCTGGGCCCAAATTCGGGGGGTTACAATTATCATTCTGATCCGTCACATATTTTGACTACGGATGAAATTGAAATACAATCTAATTTGACTTATGATGAGGAGCCTATGAAGATTTTAGCTCGAGAAATAAATCTGTGCCACTAGTTAAAGTCATAAGGTGTCAACATGGGGTAGAAGAAGTTACGTGGGAAACGGAAGAAACCATGAAATCCCAATATCCGAACCTTTTTTCTAGTAAGATTTTCGAGAACGAAAACTTCTTTTACGGGGAGAGTTGTAAAGCCCATTTTCAGTGGTGTTGGAGACAGTAGTTTTGGGACCACAAATTCGACGAGTAAGTCCGTAAGAATTATTATTTAATTAATACAAGTCAATTATAATTTTATATAAAAATTTTGATGTGATAATTTTTAGCTAACTGAATAAATAAGTTAGGTATAAGTGGTTGTCCCAAAAGTCAAGTGGTTTTGGAAAATGAGATAACGAGACCTCGTTTTTAAAAATCGAGCCATTGAATATTCTTATTAAGCTTTTACGGAGTAACTACTATGGTATGTAAGGTTTGATATAGAAAATTTAATGTTTGATTAGTTAATTAATTAAAAAAGACTAAATTGTAATTGATGTAAAAACTTAATTATTATTAAATTATATGATTAAATGAATTATTTAGTAAAGGCGGGAGGTTTTATAATGTAATTATACCATGTTAAAGTTTAATAAACGGTAATGGGTTAGTGTTTAAACTTAATTGAATGTTTTATTAAAGAACAAAATATTAATTTAATAATTAACATAAAGTAAATTAAGTAAAATTGTAACACCCCTAACCTGTAACCGCCGCCGGACGAGGGTTAAGAGGTATTACTAATCATTTCCGAACATTTCATATCATTCCACATCCAAACATAGCAATTCACATTCAATGAGCCCCTTAATGAGGTCAACGAGACCTTAATCACAAGTTAAAAAGGGGTCGGAACTAAACCGAACTCATACTAAAATTTCTGAAATTCTAACATTGTAACATCCCAAAAATCAGGGGTTTGTAACATTTGTGTAATTGCATGTTGTGCTTGCTCTGCGGGTTGTTTGAGGGTGTTTAGGGGCTCTAGGGAGGCCTGGGGTCGAGGCCAAGCTCTGGAAAAAAATTGGTTTTGGGCTCTTGTAACACCCCGTACCCAAGACTGATACAAAGACTGAATATGAGACATTACCATGCTTGAACACGCTTAACATACACTTACAAGCTGTAAAATTTCGTTCCGACTTAAAAACTTCTCTTTCTTAGTCCATTCATATATGTTATAGACCTACGAGGCCTTAAGCATAACTCTGAAAACTTTCGGAACTTGATTGAAAACCTTTCTTAGAAACATGGGTCACACGCCCATGTGACTTGGGACACGCCCGTGTACCCCTTAACACACCCATGTCTTCCAATCGTGGGGAGCTACTGACTATATTCACACGGCCTTGACATGCCCGTGTCTTCCAACCGTGAAGAGCTACTAACTTGATCCACACGGCCTGGGCACATGCCCATGCCCAAACCGTGTGTCTTACACTGCTCATGCACACGGCCGTGGGATTTACCCGTGGTCTATTCTAACTAATAATAATAAGGTGCAGGATATGCACAGCCTACACACACACCTGTGTGTCCAACCGTGTGGGCACTTAGAGGCTATTTACCAAGCCATTTGCCACACTGAAATCAAGATCAACACAATACATTTCATGAACTATACAACATGCTTCATTGAATTTAACAACATACATATAGTCAAATTTGGTCAACCACTTAGCCATATACAAAAGAATAAAGGTTTGGTAGCCTATACAATAGCCATTCTTAAAACATGTTCTCAAGATGAATGCTTCTTATACATACCATACTTAGTAAAATAACTGGGCTATACCAAAATAAAGATTGATAGTGTGCTCCAAGCTCCGACTTCAACTACCCATAAGTTAGCTTGGCGGGACTACATAGAAAGAAAGAATTAAAGAAGTAAGCATTTAGCTTAGTAAGTTTGCATGTAAAGCACCTATCAATATACTTGCTTAATATAAACCAATTGACATAATCATGGTATCATAAGTTTCAGCTACAGAGCTTACTTACTCATACCGATTCTTACATGTCTCATGATACTTAATATTCTCATACTTGTAAGGTAAACAATGTATCTATATCACTTGATCACATTGATCAGCATGCCTTAATGTAATAATCCTGATCTCTAATTCTTCATACATAGCATAAATAATATTCAATTTCAACTTAATGATAGCTTTGCTTTTTTTAGCTTTCTTGTTATCTCATTTTAACATTACACATTTGCCTGATGAATTTCTGCGAATAATCGAGGATACTAAATCTCTTGCCATGAACTTGATGCCAAAGCCATATCCTAGATACGGTCTTATATGGAATATCTCTTCTTGAATTAATGCCAAGATTACCTTGGACTTACATGATAACTTGCTCAATTCCAAGCTTGCTTCCTTGGACTTACATGATAACTTGCTCAATGCCAAGCTTGCTTCCTTGGACTTACATGATGACTTGCTTGATAACTTGATCAATGCCAAGCTTGCTTCCTTGGACTTACATGATAGCTTGCTTGATAACTTGATCAATGCCAAGGTTGCCTTGGACTTACATGATAACTTGCTTTTTTGCCGATGCCATGCCTTGGCTTGGTCTTATATGGACTTTCTCATTTCACGTGGTAGACCAAGTATCCTGGGTAATTCATCTTCGATCGGGACTTTCTCATGCTTAATCTTATTGATTTCTTTGTTCAACATAGCTTTAAACATTCCATGGTAATAGTGTACATTATACTAAGCAATTGAAATGATAAAAATCATAAAGCTTAGAAATCATACAAACTTACCTCAAAATACAAAATGTATGTAGATATGTAATTTAGTCCTCGACTTTGTTCTTGCCTCGATTTTGATCCGGGCTTTGTTTTTCTTGATCTATAATCATAAATAGATCATTTAAAACTCACATAGACTAAATTGACTCATTAATCATATTTTGGCAAAATTACTATTTGCACTTTTTCCCCTAGGCTCGTAAAATGAATTTCATTCAACTTTCTTAAACTTCATGCTTAGCTGATTCATTTTCTATACTATAACAATCATCAATTCTCACTATTTCTAGTCTGTATGACCAATTTCATAACTATTACAAATTGATCCATACTTCATGAAATTCATTAAGGAAAACATGTTTTTCTAACATCAAACTCTTATAAACTTCCATAAAACATCATTTAAAATGCATATCATTCATGGGTAGATTTTTGATCATGCACCTTAGCTAATTTTATAGCTAAAAATAGTTCATAATACAAGAACTTCAAAAATACGAAGAATATTAAAAACGGGACTCAAATGAACTTAGTAGCAAGCTTAAAAGATGAACAAACCCTAGCTATGGGGTTCTTCAAAATTTTGGCTCCAAGGAAGAAGATGAGAATGATTTTTGTCATCTTTTTCTTTTATTAATCATTTAATTGATAAATGACCAAAATGCCATTCTCTTTAAAAATTTCTATTTTACTAACTCATGTCCAATTTTGTCCAAAAATTATAATTTGGGCAAATTGCTAGTTAAGGACTTCTAATTGATACTCTAAAGCTATTTCATACAAAAAGATTCTAGAAACTCTTATTTTGCATTCTTTTGCAATTTAGTCCTTTTGGACCATTCAACCTCAATTTAATAAAATTGCTTCATGAAACTTTTACACTAGCATGCAAACATAACATAAACTTTAAAAACTCATAAATTCACCTCAGATTCGTGGCCTCGCACCACTATTCTGACTATGCCCTAAATCGGGCTGTTACAACTCTTTAATAGGGAGAGCTGGTGGAGGCAGGGCTTATATATATTAGTGTGTGTTTTATTAACACAAGGTAAGCATGTGGCAAGGTAGTGTGGCGTCAAAGGGAGTGCAAGGAGGGGAGGAGTTCGATTCTCACAAGTTGCATTTTGGTGGCTATTATTTTGTGCTTAGGAAAGGAAGAAGCAGAGTTGGGATCAAACTCTACCGTGGAGGTTGGAGAATGAGTCAAACAATTTGAATTGGTGGAGAAGAGGAATTCTGGGAGGAAATCAAGAAGTGGGGTGAGTGTGGGAGTTGTACCGTGTGTGGGAGTGTGTCAAAGGGGGGAAATTGTTTCGGCTAGGGGTAGTTTGGAAGAGAATTCGGTCATTGAGGGAGAGAGTAAAACCGAGACTCTTTGGGATTTCTTTTCTTTTCTTTGCATTTTGGGTGACTTTGCTTTATTTTTCCTTACCGAAACACAAGTCTCCTCTTACTTCTTTCTTCTATTTTTCTCTTAAAACACTTTCTTTACTTGTTGTTGCCTAAACTGTATTGGCCGAATTCTTCTTCTGATCTTTTCTTCCTATAGCGAATCTTTCCTTCACCTAACATTTCGGCTTGTGTTCTTTATTTGATCCTCATTTCGGCTTAGCCTCCACAGCCTAATTTTGAAATCTTTTGTTTTGCTGCTAGTGCCGAATCTCTTCTTCCCATCAGGCTCATCCCTGGTCTAAGGTATGGATTGCTTTTCTGCTACATTCTTGCTTTCTTCTCTTTTCTCTTTACTAAAGCCAAAATTCTCACCTTCTTGTCTAAAGCCGAATCTGAGTACCCTTCTCCATCTTAAGTATCTTTTACTCTTTATTTTGTGTGGAATCCAAAACCCTTGTTCTGCAACTGCCGATTTTGTGGCACTTTGGTAAGTGTATCTATGGCCGAATAGGGGGTGGATAATTCTTGTATTATTTTGTGAGTTCTTAGGGCCGAACGACCGTTTCTTTGTTGTCTTGAAACAACATTGCTAACCTGTGCTTTTCATTAGGGATTCAATTTCGTAATCGAAGGGAGTAAACAAAATATTCTAGCATAGCAAGGAGTTGCTGTCGTTTTGGTAGGTGAAAGCAATGGGTAAGGTGTTTCTGTAACTTAGAGTATCAAGGATTAAAACTAATTGTTAGTCAATTTTGATCTCAGGTGTTTTGGAAAGTGCTAAGTACTACAACACGTAAGCAGGTGTGTAATCTCACACCAATCTTGATGAATGCATGTGTTGCTCTGTGAATCGGCCGAAAGCTGAAAAACCGGAAAACCAGCAACTGTGACCACTCAAGCATGCAAACGCTCGTGGTGGTAAACTGATGTATGAATAATGGCGGTAGATCATTGAGAGTGTCACGAGCACTCTCGCAAAACTGAGGCTGTAACAGGCCTGATCGAGCCGGAATGGGCTAAATGGGCCCAATGGGCTAACGAGCCCACATGGGCAAAATTGATTAAAAATTTTTGAATGATTGATGCAACTACGAAGTCTGCAAAACCAAGACCGAAAACATGCTAAATGGGCCACACGAGCCTGTGGGCCCGTTTGGGTCCAGAATGGACTTTAGGCCCAATTGTACCGAAGAGACCCAAAAGGGGTCCCGAGTCATTCGAGGTGACAATAGGCCTCCGAAAAGGCTATTAAAGGACTAAATTACCAAAATACCCCAAGAGGGTAAATTACCAAAATACCCCGAAGGGTAAATTATCGAAATACCCTTAATGGGTGAATTACCGAAATACCCTCGATGGGTAAAATTATTGAAATACCCCAAAGGGGTGAAAATGACCGTTGTACCCTCGATTATGGTTGGTTATCGTGTATATGACTTTATTTACACTTTTATTAGTTTGATACACTGCATTTATATCATGTTGCATGGGTTGGGTTTGATGATCGAAGGAAGTGTAGCCTGGTGGCTCTGCCACATACTGTTTTGGTGGCTATAGCACGTATATACTATTATTGTTTTTGGTGGTTCAGCCACAAATATCGTGATTAGCAGCTTGTTTGCAACATTGGTGTGATTGGCGGGGTGGGTTGACTTGATCCCCACAGGTGATTATTGTAACAGTTCGGTTTATACCCTAGTCAAAAAAGTGGGTTCGGGACCACAAATCTGAGCCCGTATAATATTTTAATATTATATTCTGTGCCATTGATATATGAGCAAGCATGTGTTAAAGTTTCATAAGTTAATTTATCTGTCTGTGTGTTTAATTAGACGAAAGGATGAAATTGCATTAAATATGAAAGTTGTATGCTATTTGTTAAAGTGCTTATGTGTTATGGCTTTTTAAATATGAGGACTTATGTGGCAATTTAGCCATTTCCATGGTTAGTGGATGGCTAAGGTCATAAATGACCTTGTAACTATGTGATATGTATATTTATATGAAAGGTTATATTGGTAAATTAGTTTATATCATATTATTAATTAAACAAAAGCTTAAAATAAGCTTGAATCTATTGTTCATCTACTGAATATACACAAAAGAAAAGAAAAGAGGAAGAAGCTTGGTATTCGGCCATTGTAAGCTCTAATTAAGGTATGATTTGGTTTTGATTTTTGATAATTTCTACGTTTTTGTAATCGTTGCTTCATCTACTATCAAACCCATGTTTCAATTTTGAGTATTGGTGATGTTTGTAAGTTATGCCATTGATGCTATGTTGAGCTTTGTGATGCTTTAAGGTGTTAAATGATAGATTGGTGGTAGATGGACATGTTTTGTTCTTGAAGTTTTGATGAATTTAGCTAAATAGGGTTAAATTGAGAAAATGACAAATTGAGGGACTAATTTGTGAATTTGATGAAAAATGTGGGTTTGTATGTGATATATATGTATTTGGCCAAGCTTGTGTAAAAGTAGATTTTGTGAATTTGATGTTTTGAGAAAAATAGACTAAATTGCTAAGTTGTGCAAATGTGAGGACTAATTTGCAAATTGCCCTAAATGTGTGTCTTTGGATTGAATTGAATGAACTAGTGAATAAAAGGGTTAATTCTGAATATGTTTAGATCAAGAACCGAGGAAAATGGATTTAGATCGTGGGAAAGCGAAAGTTACCGAGTAGCCGTTTTCTATTCCGATAAACCGAATCCGACGTAAGTCACTATACAAATAAATGAATATATATGCAATTGTAATTGTTCATATGTTTAATGATTATAATGAATGCTTATGAGAAATTCTGTAATTGAATTCCAAGATAAGTTCGGTATATTGACTAAGTCTGAGAAGCCTCGTACGAACCTTGACATAGGTATCTGTTCTGTTTTATCATGTAAGACCATGTCTGGGACGTTGGCATTGATTTGAGATTCGTGTAAGACCCTATCCGGGATAGTAGCATCGATATCGGATTATGTGTAAGACCACATCTAGGACGTTAGCATCGATATAAACTTTACGCATAAGACCACGTCTGGGGCGTTGGCATCATTATGTCACTTACGTGTAAGACCATGTCTGGGACATCGGCATTGTTTTGATTCGTATAAGACCCTGTCTGGAATAGTGGCATCAATATTCGAGTGCCTGTAAGACCTCGTCTGGGACATTAGCATTGTACAATTATTCTGAACTTTCCAAGTATCCCATTGGATTTATTACTATTTAACGGACAAGTCTATGATACAAAATGCAAATCCGAGCTATGAACAAATATGTGATTGTAAATCCAATTCAGGCATGTTGATTATACACTAATTGTGTATACAAGGTAAGCATCAATATGATCTTACTATGATGCTATGAATATGGAATTGATGTATGTTGTATAAAGCTTTGGTGAAATGAGATATGTGTCTATATGATATTTGAATTGTGAATTTGGCTAATGTGGTCAAAAGTGTATGAACCAAAGCAAACATATGCATTTTATGCTAAGTTTGTTTGTATATTGACTTACTAAGCTTTTGGAAAGCTTACTCTGTGTGTGTTTAATCTATTTTATAGGTCGTCAAAGCTACTGAAGGCTCGGGACCGTCAAGGATTGTCATCACACTACTAATATCATTTTGGTACACCTTGGATATGTATATAGCTAGATATGGCATGTATAGGCTAGATCTTGTGATGATTTGTAAAGTGAACTTAGCCATGTGATTTGGCTAGTTATGTTTTGGTAACATGCTTAAATGAATGTGATATGTGAAGTTGTTATGATACGATTAGTTGGTATATGGAATGGTTATGAGATGGTAAGTATATAGACAAATGGTGCATAGGTATAATTGAGTTTTAGTTATGCAAAAATTGGTATGTTTAGTATGGGTTTTGAATGTATATATTGAATGAAAATTTAATGTATAGATGTGAATATCTTAGTGATCAAATGTGCATGATTTGGATGGCTATTTGTATGTTTTTGGTTGCCATATATGCTTGATATGTATTGGTAAATGATGCTTATAGGTATGAACCTTTTTGGTTGGCATTTTGGCCTTGTAAATGGCCTATAAAGTCACACGGTTGTGGTACACAAGCGTGCCTTAGACCGTGGGTAAATTGGCAGGATGCAGCCTAAAATCACACGGCCTCGACACAGGCGTGTCACCTAGTTGTGGTGTACAAGTCAGTAGCTAGCATAAAAATACACAGCCTCGGCACGGGCGTGCTTGGTGGCCGTGGAGGGGAAGTCAGTATATGGCCTAAAAGTACAAGGCCATGGCACACGGGCGTGCCTAATGACCGTGTTGGTAGTCAATATAACCACGGTTGGTTGCACGGGGGTGTATAGAAACCGTGGAGGGTGCACGGTCTCCTCCCATGGGCATGTCTCCCTTGTATTTTAGAAAAAAATTCAAATTTTCAAGGAATTTTGTATGTGTTTCAGTTTAGTCCCGACTCGGTTTATAAGCATGTTTAAGGTCTCAAGGACCCGATTAAGGGACATTCTATCTGAGAATAATGATTGAATGTATGATATTGTCTGTGACTGTCTCCGATCTGTCCGGTAACGCTCCTAACCTTAATCCGGCGACAGACTCGGGATAGGGGTGTTACATTTGATTGGTATCAAAGTTACGGTTTAGCCGATTTTCAGACTAACGTAGCGTGTCAGAGTCTAGCTATACATGCCATATATCTGAACTGATATAGTGTGATGAATCCTGACGTATAAATATGATTTTCGTATAGTAATGGATCCCGAAAGAGCCGTAGCTGACGACGTAGAAGGTAATGCGCCTGCTCCCGCACAAGGGACAGCACCCTCTGAATCGAGACCGGCTACGAGCGGTCAAGAGGGAGAAGCTAAACAAGCTTTCTTCCAGATGATGAGTGAGTGGTTCACTAAGTTTGTTAAGAATAACTCGACTATTTCACAACCCCTTTCCCCAGTTAATCCCCCTCAGACTACAGTTGTGCCACCCGTTATGCATCTGAATCTGTTGACAAATGGCTTCCTCCAATGCCCATTTTGCTCCTTCACAAATGGCTCCTCAAGATGTTTGACGAAGAGAATATCTTCTCAAGGGTTTTGCTGGCTAAGGGAGAGGTAAAATAGGGATGCTATATGTGAAAGGAAAAAAAACAAATTAAAGAATGGGAAATGAAAGATGATTGTTGAATTAGGGATGAGTAAAGGATGTAGGGATGATGGAATGAAGGGATGGAGGTGGGTATTTATAGTGAAGGTTGGTGGATGAGTTTACTAAAAATAGTGTGAAAAGTCCCCCCATTTATTCCTTTGCTTGGCCAGCCACATATTGTGGAAGGGAATGGATGTTGGTTGCTTGATCAAGCATAAAATCATGCTTGAATTAACTAAGGGTTAGACGACTTCAAGTGAAAATATTGTGGGCTAATTTTTGATTAATTTGAAACTGTAAGGACCTCAAATAAATTTCTCAAAAACTAATTTTTGTGCTGTTCACAAGTGTCATGCCAAATTGGGCTTGTTCTCCCTTGTTTGGACGGTTTGGTGACCCATACCAGACTTTTTCATTAATTGTTCCATTTTAAATTGGATTAAAAGCAACATTTTCATGAACCATTTGCATGTGTTTGTCATGTCCATGTGACTTTATTTTATAAATAAATTATGGATAATTTCCTTGGTCCAACTGCATTAAATAAAATCAAAATTAATATTAGCAAAAATAATTAAAATATGCATAAATTTAATACAAAATAACATAAAATTACAATATTCCTTAAATCATGTCCGTTGTTGAAATATAAACAAAATTCACTCAATTAGTGATCATATACTCTGTATTAATATTATTTTTAATTAAAAAGGTGTTATAAACTACTAAAAAAATCCGATATAAATTAGAGTTTACAAAAATGTAAAAGTTTAGGGAAAATGTGTAAATAATGAAAACTTAAGGGTCTCATACATTGAATTGAGTTTGTGACGTATGTGAATTTAATAAATTGAATTTCATTACTATATAGATCAAGAACAGGGAAATTTGTAGAGTAGTCCTTGTGAATTAACCAGAAACGGATTGGAGGTAAGTTCATTATATAGATAAATATATTTACATATTTATATAACTTGTGATATTATGATTTGGTTAAATTGTATCCGGATTGAATTACGATATTAAATTGAAATTATAAAATGTTTATAATTCAGTACAGATAAGAATTGATTATTCAACAGTTGGTGAATAATATAGTTAGTTGATATTGAAATGAAAGTAATTGATTTATAGCATTTGTATAGATATTTTGGAAGTTCCTTTAATTTATAATGTTAAAAATTATGCTACATGCCACATAGCATTCGATTAGGATACGGTTGGCATGCCAATAGGGTTAGTATGCATGCTTGTACAGGATTGCACTTCGGTGCCTTTGTTTAAATTTCGTACCTTTGATTTCACATTTGTGCTTCTATCTGCACTTCGGTACCTCTGTTACATCTATGATGCCTTTGGTGTGGTGTAGTTACCCTAGCATCCGAGGCAAGTTACTATAGTTCATCGGGCTATGTGTTAATTGATTTACAACTTATCTACTTGCTTAATTTTATTGCATATCTATGGTGTTGTTAAGTGAAAAATGTTACAATGAATTTCTTGTTTATATATATGGATGGTTGCATTGAGGGAATTCGGTTGATGATATTGGTTAAGTATTTTGAGAAGGTGTTATTATGTTATATATATATATTAATGAATACTAATGTGGTGTGAACTTGTATTTGATTATCAGGAGTTATGAATTATCTCCTTTTTTATTTATCTTGGTTAACGTAAGTTAAATGATGTTTAGACTATGGACTTATTAGGCTTAAGCTTATTTGTTTCATTTTTGTTTCTTTTGTAGTTGGCATTTTGCGGACTGACCGGACAGATCGATTTGAAGCTTACACTATCTAGCCCTGTTGGTAGTTTTTGTTTATCATTTTGGGATGTGACATGTATATAGGTGTTAAGTTGTTGATATGTAAAGTGATAGGTTAACTTGTTATAACTAGTTAATGTGGTTGAATTTGGGTGTCTACTTGTGTTGGTTTAGTTCAAGTTGCTCTTTAGTGCCTTATATATATGTTAAGTGGTGATGTTTTTGAAATGGTAGTTTTGTTGTGAATGACCATATGTTTGGTAAATTTTTGATTGATGGTTTTAGGCATGAATGGTTAATTAATGGAAAAGCTTATTTATTAATTGTAATTTTGATCTTGAATTGAATTGGTGTGTGAATTAAGGTGCCTTTTGATGGCATATTGGTTAGACATAAGATGAAAGAATATTTGGCATGTATTTGGTGTTTTGAATGTGATTTTAACCATGTGAAATAGGCTAGTTATAGTATGTCTTATTGTGCAAGAAATGGTGTGTAACACCCCAAACCCGGCCCATGCGTTACGATCGAATTTGGTAGTCACACGAGCCAAACATGTTAAACCCTTTTTATTCGTACAAAAATAGGTCTTGCTTTGTTAAAATTAGGAAAACAAGTTTGATTTGAAATATTTGATAAAATACTACTAACCTTGAAGATTGATTGATAAATCGATCAATTTGAACTAATGATCTTATAAAACGCGACTTTTGAAAACGATGTTGAAAATTCGAAAGAAAATTTCCGTGTTAAAAATATTTGTAAAAGTTTATTTTGAAATCCATTTGTTAATTGATTTTTGGAAAATCTTTATTTAAGTTTTTAGAAAATTCCCATTTAAAACAATTTAAGTAAAATAATAAGTATATCAAACATAAAGCAAATAATAAAATACTCCAGAGGCCGTATTACAACATAAAACCCAAAATAGTAAAGTGAACGAAAATAGAAATCTAAAGTTCCAAAATAAAAACACCATTTCTGAAGTATGGCCTCCACCGAGTCATCCATGGCCGAAGTCCATGTCAGTGAGCATTACCTACAGGGATTAAGAAAAGAAAGGGGGGTGGGTTACAAGAACTCAGTGCATAATCCCCTTACCGTTATCCATTGGGCCTGAACCCACATAGCAAAAACTTGGGCCTGAGCCCATAAAGCATAATCTTGGGCCTAAGCCCATATAGCAATAATCTTTGGCCGAAGCCCATTTACATAACAAAATATAAATATGTGCAATATATGCAACCCAACCCATCCATCCAACACACCCCCGTACCAACCAACACACCTGTGGGGATCAAGTCAACCCACCCTACCAACACACCAAAACACAGGAAAAATGCCATTTAATAAAATAAGTCGCAGGCCAGTGGCCATTTATAATCGCAGGCATGAAGCCATTTATAATATTTGTGGCTGAGCCATCAGAATCAGAATTATATGTGGCATAGCCACTATACAAATTGTGGCAGAGCCACCAGAATATCATATACGGTAATATAACCTGTACACAGCCTTATATAAATATGATTGACACATAGTCGTTAATTCATATGTTAGACACATAGCCATTATCAGAATTTGTGGCGAGCCACGGATTATGTATGGCGAGCCACGAGACCGACAGTGCGCGAGCCAACTGGACTACTTTTCTCTTCATCATTTTTCCCATCCCATGCAAATTATGTAAATGCAACATACGTAATAACTCATGATATTTACAATATAAACAACAATCATTAATTAAGAGATTCATTACAAAAATTTCGGCCCATTATAACACTTTCCAAATCGGCCCATTAGGGACATTTCCGTAATTTGGCCCATAAGGGCATTTTCGTAATTCGGCCCATAAAGGCATTTTCATAATTCGTTAATTTACCCACTAAGGGTAATTCAGTAATTTACCCTCCAAGGGTATTTCGATAAATTTCACAAATTAAACTTAACTACTAATTTGGGGCATAAAAATCAAAACTGTCCTTCTCTGTCATACTGACAAAATTGACTATAACACGAGTTAGGAATCTCAAAATCTAAATCCGTAAATTTTCCTTGGAACTAGACTCATATATCTTCTTACTACAATTTTTCAGAATTTTTGGCTTAACCATTTAGTACAGTTTATTCCTTAAAATTTCCCTTGTTTCACTGTTCAATGATTCTGACTTCTCTTACCCGAAATTCAAATATATCACCGTACGGTTTTCATATGTTGCTCCCACTTGTTTCTATTGAAAATAGGCTCACTAAGGAATCTACAAATATAACTTATAACTCCTAATTCACTTTGTACAATTTTAAATGATTTTTCCAATACAGATCAGGGAACCACGTAGTCAATTAGAACCAGTCTCACTAAAATCAAAATATCACAGAATATAAAATTCCTTTTCTTTCTCCATTTCTTCCATATCAAAATAGACATAGTAAGCTTTAATTCAATATCTTATTCACTTATTAATCCCTTTTCTCCTATTTTCCGGGATTTTTCAAAAACACATCACTGTTGCTAACCAAAAACTGTTTCATTGCAAACTATGGTTACCACTACGGACATACGTACGCCCGAGTGATCACGGATGCCGGTTTTCAGTTTTCTTCGGTATTTCAATCGAATCACAGAATATTTCATGCAAACTTTCAGAGAAGTGTGAGATTACACACCATTTCAAACATGTAGTCGGAAAGGTATGGGATTACACACCATTATAACCATGTATTCAGAAGTACAGGATTACACACCTTATTCAGAACCCGTAACACGATATTCTCCGTGGAACCTAAAGATAAATTTGGTCAACAATTAGTCCAAAGCCCAATTTACAACTTCATCCAAGTATTGTGATTGATTAACAATCTATATCACTTACCAACAATCCGAGTCTCTTATTACGAGGGATAGGTGTTCGACTTTACCACTATTTCTGAAAAATCCACAAGTAGAGAGTATCGAGTGATTTTGTGCCTAACAACATAATCGATTAGCCAAACTTTCAATCCATTTAACACCATAACCGAGTAGCGATATCGAATGGACTATGAAAAGGCTCCTTACCTTAATCAATGATAATCCTGATCCCCACCAATTGGCTTATGACTACAAATGAATCGACAAGGATTTGATATTCGGCCACCCACTAGAACTCCGATTCAACCAAGGAGAGATGTTCAACACACAAAAATGGGGAAGATAGAAGATGATAGAAATTCGGCTATTAAAGAGAAAATAATAAAGAAGATTTGATCATATGGTAATGTCGATTTAGGAAAAAGGAAGAAAGGTTGAAGGAATGATAAAATGAAAAGATGGAGAAAGAGTGCTTGTTAGTTTCAGCCAACTAAAGAAGATGAACCAAAAATGATTTGAGGGTTAAGGCAAAACAAAGGAGTAAGATAAACAAATGCACTAGGTGTTTAGGCCAAAACGAAAAGGAAAGAAAAAGATGTTGGGAAAGAAGAGTACCTAAAATGCTAAAAGAACCAAAACCTTATCATGCACAAAGCTTTGCAAAATGACCCAAGAAAATTCGGCTTCCCCCATTTCCTAACCAAAACCTTGTATTCATCTTTACCAAAAAGATGAACATTGACCAACAAAATCTTTGCAAAACATCACCCATGAAAAAGGCCAACATGCTCCCTTATCTTGCCTTTATCTTTTGATTCCTTTCCTTACCTTCTTCCTTTCCTTGTTTGCTTAGCCATTATACCATAACTAAAAAGTCTTACTTACCATATTTAAGCCTTGGCCGACACTTACCATATAGCACAAAAATTTTAATCCAAAATATTTGCACTAGGTGGGATTCGAACCTTAGACCATTAGTACACTCCACACGCCACTTGTCACTTTTCCAATAGACTCCTTGTGCTAGAAAAATGCACACTTATTTCCTTAAGTCTTGATGCTACTTGCTTACTCTCCTTAAATGCTTAAACGCAAAATTTTTACTATAGCCCATCTTGAACCCGGAATTCCTAGAAACCTCGTAACCTTCCAAATTCACTTAACTAATAAGTCCCACTTGAAATAATGTCGTTCTCTTGTTCTTAAAATTTTAAAATGCTTCTACGCTCTTGGCCCAATGGGCCCAATCCTACTAGGCCCAATTTCGGGATGTTACATGGTGCTTGAATTTGCTTGATTTAGGGGTCAAAAATGGAACACATGGCCTGGGACACAGCTTGTCACACTATTGTGTGCCAGACATAGCCACCCCACATGGTTGTGTGTCATCATTAATTTAGGTACTGGTTTAACAAAGTCTAACACGGCTTGCGACATGGTCTTGTGTCCCAAGTCAATATGTGGCACGATTTAGCACACGACTTATGACACGGCCATGTAACCCAACATCGATTCCACACACAGTTTGGCATACAGTCTGCGGCACGGCCGTGTGGCCTTATTTTGAATATGCACACGGGTAGACACATAGACTAGGGAATGACCTTGTGTCTAGACTTTGAATGTTCACACAGTTTGGGATATGTCACACTGCCGTATGACCCTTATTTCTCAAATTTTAATGTTTTTCAAAATTTTCTGATTTGTTTCCTTTTTATCCTTGATTGTTCCCAAATTGTCCCGTAGGCTCGACTTAAAGGCAATAAGTGTATTTTTTCCATGTTTAGATTCAATTGTTATATGTTAGCATTTAATTTGTATAATTGTTTCTGTTGTGAAGTTAAATGTGCTTTTTTGCTCAGTAATACTCCGTAAACCTAATCTTGCAACAGAGATGGGATAGGGGTGTTACATTTCGATTCCATATCTATTCAAACTCAAGCTTTTACTTACATCAAAGTGTACGAGTCACACATACATAATTTTTCATCTATTTAGGATTTAGGTATGTCAAACTATTAACGTTACGAGTGGATAAATCGATAAACAGATTTAGGATCTATTCACCTTGGGTCTAGTCCCATGTACAGTCAGTCCAGTCAGTCTCATCTATGTATCTATCTTTTGGGAGTTGTTCACTTCGATACCCAAGACAAGGCATCTTCCCAATTAGACTTGATAGACAACATATTAGTCTCTCAATTAGTTTACTCATTTTTGATTAGATTAAAGACATGTTTAGGTTCATCTACTAACCAAGTTTTCTATTCGTATTACGATCTGACCACGTAATATCACTTAGTATTAGTTTAAATATTAAACAACCAATGAGCAACATTTGTTTCCATTTTGCTTTGCGTGCAAAAACCATGAGAGGACAATTATACAAAGTATATTAATTTAACCAATGAATTTGTTTTATTAACTAATCTGTTCAAAAAAATTACAAGTGTACTTAGATAAAAATATTACACTTAGGGCACCAGATCCAACAAACTCCCCCTAAGAAACAAACCTAAGTAGATAATCTATAAAGACTTCTTATTGAAGGTCTCCATGCAGAAAAGTGTTCTTAATATCTAATTGGTGTAAAGACCAATTATAAGAAGTGACTAGCGAAATGGATAGACAAAGAGAGGTAAGTTTGGCCACAGAAGATAAAGTTTCTAAATAATCCACCCTATAAGTCTGAGTGTAGCCTTTTGTAACTAATCTCGCTTTAATTCTAGCCATTGAGCTATCTAGATTAACCTTAATGGTGAAAACCTATTTCTAATCGACAACCTTTTTTCCAACAAGTAAATCCACTAGTTTCTAAGTATCATTCTCATTTGATACATGTATTTCCTCTAACATTGCATCACACCAACCAGGATGGCTCAAAGCTTCCTAAATTGTCTTAGGAATGGAAATAATATCTCAGGACACAATGAAAGAATAAGAGGAAGGAGACAAAGGTTATATGGAACAAAATTACAAATAGGATAGGTACAGTGACGTTTACCTTTACGTGGAGTAGTGGGAAGGTCAAGGTCACTTCGGTCAAAAGATGAAGACACTAGTAAAGGGATTAGATCTAACGACAAAAATATCGGTATAGGACATGTATTATGAGTCTCTTTACATATGGAATAAACTTGAGTAGTCATTGGCTTTTTTGAAGAATTAGAATCCCTTGGTTGACTAGTAATAGTGTAAATTAACCAATCATCTTCCTAGCCCTATTTCAGAATATTCAAAGTCATTTCATTTGAAAAGAATGACAATTTTTTTGAGAATGCAACAAAAATAGACACCAAATATGTATTGAGATACCTCTTTTGAAGGCATGAGTACCCCAGAAACACAAACTTTAAGGATTTTGGATCCAACTTAGTAACATGAGGCTAAACATCTTGAACAAAATAAGCACTCAAAAAATTCTTGGCTCTACTAGAAATAATGGTTTGGATGGAAATAGAATATTCTACGATTATCACCATCATGTACAGAAGAAGGCATGCGATTGATTAGAAAGCAAACCGTCGAAATAGCATCAGTCCAACATTCTTTAGGAAATTTTGTTTGAAATAAAAGAGATTTGGTTATCTCAAGGAGATGTCTATTTATTTGTTCAACAACCTTATTCTGAAAGGGCATGTCAACACAAGAGGATTGATGAAAAATTTAATTTTGGGTCATAAAAGCTTCATAAGAGTTAAAAACTATTCTTAGCATTATCGTTGCACAAAATTTGAACATGTACCCCAAACTGAGTTCTTATGTCAACACAAAAATTAAAGAGTTCGTTCTACTTTTAAATTACTACACTTGGATTTTTGGGGAAACACCTCTAATTGATTTTTCATAGAAAATATCCATGTCATTCGAGAATAATCATCCACAAATGTAACAAAATAAAAAAAATGGGTTTAGATATTACAGAACAAGATCCCCAAACATCCAAGTGTAGTAATTTAAAAGTAGAACGAACTCTTTAGTTAGATATTAGCCCCAAGGGGCTTTGACAGTGCTTCATAAGTGTCATGTGAACCAACAAATGTAGGTTTTGAAATTTTGGGCATAAATTCTTCAATAAAGAGGAGAATGATTTCCCAATCAATAATGTTCTTTGATCGGAAAAAGAACAATAGGACAAGCCACGGACCAATGAACCCATGATTTAGAAATATAAATACCATTAGATACATGTCATTAAACCAATAGGGCACTTCGTCACAAGATCCTGTAAAAGACAATGAGATGGTGCAATTTAGGTTACGAGTAAGTTTACTGACATATATGAAATTAAAGGTGAGGTTAGGTAAATCTAATGTTAATGATAAGGTAATAGATGAAGTTAGGTTAATACTTCCAAAACTAACAATTTTTTTATGGATCCATTAGCAATAGATTTACCTGTCATATTATCTGTAGCCTCTGAATCAATGATCCATTTGGGTGAAGAGGAAGTAAAACATGCATTAGATTTATTTGAATTCGTAAATGAAGCAAAATAAGCCATGAAGAAAAGCAACGAAACCCACAAAAAAAAAGACTACAAACAACCCAAAAATAATACTTGTGAACAGTACCTATAATAGTACCCAAATACTACCTATGAAACAGTACCCAAATAGTGTAACCAAACAGTTCCGAACAGTACCCCATAAATAGTAACAAATCATTGTACAAAAACCCAAAACAACCTAGAACCACCTCTAATCGATAACCCAACCACTAGATTTTGGTTGGAAACCCAAGTCGACATCAAAGTTAAAAGACATTGATCAAACACCATCACACACGCCAACACATACGCCCCAACATGTGGAACAAGAATCAGAACAATCTAGAGGTGTAAGACACTAACACGTAACCTTGTTGGATGCTGAAAATTGCACTCCAATCATAGATCCATTGACGCTCGTCCTATGCCGAGGGTGTACCCAAATGAGTACTTTGAGAAACTTACCCAAAAAAAAAACCCTAAGGGTTCACGTTCAAAAAACAACAAATAAGAACCCACTAAATCGAGCCAAGAGGCTCTAATACCATTTTATCGTGTAAAAACTTAGTTTTTAGTGGTGTCAGAACCAGTGGTTTCAGGACCAAAATTTAGACAAGTGAGTCCGTAAATAATATTATTTAATATTTAAGAGTTAAATATGATGTTATTGTGAATTTCAATTTTGTAGATTTTATTAATTGGTCAGTTAGTCAAAGTACAAGTGGTTCGTATCGAAAGTTAGTGGTTTTGGAAAAAGAGGTATCAAGACCTCATTATATTGTTGAATTAAAGTTTACGGAGTTATTATATTGTTGAATTGAAGTTTGGTCCAATAATTTTTGTATTTGATTGGTTAATTAAGGTACAAGGACTAAATCGTAAAAACAACAAAAGTTAATCATTATTGATTTCTATTAATTAAATGGCTTAGATGGTAAAAGTGGGAGGACATATATGGTAATTAGACCACATAATGTCATAAACGGTTAAACCATGCTTTTCTTATTTTATATATTAATATTATTTTAAATAAAAATGATATGTTTAATAAACATAAAAAGAATAAATAAGCATTAAGTTATTATTTTTAATTTTCTTCTTCTTCCCCAACCCGATTTCACCATTAAAGAAGACCCAAGGTTCGAAGATTTATTTTCTTTTGCATGTAAGTCCTCCGATCATCCGTTTTTCGTAAATTTTATGTTTTTGAAACCGTTGAAACTTAATTTAGCTAACTCGTACCTTCATTTTTAAAATTGTTAGATATTTTAAATGTTACCATTAGATATATTTGAAACTTTTGGTTTTCAAAATGATGGTTTAAGAATTTAGGAATGGAAAAAGGATTAAACTGTGAAAGTAATTATTAGTTTTGAGTTTAGGGCCTAAATTGTGACTATCTTAAAATTAGTATGAATTTTTTGTAAATTATGATAATAGGAGGTTTTATATGGACATATTTGAAGTGGGTTTAAAATTTGGAGTTCGAATTACGAAGATATGATAAGTTCGGTTTTAGGGACTAAATTGAAAAAATACAAAATTTTAAGGGGAAATTGAATAATAAAATTAAAATTATATATGCTTATAATAGGATGAAATTAGAGGTTTGGAGTTCATAAATTGAACTGAATTATTGTATAGATCAAGAACTGAACCAAACCAAAGATAATCAAGAAAAATGTGAAATTACTGATTAGTCTTTGAAGATTTGGTTGTTTGATATTTAAACTAGGTAAGTTCATACGACATGTGGTGTTAAATTTTTATGCATTTAAAATTATAATTTTAAATATGTTTAATTGAAATTTAGATTATTTACAATTTGGTACAAAAGTGTGATATATGGACTAAATTATAAAGAAATGATAAATTGACTGATAAATTGAATATAATGAATTGCAAGTTGAGGTTGATTAGTTTAATTGAATCAATTTGATATGATTATGTTTGATTTTGAGATAGAGAACTAAATTGACTAGAATTAAAAATAGTATAGATTGATGAAATTGTGATATTGGCTTAGTATTGTAATGAACAATGATATGCTATGTATTAAACGATGTCTTGACTAATGACTTGATGATTTTGATATCGATAAAGTGAGGATCAAACTATAAAGAAAGTTTGATTATTGGTTACTCTATTAACTATTTGGGCAAAGTCGGATATAGTTGGCTTGCAATAAGATAGATAGAGTACGAGTTACTTTGACTACGTATCGATAAGTGTTGGGCGCATTTTCCTTCAGATGTTTCTATGAGTGTTGGGCACAACTTTTACTTTGGTTATACTAATAAGCACTGGGTGCAATCAAATTACTTTGAACATTCCGTTGAGGCACTAGGTGCCAAATTGGTGTGATTTGTTGGATTTGTGTATCCTTTTGAGTCTGAGTTAGGTTAACTGGGTATAAAATGTGATGTTTTATTTATGAGACATAAATTGGATTGATAATTCTGATATTGTATGTAACACCTCTAACCCGAGACCGTTGCCGGAATATGGTTAAGAGGCATTACCAAACAATCGAATCATTTTGCAACCTATTTACAACACAAAGTCAAACATTATCATAGTACATCAAAACATAATCAAATAGTCCCTTATAGAGGTCTACAAGACCTTAAACACATGCAAGAAACGGGTCGGGACAAAATCGGAACACATACAGAAATTCTCAAAAATTTAAAACTTCTCTAAGTTTCAGGGCTTACACACCCGTGTGGGTAGGCCGTGTGCCTCTCACGGCTGCTAGACACACCCTTGTGTCCTCCCCGTGGTCAAAACTGACTTTGCTCCACGGCCACCAAGCATGCCCGTGTACTTTGGCCGTGGCTGATCCTGTTGAAAACCACATGGCTACTAGGCACGTCCGTGTGCCAAGGCCGTGTACTCTTATGCTAGCTACTGACTTTGTCCCATGGTCACTGGGCATGCCCGTGAGCCACAACCGTGTCAACTTAGGTCAATCCTACAAGCACATTTGAGCATATTTATACACACAATTTGGCAACCAATTCCATGACAATAGTCGATACATCATCTCATCCAATTTTATTTCCAAACATGTCAACTTATAAGCTAACATATACAACTTGAACACATTCATAAACTAAACATTATTCATTCTCAAATTCACTAAATCATAATAACATTTTACCATTTGAAATTCATCTTCTTTACCCATATGCCATACCAAAATATGCATTATATATATCAAGCCATTGATGCTTAAAACCATCATATATCTAGCCATATCACATGGCTAATTACACATCTCTAATATGATTCAAATAACTAGCCTATACATGCCATATTTCAACTATATACATCTTTCCTAAAGTACCAAAAATAGGTTACCGATAGTGTGATTGAGAAGCTGACAATCCCTGTAACATCCTTAAAACGAGGCCTTTGCATTTTATCTGCTTGCATGTAGATAGCATGGATGTCATGTTAGTTTGGGCTATTTTAGGGTCTAGGCATGAATCAGGGTTAGGCCAGAGCTTTGTTAGAAATTTGCGTTTTGGGCTTTTAGAAGGAGGGAGCTGTTTGAGCTAGGTGTTAAGGGTGGTTGGGGATAAGGTATGACACAAGAATTCAAGTGGTGGAGTGGCAAGAGGCGCCACTTAGGAGGCAAGGGAGTGGCGCCTCATGTAAGTGGATAGAGCCTTGGTTCGAGCTACGGGAATCCTCTTATGTGCATTTCTTTTTGACGCGAGGACAAGGAGGAGTTGTGCTTAGGATAGACTCTGGTGGATGACTGTTGAAGTAGTCAACAGATTCGAATAAGTGGAGGAGAGAAATTTGAGGAGTTTGAAACATTCAAACAGTTTTGAATGTGTGGTCAGAAGGAATTGGTGGCGGAAAAAGGGGGATAGACACTTGAGCTTAGAGTTGGCCGTATGTCAAACTCTAAGGGAGAGGGGAGCAATCAGTTTTTGGGTGCTAGTTAGAGGGGGTGGCGGAATGTGGATAGGACTTGGTGAAGTGTGTAAATTCGGCTAGTTAGGGAACCTTAGAGATTTTTCTTCTCATTTCTTTTTGGTGCCGAAATTAAACCCATCTTATTTGGCATTTTTGTATTTTCTTCTTTTCTCTCATCTACTCAAAACCGAATGCCCTTCTAAGCTCTTCTTCCTCTTTTCTATTTTGTTGTTTGGCCGAATCTACCTTGCATTCCATCCATTATTTGTGTCCCAATCTTTTACCATATCTCTTCAAAAGCCGAAAACCCTCTCTAGCCATACCCCCTGCCGAAACTTTATTCCTTATTGTCTTTCCTCTCAAAGCCATAGCCGAATCCACCTAGTGCTTTACCATTTTTGTTCCTTCTTTCAATTGATTCAGCAAGTGCCGAAATCTCACCTCCCATTCTCTCTTTTCATCTCTTTCATTGTATGTGAGCCGAAACTTAGTTCCCATTCTTTTCTTCTCTACTTGTGTACTCTCCAAAGCCGAAACCTCATCCTCCCTCTCTCTATTTTATTCTTCTCTAAAAGCCGAAACCCCCAAACATCCTATTGAAGATCTTTAATTTTATTTGAGGTTTTCTTATTGGATTCTCTCTTGTTTTAACCATTTTTGAATCATCTCTAGGGTGTTATGGTGCCGAGTCTTGTTAGTGGGTGATCGAATCTGTCGGGTTAAGGTAAGGGGGCGATTTCTCTTATTTGTGTTATCTCTTTCGAGTTTTCATGCCAAAGCCGAATGGCTATTTGGCCTAACGGTGAGTTGTTTGGCCGAATGTAGGAAGGGAGTGGCGCATTCATTTGGATTCTCGGGATTTGTTCAGCTTGTGGATTAGATCTTGAGCTTCGGGATTTGTCGATCTAGGTAAAGGCTTTCGCTTTATGAGTGTTAATCTCTTAGATTCGATTACGTTGCTTTAATCTGAGTTAGTGACTAAGGTGTGTTCATGGACTCGAAGGCTAGCCAAGCGTCAGAAGGAGTTGGATCTGTGACCTCAGCCCCTAAGTTAAAGAAGAGGGCTGTGTCTGCTGTTCGTGATTGGCCACCTGGGTGTGGGCCAGCATCTGAGCAGGGAAATAGGCAGATAGTGTTAGTGCCTATCAGCGAGAGTGTCGATGTAGGTAGTATTGTGTTACGGTAATCAAGTGTGTAACTCTTACACACTTCATATGTATAATATGTTATTCTTTGTGTACTGTTAAAAGCCGAAGGGCTAGTGGAAATCTTACGTTACTTTTATGGGTGAAAGCAAGGACTCCGGATAAGTGCATTTTGGTGGTTTTACAATGTGATGATACTAAATCTGACATGTACCATGTTTTATTCTATTAAATGTTAGACATGATCATGATATATTGAAAAGTAAGTGCATGAAACATTGGTATGATGAGAGGAGGGGGAAGATATGATTATCGGACTGTCACCAGTGGTTTGGTACCACAAAGTGGGTTGGCCCCACTTATTATTTATTTATGACTTCGGTCACCAGTGGTTTGGGACCACCAGTGGTTTGGTACACACGGGGTAGATTTGAGAGTTTCGGATGGATAGGTTGGATGGGTTGCATGACATGCAAATTGGCATATAAATTTGTGTATGAGCTTAACAAATTTTGGATGGGGATTTACACATTGAGTCTTGATGACTCACCCCTTCCGTTAACATTTTGTAGGTGATTCTTAGATGTGGAGGGGGAGCCGAGGTGGACTCGAGGTGGCCATGCATGATATTTCGGGTTTTAATTTAATAGTATTTCGGGTTTATTTTATTTTAAGTTGGATTTTGGTTATGTAATAAGGCCACATAAATTTTAACTTGGGTTACTTACTTTGTTAATTTCTTAAAATATACTTTGATCATTGAGGCATGCTTAATTAACTATGAAATGGACATTTTCAAAAACTTGAATGAACGTTTCGGGTTTTCAAAATTTTACCACCGGGCAATTAACATGTATGTAATAACAACAAAGTAATTCTACTTTTTTTCAAACTAAGTTTCATAAATATTTTCAATAAATTCGCTTAACACAAGTTTACTCTTTTATAAACACATAGGTTTTCTTCCCCACTCAAAACGACAACTAGGTTTCAAAACATTTTCTTTCCTGTGACATGCTAGATTTGGTCGTAGCGTCTTGATCGGGTTTGGGGTGTTACAATTGTGGTATCAGAGCCTGGTTCAAAAGCTCGATTGTCGGTGTAAGGCCTAAAATGTTTTCAAAAAAAAGGGGTCTGCAAAATAATTTAGGTAAAAATACATGTTTTGGGAAGCATGGCACCTGAGTCTCCGACACCAATTCGCAATGCTAAGTCCCCTAACTGCTATTTATGTGGTTTAAATGATTGTGGTATGAATGCTGGTAATAGGAATTCACTGTAGAGACTCAAACCTGTAGGACTGTGTGAACTTGCGAGAACAACTACTTTAATAAATTGCTCATAAAATTGTGCCGCAATAAACAGTGGAAGAACGCTAACTCATAAAATTCTTAAATCAGATTAAATCGTGAACGTAGTCATGAGCACTCGAGGACGTGGACATAATACGCGTGGTTGTGGTAGGGGTAGGATGACTGTGTCTGAACCAGTAGGGTCTGGTCATGGGTTAGAGAATGAGGTACCGCCACCGCCGCCAGCTGTGGGCGCTGAGTAGCAAGACCAAACGGGTGGTGATGATGCTGTGTCACAGGCAATGCTGCGGGTTCTGGAGAGAGTTGCTGGAGCAGGAGAAGGTGCGGGGGTTTAGAAATTTGTGTCTGACCGACTCCGAGCTAATGGAGCAAAAGTATCTAGGGGTGTTTCTGGTGTAGCTCCTAGCACAGCTGAGTACTAGTTTGAGGCGACTGAGAGCATAATGGTCGATTTAGACTTTATGGCTGAGGAGAAGTTAAAGGGGATGGTGTTTCTTCTTTGGGATAAGTCTTACCAGTGGTGGCTCACAGTCAGGGATGGTGCGATGGTCGATGATATCACTTGGGATTTCTTTAAGGCGGCTTATCAGAGGAAGTATGTTGGGTCTAGTTACACTGATGCATAGCGTAAGGCATTTTTAAGTCTGGTTCAGGGGAGTAAGTTAGTATCTGAGTACGAGGTGAAATTCTTAAGGTTAAGCCGTTATGCTCAAGGTATCGTGGCTACGGAACACGAGCGCTGTGTCTGGTTTGAGGATGGGTTGAGGGATGAGTGGCGGTTGTTGATTGCTCCACAGTAAGAGAAGGAGTTTGCTGTTCTTGTGGAGAAGGCCAAAATAACTGAGGGGGTGAAGTAGTCGAAGCGTAACACGGACGAAAAGAAACAAGAGGAGGAGTTTTGGGTGTCCCAGTCTCACACGGGAATTCTCAGAAGAGGGCTAGATTTGGGGGATCGAGTCAAGCTACAAGGCCTACTGCTACTATTCAATGGCCACCACGGTGTGCTCGATGTGGAAAGTCTCATTGGGGGGAGTGTTGGTGTAACACCCTTAACCCATGTTCGTTGCCGAATTAGGGTTACGGGTGTTACCATGTAAGTTAAAAACTTCAGTTCACTCGATTGAAACTTAATCGTTCATCTTTATCAATGTTTTAATAATAATAAACAAACAATTTCACATGTGTAGCACATACTTGATACATCAATCTAAGTCATATACAATATAATCATCGATGAACTTAAAATGACTAAACAATGTATACTACAACATTATCACTTAACTATACAGATTTCATGCAATATACTTCCTATTAATACCTATTTCATAAGGCATAAACCTATTTCCACATAATTGAAAATATGCAACTTATTACACAACACATACATGCTTATAATTTGGCCGAATATACGAGACCTTATTTTCAACATTTCATGTTGATTCCCTAGCACAAACCAAGTTTGGTAATTTCATGTACTCAAATTTAATAAGTGACTTCACAAGCAAAATATTTATATATCATAGTTATAAACATCTTCTATATTCGACTATGAGCCTAAATAAAAAATTCATTAAACATGTTAACTACATTTGCAACTATCACCTAGGTTTGGCCGAATACACATACATGCATTACTCACATAATTCCTACTTAACAAATTGATTGAAGTTGTCATGCTTATACAATTCCCGAATAATACTCAACTAGCATATATCTACCTTGACTTAGACATGCAAAGACTAACTTAAATGCCAATCCGCCTGACTAATTTAACACAAATGTTGGTTTTACACGCAAGTAATCATATAGAATGCATAAGATTAACGTAAAGAAACAACCATGACCAAACTGTTGAAACCGAACACTGTAACCACATTGTCAAAAATAAATAAAAACCAAACATATAATGTATGTTTAAGCCATTTTCGCATGGCTATTTTATATACATATAAACATAACATCATTCCAACATTTAACTAGCCTATACATGCCTTTGATTCAAAAATAACTAGCTTAAAAGTACCAAAATGGGATGATAGTGTGGTTGACTTCACCAACAATCCTTCGAGCCCGTAACATGACTAAAATCTATAAAACGAATAATGAACACACAAAGTAAGCTCACTAGCTTAGTAAGTCTCAAGCAAATATAATTACAAGGATCATACACTTAAACATATTAAGTCTTCAGGCTTATAATATTGAACATAAATTCTTCAATATATAAAAAAAATGTACATAGCCGAATACTAGTTATTCCCATAATTTAAATATTATAACTATATCAACTTGAACATATAATATCAAAAACTCATAATTATTGTATTTAACCATATATTCTGAGTCACATGAACCCATCTCAAAAATCAATCTCATATGTCTACTTATACATATATGCAAACCCTTTCAAACTCTTTTACCATTGATCTTTCCATTTGTAACCGAGTCTTCAATGTAATAAGCATATATGTATATATGTGTATATATATATATATCAATTCCATACGCATGTAATATTTATTCACATTAATGATGAGCATCATCATTACAAAGAAACATACTTATAGAGTCATTCACTTCATCACATCGTACTTAACTAAAACGATAATAAATTAACTTACTTTATTCTTTGCTAATATAGTAGGCCAACCCTTACCCGAGCTTTCAGTACATAGCACTGCATATGTGTGTCACCTTAGTTAAATTTTCGATTTCTCCGTTTATAGCATTTCACTGGCCTTAAGCCTGCTAGACCTGAAGTCTGAAATTTGAATACCGGCATTTAGCCTGCTGGGCAATAAGCCCAAAATAGTACACGGCACAAGGCCTGCTGGGCAATAAGCCCGAAATGATTCACCGGCACAAGGCTTGCTAGGCAATAAACCCGAAATAGTACACCGGCACAAAACCTGCTAGGCAAATAGCCTGAAATGATTCACCGGCACAATGCCTGCTAGGCAATAAGCCCGAAATAGTTCACCACTATTAATCATTCGTTTCACATTTCTTAGTGCTAAATTTACAAACATTTCATAAACTTCATATCTATTTCACATATCAAACCAAATTTACATATTCACATTACTTTAAACGAAGTAAAGTCAATCCAATAAACACATGCTACCACATTCGGCTATCACATAGATTTATACCCAAATTTTTCAAATATAATCATTTAATATATTCATAATTAATTTTTTCGTCATACACTTGCTTAATGACTTACCTCGGATTTCGTCGGATGACGAAGACCGGTTATCCGCGAACTTGCGTTTTTCCACAATCCAAAACCCGGTTCTTTATGATCTTGATCTAGAATATCAAATTGAACCCTTTTTAATTACATTTCCATTCAATTAAATACAAAATACAAAATCATACAATTTACCAATTTACCCTTGACCTTTACAACCTATTCAATTTAATTCGTAATGCACCACAATACAAAATACAACTAATTGAGATTTCTCCTCAATGGCCGAATGGTCACTAGGTCCCTACGAGTCTCCATAAACCTTCCTTCTATCATTTTAACCCTTCCACTATTTAATTTAGGCAATTGACTCTTCGTACTTAATTCACCCAATAACCATATCTTAATATAACCATTCATCCATGGCCAATTACACTATATATATATCTAACTGAACATCAAAACAAGAGAAAAATTCATGAATGGTCATCTCAACATTCGGCCGAATATAGGGGCATCATCATGCATAAATTAAAACAATCATCCTACAAGCTTAAACTACTTCTTTCCATTTCATCTAAATTCATTAACACAAGAAGTTATAAATTATCTCCCATGGCTGAATCTCATCATGCCTAACATCCAAAAATTTTGGCATGCTTTCGGCAATGCTCAAGATAACCCACCCATTTACACATAATTTTTCTAATTGAAAACACAAATTCTCACCTTAACACCATATGCAAGGCCGAATGAGGGAGGATGGATTTCTTCCTTTCTTTCAAGAGAATTTCGGTGAAGAAGATGAAACAAAGGAAGAGAAAATGAATTTTTTTTTCTTTATGGTTATTTTATTATACCATATAATTCATATTATCCTTCATAAAATATAACTTTAACATTATAAAATAATAAAAGAAATCCTCCCCATCATCATTGCCAGTCCACTTACATAAAAGTGGAAATTTGACATGCAAGCCCTTGCATTAAATAAAACAATTCAATTACCTATTTAATTTCATGCACACTACTTTTACTACTTATCTATTCAATCCTTTTTGTTAAATTTAGCACACTAATAAGCAAATTGACTCACCAAATTTTAACACATGCTCTATCATAGATCATAAACTCAATATAAAATATTAAAATATTCTACTGACTCAGATTCGTGGTCCCGAAATCACCGTTCTGATTAGGGTCAAATTCAGACTGTTACAACTCTACCCCCTTAGGGATTTTCATCCCCGAAAATCTTACTGTTAAACAAAGTTGGGTATTGTTGCCTCATTGAGTCTTCAGACTCCCACGTAGCCTCTTAACTCCATACCGATTCCATAACACTTTTACTAACGGAATTTTCTTGATTCTCAACTCTTTCATTTCCCGAGCTAAAATACGGATTTGTTCCTCCTCATACGTCATATTGGATTGGATTTCAATCTTAGACAGAGCGATCACATGCGACGGATCAGATCGATATCTATGAAACATTGAAACATGAAATACTTTGTCGTCGGTCTCAAATTCTATATCTTTTTATTTCAAGTCTGCATAGGATATCTCACAACTTATTACACGATTAGATGCTGCTTTTAAACAATCTCAGATCAATTTCACTTTCTGTTCTGTATCTTTATCAAATCAACCTCGTGTAACTTATTCTCACTGAGTTCAGTCTAGTAAAGAGGTGTACGACTTTTATGTCTGTACAAAGCTTCATATGGTTCCATTTCAATACTCGTCTGAAAATTATTATTATACGTAAATTCAATCAATGACAGGTACTATTCCCCTGAACCATAAAACTCTAGTACACAGCACATTAACATACCTTCAAAAATATGAATAGTTCGTTTAGATTGACCATCTGTTTACGAATGAAAGACTGTACTGAAATGAATTTTTGTGCCCAAAGCTTCTTGTTATTTCTTCTTGAATCCTTATGCAAATCTCGGATCTTTATCTAACACAATAGATAGTGGCACCCCGTGCTGTCTCACAACTTTAGTAATAATAAACTTGCTCAATCTTTCTAGTGAAAAAATCAGATCTTACCGAGACGAAATGGGCAGGTTTAGTTAATCAGTCAACTACGGCGCAAATCACATCTTTTTTTTTTTTTTTTTGGAGTCAAGGCCATTCAGAAACAAAGTCTATTGTTACTCTATCTCATTTCCACCCAGGAACCAAAATAGGATGTAGAAATTTAGACGGAACTTGATGTTCAACTTGCACTTGCTGACAACTAAGCATTTCAAAACAAAGTTAGAAATATCTCATTTCATACCAGACCACCAGTAGTATTGCTTCAGATCATGGTACATTCTTGTACTTCCCAGATGAACAGATAAACAACTATTATGTGCTTCATTCAAAATCAATTGAATTTACTCTGGATTTCTCGAAACACAGATACTATCCCGATATTTAAAATAATCATCCACAATTTAAAATTCAGATTCAAAATTAATTTCACACTGAGCTCATTTCGCTAGCAATTCATTATTAGACTTCTGAGCTTCATATAGCTGTTGTAAAAACAACGGTTTTGTTCTCAATTCCTCTACTACAAAACTATCATCAGACAAGTCTAACTGTGCATTCAAAGCACGTAATGCAAACAATGACTTTCTACTTAACGCATCAGTAACAACGTTTGTTTTACCCAAATGATAATCTAACATCTTTCTAAAGCAGTCTAGTCAACGGAGTAGCTATCGCTGAAGATTCTTTTTATAAATTTACGGTAATAACTAGTTAAGCCCATAAAACTACGAACTTCAGACACATTCTTCGAGGGTTTCCAACTCAAAATAGTAGAGATCTTACTCGGATCTACTAGGATTCCAGAAGCTGACACAATATGTCCCAAAAGACTAATTTCATACAATCAGGATTTACATTTGCTGAATTTTGTGTATAATTGTTTTTCTCTCAAAGTTTGCAACAAAATTCTCAAATGTTCAGCATGCTCCTTTTTATCACGTGAGTAAATCAAGATGTCATCTACAAATACCACAACAAATAAATAACAAATTTGACTTCACGAATCAGAGGCCAATCCGATAACTCTTCAAGAAATACATCAGAAAACCCACAACAATAGGCACTGATTCAACTTTCTTCTTAGATATTCTTGAGTCAATCACATAAGTAAAATATGCTTCACAACTCTTTTTCATATAATTCTTAGCTTTCGATATTGATATTACAGCAGGCAATCCATTCAAATCATCCGACTTAATCCTTACAATCTCATTATTCAGACATCTCAAATTTATCACCTATCTTTTGCAATTAGCAAAAGCATCATGCACAAATAACCAATCCTACCCAGAATAATATAGAATTTATTAGAAGGCAAGAGCATCAGATCAGCAGGGAAACGGATATCTCAAAACAGTAACAGACAGTTCTTGCATATATAATCAACCAAAACACTTTTACCTAAAGAGTTCAATGCTTTAATGGCAAACTCAGTAGATTTTACAGGCAAAATCTTAATGAATACTGAGTTCATGCACATGTATGAATGTGTAGAACCAAGGTCTATCAAAGCAATTACAGAAGTACCAAAAAGAGTAAAAATACCAGTTATTATATCAAATGATGAAGCTTCTCTCAAGCTTGGATAACATACTCTCTGACAGGCACTCTAGCTTCGTATCTGACAATATTGTCTCTCATAGTTCTCTGACTACCACTGATGTTTCTTACATTCTTTCAAGATCTACCTCTCACAAGTACACTATCAGATCTCAAATTCTGAACAATCTCTGGCTTGACAGACTCAGGACAATCTCGAATAAAATGATCAAGCGATCCACATTTGAAACAAGCTTTGTCATTAAATCTACAACTTCTCGGATGCCTCAGCTTGTAAGCTCAGTCAACGAGTACAACGAACTCTTCTATTTTCAAAATCTCAACTAGCAACCGAATATATATATATTTAAGGCCATCTTCAAATCTTTTGCACATTATAGCTTCGGAGGGTATACATTCTCATGCATACTAACTCAATCTCACAAACTCTAGTTCATACTCAGAAATAGTCATTCGACCCTGTTTTAATTCAAGAATCTTTAACTGATATCTTTCTTATGGAACTCAGTCTGGAAGAATTCCCAAATCACTTTCTCTTTCGAGTCCACCAATACTAGTGCATTCCACCAGTGTGGTGTCCTTCAATAGTGATATTGCACTTTTTAAACCTTCCTCTGGAGTACATGATAACTCATCGAACACTCGAATAGTATTATCAAACCACAGCTCAGTTCGTTTTGCATCATCATAGTCATTAGTTTTAAACTCTGTGACTCTGTGTTTCCTGATTTTAGCTACAGGATGTCTGTCCAATCTAATCGAATTTACTATCGAAGGTACCATAGGTATCGGAGTTGGATTATTCGGGGGTGGAGGTTGTTGCCAGTCGGGTTAATCTAGATATATGGAGTAAATCATTCGTTCATCATCTAGTAGAAGGCTTACTTAGCCTCCCCCTCATGGCTACTCGAAATAGATCGAGAGTCTATCGGCGCTGACCCATGAGCAAGATCAGGCGCTACGCTCTCAACATCATCAGCTACGGCTCTGCCGGAGTCCATTTACTATATATAACACATTTTGAGATGTCAGAAGTCACCACACTATCGTATTATAATTTAAGGCATGTATAGCTAGACTCACACGTGCTACGGTAGTCCTAGAATCGACTAAACCCTAAGCTCTGAAACCAAATTAAATGTAACACCCTTAACCCATGTTCGTTGCCGAATTAGGGTTACGAGTGTTACCATGTAAGTTAAAAACTTCAGTTCACTCAATTGAAACTTAATCGTTCATCTTTATCAATGTTTTAATAATAATAAACAAACAATTTCACATGTGTAGCACATACTTGATACATCAATCTAAGTCATATACAATATAATCATCGATGAACTTAAAATGACTAAACAATGTATACTACAACATTATCACTTAACTATACAGATTTCATGCAATATACTTCCTATTAATACCTATTTCATAAGGCATAAACCTATTTCCACATAATTGAAAATATGCAACTTATTACACAACACATACATGCTTATAATTTGGCCGAATATACGAGACCTTATTTTCAACATTTCATGTTGATTCCCTAGCACAAACCAAGTTTGGTAATTTCATGTACTCAAATTTAATAAGTGACTTCACAAGCAAAATATTTATATATCATAGTTATAAACATCTTCTATATTCGACTAAGAGCCTAAACAAATAATTCATTAAACTTGTTAACTACATTTGCAACTATCACCTAGGTTTGGCCGACTATACATACATGCATTACTCACATAATTCCTACTTAACAAATTGATTGAAGTTGTCACGCTTATACAATTCCCGAATAATACTCAACTAGCATATATCTACCTTGACTTAGACATGCAAAGACTAACTTAAATGCCAATCCGCCTGACTAATTTAACACAAACGTTGATTTTACACGCAAGTAATCATATAGAATGCATAAGATTAAAGTAAAGAAACAACCATGACCAAACTGTTGAAACCGAACACTGTAACCACATTGTCAAAAATAAATAAAAACCAATGTATGTTTAAGCCATTTTCGCATGGCTATTTTATATACATATAAACATAACATCATTCCAACATTTAGCTAGCCTATACATGCCTTTGATTCAAAAATAACTAGCTTAAAAGTACCAAAATGGGATGATAGTGTGGTTGACTTCACCAACGATCCTTCGAGCCCGTAACATGACTAAAATCTATAAAACGAATAATGAACACACAAAGTAAGCTCACTAGCTTAGTAAGTCTCAAGCAAATATAATTACAAGGATCATACACTCAAACATATTAAGTCTTCAGGCTTATAATATTGAACATAAATTCTTTAATATATAAAAACAATGTACATAGCCGAATACTAGTTATTCCCATAATTTAAATATTATAACTATATCAACTTGAACATATAATATCAAAAACTCATAATTATTGTATTTAACCATATATTCCGAGTCACATGAACCCATCTTAAAAATCAATCTCATATGTCTACTTATACATATATGCAAACCCTTTAAAACTCTTTTACTATTGATCTTTCCATTTGTAACCGAGTCTTCAATGTAATAAGCATATATGTATATGTGTATATATATATATATCAATTCCATACGCATGTAATATTCGTTCACATTAATGATGAGCATCATCATTACAAAGAAACATACTTATAGAGTCATCCACTTCATCACATCGTACTTAACTAAAACGATAATAAATTAACTTACTTTATTCTTTGCTAATATAGTAGGCCAACTCTTACCTGAGCTTTCAGTACATAGCACTGCATATGTGTGTCACCTTAGTTAAATTTTCGATTTCTCCGTTTATAGCATTTCACTGGCCTTAAGCCTGCTAGACCTGAAGTCTGAAATTTGAACACCGGCATTTAGCCTGCTGAGCAATAAGCCCGAAATAGTACACCGGCACAAGGCCTGCTAGGCAATAAGCCCGAAATGATTCACCGGCACAAGGCTTCCTAGGCAATAAACCTGAAATAGTACACCGGCACAAAGCCTGCTAGGCAAATAGCTTGAAATGATTCACCGGCACAAGGCCTGCTAGGCAATAAGCCCGAAATAGTTCACCACTATTAATCATTCATTTCACATTTCTTAGTGCTAAATTTACAATCATTTCATAATCTTCACATCTACTTCACATATCAAACCAAATTTACATATTCACATTACTTTAAACGAAGTAAAGTCAATCCAATAAACACATACTACCACATTCGGCTATCACATAGATTTATACCCAAATTTTTCAAATATAATCATTTAATATATTCATAATTAATTTTTTCATCATACACTTGCTTAAGGACTTACCTCGGATTTCGTCGGACGACGAAGATCGGTTATCCGCGAACTTGCGTTTTTCCCCAATCCAAAACCCAGTTCTTTATGATCTTGATCTAGAATATCAAATTGAACCCTTTTTAATTACATTTCCATTCAATTAAATACAAAATACAAAATCATACAATTTACCAATTTACCCTTGACCTTTACAACCTATTCAATTTAATCCGTAATGCACCACAATACAAAATACAACTGATTGAGATTTCTCCTCAATGGCCGAATGGTCACTAGGTCCCTACGAGTCTCCATAAACCTTCCTTCTATCATTTTAACCCTTCCACTATTTAATTTAGGCAATTGACTCTTCGTACTTAATTCACCCAATAACCATATCTAAATATAACCATTCATCCATGGCCAATTACACTATATATATATAACTGAACATTAAAACAAGAGAAAAATTCATGAATGGTCATCTCAACATTCGGCTGAATATAAGGGCATCATCATGCATAAATTAAAACAATCTTCCTACAAGCTTAAACTACTTCTTTCCATTTCATCTAAATTCATTAACACAAGAAGTTATAAATTATCTCCCATGGTCGAATCTCATCATGCCTAACATCCAAAAATTTTGGCATGCTTTCGGCAATGCTCAAGATAACCCACCCATTTACACATAATTTTTCTAATTTAAAACTCAAATTCTCACCTTAACATCACATGTAAGGCCGAATGAGGGAGGATGGATTTCTTCCTTTCTTTCAAGAGAATTTCGGTGAAGAAGATGAAACAAAGGAAGAGAAAATGATTTTTTTTTTCTTTATGGTTATTTTATTATACCATATAATTCATATTATCCTTCATAAAATATAACTTTAACATTATAAAATAATAAAAGAAATCCTCCCCCATCATCATTGCCGTCCACTTACATAAAAAGTGGAAATTTGACATGCAAGCCCTTGCATTAAATAAAACAATTCAATTACCTATTTAATTTCATGCACACTACTTTTACTACTTATCTATTCAATCCTTTTGTTAAATTTAGCACACCAATAAGCAAATTGACTCACCAAATTTTAACACATGCTCTATCATAGATCATAAACTCAATATAAAATATTAAAATATTCTACTGACTCAGATTCGTGGTCCCGAAATCACCGTTCTGATTAGGGTCAAATTCAGACTGTTACAGTTGGACTGGTAGCAGAGGGTGTTTTGAGTGCGGGTCGATGGTCATCGATCAAGGGATTGTCCATGTAAGCTAGCTAGGATGCAGTCTGAGGGTCAGGGGCGTGCTCAGTTCAGGAGTGGTGGACAGCAACCACAGAGGGGTCGTGGTTCGGCCAGGGGAGGTAATGGTTTTGGACGAGGCCGTGGAGCACCGGACAGAGGTGCTGAGAGCTCAGAGGCAAGACAGCCTGCATTGGTCTATGCTGCGACGCGTTGAGAGGAGGCCGATGCACCAGACGTCATAATCGGTACGTTCTTAATTTATGGATTGTCGTATACTACTTTAATTGATGTTGGTTCGACGCACTCTTATGTTGCTAGTAGTATAGCGGGAATTTTGAACTTAGCCTATGAGATTTCTTCTAGGGAGATGACTGTAGTTAGCCCTCTAGGACACTCTGTGGTAGTGAACAAACTGTATAGGGGCATACCCCTAGAACTCCAAGGGGTAGTGTTTTCGGCCGATCTAATGGAACTACCATTCGGGGAGTTCGATTTGATCTTAGGTATGGACTGGTTGGTGAGGTACCAGGCGAATCTAGACTATGTAGCTGAGTGCATGGTGCTAAGAACGGTTGAGGGCGAAGAGGTGGTGATGATTGGTGAGAGGAGGAACTATTTAGCTAATGTGGTGTCTGCTTTGAAGGCTAAGAAAATGGTGAGGAAATGATGTGAGGCATTCACGGTCCATGTTTGTGCTTTGGGGGTTAAGGATACAACTGTGGGGGACATCCGAACGGTGAAAGAATTTACCTATGTGTTCCCAGAAGAGCTTCCGAGATTGCCTCCAGATCGTGAGGTTGAGTTTGGTATAGACCTGCTACTGGGGACCGCGCTAGTGTCTATTGCCCCATATAGAATGGCACCGAAGGAGTTAGTGCAACTGAAAGTACAGATTCAGGAGTTGTTGGATCGAGGTTTTATCTGGCCGAGTGTATCGCCTTGAGGAGTGCCCGTACTTTTTGTTAAAAAGAAGGATGGAACAATGCGGATGTGTATAGACTACCGTCAGCTGAATAAGTTGATGATTAAGAATAAGTATCCGTTGCCGATGATAGAAGACCTGTTTGACCAGCTTAAGGGAGCATCAGTCTTCTCTAAGATAGATCTTAGGTCGGGGTATCATCAACTTAAGGTAAAGGAGGCAGATATTCATAAGACGATGTTCCGCACTCGTTATGGGCACTACGAGTTCTTGGTAATGCCGTTTGGGTTGACTAACGCGCCAGCAGTGTTCATGGACATGATGAATCGGGTTTTTCAGCCGTACTTGGACCGATTCATTGTAGTGTTTATAGACGACATTCTGGTGTACTCAAAATCTGAGGAGGAGCATGATGCGCATCTACATGTGGTTTTGTAGATTCTGAGGGAGAAGCAGCTATTCGTAAAGTTTAGTAAGTGCGAGTTCTGGCTGAAGGAGGTAACCTTCTTTGGTCATGTGGTGTCAGCTGAGGGGATTAGAGTGGACCCTCAGAAGATTGAGGCGGTATTGGACTGGAAACCACCTAAGTCGGTGGCGGAGATTCGGAGTTTTCTGGGTTTGGTTGGATACTACAGAAGGTTTGTGGAAGGGTTTTCTTTGATTGCAGTGCCATTAACCAAGTTGTTAAGGAAAAGGGTTCCGTTTGTATGGTCAGACAAGCAACAGGAGAGTTTTGAGAAGTTGAAGAGGATTCTGACAGAAGCTCCAGTGTTGATTCAGCCTGAAGCAGGGAAGGAGTTTACGATTTATTGTGATGCATTGCATACTGGTCTGGGATGTGTGCTGATGCAAGAGGGCAAAGTAGTAGCATATGCTTCTCGACAATTGAGACCTCATGAGGTGAATTACCCGACGCATGATCTAGAGTTGGCCGCTGTGGTTTTCGCCTTGAAGATTTGGAGACATTACTTGTATGGGGAGAAGTCTATTGTCTACACGGGCCATAAGAGTTTGAAATACCTTTTTACTCAGAAGGAGTTGAATTTGAGGCAGCGAATGTGGATAGAGTTGTTGAAGGACTACGATTGCTCGATTGAGTAGCACCCGGGGAAAGCCAACGTGGTAGCAGACGCGTTGAGCCGGAAGGTGGTGTCGGACTTAAGAGCAATGGTTGCCCACCTTAGTCAGTATGATGACGGAAGCCTACTAGCGGAACTGCAAGTGAAGCCGACATGGGTAAACCAGGTGAAGGAAAAATAATTGGTAGATGAAGTTTTAAGTGATCGATGTTTGCAAGTACGGAATGGTGGATTAGAGGGGTATAGCTTAAACAGTGAGGGTGTGTTGTGTTTCTAGGGAAGGGTTTGCATGCCGAAGGATGTGGAGTTAAGGCAAAAGATTCTTCAAGAGGCACATAGCAGTCCGTACGCTATGCATCCTGGAGGTAGTAAGATGTATCGAGATTTGCGAGAGCAGTTTTGGTGGCCGGGTCTGAAGCGGGAAGTAAGAAAATTTGTAAGTAAGTGTCTGATGTGTCAGTAGGTCAAGGCCGAACATCAGTTACCTTCAGGATTGTTGCAACCTGTGAAGATTCAGTAGTGGAAATGGGAAAGGATCACGATGGATTTCGTCAGTGGGCTACCCCTTATGCCTACTAGAAAGGACTCGGTTTGGGTGGTTGTCGATCGTTTGACAAAGTCCGCTCATTTCACACCTGTGCGGATGGATTACTCTCTTCAGAAGTTAGCCAGATTATACATAGAAAAAATTGTGAGACTGCATGGGGTGCCAGTATCGATTATCTTAGATAGGGACCCCAGGTTCACGTCAAGATTTTGGAAAGCGTTACATCAGGCATTGGGTACAAGGTTGGATTTTAGTATGGCGTTTCATCCTCAGTCAAATGGATAGTTAGAGAGGGTAATTCAGATTTTAGAAGATATGTTGAGGGGCTGTGTTTTGAATTTCAGAGGTAGTTGGGAAGAATTCCTACCGTTGGCAAAGTTCACGTATAACAATAGCTATTAGGCAAGTATTCAGATGGCACGTATGAAGCGTTATATGGACGGAAGTGTTGTACCCCTACGTGTTGGACAGAGTTGGGTGAGCGTCAATTGTTGGGTCCAGAGTTGGTTGCTGAAACAGAGGACAGGGTTAAGCTAATTCGAGCTCTTTTGAAGGAAGCTTTGGATAGGCAGAAATCTTATGCCGATCTTAAGCGAAGGAATATAGAGTTTGCAGTGGGTGACAAGGTTTTCCTGAAGGTGTCATCGTGGAAGAAGGTGCTGAGATTTGGTCGGAAAGGCAAGCTGAGCCCTAGGTTTATCGGGCCTCATAAGGCGTTGAAGCGTGTGGGACCAATAGCTTATCAGCTCTAGTTACCATCAGAATTGGGTCAGATCCATAACGTGTTTCATGTTTCCATGCTTAGACGCTATCGTTCAGATCCGTCTCATGTTGTACCAGTGGAGGAGACTGCAGTGAGCTCGTACTTATCCTTTGAGGAGGAACCAGTGCAGATTTTGGATCGGGATGTCAAAGTCTTGCGTCGGAAATTAGTCCCTTTGGTGAAGGTGTTATGGTGTAATCACGGTACAGAAGAGGCCACGTGGGAGCCAGAGGATGTGATGCGGCAACAATACCCTCAACTCTTTTGACCAGGTTATTTCGAGGCCGAAATTATTTTTAAGGGGGTAGAACTATAACATCCTTAAAACGGGGCCTTTGTATTTTATCTGCTTGCATGTAGATAACATGGATGTCATGTTAGTTTGGGCTATTTTAGGGTCTAGGCATGAGTCAGGGTTAGGCCAGAGCTTTGTTGGAAATTTGCGTTTTGGGCTTTTAGAAGGGGGAAGCTATTTGAGCTAGGTGTTAAGGGTGGTTGGTGATAAGGTATGACATAAGAATTCAAGTGGTGGAGTGGCAAGAGGTGCCACTTAGGAGGCAAGAGAGTGACGCCTCATGTCAGTGGATAGAGCCTTGGTTCGAGCTGTGGGAATCTCCTTATGTGCAGTTCTTTTTGACTCCAGGACAAGGAGGAGTTGTGCTCAAGATGGACTCTGGTGGATGATTGTTGAAGTTGTCAACAGATTCGAATAAGTGGAGGAGAGAAATCTGAGGAGTTTGAAACATTCAAATAGGTTTGAATGTGTGGTTAGGAGGAATTGGTGGAGGAAAAAGGGGGATGGACACTTGAGCTTAGAGTTGGCCGTATGTCAAACTCTAAGGGAGAGGGGAGCAATCGATTTTTGGGTGCTGGTTAGAGGGGGTGGCGGAACTTGGGTAGGCCTTGGTGAAGTGTGTAAATTCGGCTAGTTAGAGAACCTTCGAGATTTTTCTTCTCATTACTTTTTGGTGCCAAAATTAAACCCCTCTCATTTGGTATTTTTGCATTTTCTTCTTTTCTCTCATCGACTCAAAACCAAATGCCCTTCTAAGCTCTTCTTCCTCCTTTCTATATTGTTGTTTTGCCGAATCTACCTTGCTTTCCATCCATTATTTGTGTCCCAATCTTTTGCCATATCTCTTCAAAAGCCGAAAACACTCTGTAGCCATACCCCCTGCCGAAACTTTATTCCTTATTATCTTTCCTCTCAAAGCCATAGCAGAATCCACCTAGTGCTTTACCATTTTTGTTCCTTCTTTGAATTGATTCAGCATGTGCCAAAATCTCACCTTCCATTCTCTCTTTTCATCTCTTTCATTCCATGTGAGCCGAAACTTAGTTCTCATTCTTTTCTTCTCTATTTGTGTACTCTCTAAAGCCGAAACCTTAACCTCTCTCTCTCTATTTTATTCTTCTCTAAAAGCCGAAACCCCCAAACATCCTGTTGAAGATCTTTAATTCTATTTGCGGTTTTCTTATTGGATTCTCTCTTATTTTAACCATTGTCGAATCATCTCTAGGGTGTTGTTGTGCCGAGTCTTGTTAGTGGGTGATCGTATCTGTCAGGTTAAGGTAAAGGGACGATTTCTCTTATTTGTGTTATCTCTTTTGGGTTTTCATGCCAAAGCCGAATGGCTATTTGGCCTAATGGTGAGTTGTTTGGCCGAATGTAGGAAGGGAGTGGCGTATTCGTTTGGATTCTTGGGATTTTTTCGGCTTGTGGATTAGATCTTGAGCTTCGAGATTTGTCGATCTAGGTAAGGGCTTTCGCTTTATGAGTTGTGTTAATCTCTTAGATTCGATTACGTTGCTTTAATCTGAGTTAGTGACTAAGGTGTGTTCATGGACTCGAAGGCTAGCAAAGTGTTAGAAAGAGTTGGATCTGTGACCTCAGCCCATAAGTTGAAGAAGAGGGCTGTGTTTGCTGTTCGTGATTGGCCACCTAGGTGTGGGCCAGCATCTGAGCAGGGAAATAGGCAGATAGCGGTAGTGCCTATCAGCGAGAGTGTCGACGTAGGTAGTATCGTGTTATGGGTAATCAGGTGTGTAACTCTTACATACTTCATATGTATAATAAGTTATTCTTTGTGTACTATTAAAAGCCGAAGGGCTAGTGGAAATCTTACGTTACTTTTATGGGTGAAAGCAAGGACTCCGGGTAAGTCCATTTTGGTGGTTTTGCAATGTGATGATACTAAATCTGACATGTACCATGTTTTATTCTATTAAATGTTAGACATGATCATGATATATTGAAAAGTAAGTGCATGAAACATGGGTATGACGAGAGGAGGAGGAAGTTATGATTATCGGACTGTCACCAGTGGTTTGATACCACACAGTGGGTTGGCCCCGCTTATTATTACTTTGTGACTAAGTGGTTTGGAACCACCAGTGGTTTGGTACCACATATGCTTATCTTTGTGACTCATCCCAGTGGTTTGGAACCACAGTGGGTTGGCCCCACATAATATCAAAAGGGATCGTCACTAGTGATTTGGTACCACAAAGTGGGTTGGCCCCACATATGATTATTTGTGACTTCGGTCACCAGTGGTTTGGTACCACATATGTTTATTTGTGACATCGGTCACCAGTGGTTTGGGACCACCAGTGGTTTGGTACCACACGGGGTAGATTTGGGAGTTTCTGATGGATAGGTTGGATGGGTTGCATGACATGCATATTGGCATATGAATTTGTGTATGAGCTTAACAAATTTTGGATGGGGATTTACACATTGAGTCTTGATGACTCACCCCTTCTGTTAACATTTTGCAGGTGATTCTTAGATCGCGGAGGGGGAGCCGAGGTGGACTCGAGGTGGCCGTGCATGATATTTTGGGTTTTAATTTAATAGTATTTCAGGTTTATTTTTTTTTAAGTTGGATTTTGGTTATGTAATAAGGCCACTTAAATTTCAACTTGGGTTACTTACTTTGTTAATTTCTTAAAATATACTTTGATCATGAGGCATGCTTAATTAACTATGAAATGGACGTTTTCAAAAACTTGAATGAACGTTTGGGGTTTTCAAAATTTTACCACCGGGCAATTAACCTGTATATAATAACAACAAAGTAACTCTACTTTCTTTCAAACTAAGTTTCATAAATATTTTCAGTAAATTCGCTTAACACAAGTTTACTCTTTTATAAACACATAGGTTTTCTTCCCCACTCAAAATGACAACTAGGTTTCAAAATGTTTTCTCTCCTGTGACATGCCAGGTTTGGTCGTAGCGTCTTAACCGGGTTTGGGGTGTTACAATCCCCAGATCTAAGCTAGCTTTACTGACACTGCAAAGCAGAGACACAAATCACACAGTAAGCTTTCTAAGGCTTAGTAAGTTCGAAATACAATACAATTATTTCATCAATTCAAACCAATGTATACCATCACATAGATCCATCCTCTCACATTCATATCATATCATCCATGACCAAAATCTCACTCTCCCATTTATAGCTTATCTATAAACTTATCAACCACAAAGGTTTAATACATACCTTAGCTACCACAAAGTTAATCAACTTTAAGGCTATTCAAAGCTCGGTATTACATGTCGATTGTCCTCTGATATTCGTTCAACTTAATCGCACACTTAGTGCTATATACATAACAGAAGCATACTCATCATCACACACTTAGTGCCTAATCTTTCAACCGACTTATCCCGGTATCGCACACACAGTGCCAAATTAATAAGCCAAAGCTTTCGTAACATCGCACACACAGTGCCATTCATTCCGATATCAAATTCATTTTTTCCACACTTAGTGCCATCAACTAAGTCTTGCACATAGCATCTCAATTTCATTATCATATACATACTCATTTCAAAATGCTAAAACATATTTTAAAAACATGTATTATATCTGAACTTACCTCGAATGTTGAACTATCGAAACGGTCGATTAATTGAGCACTTTATCTTTGCCTCGATCTCGATCCGAACCCCTCCTCTCTAGGTCTATACACATTCAAATTCAAACCACTCAATCACAAATTTATTCAATTTAGTCCACACACACACATTTAGGGCATTTTACAAAATAGCCCTCACATTTTTACATTTTGACACTTTTGTCCCTATTTCACAAAATCATCAAATACACAAAATTTCAATACACATGTGCTTAGCCGAATTCTTCCCATGATAATACAAGCTCATACATTTCATTTATTTCACAACTTAAACCTTTAATTTCTCATTTTCTTAATTTATCCCTAATTAGCTAAATTCATAAAAAATTCAAGAACAAAGTATGTTCATCTAGCTCAAATCTTTCATTTAACACCATAAATCATCACAAAGCTCAGCATATCATCAATGGCATATCACACAAACATCATCAATTCACAAAATTGAGACATGGGCTTGATAGTAGACAAAGCAACGATTGCAAAAATGTAAAAATTATCGAAAATTGACTAAAAATATACCTTAAATTTATGCTTGGAATGGCCGAATATAACCAAGCTAAACCCCTTTTCTTTTCTTACGAAACTTCGGTCAAAAGATGAACTAAAATGGCCATTTTTTCATGTTTTTATCAAATTAAAACATACATAATAATCCATTTACCTTTTTAACCTTTCATTAAACAAATAAAACAAACATTCATTAAGGTCACATTTGCCTTTTGTCCATCGACTATCTAAATAATGGCTTAATTGCCTCTTAAGGCCATCCTATTATGAAGACAACAACACTTAGGTACTTATAAATCAGCACATAGCTTTTACTATTTATGTGATTAAGTCCTTTCTCTTAATTCAGCACACAATCGATAAAATTATCACTCAAAATTTTCACACAGACTATGTCACATACTATTCACACAGAAAATAATATTAAATTATCATTTCGACCTCGGATTTGTGGTCTTGAAACCACTGTTCCGACTATGTTCTAAATCGGGCTGTTACGTTGTAATAAAAAGTTGATTACCAATATATGAATATCAATAGCATTTGAATGCTCATACGTATCAGATATACGAGCCGGAGGGCCAATATTGAATTGTGGTAGATGTAACATCCCGCTCGACGAAGCCTTAGTGCTCGAATGTTGTTTTAGAAGTAAAAACTCTTGAATAGGTTTTGAGTAAGTTAAGTGTTAGACTTAACCAAAAGGTTGAAGTCTATGGGTACGTCCTTAGGCTAAGTCTTGGTTAGGCGAACAAGTAAGAAGAAAGAAGTAGCGTAGTTCTATCTTCCAAATGATTTTTGGTGAATAGATTAGGCGAACCGTTAACATGGGGGTAATGAGTGAAAATGCCTTAGAAAGTGAGATATCTATAGAAGTGGAAGTAAGTGAAGTGTTAAGAAATTTTAAGAAAATCTATATATCGTTGAAAGGTGTTATAAGCCAAGTTTGGCTACTTAAGGTGCTAGTTATATTCTATTGAGATTATTAGGAACGAACAATGAACTTGACTCGGAAACATTTATTTATACATATAACTTTGGATTGTTGTACACGTTTCCTTACATATGTAAACCACCCATATGGTAGATAGAGTAGGATTTTGACGCATGTCAAGTTCTTATAAGGATAAAGGTTGTATATTCGATAATTAAGAATGGAAAGAAAGGGAGTTTTTCCTCCTCCTTATTTAGGAAGTATTTCTTTGGTCTAGATCTGAAGCAATCTGGAGTGTTTCCTTCCTTCACAGTTGAGGTGCTGATATGGATCTCCACCTATAAAAGCTTTATGCCAAGGTAAGGTCCATGATCTTCCATGCTATGTTGCAAAAGAGTAGGTTTGGGTAAGGATATAAGGCTTTATCTAGAGGATTTTAAGTGTTAGAAATGATAGAAATAGTGGTTTATGAGTGACCTTGATGAGTCACCATGTTCTGTAGAAGTAGTTGAAGCTGACCATGCGATGGAAGTCTGGATTTAGAATCTGAAGCTGAAAAAGGGGTGAAAGTTATGTGAGTCCCTCAACTGACTCTTGCATGTAGTATGTATGTTCTAGGAACTTCTATGCTAAGTCACTAAATAGTGAAAAAGCATGACGTAATAAATCTGATAGGAAATGAAAGGTCTATGATCATGCATGTATGGAATATATGAAGTTTGAATATGTCTATGTGTAGGACATGAATCTAAATGTGTAGGACATGAATCTAAATGTGTGTGGTACGTACATGAGTCTCAAAGCATGAATATGTCTGCCATGAGCATGTCATTGTATGCGGGTCCAATGCATGATGAGTCTGTGTTATACCCCCAGACGCGACCCAGACGTTATGGCCGAATATGAGAATGTCACATCGAAGGCATATTTCAAAATAATTTTGCTAAGTTAAATTTTAAGGCCTAAAAGTCCAAAAAATCCTTGAACATCTTGTTAAGTAATGATAAAAGCCCATTTTATTATTTTAAGTATTTCAGAAACCATGTTAAATATAAGAAATTTACTCAGGTTTAATAACTAAGTAAACAATTGAAACAATAATAACAAAACTCAAAAGCTAAAGTCAAATCGGAGTATATGGCCTTATTAAATTCATTGAAAATAAAGCAATTTAAAATCATGTCTTTTGAACAATTAAATAAAATGTCTAAATATCTTGTAGTGTGGCCATCCCCGAGTTCTCTCCCACGTCGAGCCATCTACTGAGGATCACCTGAAACATTTAATGAAAAGGGTGTGAGTTTCGTAACTCAGTGTGTACGACCCTTGGCAATCCAATCAAGATGAAAATATTACATTGGGCCAAAGCCCTATCAAAATCGGTGTTCTTGGGCCTTAGCCCACAACGACCTCATATCACATCTGTATCACATGAATGCAATGCACCCATCCCAAATCCAACCCTGCACACTATTTCCCTTCCAACCCTACACACCTGTGGGGATATAAATATCAACCCACCCATCCCTACACTCCAAAGGTAGCACCAACAGCGACACTACTCAACGTTGCAGCAAAGCTACAATAATAGGCTTCAAGCCACCAGTGGATCCACGGTCGTCAAGCGACTATGCGATCCTCAAATCTTCCTTTGTATCATCAAAACCCATCCAAGTGCAACATATATTCCTTCAATGCAACATACATATTTCCACCCATTCGACACTTAGGGGTATTTTAGTCATTTCACTATCCAAGGGTATTTTCGTAAATCTACTCTACATGGGTATTTAGGTAATTTTACAAAATAGAGGTATTTTGGAAATTTTGTAAATCAGGGATGTTTTGTAAATTATGCAAATTAAGGGTATTTTGGTAATTTTACAATTCGAGGGTATTTTAGTAATTTTGCAAATCTAAGGATATTTTGGTAATTTTCAAACTAAGGGTATTTGGTAATTTCTCAAACTCAAGGTATTTTAGTAATTTCGACAATAGGGAGAATTCGGCTATAAGAAAACCGATTAAGGGGGGGGAAGAAAAACTAATGAAAGCTCAAAGAACCTTTCAAAGCATTCGGCCCTCTCCTTTTATAGCCACAAGCCGAATACTCCTTCCCCCATGGTCCCATTCGGCACAAATTCTTCCCCCTCCTCATCTCTTAACTTTCCACCTTGATAACACCTTAGCCTTATCCGAATTTCCCTCCATTATCAGTTCCCATCACCACTCAAACACTCCAACGCAAGAGTTCATATTCAACACAACTCTGGCCGTCCACCTATGCAAAATAAAACAGCCCAAAAATACCACTCCTAATGCTAGAACCTTGGACCTCCTCAGCTGACAACATGCCACCTTATAGCTCCCCAAGTGACACCAGTTGCCACTGGACCAGAAGCCCATTTGTGTCCTATTTTCTCTTAATCTGCTTAAGAGGCCTAATGCCTGAGATTGGGGTCCACTAAAGCAAGAAAAATAAATTTTTCCCTATGGTCTTCCCTATCTCTAAGACTTCAAATAATCCCAATAATACCTTAAAATTAATATTCTAACAGACTTCAAATAATCCCGATAATACCTGCTACTCATACATACCAACCTCAATGCACAGAAATTTAAAGTTCAGGATTTTTAGGGCGTTACAACTCTACCCCTCTTAAAAAACATTTCGGCCTCGAAATTTACCTGCTTGAAACAAGTGAAGGTATTGTCTTCGCATTGCCTCCTTAGGTTCCCAAGTAGCCTCCTCGGCAGTATGGTTACGCCATAGCAATTTGAGTAAAGGGATAGACTGTCTTCTTAGCACCTTAACACCCTGATTAATTATTTGAACTGGCTCATCTTCAAAAGTTAGGTCTAGTCTAACCTCGATCTCCTCAACTGACACGATGTGAGAAGGGTCTGAGCGATAACGTCTTAGCATTGATACATGAAACATATCGTGTATTTCGCTTAGTTTCGAAGGCAATTCCAGCTAATAGGCAACTGGCCCAATTCGCCTCAACACCCCGTATGGCCCGATGAACCTAGGGCTTAACTTGCCCTTTCGACCAAACCTTAACACCTTCTACCAAGGGGAAACCTTGAGAAAAACCAAGTCCCCCACCGCATACTCAATCTCTCTCCGTTTGAGGTCAGCATTCGACTTCTGCTTAACCGGCGCCGCCTTCAACCGATCCCAAATCAACTTTACCTTATCTTTGGTGTCCGCTACTAACTCCGGACCCAATACTCGCCGTTCACCCAACTCGGTCCAACAAGTTAGAGTACGAAATCTTTGTCCATACAGTGCTTCATATGGTGCCATTCCAATACTTGCCTGATAACTACTATTATATGCAAATTTAGCTAACGATAAGTACTCCTCCCGACTTCCTCAAAACTCAATTACACACCCTCTTAGCATATCCTCCAGCACTTGAATTACCCTTTCCGACTGACCATCAGTCTGAGGGTGAAATGCTGTACTAAAATCCAACCTCGTACCCAGTGCTTCATGCAACTTTTTCCAAAAGCGAAATGTAAAACGAGGGTCTCTATCAGATATAATAGAGACTGGAACCCCATGCAATCTCACAATCTCCGCCATATACAACCTTGCCAATTTTTATAATGAGTAGTCGGTGCGGACCGGTATAAAATGGGTAGACTTAGTTAATCGATCCACTATAACCCACACAGAGTCCTTCCTAGTAGACGTCAAGGGTAGCCTACTAACGAAATCCATAGTAACCCACTCCCATTTCCAAAGTGGAATCTTAATCGGTTGGAGTAACCCTGATGGTAGTTGATGCTCTGCTTTCACTTGTTGACATACCAAACATTTGCCCACAAACTCTGTAACCTCGAGTTTCAAACCTGGCCACCAATAAAGCTCTCGTAAATCCTGATACATCTTGTTACCTCCGAGGTGCATAGCATAGGAACTACTATGTGCTTCCCATAGTATAGACTTCCTTAGCTCTTCGTCCCTTGGCACACAAATTCTACCACGAAAACACAACAACCCGTCACTATTTATCCCAAAATCTGTCGTTTCCCCATTCTCAATCTGCTTGAATCGAGCACCCAGAGTTTCATCCAATGACTGCTTAACTTTAATCTGCTCAACCCACAATGGCTTCACCTGTAACTCGGCTAACAAACTCCCATCGTCATACAAACTTAACAGAGCAAACATTGCCCTCAAGTCCAACATAGCCCTATGGCTTAGTGCATCAACCACCACATTTGCTTTGCCCGAGTGATATTCGTTCGTGCAATCATAATCCTTTAACAGCTCAATCCATCTGCGCTGCCTCAAGTTCAACTCCTCCTGAGTTAAAAGGTACTTCAGACTCTTGTGATTCGTATAGATGGTGCACTTCTCTCAATACAAATAGTGCCTCCAAATCTTAAGTGCAAACACCACTACCACCAATTCCAAATCGTGGGTTGGGTAATTTCCTTCATGAGTCTTAAGTTGGCGTGACGCATATGCAACCACCTTCCCTTCTTGCATTAAAACACAGCCTAATCCCACGTGTGACGCATCGCTATAAACCGTAAACTCCTTCCCGTGCTCTGGCTGAATCAGAACAGGGGCCTCCATTAAAACCTTCTTAAGCTTCTCAAAGCTTTCTTACTGTTTATCCGTCCACACAAATGAACCCCCTTCCATAGTAACTTGGTCAAGGGTGCAGCAATTAGGGAAAACCCTTTAACAAACCGCCTATAGTACTCTGCCAGGCCTAGAAAGCTCTGAATTTCTGACACCGTCTTAGGTCGTTTCCAATCCAACACCGCTTCCACTTTCCGAGGGTCAACTCTAATTCCCTTAGCGGAAACCACATGCCCTAAGAAAGTGACTTCCCTTAGCCAGAATTCGCACTTGCTAAACTTAGCATAAAGTTACTTCTTCCTTAGAATCTGCAACACAATCCTTAAGTGTGCATCATGATCATCCTCTGTTCTCGAGTATACTAAGATTTCATCCATGAACACTACTACAAACTAGTCTAGATACGGTTGAAAAACCCAGTTCATAAGATCCATAAAAGCGGCAGGTGCGTTCGTTAGCCCAAACGGCATCCCCAAAAACTCGTAATGTCCAGAACGAGTTGTAAAAGCTGTCTCATGTACATTTACTTCCTTAACCCTCAGTTGATGGTACCCTAAACGTAAGTCAATCTTCAAGAAAACTGAGGGTCCCTAAGTTGATCGAAAAGGTCATCTATCCTAGGGAGAGGGTACTTATTCTTAATGGTTAACTTGTTTATCTGCCTATAGTCGATGCACAACCTCATAGACCCGTCCTTTTTCTTCACAAATAATACTGGTGCTACCCATGGAGACACACTTGTTATAATAAATCCGCGGTCAATTAACTCTTGAACCTGGGCCTTCAGCTCCACCAGCTCCTTCGGTGCCATCCTATAAGGTGCGATAGACACTGGAGCCGTACCAGGTAACAACTCTATTCCAAACTCGACCTCTCTATTGGGAGGTAACCCCAATAATTCCTCCGGAAAAACATCAGGTAATTCTTTCACTATTTTCAAATCCCTAACAGTAAAACTCTTAGATTCCAAATCACTGATATAAGCTAAGTAAGCCTCACAGCCCTTCCTTACCAACTTTTCTGCCTTTAAAGCTGAAATCACGTTTGACAAGTAATTCCGTCGTTCCCCGATCACTACTACTTCATCACCTTCTACAGTTCTTAACATCATCCTCTTCGTAACACAATCTAGAGTTGCTTGGTGCCTCATCAACCAATCCATGCCTAAGATGAGGTCGAACTCACCAAATGGTAATTCCATCAAGTCCGCTAAGTAACTCCTTGAACTACCAATGGTACATTCCTAAACAACTTACTAACTTTTACCAACTGCCCTAAAGGACTCAACACAATCATTTCATTCTCAATGGTTTCAAACTCAACCCCTACAATTTTAGTCCTATTGCATGCAATATACGAATGTGTCGACCCCACATCAATTAGCGCAATATAAGGTAGCTCACAAATAAGGTACGTACCTCTTATCACTTCTGGTGCATCACCTTTCTTTTTGCGACAAGCAGCATAAACCAACGCTGGCTGTCTCGCCTTTGCCTGATCCTTACCTCTGCCCGGTGCTCCGCGTCCTCGTCCTGCGCCATTGCCACCTCTGGCTTGACCACGGCCCCTTGGTGGTTGTTGACCACCCCTCTGCGGCTGGAAAGCACCTCTGCCCTCGGCTCGCACCTGATCCGGCCTTCTCGGTCACTCCCTAATCCTATGTTCTATAGATCCATAGCCCAAACACGCTCCTATCCTCCTCCAACATTCGCCCGGATGCCTTTTTCCACACCCACACAAAGTGGTATTCCGTTATTAGCAGCAGCAATGGGGGCCCCAGCTCTAACTGGCCCATTCACTCTGGCCCTCATCTTGGGCCTCTGTCCGGCTCCCATAGGTTCCACATTCCGCTTGTTATTGCCCTTCTCTTTCTCTCGGTTGAGGCGCTCTGCGCGCTTTGCACCCTCCGCTATCTTTGCTTCTTCCACCAAAACCGCAAAATTTCGCTCCCTCTGTGGGGCTATAAGTACCCTAAGGTTATCCTTTAATCATCCTCGAACCATATGCATCTCTCATGCTCTGTTGCGACTATCTCTTTGGCATATCGACTAAGGCGCAAAAACTCAACCTCATACTCTGCTACCGACTTATCTCTCTAAGACAGGCACAAAAACTCCTTCCTTCGGGCATCCATATAGCTCGCTCCAATATATTTCCCCTGGAATATAGATTTGAAGAACTCCCAGGTGATCTACTCCGGTTGTTTGCCCTCCTTTACAGTTAACCACCACTGATAAGCTTCCTCCCGGAGTAAAGATATCGCCCCTTTCAACTTTTGCTCCACCGTGCAATCCAGGTCATCCATTATTCTTTCCGTGGCTTCCAACCAGTACTCAGCCACATTTGGGGTCACACCAGCTACTCCTTTGAAAATGTCTGCCCTGTTAGCTAGGAGTCGCTCCGTGATCGACCCACGACTTCTTGTCACATTGTTGGGCCCAGGGACCCTTTCTAAGATCCTTAACATGACCTGTGATACTGCATCTTTCACAGCGACAGCCCGTTCATATGGTCCCGTTTCAGCTACAGGTGAGGCTGGAGCCTCCCCTACTCCAACGTTAGGCATGTAGCCCGACGTCGACGACCCAGCCCTAACACTTCCACAGCCTCTGCTGCGGCCTCTTGCACCTCTTTTAGCGCTCATCGTTGCGTATTTCTGAATTAAAATTTTTATGAAATTAGTTCGTAATTCCACTGTTTAAAATGCATGTCTTATGTAAGTAACAATTTTTTTAAAGTTATTTCGCGGTCGAGAATCCACTACAGGCTTAAGTTTCCTACAGGCTTTAGTCTCTAAAGACCTATTTCTTAAAAAGCCCATTATCTATATAGTTTAGTAATTTAAACAAATGCAGTACAGAAAACTTACTTGGCTCGACGTCGAGGGCTCGGTGACCCACACTTCAAGAATCCTGCAAAAACTTTTTCAAACCCAAAACCTAAGGCCCATTTCACAGCCCGAGCTTTGTAACTGGGCTCTGATACCACTAAATGTCACACCCCAGACCCTACCCAAACTTTATGGCTGAATTCAGGAATGTCACATCGAAGGCATATTTCAAATTGATTTTGCTAAGTTAAATTTTAAGGCCTAAAAGCCCAAAAATCCTGGAACATCTTGTTAAGTAATGATAAAAGCCCATTTTATTGTTGGAAACCATGTTAAATATAAGAAATTTACTCAGGTTTAATAACTAAGTAAATAGTTGAAATAATAATAACAAAACTCAAAAGCTAAAGTCAAATCAGAGTATAAGGCATTATTACATTCATCGAAAATAAAGCAATTTAAAATCATGTCTTTTGAACAATTAAATAAAATGTCTAAGTATCTTATAGTGTGGCCATCCCCGAATTCTCTCCCACGTCGAGCCGTTTACTGAAGATCACCTGAAACATTTAATAAAAAGGGTGTGAGTTTCGTAACACAGTGTGTACGACCCTTGGCAATCCAATCAACATGCGAATATTACATTGGGCCTAAGCCCTATCAAAATCGGTGGTCTTGGGCCTTAGCCCACAATGACCTCATATCACATCTGTATCACATGAATGCAATGCAACCATCCCAAATCCAACCCTGCACATCATTTCCCTTCCAACCCTACACACCTGTGGGGATATAAATATCAACCCACCCATCCCTACACTATGAAGGTAGCACCAGCCGTGGCACTACTCAACGTTGCAGCAAAGCTGCTATAATGAGCTTAAAGCCACTAGTGGATCCAGGGCCGTCAAGCGACTATGCGATCCTTAAATCTTCCTCTGTATCATCAAAACCCATCCAAGTGTAACATATATTCCTTCAATGCAACATACATATTTCCACCCATTCGGTACTTAGGGGTATTTTAGTCATTTCACTACTTAGGGGTATTTCCTTAAATCTACTCTACAGGGGTATTTAGGTAATTTTACAAAATAAAGGTATTTTAGAAATTTTGTGAATTAGGGATGTTTTGGAAATTATGCAAATCAAGGGTATTTTGGTAATTTTACAATTTAGGGGTATTTTAGTAATTTTGCAAATCTAAGGATATTTTGGTAATTTTCAAACTAAGGGTATTTGGTAATTTCTAAAACTAAGGGTATTTTGGTAATTTTACAAATCTAAGGATATTTGGTACATCTCGGGTTTTAGTTATGAACTTTGGCCCATTAAAAAGTCCTTGCGGCTAAAGTCAACAGACACTATACACCAGGTAGGATTCCAGAGAAGAGGAGGTGGGCCACTAAGACGGCTTAAGTGCCAAGCTCTTCCTAGATCCAATCCTAGAAATGCATATGTCCGTTGCCATACTCTAACCCAGCGACTTGTCCACGGACAAGTTTAATTATTAGATTAAATCTTATGCAGTTTAAGAGTTGTTTAGAACTAGGCCTAAAGTCCATTAAACCCTAGCATACTTGTCTACGTCCCCATAAAGCCCATCAAGCCCAAATCACATCCTTACGGCCCATTAGGCCCAATCTCATCCATATAGCCTATTAGGCCCAAAACAATTCCAGTTCATGTAACATGCATGATTAACTCAATTCATGTATCCAAACCAAACAATTTCTTCAAACTTAGCCTCAGGCCCACCGGGCACATTTAGCCACTTTTGGCTTTCCGGCATTACGCATTACCGATATCATGTGTGTAGTGTTTGTACACTCCTAGTTACTGCGACGTGCTATACTATTCTTAACCTTGAACCTACAACCAACCAACCATCAATCAATCACTAAATCAAAACATTTACCAAAAGCCAAAACCTTACCGTAACCTTACTGTGTGCCACCGGGTTCTAATAGCCCTTCCTTAGCTACTAATCAAGAGTATCCCTTAGATCTGCATTCACACATACACCATCAAAATTGAGTGACTGATAATCCACACAAGTCACCCCTATAGATCATACATACATTCGACCATTTACTTAAACCACAATCGAGTTGAGTACCCTTACCCTTGCCTACGATTCTACCACACTTGCGATCTTTGAACTTTATCCTTGTTATCACAGAGTTTACGATAGGACAGTTAGATAGCCTTTTGGCTTTTAGGAAAACGTACAAGAGAGGTTAACCGAATACTTACCAAATCCACTTTCAATCCTGCGGCCTAAATTCAGCTTTTAACCTTGATTGATAGTAGATAATAATCGATTTCTGATAGACGAAAACAACAAGGGTTTGGCACAAGTAGGAATTTCGGCAAGGAAGGCTAATGGTAATTCGGCAATAGGAGAGTTTGGCTATGAGAGAATCTGGAAAAAAGAAATCGGCTATAGGAGATTTCAGCAATAGGGAGAATTCAGCTATAGGAAAACCGATTAAGGGGGGAAAGAAAAACTAATGAAAGCTCAAGGAACATTTCAATGCATTCGGCCCTCTCCTTTTATAGCCACAAGTCGAATACTCCTTCCCCCACGGTCCCATTCGACACAAATTCTTTCCCCTTCACATCTCCTAACTTTCCTCCCTGATAACACCTTAGCCTTATCCGAATTTCCCTCCATTATCAGTTCCCTTTACCACTCAAACACTCCAACGTAAGAGTTTGTATTCAACTTAACTCTGGCCGTCCACCTATGCAAAATAAAACACCCCAAAAATACCACTCCTAATGCTCGAACCTTGGACCTCCTCAACTGACAACACGCTACCTTGTAGCTCCCCAAGTGATGCCACTTGCCACTGGACCACAAGCCCATTTGTGTCCTATTTTCTCTTAATCTGCTTAAGAGGCCTAATGCCTGAGACTAGGGTCAACTAAAGCAAGAAAAATAAATTTTCCCCTATGGTCTTCCCTATCTCTAAGACTTCAGATAATCCTGATAATACCTTAAAATTAATATTCTAAGTCTACTCATACATACCAACCTTAATGCACAGAAATTTAAAGTTCAGGATTTTAAGGGCGTTACAATCTGTGTCGTGTCATCTAAAAGGGTTCGTTGGGACTAAAAATGAAACACCCCAAACCCGGCCCATAAGCTTTGACCAGATTTGGTATGTTCCTCAAGTAAACTGGTTCAAAGTTCTTTTGTTACTTTGGGAAAATAGTGTGTTTTGAAAGAAATATTGTTTTGGGTTGGGCTCGAGTAGAAAACAAAATCGTTTTATAATGAAAACCCTTTTAAATTTTAGGTGATAAAACATATAGAATACATTTAAAGTAAATTACTTAATCTTTAACTTAATAAAAATTTCGTAACATAATAAATAAAAACAGAAATAAAGTAGTGCACTATGGCCTTATGGCCTTATTACATCAAGTAAATCCAAATAATTTGGAGTACTTAAAAATTAATAGTCCATAAAAATAAAAACTTCATGTTGAGCATGGCCACCACAAGTTCTCGCCGTCCCGGTCCATTACTCGCTTCATCACACAAAACATGGTCCTCAACGGGGTGAGTCAACAGACTCAATGTGTACACAACACTAAATCATAAGAGAATCGGGCATAACAAATATTACACATTCATATCATAGCATACAAATTATGATGCATTCCCAATCCCAAACCTAGTAAGCCATCCGCTACACTCCCCGCACTAACCTCGCATAACCGTGGGGACTACTAAGTCGACCCTCCTTCCGCTACACTCCATATCGCGGTCTTAGGTCACCGCATTTGTGGTCTTAGGTCACCACATTCAGATATCGCGGTCTTAGGTCACCGCATTCAGATTACTATGGTCTTAGGTCACCACATTCGTATACCACTTGTCTTAGGTCACCATGTTCGTGGTCTTAGGTCACCACATTCACTTCCCCTTTCAATAACCCATATGCCCCATTTTGTAATATACATTAATATGCCAAAGTTCACATTCTTATTCTCATGTTACAAATAACATATTTCATATTCCTAGTAGGAGTAGGAAACGTACCTGGGTACTTTGTACCATAACATGGTACTTTAGCCACTTTCATATTCTTAATATCACATATTTTAATTAACATAGCCATAAAATGTATTATGAAGTAGTGTGGGGTACACACCTGATTCGCTTAAAATTTCCTTGAGATCCCGAAAAGCTTGATCTAATGCTTAGATCCTTAATCCTTACATTGATTTATCACTTATTACCTTAATAAAAAGCCATTGGCCAAAATTCCAAATCCTAGTAGGATTAGTATTCTTACCTTGTTGCCGATTGGAACACCAACAAATCCCGAAACTGTTCCTTGTTTCCCTAAGAATGTCGAAATCCCTAAAACCTTACGTTAGACTTAATCTTAATCATCGAAACATAAATCAAGGCCTTTGGCTGAATATTCACATGTCTTACCTTAATCTTAGAAATCCCGAATACTCCTCCTTTTAGTCGACTACTCTGATAATCCCGAAAGATCCTTCCATATTCGGCAACCATAATATGTATGGGGTTAGATTATCTCTCGGCTAATCTAAAAGAAAAGAATGAAAATCAAACTTGTTCTTACCCTTGAAGAAATCAACAGCACCTATGCTTGAAGCCCTTCCAAGATTCAGCTTTTGAATGGATTGGTAAGAAGAAATAGGAAGAAAAGAAAACTTGAGAATTTTGACAATGGTGGACTATAGATTCGGCTTGACAAAAGAAAAAGAGAAGAGAAGAGAAGAGAGCACTCAAAAATTTGGCAGAGAGAAGAGGAGGAAGAAAAATTGATGAGTAGCCCTATTTTTTTCCTTTTATAGCCGAAACTACTAGTCAGAATCCCTTACTTGGCCACCACTCTTCTTTATTGATAAGTTTATCTCCTTAATTTAAAATAATTAGAGAATAATCCTTTATTATCTCTTCAAAAATAATCCAAATTAAATCCCTTATTTATCACCTTATTAATCGAATATTTATGAAAATAAAACTCGTCCTTTCTAGAAGGCTTGTGCCGCCCACCTCGAAGCTTCGGAAGCAAAAATAAAACTTCCTTTATTTGCTTCCCAAGTGACTCTCGAACTCAGCCCAACACCTTGCATGTGGCACCATTTCCAGAGGCCCTAAGTGGCATCTTCAGGCCACTTTTCCAAGCCTGTTTGTGTGTCAAATTTCACCAACTTTTTCTTTTAAGGCCACCTTGCCTTAATTTCCTCTTTTAAACTTTAAAACTCGACATTTCTAAGTCATTTCTAAGTTTCCAAAAATTTTCGTTCGCTCAGAAAACTTGACATTTCCTTACATTTCCAAGTTTCCAGAAATGTTCACTTTCCTCTTTTGAATCATTTCCTTACATTTCCAAGTTTCCAGAAATGTTCATTTGCAGATCATTTCCATACATTTTCAGGTTTCCAAAAATGTTCATTTCCAAATCATTTTCATTCATTTCCAAACACTGCCAAAACCTACCAACTCATGAATTATGCACAAACGCATAACCCCTAGTCTAGGATGTTACAGTTCTACCCTCCTTAAAAATAATTTCGTCCTCGAAATTACTTACTAACGAACAATCGTACGGTCTAACTCACCCCACTACGCTATTGCTGCGCACTCTGATTTTATAAAACTATCATACTTCCTATGCACAATCTCTAAGTTCACATCCAAAGTTTCAAATAGTTCACTTGTAACACAAGAATGAACTATCACTAAAACAATAAATAGTACTCCAAAAACAAGGAACTGAACCGCTATCATATCCTTGGTTGTCTCACATCTGAACCTTCAATACCTCTACCGGGTGTTCCATGACCATTTCCTCCATGGTTTAAACCACAAACCTTCGTTGCTTGAGGGCAATTCTTAACCAAATGAGCCTTAGACTTACATTTAAAACATTCCCGATCTCGGTTCCAACACTCGCCAACATGATACCTTCCACACTGAGCACACGGACGGTCCGAATTTTTAGTAGTTGGCTTAAAAACACGAGCAGAATTCTCAACCTTCGGTCTTTTCTGAAGACTCTTAGACGATTCTGACGGTCCAAGACTCCTCTTATCCCGTCCACGACGACCACGTCCCCTAGAACTCATTTTCTAACGTCGTGATTTAATCTGGTTAACGAGTTTTATGCATCAAAACTTTTGTTTCACTGATTAACCGCGAACAGTTTTATGAAAAAAGATGTTTAAAAGTGGTTCTTTCGATCAAACAAAGTTCTTAGCTCAAGTTCATTATTCAGAAAGTCACGTTCACATCCATCAACCAATTATGAACTTTCGTTCATTCAGAGAAATGTTGTAGTTTTCATTGTTGTTGTTTTTCCACTACCCAGGGGTATTTTCGTAATTTTGTCCTACAGGGGTGTTTTCGTAATTTTTTCAAAAGAAAAAGTTCCTTGGTGATTTTGTCAAAAAGTATTTTGGAAATTTTGAATTTTTGGAAAATTTTGAAATCCGGGGGTATTTTGGAAAATTTCGAAATCTGGGAGTATTTCGATAATTTTTCACAAACCGGGGTAAATTTATAAAATCTAATAAATCCGGGATATTTTAAAAGTTGCAAAACTTTGAGGGTTCTTTTTGAGAATTGTACCTTCCAAAACAGTAATGTTGCAAAAATTTTGGAAATCAGGATTATTTTGGTAATTTTGTAAGTTAGGGGCAATTTTGTAATTTTCTAAAATCAAGGTATTTTGATATTTTGCAAATTAGAGTTTTTGGACTTGTTATAAAGTAAATGAAATTTTGATTAGAACTGTGGGTATTTTGGACATTTTTATAAACCAAGGGCATTTTTGTAATTTTACCACTAGGGGTATTTTAGTAATTTTGCAATTCAGAAATATTTTGGGAAAAATTTTTCCAAACTAAATTCTGCTATACTTTAAAAGGGTAATATGGTTATTTTAAAACTAGAGTTTTCATAAAAACACGGCTAGTCCTTTTCGAGTTTTAGTTATTGTGTTTAGCCTATGACCAAGTCCTCTTGGTTAGGGTGAACCGAAGCTACGCACCAGGTAGGATTCCAGCGAAGAGGAGGTGAGTCACTAGGATCGCTTAAGTACTGTGCTCTTCCTGATCCAATCCTAGACATGCGCATGTGGTTTACCACACCCTAACTCAAATGACTTAGCCATAAGTTTGTTTAGTGCATTAAGTCTTATGTATTTGTGTTTGAGTAGACTAGTCCTAGGGTTCAAGTTCCTATCATGCTATTCTACGTTCCATTCCTTTTCTACCCTTCCATAATTCACATAATCACACAGATAGTTAGGGGTACTTACCTAGTGGACTACGGGTAGGAGACTTAGGTGCCATGCCAGAAAACCTGCTCATCTTCAAAAATACTTTCATAAAGCTCATTTGGGCTCGATTTGAAAACGTTTTGGGCCTTAGCCCACAGGCCGAGAGTTTTAAAACTGGGCTCTGATACCAAACTGAAACACCCAAAACTCGGCCCACGAGCTTTGACCAGATTTGGTATGTTCCTCAAGTAAACCGGTTCAAAGTTCTTTTGTTACTTTGGGAAAATAGTGTGTTTTGAAAGAAATATTGTTTTGGGTTGGGCTCGAGTAGAAAACAAAATCGTTTTATAATGAAAACCCTTTTAAATTTTAGGTGATAAAACATATAGAATACATTTAAAGTAAATTACTTAATCTTTAACTTAATAAAAATTTTGTAACATAATAAATAAAAACAGAAATAAAATAGTGCACTATGGCCTTATGGCCTTATTACATCAAGTAAATCCAAATAATTTGGAGTACTTAAAAATTAATTGTCCATAAAAATAAAAACTTCATGTTGAGCATGGCCACCACAAGTTCTCATCGTCCCACCCATTCTCGTCCATCACCAAACATGGTCCTCAACGGGGTGAGTCAATGAGACTCAATGTGTACACAACACTAAATCATAATAGAATCGCATAAAAATATTACACATTCATATCATAGCATACAAATTATGATGCATTCCCAAACCCAAACCTAATAAGCCATCCGCTACACTCCCCGTACCAACTCTGCATAATCGTGGGGACTACTAAGTCGACCCTCCTTCCGCTACACTCCATATCGCGGTCTTAGGTCACCGCATTTGTGGGCTTAGGTCACCACATTTAGATATCGCGGTCTTAGGTCACCGCATTCAGATTACTGTGGTCTTAGGTCACCAAATTCAGATACCACAGTATTAGGTCACCATGTTCGTAGTCTTAGGTCACCACATTCACTTCCCCTTTCAATAACCCATATGCCCCATTTTGTAATATGCATTAATATGCCAAAGTTCACATTCTTATTCTCATGTTACAAATAACATATTTCATATTCCTAGTAGGAGTAGGAAACGTACCTGGGTACTTTGTACCATAACATGGTACTTTAGTCAGTTTCATATTCTTAATATCACATATTTTAATTAACATAGCCATAAAATGTATTATGAAGTAGTGTGGGGTACACACCTGATTCGCTTAAAATTTCCTTGAGATCCAGAAAAGCTTGATCTAATGCTTAGATCCTTAATCCTTACATTGATTTATCACTTATTACCTTAATAAAAAGCCATTCGGCCAAAATTCCAAATCCTAGTAGGATTAGTATTCTTACCTTGTTGCCGTTTGGAACACCAACAAATCCTGAAACTGTTCCTTGTTTCCCTAGGAATGTCAAAATCCCTAAAACCTTACGTTAGACTTAATCTTAATCATCGAAACATAAATCAAGGCCTTTGGCCGAATATTCACATGTCTTACCTTAATCTTAGAAATCCCGAATACTCCTTTTTTTAGTCGACTACTCTGATAATCCCGAAAGATCCTTCCATATTCGGCAACCATAATATGTATGGGGTTAGATTATCTCTCGGCTAAACTAAAAGAAAATAATGGAAATCAAACTTGTTCTTACCCTTGAAGAAATCAATAGCACCTATGCTTGAAGCCCTTCCAAGATTCGGCTTTTGAATGGATTGGTAAGAAGAAATAGGAAGAAAAGAAAACTTGAGAATTTTGACAATGGTGGACTATAGATTCGGCTTGACAAAAGAAAAAGAGAAGAGAGCACTCAGAAATTCGGCAGAGAGAAGAGGAGGAAGAAAAATTGATGAGTAGCCCTATTTTTTTCCTTTTATAGCCAAAACTACTAGTCAGAATCCCTTACTTGGCCACCACTCTTCTTTATTGATAAGTTTATCTCCTTAATTTAAAATAATTAGAGAATAATCCTTTATTATCTCTTCAAAAATAATCCAAATTAAATCCCTTATTTATCACCTTACTAATCGAATATTTATGAAAATAAAACTCCTCCTTTCTAGAAGGCTTGTGCCGTCCACCTCAGGCTTCTGGAAGCAAAAATAAAACTTCCTTTATTTGCTTCCCAAGTGACTCGAACTCAGGCCCAACACCTTGCATGTGGCACCATTTCTAGAGGCCCTAAGTGGCATCTTCAGGCCACTTTTCCAAGCCTGTTTGTGTGTCAAATTTCACCAACTTTTTCTTTTAAGGCCACCTTGCCTTAATTTCCTCTTTTAAACTTTAAAACTCGACATTTCTAAGTCATTTCTAAGTTTCTAAAAATTTTCGTTCGGCTATGTAAACTTGACATTTCCTTACATTTCCAAGTTTCCAGAAATGTTCACTTTCCTCTTTTGAATCATTTCCTTACATTTCCAAGTTTCCAGAAATGTTCATTTCCAGATCATTTCCATACATTTTCAGGTTTCAAAAAATGTTCATTTCCAAATCATTTTCATTCATTTCCAAACACTGCCAAAACCTACCAACTCATGAATTATGCACAAACGCATAACCCCTAGTCTAGGATGTTACAAAAAACATGAATATCTGAAAAGACAAGTCCATGGCCATGGCACAAAAAGACAAAAAGACCATATCATGTAAGATCATTTAAATATGTTTTCTGACAAAATGTGCAAACTGGGTCTTGCAACCTCACTTGCGAACCCAACACGCAAAACGATTTAAACACTATGTGTTCTACTGTTTTCAAACTCTATTTTTGAAGCATAATATGTTGGTTTATAATTGTTCACTGAGTTCGAATTGAAGTTACCCACTCTTCTCTTACGTCTCAAGTAAGTAGGTCATGGATAGTATTGGTGAAGTTGACGACTGGCGAGGCACCTGATTGGATATTGGCAAACCTTAAAGATAGGCGACGAGTTCAGAATGAAATTTATATTGTTGATGCAATTATTGAACAATTACTTAAGTTTAAGCTTAAGGTTGTGACCTAACTTTAAGTTTAATTTTTATTAAACTGAAAACCATGACTTTGAGCATGTATTTTATCTATGTTCTTAATAAATCGATGTTATTCATGCATGAGTGCTATAATAATTGAGAGACTAATATATGGCTTAAGTGGTTGCTTGACAAGTACAATGTGAAATAAAAAATTACCACTACCTATCATTGGCAATCAAATGGGTAAATTGAACGAGTAAACCGTGAGACCAGAGGAATTCTTGATAATGTGGTGTGACCCAATAGAAAAGATTGGTCTCAAAGGCTTGATGATGCTCAAGGGGTTTGTAACACCCCTTACCTGTGTTCGAAGATGGAACCAGATACAAGGCATTAACTAACTTAACTTGCTTAAACATAACACATCGGGTTATAAAATTTTTCTACAGCTTAGAAACTTTCCATTGAAACTCATAACCTGCTCATTTTCGGCCTACGAGGCCCTAAACATACTTCCGAGAGGTTTTGGAATTAAACTGAGAACTTTTATGTGCTTAGAAATTTATTTTTGTCCAAACAGGGGCCACACGCCCGTATGCCCCTGAGACATGCCCCTGTTCTTCACCCGTGGTCGACACTAACTTATTTCACATGGCCAGACACACGCCCGTGTCCCTAGCCTGTGTCCCTCACATGGCCTCGACACGCCCGTGTCTTAGCCCGTGTGCCAAAACATTGGCATTCTGTTTATGATGTCATCACCTCACTACGGTCACACGGCCAAGGCACACGTCCCTGTCCTTAGGCCGTGTGTCAAATTAAATTCCTAACTTCAGGTGCAGACTTCACACAGCCTGGGCACACGCCCATGTCTAAGGCCATGCCTCCCACACGATTGAGAAACACGGCCGTGTCTCTGCCCGTGTGTTTACTACTGAGTATACTGACTTGTAAACCTAGCTCACAAGGGGACACACGGCCGATCAACACGCCCATGGGGCCGGCTATGTATCACACACGGCTTAGACACACGCCCGTGTGTCTACCTGTGTGGACATTAAAAATGGCTATATTCCAAGCCAAATGCCACCCTACATAGCAACCATACCTATACCAACTCAAATCAAGCATAAACTTCATGATTCATCATCAATGAATATATGTATATATATATATATATGAGAACTAGTCAAGTATTGTCCCAACTTTAATGACCATTTACAAAATGAATTGAAACAACCATAGTAGCCGACACATATGGCTTGCAAATATGACATAACCAAAACATTCAAGTCCTATACATGCCATACTCAAAACAAATCTAATTTGGCTATGCTAAAAAGTGGTCGATAGTGTGATCTCCAACTCTGACGTCCGCGAATTCTCGAGCTAACTTTGCAATACTACAAGGAATGGGGCAATGAAAGGGGTAATCATAAAGCTTAGTAAGTTTGCATGGAAATAAATAGCAACAATAAGCTCATGACAATATTCATCCATGGCATTAAATAAAAACACACAAAGTCATAGGCTCCTTGCCATAGTTACTCATACTTGCCCTTATCTAGCAGACACCATGCCACATATCGTAAATGTTCTTCGTAAATTACTCACGGGTACCTGTGTTAACTCAATCACATAGCTTTAATACAATTCTTGTTCTATTTCTAAGCTGATCTATTTATCCCAATAAATCACTAGGGATACTCAAAGATGCATATTCATTATCATTAGCATAAATGTGAAGCCAATGCCACATCACGGATGTGGTCTCACATGGATCATATCTGAATACTGATGCTATATCCCGGATATGGTCTTATACGATTTTTTTCATATTCAATGCCAAAGCCATATCCAAGATATGGTCCTATACGGGATCTCAGTTCGGTGCCGAGGCCATGTCCCCGACATGGTCTTATACGAGACCTCATCCATCTCATGTCTCAATGATAGTGTTTTCACATTCATTATAGTCCAACTAGGACTTCAACATATCAACTTACACATTCAACATGAAATACTCAATTTAGTAGAATATCACGTATCATCATAATATCAAACATTCTCAAACATGTTGGCGTAATTGTTGAATTTATCACATAAAAACTTACGCTGGCGTAATTGTTGAATTTATCACATAAAAACTTACCTCTTTTTCAAAATAGGCTAGATTGTTGGTCTAGTTCGATATTTTGTTCTTTCCCCGTTCGAGGTTGATTCTTGGTTCTTCTTGCTCTATAATAGCAAATTAGCTCATTTTAATCATCACATTAATAAATGCATTTCAATAATCATGCTTTGGCAAAATTACTATTTTTCCCTTAGACTTTGGCAAAATGACCATTTTACCCCTAGGCTCGAAAATTAATTCTAATCAAATTTCTACCGTCAACAAGCCTAGGTGAACATTTATTTCTCTTATGGCTATCATCAAAACCCAACATTTCACACATTTACTACAAACTTTATAACCTTTACAAAAAAGGTCCATTTAGGTGTTTTCATAGTAACACCTTTCACAAAAGTTGTTTATCTAACAACTAAGACTCATCTTCTTCCATAAAAAAAGAGAAAATCACATAAAAGTTCTCATGGAAAAACCCTAAACTTTTCACCATTTGCAGAATAGTCCCCTCATTAGAAAGCCTAAGCTTTAGGGGTTCCAAATGCATAATCTTTATCAACAAAAGGATCACTAGAACACTTACTTTGATGAGGATAAGTTGCTAAAATTTCAAAGCTTTCAAAACCCCCCTCTAAGCTGGTATTTTCGGTGGTGAAAGTGGTGAAGAAAAGATGATATCACTCTTTTCTTTATTTTATGCTTAAAAAGCAATTTAGTCACCAATATCTACCTAACCAATTGACCCATTTAATAATCTTGTCCCTATGGTCGGCCATCCCTTCTTCAATGGCTTATTTGCACATTAGATACCTCTAACTTAATATCTCTTAGCCATTAAACACCCCTAGCTTGTAAAATAGAACTTTCGCACTTTATGCGATTTAGTCTTTATTCGCGATTAAGCCTTCAATCCCTAAAATTAAAGCACCAAAATTCTCATGCATCCTTATAAACATGCTATAACACATAAAATAATATCAAAATAATTTTCTCCAACCTCGGATTATTGGTCCCGAAACCACTGTTCCGATTAACCTCTAAACCAGGCTATTACAGGTTCTATCAATCAGCTTTTAAGAAATCGTTAGGAATGACTCCTCTTCGATTAGTGTTCAAAAAAGCATGTCATTTTCCGTTTGAGTTGGAAAATAAAGCTCACTTGGTTGTGAAACAATTAAATTTGGATCTTAAGCTAGCCGTTGAGAGAAGAATGTTACAACTTGATAAGCTTGAGAAGTTGAGGTTATTTTCATACGAGAAAGCCAAAATGTATAAAGAAAAGTCTAAAAGATGGCAAGACAATCATATACAACCTCATGAATTCAAAGAAGATCAGAAAGTGTTGTTGTTTAATTCAAGGATACAGTTATTTCCGGGAAAGCTAAAATATCGATAGAAAGGACGTTATACCATCTACAAAGTTTATGCATATAGATTCATCGAATTGTACAAAAAAAATAGAGATACATTTAAAGTTAATGGTCAATGTCTCAAACACTATTGGGATAGTGAAATTGAGCGAGTTGAAACCTTGTTCAATCTAGTAGACCCTTAATTTTTATGCTTTTATTTTTAATAAAGGGCATACTTAAAAATTATCTTCTTGAATTAATACATTAAATGAAGTTTGTCTAAGGAGATTGGAACTTAAGCGGGACCGTTTGTGACCACTCAAACCATTCCTGGGATATTAATTTGATGTAATTTTTCAAGAAGGAAATTTCTAAGTAATCCAAAAGTTTTAAATTTAAATTTAAATTTAAATTTAAATTTTTAATTTTAATTGTCTTTATTTTGAATAAAAATGGTCAATTTGGCCCCCAAGTACTAATTAGTTTATTTTCCTAGTTCAATTTAATATTTCAGTACGGCAAATAATTGCAGTTTGGTCTTGAGGCCCAAAACATTAAAAAGGAGGAAATTACCCATCATTTTTGTCCATAGAGTCCCTAAAAACCCCACCACTTTTCCCTTTCCTCCTTACCTTGCTGCCCAAGCATCTTTATGGAGCTAATTTTCTTGCTACAAGTTTACCCTAATCTACTACTATATAAACTCCTTTATACCATCATATTCCTCACACCATTCAAAGCAATTAGCTTCAAACCCTAGCCACCTATTTCTTTCTTCTTACTGTTAGCCTCAAATCCTAAAGAATCTCCCCAAAATTTCCCTTCTTGTCACAAAACCCTCCTATCATCATCGATTCTTCTTGCCAGAGCAACACCTTTCCCATCGCAATCCCGATGTTGCCACATTCTTGTCGCTACTGCAATTCCATCGTTGCTGCAACCTTCAGCCACCACACATTTCCAATTTCTTTTCCTTTTACCGAAACTCTGTTTATCTTTCGAGAAAAATACCATGTCTCACAAAAGAACTAGATCTTTTAAGACTTCTACCAAGAATCCAATTGTGATTCAAGATGAGGAAGCAAGGGAAATATTTGATTCTATCTTTAAGAATCAACCTATGATGCCCGAAAAACGTTTCAATTTGGAAAGAAATGACAAGATGATCATGCCATTGTCATTTTGAAATATGATTAATGCTTTAAATTGGAAGCAATTCTGTGATGCACGATCAATGCCGGATGAAGATTTAGCGCGAGAGTTCTATGCCAACTTGACCACGCCAGACTAATGAAGTTCTTGTTTGTAAGAAGGTACCCTTTACTTCTAAATCCATTAATGATTTGTTTAACTTACTTGATGTTGAAGAAGATGAGAACTCTTTCATGATGACAAAATTCAATTGGGATTTTATTCAACAAGTTCTTAATGTGGTTACAAATCTGGAATCCCAATGGATTATAAGAAAGTATAGTAGTCATTCTTGCCGAAGGGAATATTTAAATTCAGTGGCTAAGGTTTGGTTCTACTTTATCAATAAAGCTTCGTGCCTATATCACATAGTTCCACCATCTCGATGGAACGAATGCTTTTTGTAACACCCCTAACCCGTATCCATCGTCGGAATAGGGTTAAAGGCGTTACCGGACAGATCGAAAACTTTTACAGACATTTAGTATTACAATTCATCAATCACAATTAAATTGTTCCTTTTATAGGTCAACGAGACCTTAATAATGCTTCAAAATAGGGTTGGAACTAAACCGAATACTTATGAATGTTCTCGAAAATTTAAAAGTTTTCTATATTACAAAGGTCACACGTCCGTGTGAGCAAGCCGTGTGCCTCCCACGGCTACTAGACACACCCATGTGCCCTGACCATGTCAAATCAGAGCATGCATACTGACTTATCCACACGGCCACCAGACACGCCCGTGTGCCTTGGAGGTGTAGAATTATGTAAGCTACTGACTTGATCACACGGCTACTAGGCACAACCCGTGTACCATGGCCATGTAAGATTAGGCTAACTACTGATTTATTCATATGGCTACCAGGCACGCCCGTGTCCTATGGCCCTGTAGGCACGCCCAAAGCTTATATTATTCCGCACACAAAGTGCTAACCATTTCAGTTACAATTCCAAATACACACACTTAGTGTCACATAACCCGAACCCTCACATAGAATTCACATTTCAATATTATCATACCATTCATTTCACAACATTAAATATAACTATATACACATTTTATGTCTGAACTTACCTCGGACATCGAACTATCGAAACGATCGATTAATCGAGCACTTTATCTTTGCCTCGGTCTCAATCTGAACCTCTCCTTTCTTGGTCTATACACATTCAAATTCAATCCATTCAATCACCAAATTATTCATTTTAGTCTAAACACACATATTTAGGGCATTTTATAAAATAGCCCTCACATTTTCACATTTCGACACTTTAGTCCCTATTTCATAAAATCATCAAATTCACATAATTTCTTTTCACACAAGTCTAACTGAATTTTCCTTGTGTTCATACAAGTCCACACATTTCATTTATTTCACATTTTAAACCTTCAATTTCTTATTTTCTCAATTAAGCCCAAAATACTCAATTTCACTAAAAATCCAAATACAAACATATTAACCCAACACTTAGTTTTCATATTTCACAAACTAACATCAAAAAGCTCACTATTTCAGCAATGGAACATCTCACAAACATCATCAATTCTTTAAATTACAACATGGGTTTTATAGCATACGAAGCAAATATTGCAAAAACGTAAAAATAATCAATAACTGAGCTCAAACATACCTTAAATCAAGCAAATTGCTAGCCGAATGCCCTAGTTTCCTTATTCTCTTTTTCTTTTCTTTATTTTTAGTGATAGATGGATGAATGAATCCATTATCATGCTTATTTCTTTTATGTTTCGTAAGATAATAACTTAATTACCATTTTACAAATTTAACCTTTACTAATAAATATAAATAACATATAAACATAAGGTTAATAATGTCCAATGCCACCCACTATCATATTTATGGCATAATTGCCTCATAAGGCCTTCACATTAAAAGACAACAACACTTAGGTACTTATAAATCAGCACACAGCTTTTATACTTTACGCGATTAAGTCCTTTTTTTAAATTCGGCACACAGTCGATAAAATTACCACACAAAATTTTCACACAGACTATATCACATATAATCAACACCAAAAATAACATTAAAATATTACTTCGACCTCAGATTTATGGCCTCGAAATTACTATTCTGAATAGGGTCTAAATCCAGCTGTTACATTATTAGTCTCGAAAGAGATATTAACATAATTTAGGGATTTCTACGGATCAAGACAAGTGAATAAATCATTTGATTCAAAATTAGAATAAATAGTGAAATCTAGATGGATTCTTTCCTGGGTATTGTCTTTATCATTGGTTTATTCGATTACTTTCTTCACTCTCTGTCGCGTTCATAGTTAATTAGTTTTGATTTAGATTAAAAATAATCCCCTTAATTATTAGGATAAATAATAGAAAGATAGTTATTACTAGTACTTTTAGTCCTTGTGGATACGATATTCCGGACCCACCATAGCTATACTACCGTTCGATAGGTGCACTAGCCTTTGTCGTATTTTAGGTTCATGACGTCATCAAGTTTTTGACGCCGTTGTCGGGGACTAGACTATTAGGAACACTTAATTTTTATTACTTTAGCCTTGTTTTTTATTTCCTGCAATTTTTTATTTTTTTCATTTATTATTTAATTTACTAACTTTTCTTTTATTTGCTTCTGGCAAGTATCTTTAGTTTATAACTAGAAGAAACCCTACAGGACCTCTACTATTTGATAGTGAAATTGAATGCACAGCTCGCAGAAATTGTAGATAAATAAGACAATGTCTACAGTATATAGAGGAAGAGCAAGAGGACAATACCAATATTATCGAGGAGATGACTGATAATCAGAATAATCCGCTACCTCCTGTGGTTGCCACGAATCCTGTGAATCAAAATCCTGCTCCTCGTACTATGCACGACTATGCCAAGCCCAATTTAAATGGGGCTAAATCGAGTATTGTTAGACCTGCTGTTGCTGCAAATAATTTTGAATTGAAACCTAACACTATTCAAATGATTCAACAGTTTGTTCAGTTTGATGGTTTGCAGGACGAAGACCAAAATACTCATTTGGCTAATTTCTTAGAATTCTGTGACACTTTTAAAATTAATGGCATTTCTGATGATGCCATTCGCCTTCAGTTATTTCCTTTTTCATTGAAGAATAAAGCTAAAAAGTGGTTGAGCTCGTTACCACGGGGTTCCATCACTACTTGGGAACAAATGACCGCAAAGTTTCTATTAAAGTATTTTTCACCAGCTAAAACGACAAAGTTGAGGAATGATTTCTCTTCTTTTGTGCATATGGATTTAGAAACTCTTTACGATGCATGGGAGAGGTATAAGGACTTATTGAGAAGGTGCTCTCACTATGGGTTACCTCTATGGTTACAGATTCAAACTTTTTACAATGGTCTGAACCCCTTAACTAGGAAAATGATTAATGCAGCCGCCAGTGAGACTCTAAATAACAAAACACCTGAAGCGGGTTATGATTTTATAGAGGAGAAGTCACTGAATAATTATCAGTGGCAAGTCATGAGAACAAAGCCGACAAAGGCCACTGGTGTTTTCAACCTCGGCGCGGTCACCATATTATCAAACCAGGTAGAGCTCTTAAATAAAAAGATTGATGGTTTATGTGTTTCTACGCAGGTACATCTGGTGATGCAATGCAACACAAATGGAGGAGGGATAAATAATACAGAAAATCGATCCTACAGTATTAGCACAGAAGACCAACAAGGTAACTATATGGGTAATAATTTTAGACCTCAAAATAATCCTTATAGTAATACTTATAATGCAAGTTGGAGGAACCACCCCAATTTCTCTTGGGGTGGTCAAGGAAATCAGAGACCACAACCCCCTCCAGGCTTTCAACAATAACCCTACCAGCAGGAGAAGAAGCCGAACCTTGAGGAGATGCTAACAAAATTCATCTCGGTGTCAGAAACCCATTTTCAAAGCACCGAAACAACGCTAAAAAATTAGCAAGCGTCGATTCAAGGGCTCGAGAAACAAATAGGTCAACTTGCTAAGCTAATTTCAGAATGACCACAAGGTAGCTTACCGAGTAACGCCGAAACTAACCCAAGGGAGCAACTCCATGCCATCACTATGCACGACGAAGAAGGGTTAGTAGAACCTAAATCTAAACCGAGACAAGAAACTGTGGTAAGCAATAGTAAGGTTGAAGTAAGCCACAATGAACAAAAATCGATAAGTAAAGAGTATAAACCTCCTCTGCTATATCCTAATGCGACAAGGAAAGACCACACAGACGAACAATTCGGTAAATTCCTTAAACTGTTGAAAAAGTTACATACTAACTTACCCTTTATTGAAGCTCTTTCACGGATGCCAAATTCCATAAAATTTTTGAAAGAGCTTTCAGCAAACAAGCGGAAGTTAGATGATTTGTCGCACGTGGAGCTAAATGCAGTTTGCTCAGGTATCTTACAAAATAAACTACTCAACAAATTGAAAGATCTAGGGAGTTTTACTATTCCTTGTTTAATTGGTAGTTTAAAAGTTGATAATGCTTTAGCTGATTTAGGAGCGAGTATTAATGTTATGCCCTACAAAATGTTTAAGCAATTAGGTCTTGGGAAGCCCAAACAAACTAGAATGAGCATTCAATTGGCAGATAGAACCATTAGATTTCCTAAGGGTATCGTTGAAGACGTTCTTGTCAAAATCGATAAATTTATATTCCCAGTTGACTTTGTTGTTCTAGACATGGATGAGGATAGTAACATACCATTAATTTTAGGACAGCCTTTTTTAGGAATTGCTAGAACTATCATTGATGTTGGTACAGGTGGACTAATAATTCGCATAGGAGATGACACGATCACTCTTCAGGCTCGTGATTCTACTAAAATATCTAGTAATTGAGATGGCTATACAAGCTCTGTTGATATGAATAACATTATGGCTCAAACTTCTTTACAGGAAATCCCTAGGAAAAAAGTGATGGAGCCACATTCTATCCTATGTGACAAACACAGAATGACTCATGAGGAATGAAGATTACAGATCGATGAACTAGATGAATGGCGGACACACGTTAAGGGGAAACCAAGCATACATGATGAACCAAAGCGACACCATGATGAGCGTAAGGAAGGAATACACCACATTAAAGTTGGGGACCAGGTGCTGTTGGATGAAACGGATCTTTGAATTGCTAATTCAGAGATTTATACAAATGGAGCAACTCCTTACACGGTACTAAATGTTTTCCCATACGGTACAGTCGAGGTAAATCATTATAAATTGGAAACTTTTAAAGTAAATATTACTCGACTCAAAACTTTTGTTGGAAATAGAATCGACAGTGAGAAAGAGGAGTTTCGACTCCACGAACCACCGTAACCGAGCGAATACGAGGTAAGTCGAGCTTAGACTCTAAACAAGCGCTTCTCGGGAGGCAACCCGAGCATTAACATTCCAAATTTACTAATTTTATTTTATGACATTTTTTTAATTAATTAATAAAAAATGTGATTTTAAAACCGACAAAGCCTAAACACACGGGCGTGTCCTTGGCCGTGTTGATCTTGAGACTTAGTTTTTAATTTTAAGGAAATCGATAGAGAATTACATGGCCTGGTGACATGGCCGTGTCACCTATACGGCCTGGACACACGGGCGTGTCCTTGGCTGTATGGATCTTGGAGCTTAAATTCCCAAAAATTGACAGAGACACGGTCTAAATATAGTCCACACGGGCGTGCGACACGGTCGTGTGAACCACACGACCTGGACACACGGGCATGTCCTAGGCCGTGTGAAAACTGGAGCTTAATTTCTCAAAATTAAAATTTAAAACAAGTCAGAGGGTTACACGGGTAATACACACGGCCATGTGTGCGATCACACGGGCGTGGGATACCACACGGGCGTGGGAGAAGCAAAGGACATTGCACACGGCCTGTACACATGGGCGTGTCCAAGGTCGTGTGAAGACTGAGCTTAAAAATTTAATCACACACGGACTAAATAAGAACTCACACGGGCGTGAGACACAGCCATGGGCCTAACACGGGCCTCACACAATCGTGTCCCCTTTTAGCCCTCCTAAAACCTAATTTCCTTTCATCTATTTTGTCTTTTTCCCTTTCTTCATCCCGTACCTTCCCTAGCTGTCGTTCATCTTTCTTTGAAATTCGGCCACCCTCACCTTGTCACACGTTCCATCTGACCACCATCATCGTCCTAGCCCTCTATCTTCTCCTCCTTCCACCCAAACCCCTTAACTTTACCAAACCCGACCCTACCTTTTTTTCATTCATTCTTTCTTTCTTTCCCTCTACTTCGACCACCCTCTCCCTTGCGCACGCACGACAGCGATGGTGGAGTAGAGAATTATAGTTTGAATAGTGATGGAGTTTTGTGTTTCTGTGGGAAGGTTTGCATGCCGAAGGAAGTGGAATTGAGGTAGATGATTCTTCAGGAAGCGCATAGTAGCCCTTACGCTATGCATCCTGGAGGAAGTAAAATGTATCGGGATTTGCGTGAACAGTTCAGGTGGCCTGGATTGAAGCAGAATGTTACGAAATTTGTGGGAAAGTGTTTAACGTGTCAGCAGTCAAAGCTGAGCACCAGTTGCCTTTAGGGTTGTTGCAATCAGTGAAGATTCCACAGTGGAAATGGGACAGGATCACTATGGACTTTGTTAGTGGGCTACCTCTTACGCCTGCTAAGAAAGATTCGGTGTGGGTAGTTGTGGATTGGTTGATAAAGTTCGTACATTCATACCTGTTCGTGTCGACTATTCTCTTCAGAGGTTGGCTAAACTGTATGTGGTAGAAATTGTGAGGTTGTATAGGGTACCAGTGTCAATTATATCAGATAGAAACCCTAGATTTACATCCCAGTTCTAGAGGGCATTGCATCAGGCATTGGGCACAAGACTAGACTTTAGCACAGTGTTTCATCCGTAGACAGATGGACAGTCGGAGAGGGTAGTTCAGATCTTGGAAGATATGTTGAGAGGTTGTGTCATGGACTTCAGGGGTAATTGGGAAGAGTTCTTACCGTTAGCAGAATTCGCATATAACAATAGTTACCAATCTAGTATCCAGATGGCGCCCTATGAAGCGTTATATTGACGGAGGTGTCGTACTCCCACCTGTTGGACAGAATTGGGTGAATGCCAGATTTTGGGGCCATAATTGGTTGCGGAGATAGAGGAGAAGGTTAAGTTAATTAGGGCTCGATTGAAGGAAGCTTCCGACAGATAGAAATCAGATGCTAATCCGAAGAGAAAGGAAATAGAGTTTGCGGTAGGTGATCGAGTTTTCCTAAAAGTTTCACCTTGGAAGAAGGTGATGAGATTTGGACGAAAGGGCAAGCTAAGTCCAAGGTTTATCGGGCCTTATCGGGTTTTGAAACATGTGGGACCAGTAGCGTATCAACTGGAATTACCTTCAGAATTGAAACAGATACATGATGTATTCCATGTTTCAATGTGAAGACTCTACAGTTCAGATTCGTCTCACGTTGTGCCAGTTGAGAAAGTTGAGGTAAAGCTAGACCTGTTTTATGGGGAGAAACCAATCCAGATCTTGGATCGAGACGTCAAGGTGCTAAGGAGGAAATCAGTTCCTTTGGTCAAAGTTTTGTGGCAGAATCATGGAATGGAAGAGGCGACATGGGAACCAGAAGATGTGATGCGACAGTAATACCCTCACCTCTTTTGACCAGGTAATTCCGAGGCTGAAATTTCTTTAAGGGGGTAGAACTGTAACATCCGGGATTTGGGGGCTTTGTATTTACTTCGTATCTATGTGTTTACTATGCTTTGTAAGGTGTTTGATGTGTTTGGTGTTCCCGAGAAGGCTCGGGGTTAAGTCGGAACCTTGGCCAAAATTTTAATTTCGGGCACTTTAAGAGGGAAGCTAACAGGGGCAGGACTTATGGTTTATTGCTTGTGTTTAGGGACACAAGATGTGATGTGGTAAAGTGGCAAGGAGATGCCACTTAGGTTGCAGGGGAAGTGGCGTCACAAGGGGGAGCAGCAGGGAGGAGGTTCGAATCCCTTAAGCAGCACAAGGGAGTATTATTTTTGGCTCAGGCAAGGTAGGCAGCTGGGTGGTAATCAAACTCTGGAGGAGAGAGACAAAACTTGGTCAAATAGTTCAAACAAGTGGTGGAGAGCTATTTGGGGAGTTTGAATTATTCAAACTAAATTGTATAACTCAAGGAGAGGAAATTAAGGCGTGTTTATAGGAGAAATCTTGGGGATTGATGTGAGAGGCAGTGTGGCTGAATTTTTGAAGGGTGTTGGGGGAGCAAAATCGGTCTTATAGAGCCTTGGAAGGGGGTAAGCATTCGGTTTTGATTAGGGGGTTTAGGTGCCGAAATTTTGTGGGTTGGCCAGCATTTGAGTGTTGAATGCTTTCATTTTCTTCTTTGGCATTCGGTGTTCCTCTATTTCGTAATCATTCTCTTTATTTTGCCGAAATTCCTCAACCATCCCCTCTTGCCGAATTCTTTTAGCACCCATTATTCTTCTTTTCTTTTGTTTCTTCCCTCATTCACTAAAAGCCGAATCACACCCCTTATTTTTCCTCTTAACTGAAATTTCTTAACTCCAACACCACTCTATTCTTTCTTTCCCTAACTGTTCTTTATAGCCGAACCCTCACCCCACGTTTTGGTAAGTTCTTTGTTATCCTCTTTTCTTTTTCTTTTCTTCTCTAGGCCGAATCTTTTCCATTGGAACCTTTTTTAGAGTCGTGTTTTCTTTCTTCTTCCCCTATAGCTGAATCTCTGATGGTTGTTCCCTTTTCGATTTTTAGAGGTATCATTTCCAAATCGAATCTTCTCTACTTTGGCAACTTGTGTCAAATCTTTGGGGGGCACCTTTTGGTTTCGGTAAGGGATCTTCTTTACTTTTCTATCAGTTTTCTCCCATTTTTTATGTTGGCTTGGTTAGTCAAAGCTGATTAGGTGGTGTCTTGGTTTTTTGGCCGAATGGTGGAAGGAGGGCTCATGTATTCCGTTTGGCCGAAAGGCTATCTCCTCTACTCTATTCTCTTTCAATCGATTCTCACTTGTTACTTGTATAGGTACTCGATCGACTTCTTAATCCAAGCCTTCTAATCTATGGACCCTATCAACTTAGGTAAGAAATTGTTATATTATTAAACGTATATCCTTGATTCCCTCTGCTTCGATGTTTTAACTCAGGCTTCTGACCAAGATCTTTTGATGGACTCCAATACCAATAAGGCAAAGGAAGGGGTTGGACCCGTATTCCCAGCCCCTAAGTTCAAAAGACAGGCAGTGTCAGCAGTTCGTAATTGGCCACTGGGCTGTAGGCCGGCTTTTGAAAAGGATAAACAGATCGTTGTGATCCCTGCAAGTGAGGACGTTAGCGAGATTGATAGTGTAGTCTTGCGTGTTCACAGGTGTGTAATTATCACGCTATTAACTTTATATATTTGTATGTGTTATACTCAAAAGTCGAAAATAGCGGCAATGGTGTTTGAGTTATCTATGCTGGGTAAACCAGAAAGACCAGGTCAATATATTATTTTCATGTGCTATTGATATTAGTGGATAACCTGATTGTGGGTGTATGTTAAGTATGATATATATATTTCATATCATGTAATTGATCTATTATACTATGTTGCATGTGCATGGGATATTGGGATATAAATGATTTAAAGGGGAAGTGTATATTGGTGACTTTGTCATGATTAATGATGGCGTGGAGCCTTATAGTGGATTTGGTGATTTAATCACGTGTGGAATCAGTGGCTAGACCACTTATGTGGACTTTGAGCATTGTGTCTGTCAGCATGACTGCCAAAGAGGTGTGTAGCAGATGGAGGGTTGATTGTAGAATTCCCCACAAGTGTGTATGAGCATGGATATACGGAGTGGTGTGTAGAGGATGGAATACTAGGTTGGGTTGGGCTATCATATTGATTACTTGTGCATGATGTGATAATCTGATGATGGTTTGGGGCTCAAGCCCACTTGTGGTATTTTATGAACTAATTGCTCACTGAGTCTGGTAACTCACTCTATTTTCTTCACAAATTACCGGTACCTCATAATTCTTTGGACTGGGTTGGATTGGACTCGAGGTGGCCATATAAGGGTCCATTTATTAAACTTTATTTTGAATTATTAACCGCTATTGTCTTTTGGGATATTTTAAATATGTAATAAGGCCATTTCAGATTTTGATAAATGTTGGATTTTTAAGTTAGTTTTGTTATTCATGAATTATGATCTACTCAATGGAACGTTTTACAGACAAATATATATATATATATATCAAAAGTTTTCTTGCGAACCTGTTTAAACACATTTCCTATGGAATTTAAAGTTTTTTGTTAAATAATTCATAAATCAAAAGATAGCTAAGTTTTTCAAACATCATCTAATCGATGGGCCAGCTAAATATCGTTTTAACCTAAATTAATGAGTTTTCAAATATGCCATTAAATTATTAAAGAAATTTACCGAAATTTATATCTCTTTTCAAACCCTTTTTCCTGGTGACATGCCAGATCCGGTGGTGGTGTTTGGGCCGAGTTTGGGCTGTTACAATTTGGTATCAGAGCCCAGTTTTAAAAACTTGGCCTTGGGTTTTGGGGCCACAACATTTTCAAATTATGTATTTAAGATAGTATAAAAAGAAAATTTTATATGAATTTATCTTTTGGTAGAATGGCACTCGAGTTCCCGGCCCAGATTCACCAGGTAAGTTTTCTAATTGTTAAATGAATATCATGAGGTGGTTATATGATGTATTGCTGTGGATGTTGGGATTTAGAATTTTTACTGTAGAGACAAAAACCTTTAGGAATGTATGTGCTATGCGAAGGAACTACTTATAATTCTGTTTCATAAAACCACTCGTTAATAAACAAGTGGAAAGATATACTGATTCATAAAAATTATAATCAGAGTGAGGCGGAGTGATAGATATGAGTGGTAAAGGACATGGACGTGTTACACACAGCCGTGGTAGAGGCCGGGGTGCTGACGCTGAACTTTCGGAAGCGAGAAATGAGCCTGAGGGCAAAGCGCTAGCATCACCTGGGGAGGAATCAGGATCGCAAGACAGAACTGGGGGAGATGATGCCCTATCTCAAGCAGTACTACATGTGTTGGAGCGAGTGGCCGGGGCAAGCACTGGAGCAGCAACTTGGAAGTTCATCCTTGAGCGACTCCGAGCAAATGGAGCCGAAATGTTGAGGGGTATCTCTGGAGTAGCTCCAAACGTGGCTGAGTATTGACTAGAGGCAGTCGAAAGAATTATGGATGACTTGGACTGTACGACAGTGGAGAAGCTGAAGGGTGCGGATTCTCTACTTCGGGATGAGGCCTATCAGTGGTGGCTCACCGTAAGAGAGGGTACTCCAGCAGACCGAGTTGATTGGGATCTCTTTAAGATAAAGTTCCAAGGAAAGTACGTTGAGGCCATTTATGTGGATGCTCAGAGGAAGGCATTCCTGAATTTAGTTCAAAGGGTTAAGTCGGTAGCTGAGTATGAGGCAGAGTTTTTACGATTGAGCCGGTACACCCGAGGGATAGTTGCAACCGACTATGAGCGTTGTGCGTGATTTGAAGATGGTGCTCGAGATGAGCTGCGAGTGTTGATAGCTCCTCAGCGGGAGAGAGACTTTGCTATTTTGGTGGAAAAAGCTAAGATAGCTGAGGAGGTAAAGTAGACTGAGAAGCAAAATAGGGACAAAGATAGAGGAAGGAATAAGAGGAGTTATGGACCGTCAGGATCATCTGGAGGTTTTTAGAAAAGGCCTAAGGTTGATGGGCATGTTCGTGCTGCAACGCCGGCTACTGTTGGACAATTTCGAAAGTGTGCTCAGTATGGGAGGTCACATGCAGGAGAGTACTGGGGAAGGAATAAGGAATGTTTCAAGTGTGGGTCAAAGGATCATCTGATAAAGAATTGTCCGATAGATATGAATAGGGCTCGGATGGTAGGTTAGGGGTATGGGCAGCCAAGAAGGGGTGGTTAGCAGGTTCCGAGAGGTCGTGGTCCCAATCGAGGAGGGAATGGTTTTGGTCGGAGTCGTGGAGCACTGGGCTGAGGTATAGGGGGTACTGAAGTAAGACATCCCGGGTTAGTTTATGCGACCAGACGCCGAGAAAAGGGTGACGCACCAGACGTTATAACTAGTACGTTCCTCATTTTTGATTTACCTTTTACTGCATTAATTGATATTGGGTCGACGCATTCCTATGTTTCTAGTGTGGTCTCTGGAACCTTGAGCATGAACTTTCAAACTGCTTCTAGGGAGATGACCGTACTTAGTCCTTTAGGGCAATCTGTAGTAGTAAATAAACTTTTTAGGAGTGTGCCTTTAGAAGTTCAAGGGTCAATTTTCCCGGCCAATTTGATGGAACTACCATTCGGGGAATTTGATTTGATCTTAGGCATGGACTGGTTAGTAAGGTATCATGCAAACTTGGATTGTGCTGCTAAGCGCATGGTGTTAAAGACTCCCGAGGATGAGGAAGTTTTAGTAATAGGCGAGAGGAGAGACTACTTGTCCAACGTAGTGTTTGCTCTTAAGGCGAAAAGGATGGTGAGAAAAGGGTGCACGGCCTTCTTAACTTTTGTCAGTGCGTTGGATGCAAGGGAAGTGACCGCGAATGAAGTTAGAACAGTAAAGGAATATGTGGATGTCTTTCATGAAGAGCTTCTAGGGTTGCCTCCGGATCGTAAGGTGGAGTTCGGAATTGAGCTACTTCCAGGTACGACTCCGGTGTCCATCGTCACTTATAGGATGGTGCCGAAGGAGTTGGTTGAACTTAAAGCTCAAATCCAGGAGCTGTTGGATCATGGTTTTATTCAACCCAGTGTATCTCCATGGGGAGCGCCAGTGCTATTTGTAAAGAAGAAAGAAAAATCTATGCGTATGTGTATTGATTACTGCCAGTTAAATAAACTGACGATCAAGAACAAGTACCTGCTGCCAAGGATAGATGACCCGTTTGATCAGCTCAAAGGGGCTTCAGTCTTTTCAAAGATAGATTTGAGGTCAGGATATCATCAGCTTAAGGTAAAGGAAGCAGATATTCATAAGACGGCTTTCCGGACTCGCTACGGACACTATGAATTTTTGGTAATGCTGTTTGGGTTGACCAACGCACCAGCTGTGTTTATGGATATGATGAATCGGATTTTTCAGCCCTATCTATACCAGTTCATTGTAGTATTCATAAACGACATTTTGATATATTCCAAGACAGAAGGGGAGCATGATTCGCATCTTCGGGTGGTTCTGCAGATTTTAAGGGAGAAGCAACTGTATGCCAAATTTAGCAAGTGTGAGTTTTGGTTGAAGCAAGTTACATTTTTGGGTCATGTGGTATCTGCAGAGGGGATTAGGGTTGGTCCCCGGAAGATTGAAGCTATATTGGATTGGAAACCACCCAAGTCTGTGGTAGAAATTCAGAGTTTTCGTGGCCTGGCGAGGTATTATTGGAGGTTCATGGAGGGGTTCTCATCGATTGCGGCACTGTTAACTAAGTTATTGAGGAAAGGGGTACCTTTTGTTTCAACTAACGCACAGCAGGAAAGCTTTGAGAAGCTGAAGAGGATTTTAATAGAGGCTCCGGTGTTGATTCAGCCTGAGGCTGGAAAAGAGTTTGTAGTGTATTGTGATGCTTCTCACACGGGGTTAGGATGTGTGTTAATGCAAGATGGGAAAGTTGTTGCATATGCATCGCGGCAGTTAAGACCTCATGAGATTAACTATCCCACGCATGATTTGGAATTCGCTGCTGTAGTTTTTGCCCTGAAAGTCTGGAGACATTATTTGTATGGAGAGAAGTCCGTCATCTACACCGATCACAAGAGTTTGAAGTATCTTCTAACTCAAAAGGAGTTGAATTTAAGGCAGCGAAGGTGGATTGAGATGTTGAAAGACTATGACTGCTCGATCGAATATCATTTAGGTAAGGCAAATGTGGTGGTAGATGTGTTAAGCCGAAAGGTAATATCAGATTTGAGAGCTATGTTCACCCACCTTATTTTATACGACGATAGAAGGTTATTAGTTGAGCTTCAAGTAAAGCCAACGTAGATCAATCAGATTAAAAAGAAACAGTTATCGGATGATGTCTTGAGTGCTCGACTTCTGCAAGTACAGGATGGGGGAGTAGAGGATTATAGTTTGAACAGCGATGGAGTTTGTGTTTCCGTGGGAAGGTTTGCATGCCGAAAGAAGTGGAATTGAGGCAGATTATTCTTCAGGAAGCGCATAGTAGCCCTTATTCTATGCATCCTGGAGGAAGCAAGATGTATCGGGGTCTGCGTGAATAGTTTTGGTGGCTTGGATTGAAGCGGGAAGTTATGGAATTTGTGGGAAAGTGTTTAGCGTGTCATCAGGTCAAACCTGAACACCAGTTGCCTTCAGGGTTGTTGCAACCGGTGAAGATTCCACAGTGGAAATGGGAGAGGATCACTATGGACTTTGTTAGTGGGCTACCTCTTACGCCTGCTAAAAAAGAATCGGTATGGGTAGTTGTGGATCGGTTGACAAAGTCTGCGCATTTCATACCTGTTCGTGTCAACTATTCTCTTCAGAGGTTGGCTAAGCTGTATGTGGCAAAAATTGTGAAGTTGCATGGGGTACTAGTGTCAATCATATCAGATAGAGACCCTAGATTTACGTCACGGTTCTGGAGTGCATTACATTAGGTGTTGGGCATAAGACTGGACTTTAGCACAGTGTTTCATCCGCAGATAGATGGACAGTCGGAGAGGGTAATTCAGATCTTGGAAGATATGTTGAGAGGTTGTGTCATGGACTTCACGGGTAGTTGGGAAGAGTTCTTACCGTTGGCAGAATTCGCATATAACAACAGCTACCAATCTAGTATCCAGATGGCGCCCTATGAAGTGTTATATGGGCGAAGGTGTCGTACTCCCACCTGTTGGATAGATTTGGGTGAACGCCAGATTTTGGGGCCAGAATTGGTTGTGGAGACAGAGGCAAAGATTAAGTTAATTAGGGCTCGATTGAAGGAAGCTTCCGACAAATAGAAATCATATGCTGATCTGAAGAGAAAGGAAATAGAGTTTGCGGTAGGTGATCGAGCTTTCTTAAAAGATTCACCTTGGAAGAAGGTGATGAGATTTGGACGGAAGGGCAAGCTAAGTCCCAGGTTTATCGGGCCTTATCGGGTATTGAAACGTGTGGGACCAGTAGCGTATCAACTGGAATTACCTTCAGAATTGAAACAGATACATGATGTATTCCATGTTTCAATGTTAAGACGCTACCGTTTAGATCTGTCTCACGTTGTGCCAGTGGAGAAAGTTGAGGTAAAGCCAGACCAATCTTATGAAGAGGAACCAATCCAAATCTTGGATCGAGATATCAAGGTGCTAAGGAAGAAATCAGTTCCTTTGGTCAAAGTTTTGTGGCGGAACCATGGAATGGAAGAGGCGACATGGGAACCAGAGGATGTGATGCGCTGATGCGACAGCAACACCCTCACCTCTTTTGACCAGGTAATTTTGAGGCCGAAATTTCTTTAAGGGGGTAGAACTGTAACATCCGGGATTTGAGGGCTTTGCATTTACTTCGTATATATGTGTTTGGTATGCCTTGTAAGTTCTTTGATGTGTTTGGGGTTCCTGGGAAGGCTCGGGGTTAAGTTAGAACCTTGGCCAAAATTTTAATTTCGGGCACTTTAGGAGGGAAGCTGACTGGGGCAGGATTTAAGGTTTATTGCTTGTGTTTAGGGACATAAGATGTGATGTGGTAAAGTGGCAAGGAGACGCCACTTAGGTTGCAGGGGAAGTGGCATCACAAGGGGGAGCAGCGGGGAGGAGGTTCGAATCCTTTAAGCAGCACAAGGGAGTATTATTTTTGGCTCAGACCAGAGAGGCACCAGGATGGTAATCAAACTCTGGAGGAGAGAGACAAGACTTGGTCAAATAGTTCAAACAAGTGGTGGAGAGCTATTTGGGGAGTTTGAATTATTCAAACTAAATTGTATGAGTGGAGGAGAGGGAATTAAGGAGTGTTTTTAGGAGAAAGATTGGGGATTGAGGTGAGAGGCAGTGTGGCCGAATTTTTGAAGGGTGTTGGGGGAGCAATATCGGTCTTGTGGAGCCTTGGAAGGGGTAGGAATTCGATTTTTATTAGGGGGTTTAGGTGCCGAAATTTTGTGGGTTGGTCAGCATTTGAGTGTTGAATGCTTTCATTTTCTTCTTTAGCATTCGGTGTTCCTCTATTTCGCAACCATTCTCTTTAGTTTACCGAAATTCCTCAACCATCCCCTCTTGCCGAATTCTTTTAGCACCCATTATTCTTCTTTTCTTTTGTTTCTTCCTTCATTCGCTAAAAGCCGAATCATACCCCTCATTTTTCCTCTTAACCGAAATCTCTTAACTCCAACACCACTCCATTCTTTCTTTCCCTAATTCTTCTTCATAGCTGAACATTCACCCCACGTTTTGGTAAGTTCTTTGTTATCCTCTTTTCTTTTTCTTTTTTTCTCTAGGCCGAATCTTTTCCCTTGGAACCCTTTTTGGAGTCGTATTTTCATTCTTCTTCCCCTATAGCCGAATCTCTGATGATTGTTCCCTTTTCGGTTCTTAGACGTATCATCTCCAAAACGAATCTTCTTTGCTTTGGCAACTTGTGTCGAATCTTTGGGGGGCACCTTTTGGTTTCGGTAAGGGATCTTCTTTACTTTTCTATCGGTTTTCTCTCTTTTTCTATGTTCGGTTGGTTGGTCAAAGGTGATAAGGTGGTGTCTTGGTGTTTTGGCCGAATGGTGGAAGGAGGGCTCATGTATTCCGTTTGGCCGAATGGCCATCTCCTCTAATCTATTCTCTTTCAACCGATTCTCACTTATTACTTACATAGGTACTCGATCGACTTCTTAATCCAAGCCTTCTAATCTCTGGACCCTATCGACTTAGGTAAGAAATCATTATATTATTCAGCGTATATCCTTGATTCCCTTTGCTTCGATGTTTTAACTCTGTCTTCTAACCAAAATCTTTTGATGGACTCAAATACCAATCAGGCAAAGGATGGGGTTGGACCCATAATCCCAGCCCCTAAGTTCAAAAGACATGCGGTGTCAGCTGTTCGTGATTGGCCACCGGGTTGTGGGCCGACTTCTGAAAGGGATAAACAGATCGCTGTGATCCCTGCAAGTGAGGACGTTAGCGAGATCGATAGTGTAGTCTTGCGTGTTCACAGGTATGTAATTATCACACTATTTCCTTAACTTTATATATTTGTATGTGTTATATTCAAAAGTCGAAAATAGCGGCAATGGTGTTTGAGTTATCTATGCGGGGTAAACCGGAAGACCAGGTCAGTATATTATTTTCATGTGCTATTGATATTTGTGGATAACCTGATTGTGGGTGTATGTTAAGTATGATATATATATTTCATATCATGTAATCAATCTATTATACTATGTTGCATGTGCATGGGATATTGGGATATAAATGATTTAAAGGGGAAGTGTATATTGGTGACTTTGTCACGATTAATGATGGCGTGGAGCCTTATTGTGGATTTGGTGATTTAATCACGTGTGGAATCAGTGGCTAGACCACTTATGTGGACATTGAGCAGTGTGTTTGTCAGCATGACTGCCAAAGAGGTATGTAGCGGATGGAGGGTTGATTGTAGAAATCCCCATGGGTGTGTATGAGGATGGATATACGGAGCAGTGTGTAGAGGATGGAATACTAGGTTGGGTTTGGCTATCATATTGTTTACTTGTGCATGATGTGATAATCCGATGATGGTTTGGGGCTCAAGCCCACTTGTGGTATTTTGTGAACTAATTGCACACTGAGTCTGGTGACTCACTCTATTTTCCTAACAAATTATATGTAGCTCATGATTCTTTGAACTGGGTTGGATTGGACTCGAGGTGGCTATATAAGGGTCCATTTATTAAACCTTATTTTGAATTATTAACCGCTATTTTCTTTTGGGATATTTTAAATATGTAATAAGGCCATTTCAGATTTTGATAAATGTTGGATTTTTAAGTTGGTTTTGTTATTCATGAATTATGATCTATTCGATGGAACGTTTTACAAAAAACTATATATATCAAAAGTTTTCTTGAGAACCCGTTTAAACACATTTCCTATGGAATTTAAAGATTTTTGTTGAATAATTCATAAATCGAAAGATAGTTAAGTTTTTTAGACACCATCTAATCGCTGGGCTAGCTAAATATCGTTTTAACCTAAATTAATGGGTTTTCAAATATACCATTAAATTATTAAAGAAATTTTCCAAAATTTATATCTCTTTTCAAACCCTTTTTCCTAGTGACATGCCAGATCCGGTGGTGGTGTTTGGGCCGGATTTAGGGTGTTACATCGGCAGAACCTCCTCCTTGAGTGCATCTGCCGAGGCTCGCCACCCCTATCATCGATTTTCGACGGGTCCCCTGGAGGATTTATATCAGCTCCTTCACGTACGACCACTAGGCCTAAGTCGCTGCATTGATTGGACTGCGCTGGAGCAGGTCTGACTCACTAACGATGTGCACGCCATTATCGCCACAGCTCCGTAGGATAGATTCTTTGCCATCATCGAGCCCACCTACATGGAGCTGACATTGGAGTTTTACTCGACGTTTCTAGTACAGCAGGTCATGACAGTTCATGACGAGCCAAGCACCATCACTTTTCACCTAGGTTGTTTGGTGCTACATATGAGCGTCCCAGAGTTCGGTGCTACTATGGGACTCTACACAGAAGAGTTCATGAGTGCTGAGGACTTCCTTCAGCTTCATCGGCATATCCATCATTCACCATCGCATTGTTGGACTGGTCTTAAAGTGACTTAGACACTTTATGACGAGTCGCTCAGAAGAAACTTCTCTCTCTTCAGCCTTACGATATATTCATGCACTCCTCGCTCACACCTTGTCAGGACGAAGAGAGAGCACTGGAGTCGTTAGCACCCACGACGCTTACTTCTTATGGAGCATTGCCCATGACCATATTATCGACTTGTCGTACTTCATCGCTCTATCTTTTCGCCATCAGGATGACCGCCATTAGGCTGACCGCCACAGGAGGGGCCCCATCTTACTAGGCCCTTACGTGACTCGCCTCGCTCGACACACCTGAGCAGTCCTCAGCACTTACCCTAGTCCGTCAGATGTCCTCTCAGGGCATCTCAAGCATGATCCACATGACGATGATCGAGCGGCGGAGTGGAGTGGATCCTACTCAGTACAGATTGTTTCATTTTGACATTTAAGATGACCTCGAGGACTTCACTAATGATGTTCCTCCCTCTCACGAGGACCAACCTCATCCTCCACCTCCAAGTCATCGGCCTCCTCCTTCTTCTGCTACCACTTTGACAGACATATCCGAGTGTCTCACTCGCTTCAAGCAATAGTGCTTTCAGTAATTCGACAGTCTTGAGGCTATATTGCAGCAAATTTGCCACCATCTCCATATTTCACCTTCGACGTCGACGACTCACGACGCGTCTGATGATGAAGACCTTGGAGTCCATCTCTTTTATTTTATTTTTATTTTTATTTTTATTTTATTCACTTTTATGTTTCTTATCATCTTTTCAAGACTTGTCTTTTATATTTTGAACTCTATTTTATTTTTTATGTTATTTCTAATCGAGTAATCCTTTAATCTCCTTCCACAATTGTGTTTATTTTCTTAATAGTTGCTCAGAATCTTGCACTTCATTTAGTTTTATCTACAATTTCACTCTTCACTATTCTGGGGATTTCATCCAAAATTCAGGGCAGTTTCAGTTCTTACCCTCTCTTATGACTTTCTGATTATATTGTTATTATCTATTTTTGTCCATTGAGGACAATGTCCATCTTAAGTGTGGGGAGGTTATATATATAATCACTAGAAAAACCCTCAATTTTGTCTTGTGATTAAGTAATCTTTATCATATTCCTATTAGAATGAATTCTTATTGATTTGTGATTATTATTGATGTGTTTTAGATTAAACTCATAGGTAATTGTGCATTGATTGTTTAAACTTTAAGACATTAGAGAATCAAACATGAGAAGTCTATTTTTAGAATTAAATTTTTAAGTTGTTTCCCTAAATTAAGGTATTACGCTGAAGTTTGAAATTTACAAGATTGACATCAAAAACCATAATTTTTGTGAGATTTTGAGCCTTTAAGAGCATACACTTTTCTTGCTCAATTTATTATTGGTTATGAGTATGTCAATATTGATTTGTTATTCTAGAACTTGCTTCGATTATGCATGTCGAGACCACACCTTTGATTTGATATACTGAGATGATAAAGACACTTAAGTTTTAACCCACTTATCCTATTAAAAGCCTACCTTCATAATTAACCCTTAGTGAACCCCTTTGAGCCTGACAAACCGTTCTTGATTCACCCATTAATACTAACCCATAACTCATTTTTGATTCGTTGTTCTCGTTTTATTAACTTCTTTTTTGTTGAGATTTGATTTGGTTAGTTGCCTAACTATGTTCTTTTGTTTCAGTTGTTAAATTTTCTCTTTTTGTCCATTATTCTTGAAAAAAAAGTGAAAATATATATATTCATATATGTTGATTATTACTAGTTTTTTAGTTTGAGCTGAAATAATTAATTTTATTTTTTGAGAAGAAGCTCATGATATTCTTTAATACTTTCGATTGATGTACTTATTCAGTATTAGTTTATTGTTCTAGTAGATAATTTATCAATTCTATCTCGATTCTAACCTTCTTTTTCAGCCTTTATCCACACCTTTAACCCAAGCCCCATTACAACCCTTTAAAGACCTTTTGATTTGTGTATCATCTCATTTTATAGTGGTGGAGATTTGATTTTCATGCAAGCCTACGGTAATAACTTTTCATGTTTGACTTTTGAGTTCTTAATTTTTGAACTTTAAACACTTTGAGTGATTTGAGTGAATCTTTAGTGAGGATGTCAAGTCTTGTCGGTTTTGAGTTAAAGGTAATTATTTAGATAAGGGGAAATACCTATGTTTTCATGCTTTAAAAATGTGTGACTTGCAGTGTTTGAATCTTTAGTGCTCTTTTAGTTGAATTATCAATGTGTGATTATTTGTGAATTATGATAAAAACATTATTGATGCGAATTATGAATTGAGAAAGTTTAATTTTAATTGTGAGTTGAGGATTTTGCTTGAGGACAAGCAAATGCTTAAGTGTGGGGATATTTGATAAACCATAAAAGTAACACATTTTAATCCCATGCTTAGCATGTTTTTTGATGATTTATTATATAATTTAGTGAATTTGATGCTCCTAATCCTTTAAATTCATGTTTCTATACTTAGGTGAGCATAGGGGAGCAAAAGGAGCGAAAAACGGGCCAAAATCGGACAAAACGTGTAACACTCCTAACCCGTAACCGTTGCCGAACTAGGGTTAAGAGGCATTACTAATCAATTCCAAACATTTCATATCATTTTCAACACAAAGTCATTCAAACAACATAATTTACAATCATATAGTCCTTTAACGAAACCTTAAACACGTGTTAGAAAGAGGTCGAGACTAAACCGAACACATATGAAAATTTTCAAAATTCAAACATTTTTCTAAGTTACAGAGGTCACACGCCCGTGTGGGTAGGCCGTGTGCCTCACACGGCCTCGGACACGCTCGTGCATCCAAGCCGTGGCAAAACAGAGCATACATATTGACTTGTCCACACAACCTGAGACACGCACGTGTGTCTCACCCGTGGTCGACACTGGCTTGCACCACACGGCCAGTCACACACCCGTGTGTCCAACCCGTGGTTGAGTCTAACTTGAATCAAATTACAAACCTACATGACACAGTCGAGCCACACGCCCGTGTGCTTAACCGTGTGGGCAATTATAGGCCATTTGCAAGACCAAATTACATCCACACTTTGAAATCACCTACAAGCTTCAAATCTCATGTATTTATACCTTAATTGGCAACCAAAACATACCAATATATGCACCAAATAATCATCAACAACATCGTCTATTTTCATACTCAATATCATCTTAAATAAGTCTATCCAAAGTATCAAATGTACATCCCAAAACATATAAAACAAGCATCATGTAATTCATATCATAATTCCTCATTTAATCTATCATTATCAACAACCAATTTAAGCATGAAACATACCATATTCATCACTCACTACTTTATACCACATTCATCATTTACATAACCTACATATATAAGCTTATATCATTCAACTTCCAAGCCGTATCACATGGAAGGGTTCAAACATCCCATAATCACTAGCCTATACATGCCATATACCAAATTTATACATCTTTCAAAAGTACCAAAATAGATAGCCGATAGTGTGATTGAGTCGCTGACGATCCCTGAATACGAGCTAGCTTTACTGACACTGTAAAATAGAGAAACACATCACACAGTAAGCTTTTAAAGCTTAGTAAGTTTGTAACATAATATATTCAATTTAATAAATCCATTCATATTATACAAAGTTAATCCATCACATAGATCAACTCTCAAATGTTCACACCATATCATCCATAGCTAATATACTCACTCAACCATTCATAAATCCATACACAATTTCATCAACCACAAAGATTCAATACATACCTTAGCCAACACATAGTTATTCACCATCCATGCTAATTTATGCTCGATATTGCATTTTGATCAACTTTTGTTATTCATTTGGTTTAATCGCACACTTAGTGCCAATTTCGTAGCCGAAGCATAATTGTCATTATAACACCCCTAACCCGTATCCGTCGCCAGAATGGGTTAAGAGGCATTACCGGACATAACACAGTTTTAAACTTTCACATAACCATACAAGTCAAATTCGTATGTAAATACAGAATAAAGCTAATTAAAATCAAATAGGCTCTATTAATAATATCTCATAAACAAACTATGCTTCAAAATTCAAACATATCAGTATCATTTATTTATTCACATATTCGCACCAACAACATATATCAAATCATAATGCAAATGATTTATAAGATTGAATAGCCGAACCATAAGACTTATAATCATGATATTCGAATAATCAAATCATAAAAAATCAGCTTGATATTCCTTCATATATAAAATATTAATTAACTAAGCAACACAACCAAATATGCTTTTTGTGCTATTATAACTTGCACATATCACAACAATGAAAAAGCCATTTCTAAACACAATTATCAAACCGTAACAAAACCAATATACCTTTTTATCAAATCACAAGCACATGCGCATGTCACCATACCAATTGGATCATTTTGAATACAAATTCTAACCAAGAATTCAACCAATTCACATGTTATTCATTAAACCCAAAATATACTTATACATAACCACTCATTTATTCGTACACACATATTTGGTCAACCATTTAAAGCTATAAAAGCTAAACCTAAAACTTTCATTACTCACTTAACTATCATTACCCAAATTTGTATGTACTTAATTTATACATTTAAGCCTATTTAAAAGACATTTATATATATATACATCATTTAAAAGATCAAAATAGGTATATTTATCTATTAAAAATTTGCACTATGCGTAATAGCCCGATTTAGGGCTTAGTCGGAATAGTGGTGCGAGACCACAAATCCAAAGTAGAAATGTGAGTTTTAAGGTTTATGAGATGTTTACATGATAGTATTAAAGTTTCATAAAGAAATTCTATTAAATTGTGATTGAATGGTCTATTAGGACTAAATTGTAAAAAGTTGCAAAATACGAAATTCTAGAAGCTTTTAGTATGAAATAGCTTTGGATTCTTCATTAGAGGTCCTTAAATAGAAATTTTCCCAATTTCTAATTTTTGGACAAAAATGGACATGAGTTAGTAATTTTTGAAAGTTTAGTAAAAAGGGTATTTTGGTCATTTGGCTAATTAATGATTAAAATGGATGAAATAAGTCAAAATTCATGTTCATCTTCTTCAAGCTTAGCTGAAATTTTGAAGCACTCCATAGCTAGGGTTTGTTCAATTTTTCAAGCACCTAGTAAGTGCATCCAAGCCCCGTTTTTAATATTCTTCGTATTTTTGAAGTCCTCGTAACATGATTTAGCTATTTTTAGCTATAGTTTGAGCTAGGATCCATGTTCAAAAATATACCCACGTATGACATGCATGTATTTTGATGTTTTATGGAAGATTATAAGAGTTTGATGTAGAACAAACATCTTTTTCTAAGTGAATTTCATGAAAAATGCTAGTAAGGACTATTTTGTAGAAGTTATGAAATTGGTCATGCATGAGAGAAATAGTGAGAATTGAATATTGCTATAGTTGAGAAAATGAATCAGCTATGCATTGAATACAAGAAAGTTGAATAAAAATCACTTTACGAGCCTTGGGACAAAAGTGTAAATATGAGAAAGTTTAGGGGCAAAATAGTAATTTTGCCAAAGTATGAGTTGTGAGTTAATTTAGTCAATGTGAGTATTAAATGAGTTAAATTATTATTATAGATTAAGAAAAACGAAGCCCGGATCGAAACCGAGGCAAGAACAAAGTCGTGGACTAAATTGACTATCTTCATACATTTTGTATACCGAGGTAAGTTTGTATGATGTTTAAGCTTCATGAGTATTTTCGTTGAATTGCTTATTATATTGTTATTCTACATTATTTCCATGAAGTTGTTTAAATATGTTTGAATAAGGAAATTAATGAAATTAAGTACATGAAAGTCCCGATTGAAGTGGATAACCGAGGATGCTTAATCTACAACATGAGACAAGAAAGCCCGTATAAGATCATGTCAAGACATGGCATCAGCAATAAAGTAAAGATATCATGTAAGTCCAAGACAAGTCTTGGCATTGAAGATTTACTATGAGATAAAGACCCATATAAGTCCAAGCCATGGCATGGCATTGATGAGTCTCTAAGCAGAGATATCATGTAAGTCTAAGACAAGTCTTGGCATTGAAAACTTATCATGAGATAAAGATCCCATGTAAGTCCAAGCCAAGGCATGGCATTGACAAGTCTCACTAAGTAAAGATACCACATAAGCCCATGTCGAGACATGGCAATGGTAAGTTTCCAAGGAAACACCCAAGGAAGACTTTGTGTAAGCCCGTGTCAAGACATGGCATCGACACCAAGTTAAGAGATCCCATGTAAGACCATATCTAGGATATGGCATTGGCATTGAGACACATGTACGATAGATTTAGTATCCTCCATTATTCTGGTAAATTCATCGGGCAAAAGAGTAAAGAATGAATGAGATAACAAGAAAGTTAAGCTTGTAAAACTATTATCAAGTCACAGTTGAATAAGAATATTCTTTAAGCTAAGAAAGATGAAGTTTGAATTTATGCTTACATTACAAGCATGAGACAAGTAAGTAACATGAGATGAGTATGAATAAGGAAGAGTAAGTAAGTTCTAGCACTAGGGAATTGTGATGCTATGGTTTTATGATGGATGAGTTATGTTAAGTCGTCATATTGCTATATGCATTACATGCAAACATACTAAGCTAAATGCTTACCTCTTTATTTTCTTATTTCCTTGTAGTCTTGCCAAGCTAACTCATGGATCGTTGACGTCGGAGCTCGGAACACACTATCAATCACTATTTTGGTACAACCCAGTTGTTTATATTAAGTATGGCATGTATAGGAAATGTCTCATTTTGAATTATGTCTTAAGAGGAGCCAAGGTGTTGGTTATTAAGTCTATTATTCTTTTGTATATGGCTAATGAGATTGGCCAATATTTACTAAATATATATATCAAGGTTGATGACTTATGTATTATCGTTCATGTTTGATGAAGTATTTGAGTTGTTGAATTGGGTATATGATTGATACTGATTTCAAGGTGGTAAATGGCTTGGAAAATAGCCTTTAAGTGTCCACATGGGTAGACATACGGGCGTGTGTCTAGGCCGTGTGTGACACACGGTCAACCTACATGGGTGTATTAATAGGCCGTGTGTCCCCTGTATATTAGTGTTTTAAGTTAAAATAGACCACAGGCTAGCCACACAGGTGTGCCTAGGCCGTGTGAGATGGTCAGTTTTTACCATAGGTAGAGAACACGGGCGTGTTTCTAGGCCGTGTGACACAAGCAGAATATCAAAGTTATTATACACGAGAAAGGGACATAGGCGTGTGTGACCACACGACCTGACCCCACGGGCGTACCCATTTCACATGAGCGTGTGATTCCTGCTTCGACGAAAAGTTTTCTAAGTTCGTAAAAGTTTTTGAATGTGAGTTTAAGGCTTCGCAGGCCCTTGTAATGCATGTTATTACTAAAAAAGAAAAGCATGTAAATCAAAACAAAATTTTATAGCCCGTAAGTACAAGTTATGTATGTTTCAAGTATGGTAATGTCTCGTATCCAGTCCCAGCTTTGGACTCGGTATGAGGTGTTACATTTAGTGGTATCAGAGCTGCGATTTAGTCGATTCTAGGACTAACGTAGCATAAGCATGAGTCTAGCTATACATGCCATAAGTAAGGATATTTTTGTAATAATAGTGTGACGACTCTTGATGACCTAAGTTATGTTTTTATATATACATATATAGTAATGGATTTTGAAAGAGCTGTGCCGGACGATGTAGAAAGTAAATCGTCGGCTCCCGCTGAGCGGACGGTGCCTAATGAGTATGAGAATAGACCCACTATGGTAAGTTAGAGAGGAGGAGAAGAGGCTAGAGAAGCCTTCCTCCATATGATGAACACCTAGTATACGGAGTTCGTTCGTATGAACCCGAATGCACAACCCCCTCCACCCCCACCTATTCCTCAGCCTATCCTAGTAGTCTCTTAAGTAGTAGAGGTGGTAAAAGGAGACAAACCCCTGGTTGATAGGATTTGGAAACATGGAGTAGAGGAATTCCGGGCCAGAAATGATGATGATCTGGAAAATGCAGAGTTCTGGCTTGAAAATACCATTAGGGTATTTAATGAGCTGTTGTGTACACCTGCGGAGTGCATGTTTAAGAGATTCCGCGTACCAATGGTGGAACACCCTTGTGTCGGTAGTACTGAGGGAAAAGATCACATGGGAATTCTTTCAAGAAGAGTTTAGGAAAAAGTACATCAGTCAAAGGTTTATCGATGAGAGAAGAAAGGAATTTTTAGAATTAAATCAAGGCAAGATGTCAATGACTGATTATGAGCGTGAGTTTTTACGACTCAGCAAATACGCTCTAGAGTGTGTATCCACCGAAGCCATCATGAGTAAAAGATTTGAAGATGGACTAAATGAGGACATCAAATTATTTGTTGTTGTCCTAGAACTAAAAGAATTTGTTGTGCTAGTAGAGAGGGCTTGTAAGTCAAAATAGAGTCTCGTGACTCGAGAAAGAGACAATGGAATAAGTTATTCCAATCCTTATCCAAGAAGCCAAGAGAATTCTCCACTCGATCGGCTATTTCCACCGGGTTTTCGAGTAGAAACAAGGGTAAACAGTATTCAGGGAATAAGGCTCAGACTACCTCAGTCGCTAGTGTTGGGAACATTCGATCTAATAGACCGGAATGCCCACAGTGTGGCAGACGTCATCTTGGCGGATGCCGGGCACATGAGAATGCTTGCTTCAAATGTGGTTCCCGAGATCACTTTATAAAAGATTGCCCTAAGATGATGAAAGCAGAGAAGACTCAGAATGTGAGATCCAGGAGCATGGTCTGAGGTAGACCACAGAGGAACCCGGGAAGTGGGGTGAGTGGTAGGGGTAACCCTAGAGAGTAGGCTACAAAACCCGAGGATAAGGCGCCTACAAGGACTTATGCCATTCGCACTCGCGAAGAGGCATCTTCTCCTGATGTTATTACGGGTACCATTTCTCTTCATGATACTAAAATTATTACTTTAATAGATTCTGTATCTACCCACTCTTATATTTGCATGAAATTAGTATCTAAAATGAGTATGCCCATAAAGTCCATAGAGTTTGTGATAAAGGTGTCTAATCCATTAGGCAAAAGTGTACTAGTTGATAAGGTATGCAAAGATTGTCCATTGACGATTAGAGGTCATTGCTTTAAGGTCAACCTTATGTTATTACCATTTGATGAATTCGATATTATTCTTGGTATGGACTGGTTAACTACTCATGATATGATAGTAAACCGTGGAAAGAAATATTTTGAGTTGAGATGTTGAAATGGAGACACCCTTCATGTTGAATCAGATGAACAAGATATATCGCCAGTGGTGGTCTCTCATATGTCGGCTCAGAGATATGTAAAAAAAAGGGTACAAGGCATATCTTGCGTTTGTGATGAATGCCAAAGAAACAAAGTCAATGATTGAATCAGTACCGATAATATGTGAGTACTTGGATGCTTTTCCCGAAGAACTGCCAGGACTACCTCCAGTAAGAGAAGTTGAGTTTGGCATTGAGCTAACTCCTGGTACTGTACCGATATCTATTACTCCTTACAAAATGGCTCCGACGGAGTTGAGGGAACTAAAGGCACAGTTGCAAGAGTTAACAGACAAGGGTTTTGCAAGATTAAGTTGTTCTCCATGGGGTGCTCCGGTTTTATTTGTGGATAAGAAAAATGACACCATGAGATTGTGCATAGATTACTGACAGCTTAATAAAGTGATAGTGAAGGACAATTACCCGTTGCCCATGATCGATGATATGTTCAATCAATTAAAAGGAGCACTATGTTCTCCAAGGTAGACCTAAGATCAGGGTACTATCAGTTGAGAGTAAAAGACTCAGATGTGTTAAAGATTGCTTTTCGAACGAGGTATGGACATTACAAATTTTTAGTTATGCCCTTTGGTTTGACCAATGCTCCTGCGGTGTTCATGGATCTTATGAATCGCATCTTTCAGCCATACCTCAATAAATTGATTTATTGACGATATATTATTTATACTCGAGACGAGACAGAGCATGTCGAGCATCTACAGACAGTTTTGCAGATTCTATGAGAAAATCTGTTGTATGCCAAGTTCAGCAAAAGTGAATTTTGGCTCAAGGAAGTTGGATTTTTGGGACATATTATCTCGGGAGATGGAGTCTGAGTTGACCCAAGTAAAATTTTGGCTATTGTTGACTGGAAACCGCCAAAGAATATATCTGAGATTAAAAGTTTTTTAGGCCTAGCTGGCTATTATAGACGATTCATCAAGGGGTTTTCCATGATTGCAACCCCGATGATGAAATTGTTACAGAAAAATATGAAGTTTGAGTGGTCAAAAAATGCCAACAAAGTTTTGAGAAACTGAAAGCATTGTTAACAGAGGCTCCAGTTTTAATACAACCCGAGTTAAGGAAAGAATTTGTGATCTACAGCGAGCATCCTTAAATGGATTAGGCTGTGTACTTACGTAAGATGGCAAAGTGATAGCATATGCCTCAAGACAGCTAAAGCCTCATGAGAAGAATTATCCGACACATGATTTAAAACTGGCTGCCATAGTTTTGCATTGAAAATTTGGAGACACCATTTATGTGGTGAAAAATGTCAGATTTTCACTGATCGAAAAAACTTAAAGTATTTGATGATGCAAAAGGAGTTGAATTTAAGGCAAAGAAGATGGTTAGAGTTGATAAAATATTATGAGTTGATCATCGACTACCATCCAAGAAAGGCAAACATGGTCGCTGATGCTTTGAGTAGAAACTCCCTATTTGCATTAAGGGCATTAAATTCACGGATGACCTTGTCCAACGATGATTCTATTCTAGCTGAGTTGAGGGCTATACCAATGCTCCTCCAAGAGATCTATGAGGCTCAGAAAGATGATAGTGAATTACAAGTCAAGACGGCTTAGTGCGAGTCGAGTGTTGAGTCCGACTTATGGATTAATTTCTATGGATGTTTAATGTTCAGAGATAGAATTTGTGTACCAAGGAATGAAGAGCTTATTTGGAGGTCTGTACGTGGCACATAACGAATGTTCATCTGTACATCCGGGTAGTACCAAGATGTATAATGATTTGAGACAACGATATTAGTGGTCGAACATGAAGAAGGATGTGTCCGAGTTTGTTTCAAGATGCTTAATTTGTCAGCCAGTGAAGGCTGAACACCAAGTATCATCGGGTTTGCTCCAACCTATTATTGTTCCCGAGTGGAAGTGGGACCGTATCACTATGGACTTTGTAACGGGTTTGCCATTGACACCGAGTAAGAAAGATGCTATATGGGTTGTGATTGATAGACTCATGAAGTCAGCCCACTTCATACCAATACGAGTTGATTACTCACTCGACAAGTTGGCAAACTTGTATGTTTCAAAAATAGTGAGGCTTCACGGAGTTCCACTATCAATCATATCGGATAGAGATCTGATATTCACATCCAGATTTTGGAAGAAGTTGCAAGAGGCCCTGGGTACAAAGTTGAGTTTTAGTACAGCTTATCATCCCCAAACCGACGGTCAATCGGAAAGGTTAATACAAGTGCTCAATGATATGCTCCGGTGCTGTGTTCATGAATTTTAAAGTAGTTGGGAAAAGTTCCTACCATTAGTTGAATTTGCCTACAATAATAGTTTTTAGTCAAGCTTAAAGATGGCGCCTTAGGAGGCTTTGTATGGGCGTAAGTGCTAAACGCCTTTATATTGGACTGAACTCAAGGAAAACGAGATTCACGGGGTTGATTTTGTTAAAGAAATGAAAGAGAAGGTAAGAGTGATTCGGTAGTGTTTAAAGGTTGCTTCTGATAGACAGAAATCTTAATCAGATTTGAAGAGAAAAGAGATAAAGTATCAAGTTGGTGATAGATTCTTCTTGAAAGTGTCACCATGGAGAAAGGTTTTTAGATTTGGCCGAAAAGGCAAGTTGAGTCCACGATTTATTGGACCATTTGAAATCACTGAAAGAGTTGGGCCCAGTAGCCTATCGATTAGCCTTGCCGTCTAAGTCAGAGAAGATACATAATGTGTTTCACATGTCTATGTTACGACGCTACCGATCGGATCTTTCGCAAGTAATTACACCAACAGAAGTGGAGATTCAACCCGACATGACTTATAGTGAAGAACCGATTAAAATTTTAGCTCGAGAAGTCAAGAAGCTAAGAAACAAGAGCATCGCCCTTATTAAAGTATTGTGGCAAAAGCATGGAATAGAAGAAGCTACATGGGAACCAGAAGAAACCATGAGAAACCAGTGCCCGAACCAATTTGCTGGTAAGATTTTCGAGGACGAAGATCCCTAAGGGGGAGAATTGTAATAGCCTGATTTAGGGCCTAGTCATAATAGTGGTGCGAGACCACAAATCCAAAGTAGAAATGTGAGTTTTAAGGTTTATGAGATGTTTACATGATAGTATTAAAGTTTCATAAAGAAATTCTATTAAATTGTGATTGAATGGTCTATTAGGACTAAATTGCAAAAGTTGCAAAATACGAAATTCTAGAAGCTTTTAGTATGAAATAGCTTTGGATTCTTCATTAGAGGTCCTTAAATAGCAATCTGCCCAATTTCTAATTTTTGGACAAAAATGGACATGAGTTAGTAATTTTTGAAAGTTTAATAAAAAGGGTATTTTGGTCATTTGGCTAATTAATGATTAAAAAGGATGAAATAAGTCAAAATTCATGTTCATCTTCTTCAAGCTTAGCCGAAATTTTGAAGCACTCCATAGCTAGGGTTTATTCAATTTTCCAAGCTCCTAGTAAGTGCATCTTAGCCCCGTTTTTAATATTCTTCGTATTTTTGAAGTCCTCGTAACATGATTTAGCTATTTTTAGCTATAGTTTGAGCTAGGATCCATGTTCAGAAATATAACATGCATTTATCTTGATGTTTTATGGAAGATTATGAAAGTTTGATGTAGAATAAACATCTTTATCTAAGTGAATTTCATGAAAAATGCTAGTAAGGACTATTTTGTAAAAGTTATGAAATTGGTCATGCATGAGAGAAATAGTGAGAATTGAATATTGCTATAGTTGAGAAAATGAATCAGCTATGCATGAAATACAAGAAAGTTAAATAAAAATCACTTTACGAGCCTTGGGACAAAAGTGTAAATATGAGAAAGTTTAAGGGCAAAATAGTAATTTTACCAAAGTATGAGTTATGAGTTAATTTAGTCAATGTGAGTGTTAAATGAGTTAAATTATTATTATAGATAAAAAAAATGAAGCCCGGATCGAAACCGAGGCAAGAACAAAGTCGTGGACTAAATTGACTATCTTCATACATTTTGTATACCGAGGTAAGTTTGTAAGATCTTTAAGCTTCATGAGTATTTCGTTGAATTGCTTATTATATTGTTATTGTACATTATTTCCATGAAGTTGTTTAAATATGTTTGAACAAGGAAATTAATGAAATTAAGTACATGAAAGTCCCGATTGAAGTGGATGACCGAGGATGCTTAATCTACAACATGAGACAAGATGTCATACATGCAACATTTAGAGCACACACATAATCATGCTATCAACATCATTTATAAGGCTTAATCAAAACACATTGACCTGGGATTTCGATTTTACCCATCATGGGTAACTCAATCGCCATTGCCGAGATTTTCGGCTTTCACACATAACACATTTATCATTTATACAATTAAAGAGTGGTGTGGTAATTACACACCTGTAAACACGCAAGACTACACTATCAACCTCGTTAACGTCCTCATTCACAGGGATCACAGCGATCTGCTTATCCCTTTCCGAAGCCAGCCCACAACCCGGTGGCCAATCTCGAACGGCAGACACCGCACATTTCTTGAACTTAGCTGGGATTACGGGTCCAACCCCCTCCTTTGCTTGACTGGCATTTGATTCCATCAAAAGATCTTGGTCAGAAGACTGAGTTAAGTCATTGGAACAGGGAAAATAATTCCAAGCGAAGATTTCTTACCTAGATCGATAGAATCCAGAGATTAGAAGGCTTGGATTAAGAAGCCGATCGAGTACCTAAGCAAATACCAAGTGAGAATCGGTTGAAAGAAAATAGATTAGGAGAGATGGCCTTTCGGCCAAACGAGATACATGAACCCTCCTACCACCATTCGGCCAACACCACTTACCAAGATCTACCAACCGTTGATTAGATATAAATAGGAGTATGAATGCGAAGTCCCTCCTACATTCGGCCAAAGCACCAAGACACCACCTTAACACCTTTGGTTAATAAGAAGAAAGGCTAGAGACTTTTGGCTAAAGTAAAAGAATTTAGAGAGAGATGAGTGATAGAAGATGATGATTCGGTCAATAGGGAAAATAAGGGATGTGGTTCGGCTTTGAAGAGTGAGGCAAGAAAACAAAAAGAGAAGAAGAGCAAAGGGTCCTACGGCTTTAGAGTAGAAGAGAAAAAAGTAAAGCAAAAGTTGACAGAAGGGCTTGAGAGAATTTGGCAAAGATTGGGAGCTTGGGAAGAAGAAGCAATTGAGAGAAAAGTGAGAAATGGACAGAAAAGGATGCCCCAACAAGTTACGGCTTACCAAAGAAGGGATGACCAATTAGCAACCTAAGGAATTTTGACAACTAGAACAAGAAAAGTGCCGAAAGTGGAACACACCCCAAATGCCGAAAAAGAACCTTAACACACACAAGCTACTAAAAACACACCTAAGTTTCGGCATCTAATCCCACTACCAAAACCGAAACCTACCCCCTAACACTACTTAAAAATTCAGCTAACACCCTTCTCCACCTTCTTCCCCTTGATTTTCTCCTAACTTCACTCTTGGTCACATATTTGAATCCATTTGAATTATTCAAAATCCCCTTTTAACTCTTGTCCACCCTTTTGAAATATTTGACTAAGTCCACCTCCACTCTTCAAGGCTCCCAACCGAAACCATCATCCCAGTTCCTTGACGCACAAGCAAAAAAAATAAGAAACCACATTGCTCACAACGCGAATCGAACCTGCTCCCTCAATGCTCCCCTTGAGGCGTCACTTACTTGCACCCTAAGTGGCGCCTCCTTGCCACTTTACCAATTGAATTCTTGTGTCACCAAACAGAAGTAATAATCCTTAAGTCCGGCCCCAGTCAGCTTCTCTTCTAAAGTGCCCAAAATTAAAATTTTGGCCAACGTTCTGACTTAACCCCGAGCCTTCTCGGGGACGCCAAACACGTCAAACAACATACAAAGCATACCAAACACACAGATACAAAGGGAATGCAAAGCCCCCAAATCCCAGATGTTACAGTTCTACCCCCTTAAAGAAATTTTAGCCTCGAAATTACCTGGTCAAAAGAGTTGAGGGTATTGCTGACACATAACATCCTCTGGCTCCCATGTTGCCTCTTCCATACCGTGATTTTGCCACAAAACTTTGACCAGAGGGAACTATTTTCCTTCTTAGCACCTTGACGTCTCGTTCCAAGATCTGAATTGGCTCCTCCTCATAAGATAAGTCTGGCCTTACCTCAATTTCCTCCACTGGCACGACGTGAGACGGATCCGATCGGTAGCGTCTTAACATTGAAACATGGAACACATCATGCATCTGTTTCAATTCTGAAGGTAACTCCAGTTGATACGCCACTGGACCCATATGTTTCAACACCTGATAAGGCCTGATAAACCTGGGACTTAGCTTGCCCTTCCGTCCAAACCTCATCACCTTCTTCCAAGGTGAAACTTTCAAGAACACCCGATCACCTACTGCAAACTCTATCTCCTTTCGCTTCAGATCCGCATATGACTTTTGCCTGTCGGACGCTTCCTTCAATTGAGCCCTAATTAACCTAACCTTTTCCTTTGTCTCTGCAACCAATTCTGGACCCAAATCTGACGCTCACCCAGTTCTGTCCAATAGGTAGGAGTACAACACCTTTTCCCATATAACACTTTGTAGGGTGCCATCTGAATACTAGATTGGTGGCTGTTGTTGTATGCGAATTTCGCCAACGATAAGAACTCTTCCCAACTACCCTTGAAGTCAATGACACAACCTCTCAAGATATCCTCCAAGATCTGCATTACCCTCTCAGACTGACCATCAGTCTGTGGATGAAAAGCTGTGCTGAAGTCCAGTCTTGTATCCAACGCCTGATGTAGAGCCCTCCAGAATCGCGACATAAACCTAGGGTCTCTATCTGATATGATCGGTACTGGTACCTCATGCAACCTCACAATTTCTGCCACATACAACTTAGCCAACCTCTAAAGAGAGTAGTCGACATGAACAGGTATGAAATGCCCGGACTTCGTTAACCGATCCACAATCACCCATACCAAATCTTTCTTAGTAGGCGTAAGAGGTAGCCCACTAACAAAGTCCATAGTGATCCTCTCCCATTTCCACTGTGGAATCTTCACCAGCTGCAATAACCCCGAAGGCAACTGATGCTCAGCTTTTACCTGCTGACACATTAAACACTTTCCCACAAACTTTGTAACTTTCCGCTTCAATCCAGGCCACCAGAACTGTTCACGTAGATCTCGGTGCATCTTACTCCCTCTAGGATGCATAGCGTAAGGGCTACTATGTGCTTCCTGAAGAATCATCTGCCTCAATTCCACATCCTTCAGCATGCAAACCTTCTCACAAAAACACAAAACCCCATCACCGTTCAAACTGTAATCTTCTACTCTACCATTCCGTACTTGCAGAAGTCGAGCACTCAAGACATTATTCGATAGCTGCTTCTCTTTAATCTGACTCACCCACGTCGGTTTCACTTAGAGATCAGCTAATAGACTTCCGTCCTCATATAAACTGAGATGGGCAAACATCGCTCTCAAATCCGATATTACTTTTCGGCTTAACGCATCTGCCACCACATTAGCCTTACCCGGATGATATTCGATCGAGCAGTCATAATCTTTCAACAGCTCAATCCACCTTCACTGCCTTAAATTCAATTCTTTTTGAGTTAGAAGATATTTCAAACTCTTGTGGTCGGTGTAGATAACGGACTTCTCTCCATACAAATAATGTCTCCAGATCTTCAGAGGAAAAGCTACCGCAGCCAACTCCAAATCATGCGTGGGATAATTAATCTCATGTGGTCTTAACTACTGAGATGCATACGCAACAACCTTCCCATCCTGCATTAACACACATCCTACCCTGTGTGAGAAGCATCACAATAAACCACGAACTCTTTACTGGCCTCAGGCTGAATCAACATTGGAGCCTCTATCAAAATCCTCTTCAGCTTCTCAAAGTTTTCTTGTTGCTTACTAGTCCAAACAAAAGGTAGCCCTTTCCTCAACAACTTAGTTAAGGGTGCCGCAATCAAGGAGAAACCCTCTACAAACCTTCTGTAGTAACCTGCCAATCCCAAGAAACTTCAGATCTCCGCCACAGACTTAGGCGGTTTCCAATCCAACACAGCTTCAATCTTCCGGGGATCAACCCTAATCACTTCTGCAGACACCACATGGCCCAGAAATGTAACTTCCTTCAACCAAAACTCACACTTGCTGAATTTGGCGTACAGTTGCTTCTCCCTTAAAATCTACAGAACCACCCGAAGATGCGAATCATGTTCCTCTTCTGCCTTGGAATATACCAGATTCTCGTCTATAAATACTACGATGAATCGGTCCTGATAGGGTTGGAGAACCCGGTTCATCATATCCATGAACGCAGCTGGTGCATTTGTCAACCAAAACGGCATTACAAAGAACTCGTAGTGACCATAGCGAGTCCGAAAAGCTGTTTTGTGAATATCTGCTTCCTTAACCTTAAGCTGATGATATCCTGACCTCAAATCTATCTTTGAAAAGATCGAAGCCCCTTTGAGCTGATCAAACAGGTCATCTATCCTCGATAGCGGGTACTTGTTCTTAATCGTCAGCTTGTTCAACTGGCGGTAATCAATGCACATACACATAGACCCGTCTTTCTTCTTCACAACTAGCACCGGCGCTCCCCACGAAGATACGTTGGGTCGTATAAAACCATGGTCTAACGACTCTTGGATTTGAGCTTTAAGCTCAACCAGCTCTTTCGGCGCCATCCTATAAGAGGCGATGGACACCGGAGCCATACCTAGAAGTAGCTCAATTTTGAACTCCACCTCAAGATCCGGAGGCAACCCTAGAAGCTCTTCAGGAAAGACATCCACAAATTCTTTTACTTTTCTAACATCATTCATGGTTACTTCCTTTGCATCCAATGCACTGACAAAAGTTAAGAAAGCCATGTACCCTTTTCTCACCATTCTTTCCGCCTTAAGAGCAGACACTACATTGGACAAGTAGTCTCTCCTTTCGCCTATCACTAAAACTTCGTCATCCTCAGGAGTCCTTAACACCATGCTTAGCAGCACAATCCAAGTTTACACGATATCTTACCAACCAATCCATGCCTAAGATCAAATCGAACTCCCCAAATGGTAGTTCCATCAAATCAGCTGGGAAAATCGATCCTTGTACTTCTAGAGGCACACTTCTAAAAAGTTTGTTTAGTACTACAGATTGCCCTAAAGGACTAAGTACAGTCATCTCCCTAGAAGCAGTTTCAGAATTCATGTTCAAAGTTCCAGACACCACACTAGCAACATAGGAATGCGTCAACCCAATATCAATTAATGTTGTAAAGGGTAAACCGAAAATGAGGAACGTACCCGTTATAACGTCTGGTGCATCTCCCTCTTCCTGGCGTCTGGTTGCATAAACTAACCCGGGCTTTCTTGCCTCTGAATTCACAGCACCCCTGCCCGGTGCTCCACGACCTCGACCAGAACCATTCCCTCCTCGGTTCGGACCACGACCTCTCGGCATCTGCTGTCCACCCTTACCTAGCTGTACATACCCCTGACCTACCATCATAGGCCTGGTCATTTCTAGCGGATAGTTCCTGATCAGATGATCCTTTGACCCACACTTGAAACATACCCTGCCCCTTCCCCAGTACTCTCCTACGTGTGACCTCCCGCACTGAGCAAACTGCCCGAAATTGCCCAACACAAGCTGGCGTTGCAACACGATCCGGCCCATCAACCCTAGGCCTCTTCTGGAAACCCCCAGATGACCCCAATGATCCATAACTCCTCTTATTTCTTCCTTTATCCTTGTCCTTATTTTGCTTGTCGGTCCGTTTTACCTCCTTAGCTATTTTGGCCTTTTCCACTAGAATAGCGAAATCCCTCTCCCATTGTAGAGCTATCAACACTCGCAGCTCGTCTCGCAGCCCATCTTTGAACTGCACGCAACGCTCATAATCGGTCGCAACTATCCCTCGAGCGTACTGGCTCAACTGCAGAAATTTTGCCTCATACTTAGCTACCGATTTACCCTTTTGAACTAAATTCAAGAATGCTTTCCTTTGAGCATCCACATAACTAGCCCCAACATACTTCCCTTGGAACGTTATCATAAAAAAATCCCAATCAACTTGGTCCGCCAGAGTACCCTCTCTCCCAGTGAGCCACCACTGATACGCCTCGTCCCGAAGTAGAGACACCGCGCCCTTCAGCTTCTCCTCTACCGAGTAGTCGAGATCATCCATAATTCTCTCGACTGCCTCTAGCCAATACTCAGCCACATTCAGAGCTACCCCAGAGATACCCCTAAACATTTCAGCTCCATTCGCTCGAAGTCGCTCAGGGATGGACTTCCGAGTTGCTGTTCTGATGCTTGCCCTAGCCACTCGCTCCAACACACGCAGCATTGCCTGGGACAGGGCATCATCTCCACCAGTTCTATTTTGCGATCCAGCTTCTGCCATCGGTGATGCTGGCACTTCGCCCTCAGGCTCATTTCTCGCTTCTGAGAGTTCAACCTCAGTACCCCGGCCTCTCCCACGGCCGCGTGTAACACGTCCACGTCCCCTACCACTCATTTCTATCCTTTCATCTTAATCTGTTTTACAAATTTTATGAATTAGCATTTCTTTCCACTGTTGATTAATGAGTAGTTTTATGAAGATAGAGTTTTAAGTAGTTTTTTTTTCGCAAGCACACATATACCTATAGGTTTCATCACTAAAGTAGAGTTTCCTTAATTCTAGTTTCTTTAATTCTATCATCGATGGCAACATATTCACATAATACATCCACTTTATGCAAATCACTTAACCATCAGAAAACTTACCTGGCAGACTTGGGCCGGAGACTCAGGTGCCATGCTTCCAGAGAACAGGTTCATGTATATATATATATTAAAAAAAAAATCTTAAATACAAAATTTGAAAAATGTTTTGAACCCAAAAACCCAAGGCTGAGCTTTTGAACAAGGCTCTGATACCAAATTGTAACACCCCAAACCTGACCCAAACACCACGACCGAATTTGGCATGTCACTAGGAAAGAGCTTAGAAAGTTCACGAGCTTCAGAAGAGTTTTTAAGACATTTTCAAAATCTCAAGTTTCGTGGCTCAGTTGAAAACCCGTTGTTCATTTAAGTTACCAATTTAATTAGCGAAGCCTCGCAATTAGGTGACATTTGAAAACAATTATCTATTATTCAATTATTAGATTATTAACAAAATCCCTTTTTATAAAAACGTTGTTTGACAGGTTGCAAAGAAAACTTCAGGTTGTATTATTATTTTCTTTAAAACGTCCCATCAAGTAGTTTGTAATTAATATGTCCAAAAATTAAAACCTAAAAGAAAATTTCCAAATTTTGAAGTGGCCTTATTACAAATCAAGAAAAATCCCCAAAAGTAGCAAACAATAATCAAATTAAAGTTTATTAAAGTAACCCATGCATGGCCACCTCGAGTCCATTCCAGCCGAGTCCAAAGAACTAAGAATTACCTGCAAGTTGTTAAGCAAGGAGTGAGTCACAAGAGTCAGTGTGCAATTAGTCCACATAATCCACAAGTGGGCCTGAGCCCCAAAACCACCATTGGCCGAAGCCCAATCATTACAGCATAAACAAATAATCAACATGATAGCCTAACCCAGCCTAATTTTCCATCCTCTACACTCCACTCCATATGTCCATCCTCAACACACCTGTGGGGATTTCTACAATCAATCCTCCATCCTCTACACTTCACCTTCATATCATTAATATCCCAAATCCCATGCACATGCAACATAGTATAATAAATAGGTTATATGATGTCATACATGCAACATTTAGAGTGCACATGCTATCAACATCATTTATAAGGCTTAATTAAAATACAATGACCTGGGGTTTCGGTTTTACCCATCATGGGTAACTCAATCGCCATTGCCGAGATTTTTGGCTTCCACACATAACACATTTATGATTTATACAATTAAAGAGTGGTGTGGTAATTACACACCTGTAAACACGCAAGACTACACTATCAATCTTGTTAACGTCCTCACTCGCAGGGATCACAACGATCTGCTTATCCCTTTCCAAAGCTAGCCCACAACCCGATAGCCAATCTCGAACGACAGACACCGCACGTTTCTTGAACTTAGAGGCTGGGATTACGGGTCCAACCCCCTCCTTTGCTTGACTAGCATTTGATTCCATCAAAAGATCTTGGTCAGAAGACCGAGTTAAGTCATTAGAACAGAGAAAATAAGAATATATGTTCCAAGTGAAGATTTCTTACCTAGATCGATAGAATCCAGAGATTAGAAGGCTTGGATTAAGAAGTTGATCGAGTACCTAAGCAAATACCAAGTGAGAATCGCTTGAAAGAAAATAGATTAGGAGAGATGGCCTTTCGGTCAAACGAGATACATGAACCCTCCTACCACTATTCGGCCAAAACCACTTACCAAGATCTACCAACCGTTGATTAGATGCAGATAGGAGTAATTGAGAGAAAAGAGAGAAATGGACAGAAAAGGATGCCCCAACAAGTTACGGCTTACCAAAGAAGGGATGACCAATTAGAAACCTAGGGAATTTCGGCAACTAGAACAAGAAAAGTGCCGAAAGTGGAACATACCCCAAAAGCCGAAAAAGAACTTTAACACACACACAAGCTACTAAAAACACACCTAAGTTTTGGCATCTAATCCCACTACCAAAACTGAAACCTACCCCCTAACACTACTCAAAAATTCGGCTAACACCCTTCTCCACCTTCTTCCCCTTTATTTTCTCTTAACTTCACTCTTGGTCACACATTTGAATCCATTTGAATCATTCAAAATCCCCTTTTTACTCTTGTCCACCCTTTTGAAATATTTGACTAAGTCCACCTCCACTCTTCAAGGCTCCTAATCGAAACCATCATCCAAGCTCCTTGACGCATAAGCAAAAAAAATAAGAAACCACATTGCTCACAACGCGAATCGAACCTGCTCCCTCAATGCTACCCCTCACTTACCTACACCCTAAGTAGCGCCTCCTTGCCATTTTACCAATTGAATTCTTGTGTCACCAAACACAAGCAATAATCCTTAAGTCCTGCCCCAGTTAGCTTCCCTCCTAAAGTGCCAAAAATTAAAACTTTGGCCAAGGTTCCGACTTAACCCCGAGCCTTCTCGAGGACCCCAAACACGTCAAACAACATACAAAGCATGCCAAACACACAGATACAATGTGAACGCAAAGCCCCCAAATCCCAGATGTTACACTTTCTTATCTCATGTGGCAGATCGAGTATCCTAATTAATTCAACTTCAATCGGGACTTTCTCATGCTTAACCTCATTGATTTCTTTACTTGACTTGCATTAAGGATTTCTATAGTAATAATTTACATTATACTAAGCAATTGAATGATAGTAATCATAAATCTTAGAAATCATACAAACTTACCTCGATATACAAAATGTATATAGATATGCAATTTAGTCCTCGACTTTGTTCTCGCCTCGGTTTCGATCTGAGCTTCATTTTTCTTGATCTATAATAATAGTTTAGATCATTTAATAATCACATTGACTAAATTGACTATTAACTCATACTTTGGCAAAATTACAATTTTGCCCTTAAACTTTCTCATAATTACACTTTTGCCCCTATGCTCGTAAAATAATTTTCATACTACTTTCTTAAACTTCATGCTTAGCTGATTCATTATCTCAACTATAGCAATAACAAATTCTCACTATTTCTACCATGTATGACATAACTGTGACAAACTGGTCCTTACTAGCCTTTTTCATGAAATTCATTTAGGAAAAGATGTTTATCTAACATCAAACTCTCATAATCTTTCTTAAAACATCATTTTACAAACATGTCATACATGGGTAGATTTTTGACCATGCATCTTAGCTCATCTTATAGTTAAAATTAGCTAATTCATAATACGAGGACTCCAAAAATATGAAGAATATTAAAAAGGGGCTAAAATGAACTTACTAGCAAGCTTGAAAAATTGAAGAACCCTAGCTATGGCTTCCGTCAAATTTTCGGCACTTGGCGAAGAAGATGAGAATGATTTTTGTCATCTTTTTCCCTTATTAATCATTTAATTGATAAATGACCAAAATGCCCTTCTTTATACAATTTCACCATTTACTCACTCATGTCTATTTTTGTCCAAAAATTATAATCTAGGAAAATTTCTATTTAAGGACTTCTAATTAATATTCTAAAGCTATTTCATACAAAAAGCTTTTAGAAACTCATATTTTGCAACTTTCGCAATTTAGTCCTAATGGACTATTTAATGGAAATTTCCATAAAATTTCTACATGAAACTTTCATATTATCAAGGAAACATCTCAAATACTTTAAAAACTCATTTTACTAACTCGGGTTTGTGGTCTCGCACCATTATTCCAACTAGGCCCTAAATCAGGTTGTTACAATTCTCCACCTTAGGGATTTTCCTCCTCGAAAATCTTACCAGCAAATATGTTTGGGTATTGATTTCTCATACTTTCTTCTGGTTCCCATGTAGCTTCTTCTATCCCATGTCTTTGCCACAATACTTTCACTAGGGCAATACTTTTATTTCTTAGCTGCTTGACTTCTCGAGCTAAAATCTTAACTGGTTCTTCACCATAAGTCATGTCGGAATGAATCTCTATCTCTGATGGGGTAATTACATGTGAAGGATCTAATCAATAGCATCTCAACATTGACACGTGAAACACATCATTTATCTTTTCTAACTCGAATGGCAAAGCCAATCACTAAGCTACCGGCCCAACTCTCTCAGTAATATCATATGGTCCAATGAAACGTGGACTCAACTTGCCTTTCCGGCAAAAATCTGTGAACCTTTCTCCATGGTGACACTTTCAAGAAAACTTTATCCCCGACTTGATACTTTATCTCTTTTCTCTTTAAATCTGAGTAGGATTTCTGTCTGTCGGATGCGGCTTTTAAACACTCTCGTATCACTTTCACTTTCTCTTTAGCTTCTCTAACCAAATCAACTCCGTGAATTTGACTTTCTTTGTGTTCAGTACAAAATAAAGGCGTTTTGCATTTACGCCCATATAGAGCCTCATAAGGCGCCATCTTTAAGCTCGACTGAAAGCTATTATTATAGGCAAATTCTACCAATGGGAGAAACTTTTCCCAGCTACCTTGAAATTCTAGTATACAACATCTGAGCATATCCTCGAGTAAATACCATATCCACCACTCAAATCCTATAACTAAGCATCATCTAGACATACCACTAATTCACACTTAAAATGCCATTCTCATCAACCAATTCAAGCATGAAATATACCATATTTATCATACACTTATCCTACACATATATCACTACAACATTCAACCTTTAAACTATGTCTCATGGCAATATTTACACAACTCAAAACATGCCACATTCAATAGCTTATACATGCCAAAAACCACATATACACATATTTCAAAATTACCAAAATCTATTGCCAATAGTGTGATCGAGTCACTAAAAATCCCCAGATCTGAGCTAGCTTTACTGACACTATAAAATAGAGAAACACATCACACAGTAAGCTCAAATGCTTAGTAAGTTCATAATATAATGCAATTATCTCATTAAATCAAACCAATCTACAAATTTAACCATCACATAGATAATTTACCAATGATACACAAACTTAACTATATCTAATACTCACATAGCCATCCATTCATCTACTTTCAAATTTACCAACCATATAGGTTACATACATACCTTTGTCAACAACTATTTACAACAAATTTTACCATTCAATGCTCGATACTTCATTTCAATCAATCTTCTTTATCTCTTTGATTCCATCGCACACTTAGTGCCGAATTCGTAGCCGAAGCTAAATTCTCATTGCACACTTAGTTCCTCAATATAAACTGAAATCAATTCGGTATCGCACACACAGTGCCAATCAATAAAGCCGAAGCTTCCTTTACCTCGCACACACAGTGCTATTCAACTCTGTCTCGATTTTCAATTACGCACACTTAGTGCCACATTTCTCAATCTCATATGTATAACATTTCTAATTCAATAATTATACATTCATTTAATTCACATCACATAGATATAATTTAACAACTAGTATTATATCCGAACTTACCTCGGACGTCGAAATATCGACTGATCAATCGAGTACTTTGTCTTTGCCTCGATCTCGATCTGAATCTCTCCTTTCTTGGTTTATACATATTCAAATTTAGCTCATTTAATCATCAATTCATTCAACTTAGTCCAAACACACATATTTAGGGCATTTTACAAAATAGCCCCCATATTTTCACATTTTGACACTCCCTATTTCATCAAATCACAAAATACACAAAATTTCTATTCACATAAGCTTAGCCAAATTTTCCCCATGCTAATACAAGCCCATATATTTTATTTATTTCACATTTTAGTCCCTCTAAATATTATTTGCACAATTTAGTCCAAATTACTCAATTTCACTAAAAATTCAAACACAAAACATATTCATCCTTTACATATCTTCCATATTTCATTTATCAACTATCACAAAGCTCAAGCATTCATCAATGAAATATCTCAAATTCATCATCAATTCACAAAATTGAAGCATGGGTTTTGAAGTACTTGAAGCAACGATTACAAAAATATAGAAATTATCAAAAATCAAAGCAAAACATACCTTGAATCAAAGATACAAATTGCCGAACCCTAATACGCTTCTTCTTTCTTTTTCTTTAGCAAATTCGACAAAGGGATGATGATAATATGGCAATTTAATTCCTTTTTGTTTTATTATATTAACATTAATAAATAAATTTCCAATTCTACCCTTAATGAATTAACTATTAAAACATATAATGGTTGTCCATATTAGTACACTATCAATTATAATGGTATAATTACTATTTAAGGCCATTATAGTCAAAACCCAACCCATTTAAGTACATTAACAATTAGCACACAGCTTTTGCATTTTATGCGATTAAGCCATTTTTCTTAATTCGGCACTCAATTGATAAAATTTTCACACAGAACTTTCACACATGCTCAATCACAAATTATAAACACCAAAAATAATATTAAAATATTTTTCCGACCTCAAATTTGTGGTCTCAAAACCAATATTCTGACTAGGGTCTAAATCGAGCTGTTACATGAAATGTGATTTAAAATAAAGTTTAACATTCAATTTTACTAGTTTTGAACGAACTACGCAAATGGTTTAAAAAGTACATTTGAAATTACGGAAGTTTTTTTTCGGCCATTCTGGTGGCCAATGTAGCTTTCCAAATTCTTCCATAATGACTTAGCCGAGTTTGGGGTGTTACATATAATGGTATCATAGCTCCGTCCAAAACTCAGACTATGGGTAAAGTATTTTTGAAAAACTATATGCATTATAAAGAGGTATTTTGGGAAGAACATGTCACACGTTAAAATTGCTGTAAAAAAAAAGTCCAAGACTCTTGAAGTTGATCCGAGGTAAGTGTTCGTTAGATTTGACACTATAAAATGTGAAAAACTATTGATTGAGACAACTATAGACTGTGAAAAGCTAAAGCTTGAGACAACTATATACTGTGAAAACTCTAGATTGTGAAAACGATAGGTAGTGAGACAAGTGTACATTGAAATGAAATTTCGATTAAAAATATTCAAGTTATAACATAAAAACTTACTTCTGTTGACAGAAAATTCATAAAAACTTAATATGAGTACTCGCGGAGTTAGAACTCAAGGAATATGAAAACCGGAGGTATGCGAACTTTTGGTATGTGATTTTTGAGGAACGTAATGTCGAGTAGCTCAAGATTAGTCGTTAGCTTTTCAAGGACTTGTGTCTGACCCTAAGACAAATGGTATCTGTACAAGCCCAACTTTGCCTAGGGCCCAAACCAATAATCCAGAACAAAATAAAACACATTTAAAACCAGAATATAAAGTCCAAATTTTTAACAGTCCATTTACAATTGGATAGCCCAAACCAATTTTAAACCCAATAGACCCCAGGCCAAATAAATCAACTAAACCCTAGGCCTAAAATGGCCCAAAACCTAAACCAAAATCAGAAAACAGAAACCCTAGGGCTACCCTTTTGCGCCGCACGCCTTCAAGCCTGCTTCCACCTTGCGCATCCACGTCACCACCATACGGCCTCCATACCTCCACCCACCGCACGCCATGCACCTGCAAAGGACACAAACAACAACAGTAAAAAAAAATAACAACAAGAAATATATTGTATTTTATTTCGGCTATAAAAGCCACAAATGAACATTGTATTTTTTTAGACAACAGACAATCGAATACAAAACAGAAAGAAACATTGATTAAACTTTCAGTCGAAAAATAGTAGGTTTTTTTGGCATTTCTCTTTTTATCTTCCTTTTATTTATTTATTTATTTATTCTTTTTTTCGAAACTATTCATCTATACATATAAAGATTTTTTTTTATATTTTTTAAACTATACACATACATTAAAATATAGTATGTATATAAAAAAGAGATAAAAATGTACCTGTGGGGTCCGACCATCGCACACGGCGGTGCGGACGGCGTCGATCAACGCCGGAGCATGACCAGAATTCGGTCCATAGAAAGGAGGGCTGGAGAGCAAAGAAGAAAGCTCTCAAATTTTTTAAAAAAAATATGCTACAAATAAAAGTTTTTTTTTTTAAAAAAATAGCTTTTATAAATCATCGAAACGGTGTCGTTTTGCACCAGGGCCACTCGACGCACCAGGGGATCCGCATGTTTTTGTGTTGGGGTCTATTTGTGCAAATAGTCATTCCATATTTTCCATCTGTTTTGATTTAGTCCCCTTTGATTTTTTCTTTCCTTTTAATTTCGACGCATATTCCTACTCGTGTTTCATTTTAGTCCCAAGGTAAACGGCACCGTTTTGGGAAAGGGAATGATTTCCATGACGACCCCTCCTTTTGTGCTGGTAATTTTAGTCCCTGTTCGCCTTTTTATTTTAATTTATTGTGATTTTAGCCCCTTATTTTTTTATATCAATTCAATCCTTAGTTACTTAACTTCAATTTTTTTATATTTCTTATTTTATTTATTTATTTATTTACTTATGTATTTATTTATAATTTCTTGTTTTTCCTAAATTTTAAAATTGTCTTTATTTTTCTTTTATCGAATATTTATTTTATTTTTCTTTTTGCCGTTATTGTTATTAATATTATCTTATTTATTATTAGTATTCTATTACCATTAATATATACATATATTTACATACTTGTTTTACATGTGCTTTTGTTGGTATATTGTATTATTAGTATTATTATTATCTATGTTTTATTTATTTTAATATTTCTTTTATTCTTGGCTTTTCTACGTCATGTCCATTTATTTTAAACTATTTCATTTGTTTTGAGTTACTATTCCAATAATATGATTATTATTATATTATCACCGTAGTATATATTTATTTATTTATTTGCTATTCATTATTCTCATATTTTACCTCATTTAGAAGTTTTATATTATTGCACCATCACCATACTACATATTATATTCAAAAATTTATCTATTTTATAATAAAATAAATACATATCGTTTTAAATACTACGTTTGTTATTATTCAAAAAGGAAATTTTTAAACAAGGCAATGTTCTGCATTTGGAAATTTGAAATAGCGTATCCTAACTTACGAGGTTTCAACTTTCTTGTTAAATCCAAATAACCAAATATTCCCTTTTTCTAAAAAAAACAAGATTTTTTTTACTTTTATTTTTTTATATCTCAGGAATCGAGAAAAAAATTGAGTTCTAACTTACGGAATATGATTTCTCTTTTTAAACCGAGATAACCAAATGTCTTTCAAAATAAACTTTTTGGCGTTTATTCTCGTATCAGGAATTTAAGACATTGTGTCCTAACTTATGGGACGTAATTCTTTTTCTCGATTAACGTGAAATATGCCCTATTCATGATGTGAGCTTATGACAAAAAGGTTCGCCCAAGAGAATTTCACGAGGTCCTAAAAAGATCCTCCCCATACAAAAGGATTTCAGAGGGAAGTGGATGCCAAATTGGGAAGGACCTTGTGTGGTAAAAAAAGCCTTTTTTTGGAGGAGCGTTGATTTTAACTGAAACGGATGGCAAGACTTTGCCTAATCCAGTGAATTCAGACGCAATCAAGAAGTACTTCTCCTAAAAAAATAGGAGAGGCTAAGGCGAAAACTCGCAAAGGGTGCTTTGAGACCAAAGGGGTTTTGAATTAAAAACTTGTGAAAGGGCAATTTAAATTTTGATCGAAGGTGGGGCATATTGTAGTCTTGCTATGCATGAATTAACGAAGAGAGGGTATGCCACATCTCGGGGCATTGAAAAAGTACTCTAGATCTCCTAAACACATGTTGAGCTCAAAATGGTCCTCAAGAAGTTCGTACAGGGAAGCTCATGCTACGATATCGAAGGCATTTATTCATCCCCTCACCTATCTTGTATTCCAGCAATGTTTGCTTTCTTTAATTAATCCATTCTTTTCAGATTTTGTTTCTAATAAATTTCAATTTTGTCCAATTATTATGATCCTTTTAAAGTATTTTGCATTGAAATAACGATTAATGGACTAATAATTCTTCCACAAAAGGAATTTTGCATATTTCTCTGGAAGCTTCTAAATAGTACAAGAACCTAAAACAAGACTATTATTCAGAACTCACCAAGCCTAAGGGTTGGAAATATTGGAGAAAGAAGAATATAAATCATGACTATTTGTTCGAATTTTATGTCAAAAATATCGACTGAACAAGAAGACGGGATATTACGTCAGTGATACAACCTTTAAGAACAACGAGCAATGACAACCCAGACATTAAAAAGGGATCATTCTCATGACATTATGCATTCATGCAAATATCATCCATAACACATCTAGTTAGGAACAATCGATTCATTCTGATCATTGCATCCTAATCATTTGGCATAAGCATAGGCCTATGAAATCGATTCTACAAGTTATGTCCCCCAGAGGGCAGTGTAACAAGATCAGTGAATCCACAAATCTCCTCACCCTGAAGTTGCAGTGGAATAGATTAAATCTATGAGTTACAAGTCCTATACCTCTGAAGTTGCAGTAGGTCGGATCAAATCTACCATGGCAAATCTTATCTCCCTGAAGTTGCAGTGGAGCAGATTGAAGCCATTACCCTTATCTCTCTGATGTTGCAGTGGAGCAAGTTGAAGATAGCGAATCTTATTTCCCTAAAGTTGTAGTGGAACAGATTAAAGCTACGAGTTACAAGTCCTGTACCTCTGAAGTTGCAATAGGTCGGATCAAATCTTCCATGGTGAATCTTATCTCTCTAAATTTGCAGTGGAGCACATTGAAGCCATTAACCTTATCCCCCTGAAGTTGTAGTGGAGAAAGTTGAAGATAGCAAATCTTATTTCCCTGAAGTTGCAGTGGAACAGATTAAAGCTACGAGTTACAAGTCCTATACCTCTGAAGTTGCAGTAGGTCGGATCATATCTACCATGGTGAATCTTATCTCTCTAAAGTTGTAGTGGAGCATATTGAATGTAACATCTTAAAAATAGGGGTCTAGCATTCTTGCGTTATTGCATGTGCTGTGCTTGTTAAGCTTGTTATTTGGGTGTGTTTGGGGGTCCTAGGGAGGTTCGGGTTCGAGCTCAAGCCCTGAGAAAATTTTTCTTTTTGGCTCTTTCATGGAGAGAGCTACTGGAAGTGGAACTTAAGTAAAATAGTGTGTGTTTAGAAGACACAAGTGGAGCATATGGCAAGGTGGTATGGCGTCAAAGGGAGTGCAAAAGGGTTGAAGGTTCCAACCCCACAAGCAGCATGTGGGGAGTTTTTATTTTGTGCTCAGGATAGGGAGGTAGCTGAGTGGAGATCAAACTCTACAGGAGAGAGGGAGGACTTGGTCAAATTGTTTGAATGGGTGGTAGAGAGGAAGTTGGGGAGAAAATGTAGGAGAAAATCAGGGAAGTGGATGGTGTTGGGAGTGTTTGGCCGAATGTGGGGTGTGTGGGGAGGAGAAATTCAGCTAGGGTTTGATTTTGGCAAGAAAATTCGGCATTTTGGTGAAGAGAACATAAACCGAAACCTTGTGGTGTTTGTGCCGAAATTCTCTAGTGCGTCTTAGCTTTTTCCTTTGTATTTTCGGCATTTGCTACTCAAGTATTTCGGGTATTTTGTTGCATCCCTCCTTGCTGAAACCTTAACCATTCTAGTGACTCCTTCTCATTTCTTTTTCGTTTTAGACATTTTTCTTTCCTGGGTAGTCGCCAAACACCTATAGCCGAATCCCTCTCTAACCTCTTTTTCTTCAAGTAGCTGAATCTCTTCAACACCTATTCTTCATCTTGTGTTCTTTAAGTGGTAAGTCTCTATGTCTATACTCTTTCTTCTTCTTTTGTTATCATCTTTCTTTCTTGGACTGAATGCCTTACTCTCACGATTTTATTCTTCTTCCGTCTCTACTTAGCCAAGTCGAACTTCCTCTTGGGGTGTAGGCCGATTTTTCTTTAGCAAACATCAGGCTTAGGCTGTCAACGTTGGTTTTGGGGTAAGGTGAAGTTTTTGATTACCTTTTTATTGTGATGTTAAGGTATTTGGGTGACCCTTTTGGGGGAGTTACCTTTTTAGGAACGTATGGTGGCAGTCAGAAGGCAGGGCTGAATATCGGGACTTAGTAGAAGGAGATCACGGTTGTGGTAAGTGATTCTAGTGTAAGTAATACATTTGGACTTATGAAATGTTTTGGGAAGCCAATGCTAACTTTTGATCGATATTCTTCTAGGGTCAACAAAGAGTCGTTCTGTTAGTAATCTAAAACAGGTGTGTAATCTCACACCCACTTCGATGATTGCATGTGGTGTTCTGTGAAGCGGCCAAAAGCCAAAAAGCCAAAAAGCCGGCAACTGTGACCACTCGAGAGTACAAGCGCTCGTGGTGGTAAATCGTGATACGAATTGTGACGTTAAGTCGTAGAGAGTGTCACGAACATTCTCGCGATATTGATGCTATAACTGGCCTAACCGGGCCGAAACAGGCCAATTGGGCCCAATGGGCTATCCATCCCACTTGGGTAAAACTATTAGAAAAACTGTCGAATGCCAAATCTGCAAATCTAAGACCGAAATCGTGCGAAATGGGCCACACGAGCGCGTGGGCCCTATTGGGCCTAAGATGGATTTTAGGCCCATTAACGCTGTAGTGGCTTAAAAAGCGTTCTGTGTCACTCGAGGCGACAGTAGGCCTTCAGAAAGGCCATTGAATGTGAAATGACTAAAATACCCTTGGAGGGTAAATTACCGAAATACCCTTGGGTTGCTAATTTACTAAAATACCCTCGAGGGGTAAAATTACCAAACTACCCCCGAGTGGGTGAAATTGACTGTTATACTCTTAATTATGATTGAATATCGTGTGTATGATTTTTATTTACACTTTTACACATTGATGGATGACATTTTATCATATTGCATGGGGCGGGATAATTGTAACATCCTAGATTAGGGGTTATGCGTTCGTGCCTAATTCATGAGTTAGTAGGTTTTGGCAGTGTTGGAAGTGCATTAAGGGTTTTTAGAATTCTAGGATGGAAAAAGAAAGCTTTGGAAAATTATTGGTTTTTAAGTAAAAAGGGGAGCTAGGTAAATGAGGCTTTAAAAGAAACTCCATGTGAAGCATGACACAAGGAACCATGTGGTAAAATGGCATGTTTTATGAATTATGAATGTGTTATGTGAATTCTAGAAATAAAGAAATGTATGGAAATGTAAGGAAATGTATGGAAATGTAAGGAAAAGTAAGGAAATGTAAGGAAATGTATGGAAATGTATGGAAATGTAAGGAAATGTAAGGAAATGTGAGGAAATGTATGGAAATGTAAGGAAATGCAAGGAAGTGTCTTGTCTTAGAAATGTAGGGAAACGTCCTGGAAATGTAAAGGAATAAAGAGGAAAGTGAACATTTACGGAAACTAAGAAAATGATTTAGAAATGATTGAAAAAAGGAAAGTGAACATTTCTAGAAACTTGGAAATGTAAGGAAATGTCAAGTTTACAGAGCCGATCGAAAATTTTTGGAAACTTAGAAATGACCTAGAAATGACGAGTTTTAAGGTTTAAAAGGGGAAATTAAGGCAAGGTGGCCTTAATTTGAAACCGGTTTACTTGAGGAACATACCAAATTTGGTTAAAGCTCGTAGGCCGGGTTTGGGGTGGTTCAGTTTGGTATCAGAGCCCGTTTCAAACTCTCGGCCTGAGGTTTAAGGCCCAAAACATTTTCAAAGCGAGTCCAAATAAGTTTTATGAAAACATTTGTTTTGAAATAAGCAGGTTTTTGGCATGGCACCCAAGTCTCCGACCCGCAGTCCACCAGGTAAGTACTTCTATCTATTGTGTGATTTATAGTATGATATATAGAAGGGTAGAAATGGAATGGAACGTAGATTAGCAGGATAAGTACTTGAACCCTAGGATTAGTTTTCCCCAACACTTACATAAGACTTAAGTGCCTAACTAAACAACCCTATGGCTAAGTCGCCGAGTTAGGGTGTGTCAACCCCTGTGCGCATGTCTAGGATTGGATCTGGAAGAGCCTGGTACTTAAGCAGTCCTAGTGACTCACCTTCTCTTCGCAGGAATCCTACCTGGTGCGTAGCTACGGTTCACTCTAACCATAAGGACTTATTCATAAGCTAAACTCAATAACTAAAACCCGGAAGGGAACTAGCCGTATTTTTTATAAAAACCCTAGTTTTAAAACTCTTAAAATTTCCTTTTTAATTTGTGAGAACTATTTTTACGAAATTTTTTGAAAAAAAAAATTTCGATTTATGAAATTACAAAAATGCCCTTAGTGGTAAAATGACAAAAATACCCTTGGTTTATAAAATGTCCAACTACCTGACAGTTTTACCAAAATTTCATTATTTTATAAATGTTCAAAAAAAAAAAACCCTAATTTGCAAACTATCAAAAATATCTTGATTTTGGAAAATTACAAAATTGCCCCTAACTTACAAAATTACCAAAATAACCCTGATTTCCAAAATTTTTGCAACATCACTGTTTTTGAAAGTCCAATTCTCAAAAAAAACCCTCAAAGTTTTGCAACTTTTGAAATATCCCTGATTTACTAGATTTTACAAATTTACCCCAATTTGTGAAAAATTACCAAAATACCCCCGGATTTTAAAATTTTTCCAAAATACCCCAGGAATTTAAAAATACCAAAATACTTTGTGACAAAATCACCAAGGAATTTTTTCTTTTAGAAAATTACAAAAATACCCCTGTAAGACAAAATTACGAAAATACCCCTGGGTAGTGGAAAAACAACAACAATGAAAACTACAACATTTCTCTAAATGAACGAAAGTTCATAATTGGTTGATGAATGTGAACGTGACTTTCTGAATAGTGAACTTGAACTGAGAACTTTGTTTGATCGAAAGAACCACTTTTAAACATCTCTCTTCCATAAAGCGTTTCATGCGGTTAATCGATGAAACAAATGTTTTGATGCATAAAACTCGTTAACTGATTAAATCGCGACGTTAGAAATAAGTTCTAGGGGCGTGAACTTAGAGATTGTGCCTAGAAGGTATGATGGCTCTATTAATATTAGAGTGCGCGACGTAAGCATAGTGCGGTGAGAAGGATTGTCTGATCATTAGTAAGTAATTTCGAGGACAAAATTATTTTTAAGGAGGGTAGAACTGTAACATCCTAGATTAGGGGTAATGCGTTCGTGCCTAATTCATGAGTTAGTAGGTTTTGGCAGTGTTGGAAGTGTATTAAGGGTTTTTAGAATTCCAGGATGGAAGAAGAAAGCTTTGGAAAATTATTGGTTTTTAAGTAAAAGGGAGCTAGGTAAATGAGGCTTTAAAAGAAACTCCGTGTGAAGCATGACACAAGGAACCATGTGGTAAAATGGCATGTTTTATGAATTATGAATGTGTTATGTGAATTCTAGAAATAAGGAAATGTATGGAAATGTAAGGAAATGTAAGGAAATGTATGGAAATGTAAGGAAATGTAAGGAAATGTAAGGAAATGTATGGAAATGTATGGAAATGTAAGGAAATGTAAGGAAATGTGAGGAAATGTATGGAAATGTAAGGAAATGCAAGGAAATGTAAGGAAATGTCTTGTCTTGGAAATGTAGGGAAACATCCTGGAAATGTAAAGGAATAAAGAGGAAAGTGAACATTTATGGAAACTAGGAAAATGATTTAGAAATGATTCAAAAAAGGAAAGTGAACATTTCTGGAAACTTGGAAATGTAAGGAAATGTCAAGTTTACAGAGCCGATCGAAAATTTTTGGAAACTTAGAAATGACCTAGAAATGACGAGTTTTAAGGTTTAAAAGGAGAAATTAAGGCAAGGTTGCCTTAAAAGAAAAAGTTTGTGAAATTTGACACACAAACAGGTTTGGAAAAGTGGCCTGAAGATGTCACTTAGGGCCTATGGAAATGGCACCATATGCAAGAGGAAGGGGCCTGAGTTCGAGTCACTTGGGAAGCAAATAAAGGAGGTTTTATTTTTACTTCCAGAAGACTGAGGTGGACGGCACATGCTTCTAGAAAGGAGGTGTTTTATTTTCATAAATATTCGATTAAAAAGGTGATAAATAAAGGGTTTTTAAATTGAATTATATTCAAGAGATAATTGTGGATTAATTCCTTTTATTTTTTTTATGGATAAAAGAAGAGATAATAGAAGGATTATTATTATTAATTCAAAGGATAAAGTTATCAAAAAAAGAAGAGTGGTGGCCAAGTAAGGGATTCTGAGTAGTAATTTTGGCTATAAAAGGAATGAAAGAGGGCTACTCATCAATTTTTCTTCTTCCTCTTCTCTTTGCCGAATTTCTTAGGGCTCTCTTCTCTTCTTTTCTCTTCTTTTTTCTTTTAATCCCTCCAAAAGTCGAAAGTTGTGAGAGCATCATTTAGCCATAGCTGAATCTTTAAAGGTTGAAGTGAAGGTGCAATCGATTTCTTCAAGTAAGGGTAAGATCTCATTCGGTTTCATTCTTTTTCCTTTAAGATTTGCCGAAATCTAGGACTAACCCCATTAATATCTTGTTGCCGAAACTTTGAAGAGATCTTTCGGGATTTACTAACTGTTGACTACAAGGAGGAAGGTTTCGGGATTACTAAGATTAAGGTAAGACATATGTATATTCGGCCAAAGGCCATGTTTTATGTTTTAATGGTTAGATTAAATCTAACGCAAGGTTATAGGAATTTCAACATTCCTAGGAAAACAAGGATCAATTTCGGGATTTGTTGGTGTCCCAATCGGCAACAAGGTAAGTTTAAGAATACCAATCCTACTAGGATTTGGATTTATGGCCGAATGGCTTTTTATTAAATTAGTAAGTGATTAATCAAATGTAGGGACTAAGGAATTAAGTGGTAGATCAGATTTCGAAATCTCAAGGAATTTTCTAAGCGAATCAGGTGTGTACCCCACACTAATTCTTAATAAATTTGATGGCTATGTCTAATTAAAATATGTGATATTAAGAATAAGAAAGTGGCTAAGGTACCATGTTATGGTACTAAGTACTCAGGTACGTTTCCTACTCCTACTAGGAATATGAAATATGTTATTTGTAACATGAGAATAAGAATGTGAACTTTGGCATATTAATGCATATTACAAAATGGGGCATATGGGTTATTGAAAGGGGAAGTGAATGTGGTGACCTAAGACCACGAACACGGTGACCTAAGACCGTGGTATCTGAATGTGGTGACCTAAGACCACAGTAATCTGAATGCGGTGACCTAAGGTCGCGATATCTGAATGTGGTGACCTAAGACCGCGATTTGGAGTGTAGCGAAAAGAGGGTTGACTTAGTAGTCCCCACGGTGTGACTGGCAGGTACGGGTGATACGGGCACGCCCGGGGCACCCATCGAATTTTCAAGTCGACGAAGCTCGACTCCAAATTTTTAATTTTCATGCTTTAAATAAAATTGAGTCTTAAATTGCAGGGAAATTAAATTGCTGAATTTAATTAAATAAATTGAACAATTTCATTTATTTAATTAATTTTCTGCAGCAAATTAATTTGTCTAAATATTTTATTTAGTGTCTAAAATAATTTCTCTTAGTCTAAATTAATTTTTCACATTTTATTACATGTTTTTAAGATGTTTGATTTTAAAAGTAAATGTTTTTTTTAAATAAATTGCATCCTCAAATTAATTACTTCTTACCACAAATTAATGCGGCCTAATAATTTAAATTGGTGTCTAAATTAATTTGTCCAAGCTTTAATTAATTTGTTCGCATGTTTTTAATAAAATTTTAAGTTATCTAGTTTTAAAATTTTAATGTGTTTGCGTTAGTCATAGTCGAATTTAATATGTCTTGACTTTATTAAATTGTTTAGTTTAATTTATGTATCAATTAATGTGTGTTAATTGTTGCATGTGTTTAATTGTGTTTTAAAGTCATTATTTTAATATGTGTTTAATTGTGTAGGTGGACGGCAAATGAAGCATCAAATAAAAGTTGTCTTTTGTAAACAACTAGTGAATAAACAATTGAATCAAAGCTAGGCATGATACGGCAATAAGCATGCGGCACATAAGTTGAATAAAAAAAAAATTACTTAGTGGGAGCTATAAAACAAATGATGAAAAACATGCTAAGACACCATGAAATTAAAATATGCAAAGCATGGTGATGCTAGTGGACGGCAATTCTTTTGAATGAAGCATGAGAGAATAAAAAGTTGAACTTTGAGTGACTTGGGGAGTCAACATTGGGACGGCACAAGGATTATTTTAAACAAAACCTATGGCCAATACTAGTAACATTCGGCAACAAGTTTGGGTGAATTTTAGGTGGAACGGCCAATCATTCAAATGCCTATTTTTTTTCAAGTGGCCATATCTTTGATTTTCATGCTCCATAATTCTTTTGTCTTACATAGCACCTTATCTCCAACGAGACTATCCTTTCCTTTGACCGAATGATCATAAAAGCTCCACTCATAAAGTAAAGCCCTATTGCCAACCATTTGAGAACATCTAGAAACAAGCCTCATACGTGGAAGCTTCAAGAAAATCTCCTGCCTGAAAATTTCAAGTTTACTTCTTTCTTATTCGGCTATCATTAGAAAGAGCCTATAAATACTTTGCACCTTTCATTTTGTAAAACACAACTTGAATTTGAATGAAAGAAAATTTTCTTTTGGTGAGTATTCACTCTCCTAAATTCTCGAGGTTTGAATTGACTTATCTAGTTTTCTAGTGGCGTCGTTCTTTCCTTATTTGAACTTATCATCCTTTCGGGTGTGGCGTTCATCTACCTATACCATTGGTTCCTATCTCGCTAGATAGTGGGTCTCGGTTTTATTTCGAAATACCATACCGTTGGTTCCTATCTCGCTAGATAGTGGGTCTCGGTTTTATTTCGAAACTCATTCCATCAATTTGAAACTTATAAGATTCGGGTCTTTAATTTTTATTAAAGGTTCTTTCTTGTTTCAAATACGTATCCATTTCAATCCATCACCTATCTTTTTATTTCAAAGATATCATTTCCAAAAAAATTATCCCTTTTGTTAGTTGAACGAGAAACTGTCTAATTTACGATCGGGCAACTTTAACGATTCGCCTCCTAACTCGGGACGGGCCGTCATCAACGGGGGTGTGTAGCGGATAGACAATTAGGTTTGGGTTTGGGAATGCATCATAACTTGTATTTTATGTTTTGAATGTGTAACTATTGTATGCCTGATTTCCAAAATTTTTGCAACATCACTGTTTTTGAAAGTCCAATTCTCAAAAAGAACCCTCAAAGTTTTGCAACTTTTGAAATATCCCTGATTTACTAGATTTTACAAATTTACCCCGATTTGTGAAAAATTACCAAAATACCCCCGGATTTCAAAACTTTTCCAAAATACCCCGAGAATTTAAAAATACCAAAATACTTTGTGACAAAATCACCAAGGAATTTTTTCTTTTAGAAAATTACGAAAATACCCCTGTAGGACAAAATTACGAAAATACCCCTGGTAGTGGAAAAACAACAACAATGAAAACTACAACATTTCTCTGAATGAACGAAAGTTCATAATTGGTTGATGAATGTGAACGTGACTTTCTGAATAGTGAACTTGAACTGAGAACTTTGTTTGATCGAAAGAACCACTTTTAAACATCTCTTTTCATAAAACTGTTCGCGGTTAATCAGTGAAACAAATGTTTTGATGCATAAAACTCGTTAACCAGATTAAATCGCGACGTTAGAAATAAGTTCTAGGGGACGTGAACTTAGAGATTGTGCCTAGAAGGTATGATGGCTCTATTAATATTAGAGTGCGCAGAGTAAGCATAGTGCGGTGAGAAGGATTGTACGACTGCTAGTAAGTAATTTCGAGGACGAAATTATTTTTAAGGAGGGTAGAACTGTAACATCCTAGATTAGGGGTTATGCGTTCGTGCCTAATTCATGAGTTAGTAGGTTTTGGCAGCGTTGGAAGTGTATTAAGGGTTTTTAGAATTCTAGGATGGAATAAGAAAGCTTTGGAAAATTATTGGTTTTTAAGTAAAAAGGGGAGCTAGGTAAAAAGAGGAAAGTGAACATTTATGGAAACTAGGAAAATGATTTAGAAATGATTCAAAAAAGGAAAGTGAACATTTCTGGAAACTTGGAAATGTAAGGAAATGTCAAGTTTACAGAGCCGATCAAAAATTTTTAGAAACTTAGAAATGACCTAGAAATGACGAGTTTTAAGGTTTAGAAGGGGAATTTGAGGCAAGGTGGCCTTAAAAGAAAAAGTTTCTGAAATTTGACACACAAACAGGCTTGGAAAAATGGCCTGAAGATGTCACTTAGGGCCTATGGAAATGGCACCATATGCAAGAGGAATGGGCCTGAGTTCGAGTCACTTGGGAAGCAAATAAAGGAGGTTTTATTTTTGCTTCCAGAAGACTGAGGTGGACGGCACATGCTTCTAGAAAGGAGGTGTTTTATTTTCATAAATATTCGATTAAAAATGTGATAAATAAAGGATTTTTAAATTGAATTATATTCAAGAGATAATTGTGGATTAATTCCTTTTATTTTTTTTTATGGATAAAAGAAGAGATAATAGAAGGATTATTATTATTATTAATTCAAAGGATAAAGTTATCAAAAAAAGAAGAGTGGTGGCCAAGTAAGGGATTCTGAGTAGTAATTTTGGCTATAAAAGAAAGGAAAAAGGGCTACTCATCAATTTTTCTTCTTCCTCTTCTCTCTGCCGAATTTCTTAGGGCTCTCTTCTCTTCTCTTTTCTTTCTAATCCCTCCAAAAGTCGAAAGTTGTGAGAGCATCATTTAGCCATAGCCGAATCTTTAAAGGTTGAAGTGAAGGTGCAATCGATTTCTTCAAGTAAGGGTAAGATCTCATTCGGTTTCATTCTTTTTCCTTTAAGATTTGCCGAAATCTAGGACTAACCCCATTAATATCTTGTTGCCGAAACTTTGAAGAGATCTTTCGGGATTTACTAACTGTTGACTACAAGGAGGAAAGTTTCGGGATTTCTAAGATTAAGGTAAGACATATGTATATTCGGCCAAAGGCCATGTTTTATGTTTTAATGGTTAGATTAAATCTAACGCAAGGTTATAGGAATTTCGACATTCCTAGGAAAACAAGGATCAATTTCGGGATTTGTTGGTGTCCCAATCGGCAACAAGGTAAGTTTAAGAATACTAATCCTACTAGGATTTGGATTTATGGCCGAATGGCTTTTTATTAAATTAGTAAGTGATTAATCAAATGTAGGGACTAAGGAATTTTGAAATATCAAGGAATTTTCTAAGCGAATCAGGTGTGTACCCCACACTAATTCTTAATAAATTTTATGGCTATGTCTAATTAAAATATGTGATATTAAGAATAAGAAAGTGGCTAAGGTACCATGTTATGGTACTAAGTACTCAGGTACGTTTCTGACTCCTACTAGGAATATGAAATATGTTGTTTGTAACATGAGAATAAGAATGTGAACTTTGGCATATTAATGCATATTAAAAAATGGGGCATATGGGTTATTGAAAGGGGAAGTGAATGTGGTGACCTAAGACCATGAACACGGTGACCTAAGACGTGGTATCTCGAATGTGGTGACCTAAGACCACGATGTCCCTGAATGCGGTGACCTAAGACCGCGATATCTGAATGTGGTGACCTAAGACCACAAATGCGGTGACCTAAGACCGCGATTTGGAGTGTAGCGAAAAGAGGGTTGACTTAGTAGTCCCCACTGTGTGACTGGCAGGTACGGGGGTGTGTAGCGGATAGACAATTAGGTTTGGGTTTGGGAATGCATCATAACTTGTATTTTATGTTTTGAATGTGTAACTATTGTATGCCTGATTCTATTATGATATAGTGTCGTGTACATATTGAGTCTATTTGACTCACCCTGTTGTGGGACCATGTTTCAGGTGATGAACAGTGATGGACCGGGACGGCAGTACTTGTGGTGGCCATGCTCAACATGAAGTTTATATTTTTATGGACTCTTGAATTTATTTTAGTACTTTGAATTATTTTGGAAACTATTTGATGTAATAAGGCCATAAGGCCATGATGAACGATTTTATTTCTACTTGATGTTTTATTGTGTTACAAATTTTGATTAAGTTAAAGACTAAGTATTTTATTTTTAAAATATACTTTATATGTTTTATCACTTAATATTAAAAAGGGGTTTTCTAATATAAAAATCCAGTTTGTTTTCAACACAAGCCCCACCAAACAATATTTTTTTTTTAATCACACAAGTTTTTCTCTAAGTAACAAAAGAATTTGAAACCGGTTTACTTGAGGAACATACCAAATCTGGTCAAAGCTCGTGGGCCGGGTTTGGGGTGTTTCAATAATGATTGAAGAGAAGTGTAGCCTGGTGGCTCTGCCACATACTGTTTCAGTGGCCATGCCACATATTGATATACTATGACTCTGGTGGCTCAGCCACAAATACTGCTATTAGCAACTCGTCTGCATTATTGGTGTGATTGGTGAGGTGGGTTGACTTGATCCCCACAGGTGACGATTGGTTGGTACGGGGGTGTGATTGGTTGGATTGGGTTGAGTTACATTACATTGCATTGTTTGCATTATCATGATAAAAGGGCTTAGACCCAGTTTGATGTCATATGGGCTCAGGCCCAGATAGTGACCATTTAGGGGATTACAAACTGAGTTCTGGTAACTCCCCTCTCTGCTTTTACCTTGCAGGTGATCACCAGAGTTAGAGGATTTGGAGCGACGGAGGACTCTATGGTGGCCATACACTGGGAATATTTCTCGTGACTTAGTAAATTTTCTTTTTTGCTTTACATCAAAATTAGTTTATATTGGGTTAATATTGTTGTAATAAGGCCGCTGGTTTAATTTCTTTTAAGTTTCCATTAATAACCGTTAAATTTATAAATATGAAGTTTTCTTAAAACGACATTACCTGTTTTCAAAACATCCTATCCTCATAATTCACTAAATCCGTTTTCTATAAAAAATAAAGTTTTTCGAAGATAGTGATAATATCATTAATAACAACAATCGGGGTTTTTTACAAACAAACATCTCCATAAAAGCAAATCTGAATTTCACAAACAACTAAGCCCGGAGTTTCCAAAAGAATACGAAGTTTTTAACAAATGCAAAGTTTTTAAACAACCCTTTTATGTGACATGCCAGATCTGGTCATAACGTCTAGGCCAGGTTTGGGGTGTTACATTGAAGCCATTACCCTTATCCCTCTGAAGTTGCAGTGGATCAAGTTGAAGGTAGCAAATCTTATTTCCCTAAAGTTGTAGTGGAATAGATTAAAGCTACGAGTTACAAGTCTTATACCTCTGAAGTTGCAGTAGGTTGAATCAAATCTACCATGGCGAATCTTATCTCCCTGAAGTTGCAGTGGAGCAGATTGAAGCCATTACCCTTATCTCCTTGAAGTTGTAGTGGAGTAAGTTGAAGATAACGAATCTTATTCCCCTGAAGTTGCAGTGGAACAGATTAAAACTACGAGTTACAAATCCTATACCTCTGAAGTTGCAGTGGGTTAGAGCAAGGCTATTTGAAATATAGAAGTGCCAAAGAAGTCAAGAACCTGCAAGACTAGGAAAATTTGGCCTTTCTTAAAGTTTTTGCTTCATTTTCGTTACACGACAATGAGCAAAGAGGGGCAGTTGTACAGGCCCAAATCTGCCTGAGGCCCAAACCAATAATCCAGAACAAAATAAAACACATTTAAAACCAGAATATAAATTCCAAATTTTTAATAGTCCATTTACAATTGGATAGCCCAAACCAATTTTAAACCCAACAGACCCCAGCCCAAATAAATCAACTAAACCCTAGGCCCAAAATGGCCCAAAACCTAAACCAAAATCAAAAAATAGAAACCCCAGGGCTACCCTTTTTGCGTCGCACGCCTCCAATCCTGCTTCCACCTCGCGCCTCCACGTCACCAACGTACGGTCTCCATACATCCACCTGCTGCACGCCACATATCTGCAAAGGACAGAAACAACATTAGCAAAAAAAAAAAAAAAAACAACAAGAAATATATTGTATTTTATTTCGGCTATAAAAGCCACAAATGAACATTGTATCTTTTTAGACAACAGACAATCGAATACAAAATAGAGAGAAACATTGATTAAACTTTCGATTGAAAAATAGTAGGTTTCTTTTGCATTTTTCTTTTTATCTTCCTTTTATTTATTTATTTATTTATTCCTCCTTTTTTTGAAACTGTTCATCTATACATATAAAGATTTTTTTTTATATTTTTAAAACTATACACATACATTAAAATATAGTCTGTATATAAAAAAGAGAAAAAATGTACACAGGGGTCGACCACACTTTGTGTGTATGCATAGTGTCGATCTGCGTTGGAGCACGACCGGAACTCGAGCCAGAGAAAGTAGGGCTGGAGAGGAAAGAACAAACCTCTCAAATTTTTAAAAAATATGCTGCAAATGGAAATTTTTTTAAAAAAATCTTTTATAAAGCATCGAAACGGTCTCGTTTTGCACCAGGGCCATCAGCGCCAAAACGGCACCGTTTTACTCCAGACCCACGCACGCGACCCGACCCACCAGGGGATCCGCGTGTTTTTGTGTTGGGGGTCTATTTGCGCGGATAGTGCTTCCGCATTTTCCATCTATTTTGATTTAGTCCCCTTTGATTTTTTCTTTCCTTTTAATTTCAGCACATATTCTTACTCGTGTTTCATTTTAGTCCTGAGGTAAACGGCACCGTTTTGGGAAAGTGAATAATTTCCCCGATGACCACTCCTTCTTTCGCACTTGTCATTTTAGTCCTTGTTCGCCTTTTTATTTTAATTTATTACGATTTCAGCCCTCTTAATTTTATTTCGATTTCAATTCAATCCTTAGTTACTTATCTTCAATTTTTTTATATTTCTTTTTTTATTTATTTACTTATGAATTTATTTATAATTTCTTTTTTTCCTAAATTTAAAAATTGTCTTTATTTTTCTTTTATCGAATATTTATTTTATTTTTCAATTTTCAGTTATTGTTATAAATATTATATTATTTATTATTAGTATTCTATTACCATTAATATATACATATATTTACATACTTGTTTTACATGTCCTATAATATGATTATTATTATATTATCACTGCAGTATTTATTTATTTATTTATTTATTTGCTATTCATTATTCTCATACTTTACCTCATTTAGTAGTTTTATATTATTGCACCATCACCATACTACGTATTATATTCAAACATTTATCTATTTTATAATAAAATAAATACATATCGTTTTAAATACTACCTTTGTTATTATTCAAAAATGAAATTTTTAAACAAGGCAATGTTCCGCATTTGGAAATTCGAAAAAGCGTACCCTAACTTACGGGGTTTCGACTTTCTCGTTAAATCCAAATAACTTAATATCCCCTTTTTTTAAAAAAAATGATTTTTTTTACTTTTATTTTTTTTATATCTCGGGAATTAAGAAAAATTGTGTTCTAACTTACAGAATATGATTTCTCTTTTTAAACCGAGATAATCGAATGTCTTTCAAAATAAACTTTTCAGCGTTTAGTCTCGTATCAGGAATTTAAGACATTGTGTCCTAACTTACGGGACGTAATTCTTTTTCTCGATTAACATGAAATATTCCCTATTCTCGAAAATTTTCAATTTTATAACAAAGGATCGTATTTTAAATTTTTTAAAATTTTCAATTTTCTATATTAAAGACATCAATTAATCAACTAGGTACCAGTTTTGGGCGTATCGAGGGTGCTAATCCTTCCTCGTGCGTAACTGACTCCCGAACACGTTTTCTGGATTTCGTAGACCAAAAATCGTCGTTTTAGTAAACTAAATTTTTTTATTAAAATGATTGAACTACGAGGTGACCCGATCACACCTCATAAAAAAAGGGATTGGTGGCGACTCCCGTTTTAATTTTCATTTTCAAACAAAAGTCAACCCCGTTTTTCAAGAAAAAAATGGTTTCAACAGTATTGTTAATGTGTCTATCGCTAAAGGCAGAAATAACGAGATTAGGGATGATGCAATATACCAAGCAATGTTGAGAGTTTTAGAAAGGATTTTTGAGACTATGATTGAGAAGGACACATATTATAAGGAAGTAAGTGATTGGAGGACAAGAGAAAGGAAAATAATAAAGTACAGAATAAGAGGAAGTCTAGTGCTACTGGCTCAAATTCACGACCTTTCAAGTGAGCCAGAAAGGATAGACTGCAACAGAGTGCTGTAAATGTTAATATAAAGAGTTCTATTGGATTAACAAAAATTTGTTTGTAAGTATTGTAATAAGCGCCATTTGAGAGAGTGCTGGAAAAAGTCAAGAACATGCCTAAGAAGTGGGTGTGTAACATCCCAAAATTGGGCCTAGGAGAATTGAGCCCAATGGGCCTTAGGCGTAGTAGCGTTTAAATTTTCAGAGAATAAGAGATCGGCTTAAATGCAAGTTAGACTTATTAGATAAGTGATTTTGGAAGATTAGAGGCTTTTATGAAGTCGGAGGGATCAAATATTGGCTTTGGGGAAATTTTGGTTTTAGGTGAAAAAAAAACCCTGGAAGTTGGCAGATAGGCCTTAAGAATAAAATATGGAGAAAAATGACACAAGTGGAGTGTGTGGTGTAGTGGCAAAGTGACGCCACATAAGAGACAAGGGAATGACGCCACAAGGAAGGAAGGAGGTCCAAGGTTCAAGTCTTGGCTTTTGCATTTTGGTTTCTTTTTGCTTGGACCTTAGAATTTGGCCCATAGTTTATATTTAGTTGCGCATGGTTTAAGACACAAGAGGAGCTTGTGGCCAAGTGGTTAGCAGCGTGGATTATGCTACAAGGAGCACAGGTTCAAATCTCATGAGAAGCAAGGGAGTATTTATTTTGCGATTGGGCACTTAAGAGTTTGATTGAATTTAAACTCTCTTCGACGAGGGATCCCACATCGGAAAGACACAAAGAATGAAGGTGAAGAGTTAGCTATATAAGGAGCATTCTAGGAGGAGAGTAAACACATCTTGGAGGCGTTTGGGCACAAGAGTGGTCGAGCGCGGATTAGCCCTGAGTCCTATCGGTGTGTAACTCTCTCTACTCTGGTTGTAGAGCGGCAAAATGCCGAAATACCTGGTTACACGGCATTAGTAGCCACACGAGCGTGCGGCGCATGTGTGGGGCCGGCGCGATAGTTGAGGCCATCGATAGTATTCTCGTGGTCGGGGTCGCTGCTTGGGCCTCGATGGGCGAAGTGGGCCCAATGGGCCCGTGGGCCCATATGAGTAAATTGCATGATTGGTTAGTATATGTTGAACTAGACTAGGTGGAACTTATATACGTGGCTAGATTTGTGCTAGGTGGGCCACACGAGCATGTGGGCCCTGATAGGCCGAAAAATCGGGTTTTAGGCCCAATCGTCCTGGTATGACCGGAAATGGTAGCTGAGTCGCTAGTGGTGACATTAGGCCTTCGGAAAGGCCATTTCAGTTGTGAATTTACGAAAATACCCTTAGTAGGTAAAATTACGATTATACCCTTAGAGGTTGATTAGCATGATTATGTTGTTTAGTTTTGGTGATTGTAGGGAAGGCTTGATCTCGCATATCTCGAGTTGTGGCTAGTGCTCGAAAAGTGTTAAGGAAGGGGATCTAGTGCGTTAGATCTTGATCTCCTGGATTTGATAGTCGTATTAGTAACCGGTGTGTAAACTAACACACTTCTTGCTTTGTATATGTTTGATAAACCGATTGATTGGTAAAATCGAAACAGAGATGGTTGAGTGATATGATACCCTATGGGGTATGTGCACGGATTCAGTAAGTCCGTTTCATTATGAGTATCGTTATTGATACATGATGTCATGATTTATGATGTATGTGCTATGAGATGTAACGTTAAACATGTTTGCATGATTTGAATACTATACATGAGTTGGTATAATGATGGGTGATATGAGAGAGAGGCGGTGATATTTTGTGTTGACGAGCACCGGTGTTTGGTAACACAACTTTGTGACTTGGGTCACGAGGTTTGGCACCTCCAGAGGTTTGGCACCAGCGTCTCGTCCCCGTGGTTTCGCACCACGATGGGGTTGGCCCCATAAGGCGGTATTGAGGATTGACGCCCCGGTGATTTGGTATCACACGATGGGTTGGCCCCATCACCCGATTATTGTGACTTCTGTCACCGGTGGTTTGGTACCACATTTGTGTCTTTGGGACACCAGAGGTTTGGCACCTCATTGCGACTCGTCCCTGTGGTTGGACACCACCATAGGTTGGCCCCACTTGAGAGATACGGGATTGTCGCTAGTGATTTGGTATCACACGATGGGTTGGCCCCATCATCGGATTTGTGACTTCGGTCACCAAGTGATTTGGTATCACAAACGTGTCTTTGGGACACCACGGTGGTTTGGCACCACATTGACGGATATCGTGTCTTTGGGACACCAGTGTTTTGGTAACACATTGTGACTATATGTCACCAGTGGGTTGGCACCACCAGTGGGTTGGTACCACACGGGGTAGAAAAGGTGTATGGATGGTTAGGATTGGGTGCATATTGATTGGATGCATGATGGTTATGTTTATCTTGCATATGATATTTTGCTAATCCGGGAAAAAGGGTGGCACACTCGAGTCTTGGTGACTCACCTTTTCCTTTAACCATTTTCGTATTGCATAAGGTCGGGCCGGGATCGGAGAGGACAAGGTGGCCTATGCCAAGATGATGATTTAATATTTTATGTTTGGTTTTGATATAGGTACTTTATTTGAATTATTGGGTTGTAATAAAGGCCATTTTATTATTTGGTATTACTTGATTATGGTTTTGTTATTTTAAATTCTTATTAACTCAAAAATGTTTTCACACAACAAAAGAAATTACATGAGTTTTAAGTAAGAGGAATTCGTTTTACTCACATATCTGATATAGTTTTCAAAATTGAATTCTTTCATGCTTTATGCTAAGTTAACGAGGTTTTTCAACCGTCTTTCCGCAATAACATAACCAGATTCGGTCGTAGTGAATGGGCCGGGTTTGGGGATGTTACAGGGTGAATGGAGCATTGTGTTATGGGCTGTCCATGACATCATCCTATTTAAATGCAAGCTTCGACTCAAAAACATAATCAAAGACTGGTTTATGCTGCTAGTTAACGGGAGGATTGAGACCTATCTAGCATCAATGAAGGTACTTTTATGATCCATTCTAATCGTACCTTGCATTGATTGAAAATTTGGTTTTACCTAAACGTTTGTTGATAATTGTATATTTGTGAAATTGAGAATTAGGGAATGAGAAATCGCTAGTGATATTTCTATAGATAGTCCTTTGAGACAATCTGTGTAAGTAAAAAGGAAATCCATTGGAGATTTAAGGTGAAGTATTGGAACTACATTGGAATCAGAGTTGTGCAACGAAAGCATGGTGGTTGGTTTAGAAAGAAGAGTTATGAATTTTTTGGATAAGTGAATTGGTGTGACAATGGTAATTTCAAGGACGAAATTATTTCTAAGGGGGGAGAGTTGTCACATCCTAAAACCCGTGTTAGGAGAAATTGGGTTAATAAACCGTGAGAGTGGTCGCCTGAATTTTATTTATTATTTATTTATTTTCGATGATCTTTTGATATTAATAAATATCAAGTATAGTGGTTGAGTAGTGGTGGAGGTGTCCATGATGACTTGTGTTTGAATCCCTTCCCTCACACTATTTTCTATGTGGAGCAATTTTTTCCTTAAACCTTAGTAAAGGTCACACCATGTTTTTATAAGAAATGTTGTTGGAATTAAAACAAGATGGTGAACTGGTCAAGTGGTTAAGTGCTTCTAAACTATCCTAGAGGTCCTAAGTTTAGGTCCCCTTGTTCTCATCTTTTTATTTAATTTTTTTTAACACAATTTCTATGTGCATAATGTGCTTGTTGTCCACCCCATTATTACCATGTTTAGGAGGATTCCTTTCCCTCTTTATGAGTCAAACTTACCATATGTTAGGAAACATAATTCCCTTTTATGCTCCTATGTTCCCTCTCTTTCCTTGCACTTCATTCTTGCCTATTTGCTATGATTCATTGAACATCATCATAGTTGACCAAGTTTTCCACACCCATTGTTGTTCCTACCTCCCTTATTCTCCCATATTCTTTTTTTTTTTTTTCATTTTCTTTCACCTCAAATTTCTCTCCACTTGAAAAAGAACTACCAACCCTTTTCTTTAACTATTATTTTTCTACCACCTCAATCGACGCTTGTGCCACGATTAAGTGTCCTTTTAGCAATGATTCTGTGACCGCCGCCACGAGCCATCGTGGATCCTTTTTCCTCCTCCATCTTACATTCACCCCTATTCTTTTTCAAAAACCCATAGCCCCACACACCGTCAGGCCACCACTCCACCATTGTTGGATCATTGCCAAGCTACTGCAGTCGCCTCTGCTGGACCACCATCCCCGCCATCGCCAGTGACCAAAACTATTCCCTTTTCTTCCTCTTTCATTTTTGATTCTTTTAGTGGTTAGAACTCACATTTTCTCTTCACTCTACCAGTTATTTTAGATCATTCAAATCATCGATCTCATTCCTTTCTCAATTATTTGACCATTCCGTGTTGAATCAAGTGTAAGCGTGGTTATTTGGATCGTAAATCCTTCACTTAGAGATCCTATAACTTGGTTGAATGGTATAGTGCCATAGTGTTAACATAATATTTTATAATTATATAATTATTACTGTACTAATATGATTTCATATCAAATTTTGAAGGGGCGAATGATAGTCAAAGGGGAAACCCCTAACTTCGCATTCGAAAATCCTTCTTCTGAGAGTCTTAGATCGTGGGTTAAGTGTTGAGGAGACCTTTAACACTCAACCTTTTAAGTGATGAAATATCATTAAGGAATCTTAATTAAGAAACATTAGTTTTGTGTTAGATTGTCTTGCGAGATAAATCGAGTGAAATCACTATTAAAGATTTTGGCAATCGAATCTACAATATAAGGTGTGGGAACTAAACCTGCAATTTGAGTCTAATAAGTCACTTTCATTTTTAAAAATATGCTATTAAATATTTATTTGAGAGTACACTAAGTACTTAAAGCGAAGATGAAAAACTTGTCAAAGGGAAACCCGTGTAAGTGATCCTAAATCATTATATCATGAAAACTATGATTTGTGATGTGTTTATGTATGTAATGATGACATGTGTGCAAATCTCATCTTTACATTACCTGTTACATGGCTTCTCTGGTATGTGGATGATTTAAATGTGTGATATATGTGTATGTGATGAGATCCGTGATTTAGTATGAAAAGTATATTAAAGTATGCTTAAATGAATAAAAGCGAGTATTATGTGATATATGAAAATGTGAGCATGTTTACATGCATATGTGTAAAATTGGGAAATATGTATTATGTGAGATTATGAGCATTATTACATGAATAATGAGAAAAGTGAATTATATATGTTAAATTTAACAAATGGTCATATCACATGCATGGGGTGGGTTTTATGAAAGGTGGAAGTTATGTGGGAGTTTATCTATGATTTTGTGGTCGTTAGTGGCAATTACATGGTGGCTTGTCCACAATGTGTTATGTGGTCGTTTATAGGCAATTATGTGGTGGCTTGTCCGCAAATGATTTGTTTTTGGATGAACGGGATCTGGGGAGCTCGATATTGGTGTGTAGCGGAGATGGGTAGGAAATTTTATAAAATGTGCATTGTTTTAAAATATGCACCGACATGTTCATGCATAGGTATCAATGTTAGAAATTTGGATTATCATAATGATTGATAGGTTGAGAATGATATTTTGATATGTATTTGATTATATTTATGGTGATCTCACATTGGGCTCTTTAAAGCTCACCCACTTTACTTATGTGTCTTAGATAATCATCGTGGTTAGGACTCAGATGTGGTCATTGGAAATGCTCTCGAAAAATGGTTTTTAAATCAACATGGAAGTTTATTATGATTTGGATTTTTACGGACTTTATTGCTATTTGATACTTTTTATGTTAAATTATGGTACTGTGGCATTGGACTTTAATTTCGGGATTTTATTCTGATTTCCATGACTTGATTTCATGACATTAAGTTTTAAAAACTAAATAAGTTAGCATTTGATATGATTTCGTATAAAACTCGATTTTTAAAATAAAATCTGTCAACAATATATTTTTCCACTGCATTTCTAAAAAAATGAGTTTTTAACAAAATTAGACTTAGTTTTAAAAATTATAAATGTTTACAAATGAGAATTCAAAAGGCATTTGATTTCTAAAGTTGTTATACAAATGATTTAGAAGTTTGATTGAAAATCCAAAATAGTTTTGAATAAAAGATTGAATGTCTATGATTTAGATATTTTCCATGACTTGATTTCATGACATTAAGTTTTAAAAACTGGATAAGTTAGCATTTGATATGATTTCGTATGAAACTCGATTTTTAAAATAAAATCTGTCAACAATATATTATTCCACTGCATTTCTAAAAAAAAATGAGTTTTTAACAAAATTAGACTTAGTTTTAAAAATTAAAAATGTTTACAAATGAGAATTCAAAAGGAATTTGATTTCTAAAGTTGTTATACAAATGATTTAGAAGTTTGATTGAAAATCCAAAATAGTTTTGAATAAAAGATTGAATGTCTATGATTTAGATATTTTCCATGACTTGATTTCATGACATTAAGTTTTAAAAACTGGATAAGTTAGCATTTGATATGATTTCCTATGAAACTAGATTTTTAAAATAAAATCTGTCAACAATATATTATTCCACTGCATTTCTAAAAAAAATGAGTTTTTAACAAAATTAGACTTAGTTTTAAAAATTATAAATGTTTACAAATGAGAATTCAAAAGGCATTTGATTTCTAAAGTTGTTATACAAATGATTTAGAAGTTTGATTGAAAATCCAAAATAGTTTTGAATAAAAGATTGAATGTCTATGATTTAGATATTTTCCATGACTTGATTTCATGACATTAAGTTTTAAAAACTGGATAAGTTAGCATTTGATATGATTTCGTATGAAACTCGATTTTTAAAATAAAATCTGTCAACAATATATTATTCCACTGCATTTCTAAAAAAATGAGTTTTTAACAAAATTAGACTTAGTTTTAAAAATTATAAATGTTTACAAATGAGAATTCTAAAGGCATTTGATTTCTAAAGTTGTTATACAAATGATTTAGAAGTTTGATTGAAAATCCAAAATAGTTTTGAATAAAAGATTGAATATCTATGATTTAGATATTAATTATTTCGATTCTTGAAACTTGCCCAGTTTTTACGAAATTAAAATAAACTATTTGCTTCATTCGTTTTGAATTGATAAGTCAATAGATTTTAAAATAGTTTTTCAAAACTCTGAAATATTATTTCGACCATTTTCATGGACAAATGGATTTGAAATGTGATTTAAAATAAACTTTAACCTTCGATTTTACTAGTTTTGAATGAAATACGCAAATGGTTTAAAAAGTATGTTTGAAATTATGAAAGTTTTTTTTGGGCCATTCCGATGGCCAATGTAGCTTTCCAAATTCGGCCATAACTACTAGGCTAAGTTTGGGGTGTTACAAATAAAATGAATAACATAAATAAAGAGACTAGAAAACGAAAGATGTAAACTAAATCAGATCTAGGCATGGGCAATTAGCTTGCTTTGGTAATCATAACCAATTGTCACTTCGATTTCTATTCAATCAACTAGTCATCACCCTAGCAGATCTCTCGATCTTCCACTAAACTAACAAGTCGGCAAGAACTACTTATCTCTTGACCTCACAGTTGAAATCGATTCGGGGCTAAGGTATTCGTGGATAGGCCATATAAATTTTGGGTTAATTCCCACCTAAATGACTTCCTAGGGTCGTCAAGCCTTGGGTTTAAGTTCTTTCTTTCCGAAACAGATGATGCTCTAAGAAATCTCTACACAATAATTAATTATTCATACCTCCACTAGCTAATCCCTTATAAGAGGATTAAATTCTCATGGGTTCCATAAACACAATAAACTTGATGTGAAAGATAAACATGAATAATAAATCAAGAGAAAATGTTTAAAAGAATCCTAAATTGTATAGAATAAAGTGCAGAACCACAAAGAGTTGATTGAGTCTACAAATTAGATATCCTGACAAACACAAAGATAAAAACTAGAAGTAAAATAAAACCTATTAAAAGGAAATTATAAACACTAAAATTACAAAGAAATTTATAAAATATGAAAACTGTCCATAACAAGTGTTAAATGAGTCTATTTATAGATTTATGATTGCCACCATCCTCAATCCTAGGTCAATTGATGCTTTGTATTAAACATTTGATTGTGTAGACCAAAACACCTTTAGTTCGTAAGTGTTTCTCATACAGGACCGATGTCGCGACACCCTAGTACCTATGTCATGACCTTAAAGGCAGTATGCTTATCCTCAGGGTGGTTTTAGGGGTGTGTCATGACATTCCTTAGCTATGACATGACACGAAGGTAGTTTCAGCATTCTCGTACTCTGCTCCCTATGTTGCAACATCAAACTCCCCGTGTTGCAATGCGTCGACCAATATTGAGTTTGTACGCCCTCTGAAGGGCTCTTGCACATTCACTAAGTATATTGGCTCACCCTTAGGCCTCATTCGGCCCTTAAGGTCAATAAAAGACTCAAATTACACTTATCATTGAATGTAAGTGAAACTATGAAAATTTAATTAAAACATAATAAAAGTGCTTGTATTCAAGCTCTTCAAGTGTGAAAACTAGTTTAATTTACTACATCGAATTACGGCAGATCAAACTCCCCCATACTTAAGTCGTTACTTGTCCTCAAGCAAGGAAAACAAAAATATTAAATTAAAAGGCAGCCCTTGAACAAATATAATACGAATGTAGGTTTTGGAGCACATAACTAGGAATTTCATATTTACACATAATCTTAACAAGATATATAGCTGACTTATCACTCTTGATATCAAACATCTAAGTTCAGTATATTACAAAGCATACAAATATTAAGGTTTTCAAATCTATGGATCCATCAATAAATTATACAGGTAATTTGATTATCCTAGTAGAATACAAACAATCATAAATATGATTAATCAATATGATGTCAATACGTGAAGAAGTCTACCTAGGTCACATAGGGCTTTTTGGCTTGTAACGTTCTAAGGCTTAGGATAGGTATGTAATTCAAGAATAGTAAGCATCAAAATGGTTTCAAGCACAAAAATAGTTTGGCACATCTTATTGTTCCCGATTCTCCCCCTTTAATGACCCTTACCTATTGACCTCCTTATTTCTCCACATAGGAAATCACAACATAATACGATAACTATGGCAAGCTCACGAGTTTTTGTGCACTAATGAATGAGTTTTTCTTCTTTTGTGACTTTGTCACATTTTTTTCTTCTTTTTCAATATATTTTTCTCATGAATGCTTTTACTTTTCGAGAACTTTTTCTACTCATTTTGATTTTCTTATTGAATTTTTGTTATTGCACATATTGTCTAACTTATAATCACTATATCACACTGATCCTTCCTATTTCACTCTATTTTTACAAAATTCCACTGTAATGCATCTAATGAACCCTTAATACGTATGGCTAGACATCTATAATCGTGCAATTCATTACCAAAGAGAAAGCGAAAATACAAATTAACGTTTTGGGCTTGGGTTTGAATTAAGGTTCATCAAGAAGTGTTTTTTGGCTCAAATATATGTACTAAGAATGAATAAACAGGGTTAGCTTTTTGGCTCTAGGTGTATACCAAACAATGCCTTAGGTCATCCCTAGGTATCTCAATATTCATAAATTTAATCAACCAAAAAATCACAAATTCAACAATCTATCATACATACTAGCATGCTTGTTTCCCTGTATTCTCTATATCATTTGGTACATTTAATTGCTCAATGCCTATTTATAGTGTGATATATAGAACATAGTAGTCTAATAAAAAAAACTTTAAAATCATCTACTATCATGCCAACTTTATAATAAATACAATCAACCTATACATGCTCCTAACAAATCATTTGTATTTCTACAAGCTCAAACACACAATTGACAATAAAAATTAAAGGAAAAAAAAAACCTAAAAATTGAAACAAATTTTCTATGTTACCCCCACACTTTAGAGAACACATTGTCCTCAATGTGTAGCCCTGAAAAGATAAGGAAAGAAGTTACCCGATTGATCGTGGTAGGTTCATCATCTAATTGTGGATACTTTTTCCTTTGTTCTTTTGTGTTATTCTAAATTGTTGTGCTCCTTTCATGTGGGATTCCTACATAGAAAGCTAAAAAATAGAAGAATAAAACAAATAATATTATACTGTTACTCCTACTTCTAAAATGAAAACATCAAAATTATCCTAAAATTAATTACAATCTTCCAATAAAAAAGTTCAGTTTAATCATCACCTGAATCCTCAAAATGGGGTGTTCACCTCCTTTCCATGGGTGTTTTCCCTTTCCCTAAAACATATCCTTGGGAAGAGCCACCACCCAATGGATTGGCATGTCAAGTTGAGCTACGAATGATAAAACCTTTTGGCATGGAATATTGTGGTTGGAATGCCGCCTCATAATTGTCATCTTCCCTTTGAAAATCTCGCTCAGTAGCCTCGTACTCTTCTCCTCCTTCTTCTTTATTCCTTGGCTCTTCGAATGTAGTGCTGAATGATCCATATATATCCAAGTTTGGTGAGTAGTTTGGTTCTCTAATATTGTTTTGTCGTGCAAATTCCAGAATTACTAGTCTTGTTTCTTGTATCCAATGGATAGTTAAATCTATTTTCGCGGTCTCACTCATTATTTCTTTTCGATTCTTTGTTGTTGCTTTCTTTAATGATACTAGGACATCCCTTTTATGCTTTGTTCTTTGGTTCCTAACCATAATTTGTTTTCTCTGTAGCTTAACATATTGAGTGTACAGGGAATCTTCGATCAAACCCTTCGTTGGCTTCATGAATTGCTCATGGTCTTCCATTGAAACTTTAGCCTTTTTGCATAAAGCTGTCACAAGGTGAGGAAAGAAGACCCCAACTTTTTGGCTACTAATGCATTGCTTCATGTCTCAGTGTATCCATCTCCTGACACATATATGTTTTTCCTATAACATATCGTACAAAAAAATAGCTTGAAAAGTATTTACATTAGAAACATTCAATGTAGGGGCTATTCTAGTAAAAATTAGTTGCATCCACATCTTAGCTACTGGGAACATAATTACCTGATTAAAATTGGTCGGCAACTTAGTATCCAAACTATGGCTCCATATGCCTCTTCCTTGAGTTAAATATTGTACAATATCATCCATATTTATGTTCCTAAATGTATTTAAATCAGTGTTATCTAGGAAATCGTTTACATAGTATGGGATATTATAAAATTCACATATTTCTCGAGGAGTCACACGTACTTCCTTACCTTTTACCCATACAGTTTCCGAAATGTCACCATATGCCTTTTGTGATTCTTGATTTCTAAAAGATGCATATAACTCCTAAACTATCGAGATCACTACATTTTCTTTGGGAGTGACACAAAATCGCTCCCATTGATGATATCAGACCAATGTCCAAATCTCATTACACAAAACCATTGATGGTTCGACCTTCGTTCTTGAATAAAAGTTTTTCCTTGCAATTCGAGAAAGTATTTTTCAACATTTAGATTTTGAAATTTTTTAGGATATGAATCTATCAAAGTCTCTTGTACATTGGTCTTCCTAGTTTTGCTAGGAGCATATTTACTATAATGTTCATTAGAAATACTAACAATTAGCAAGCAAAATATTTTAAAAATAATAGAATAATAAATTCTAAGTTTGGAACTCTTAACCTTGTCTTTGGAATCTTGTTATCTTCTCCTCAATGATCATGGTGACTTCCCCTATGAATACTTGATGTATAACCTGCACCGGAGAACAAAGAAGAGAAGAGATTGCAGCATATTAAGAGATAAAAGAATAAAGCAAGGGTTTAAGGTTTTAAGGTTTCAATATATTAAAGAGTTTTAGCAAGATGAAAGTTTTAAAAATAGTTAAAGTGATGTTTAAAAGTGTTTCTAGGGTTAATATTTAGGGGTTTTTAGGGGCTTCCACCAGGTTAAAACATGTTTAATGCCTCTTGGTTGCATAATGGGTCGGGTCAATACAGCAGAAAATTACAGTGATGTCGTGACACAAGGGTTCCGTGTCATGACATCCTTAGTAGTCTACCATTGTCGAGACATTGGGGTTTGATGTCGTGATGTACTTTGAAGTTTTTAAGCCCTACAACATCATGTCTGCTATGTCATGACATAAATGGGCTGTGTAGCAACTTCGAGCTAGTTTGCTTGCTTTTTTGAGTGTGCTGTTAATGTTGCAACACGGAGGGTTTGTGTCGTGACACGGGCTCTATTTCAGCTCCAATTTCCAAGTTTCAAAGTGTTCCTATTTATGTTGAATCAATATATTAAGTTCTGACCTATTTGTTAGTCCATAATACAATAATATTGTAACACTCCTAACCTATATCCATCGCATAAATAGGGTTACGGAGCGTTACCAAAATTTTTTGAAACATTTACAGACATTTCATGTTAATCACTATTCATTCTCCGAGATCATTCAAAACATCCCTTAATTGGGCCTTCGAGGCCCAATATGAGCATTAGAATCTAGTTGGGACTTAATTGGGAGCTCTAAGAATTTTTTTGCAACATTTCAAAAATTTTCCAAGGTGCAGGGCTCACACGCCCATGTGACCCTAGGACACGCCCATGTTGGAGGCCGTGTTCGACCCCGTGTAACTCTTTGACTTGTGCACACGGCCAAGCCACACACACGTGTGCTAGGTCGTGTGGTTAATTAATTCACTTCGAAATTAGGCGCAGGTTTCACACGGCCAAGACACATGCCCGTCTTCTGGGCCGTGTAGCACACACGGTTGAGACACACGCTCGTGTCTCTTCCCGTGTGTTCAATTCTGAGCATTCTGTTTCTCAAAATTAAGGTGTAGGGCACACACGGCCTAACCACACGTCCGTGTACCAGGCCGTGTGTCACACACGGTCTAGACAAATGCTCGTGTGTCTACCCATGTGGACAAAATAAAGCCATTGTCACCCAAAATTACCATTTACCTGTACTAAAACATACCAAGTACAATCCAACCATTCCAAGCATTCAATTTAAGCAAATTCAATTATTCATCATGGCATATCATTACATGCATATATGTTTATAAACTTACCTTGGATTAACTTAGGCTTTAACATCATTTGATCACATATACTTAACATAACACAAATGAATATATCATAATAGCCTACTTAATCATACGAAAATAAGCCATTACTAGCCATTCCAATGGCTAGGTTACAAAACATCATTTTCAAGCCACTATTGGCCAAGTTTCCCCATACATGCCATCATACCAAAATGATTCTACTATAAATACCCAAAATAGCTAGTAGATAGTGTGACGATGCTCCAATGATCTCCAACCTTCGCGAGCTACCGAGCACTATAAAACAGGGGAAAAATAAAATGGAGTAAGCATTACATGCTTAGTAAGTTCGTATAACGGAAACTAAACTTACCAATACAGTTTATTAAATCTAAGCATACAATATCATGTTTTCCATCCATTAGCAAAATTGCCTAAACACATGCACTCAATCAAACATATTAGTCACCAAAATCATATATCAATCAAGTAAACATAGATGAGCTCATCAAGCAATATTCTTTCAAGTCATTATCATTTCATCTCAAAATTCTCATACCAGGTCAAGAGTTGTCTCCGTTGAATCATTGAAATTACGATGGACGCTCAAGTAGTACACTCAAGGTGTACGATTCAATAATCCGTCAATTCTTATTCAAGGGTACCTATTAGGGTGCTTAACCAGGGAACACATTCTCAAGGCACATATCGTATAACAGGATATTTTATTTTTGCTTCCAGAAGCCTGAGGTGGACGGCACAAGCCTTCTAGAAAGAAGGAGTTTTATTTTCATAAATATTCGATTAATAAAGTGATAAATAAGGGATTTAATTTGGATTATTTTTGAAGAGATAATAAAGGATTATTCTCTAATTATTTAAATTAAGGAGATAAACTTATCAATAAAGAAGAGTGGTGGCCAAGTAAGGGATTCTGAGTAGTAGTTTCGGCTATAAAAGGAAGAAAATAGGGCTACTCATCAATTTTTCTTCCTCCTCTTCTCTCTCTAAATTTCAGTGCTCTCTTCTCTTCTCTTCTTTTTTTCTTTTGTCAAGCCGAATCTATAGTCCACCATTGTCAAAATTCTCAAGTTTTCTTTTCTTCCTATTTCTTCTTACCAATCTATTCAAAAGCCGAATCTTGGAAGGGCTTCAAGCATAGGTGCTGTTGATTTCTTCAAAGGTAAGAACAAGTTTGATTTCCATTCTTTTCTTTTAGATTAGCCGATAGATAAGCTAACCCCATACATATTATGGTTGCCAAATATAGAAGGATCTTTCGGGATTATCAGAGTAATCGACTAAAAGGAGGAGTATTCGGGATTTCTAAGATTAAGGTAAGACATGTGAATATTAGGCCAAAGGCCTTGATTTATGTTTCGATGATTAAGATTAAGTCTAACGTAAGGTTTTAGGGATTTCGACATTCCTAGGGAAACAAGGAACGGTTTCGGGATTTGTTGGTGTTCCAATCGGCAACAAGGTAAGAATACTAATCCTACTAGGATTTGGAATTTTGGCCGAATGGCTTTTTATTAAGGTAATAAGTGATAAATCAATGTAGGGATTAAGGATCTAAGCATTAGATCAAGCTTTTCAGGATCTCAAGAAAATTTTAAGCAAATCAAGTATGTACCCCACACTACTTCGTAATACGTTTTATGGCATGTTTAATTAAAATATGTGACATTAAGAATATGAAAGTGGCTAAAGTATCATGTTATGGTACTAAGTACTCAGGTACGTTTCCTACTCCTACCAGGATTACAAAATATGTTATATTTAACATGTGAAAAGTGACATGAATGTGAATTTAAGTATGATATGCATATTATTATATGGGGCGTATGGGTTTGTTTTGAAAGGGGAAGTGAATGTGGTGACCTAAGACCACGAACACGGTGACCTAAGACCGTGATATCTGAAAGTGGTGACCTAAGACCACAGTGATCTGAAAGTGGTGACTAAGACCACAGTAATCTGAACGTGGTGACCTAAGACCACGAATGCGGTGACCTAAGACCGCAATTTGGAGTGTAGCGGAAGGAGGGTCGACTTAGTAGTCCCCACGGTGTGCATGGTTGGTACGGGGGTGTGTAGCGGATGGACAATTAGGTTTGGGTTTGGGAATGCATCATAATTTGTATGCTATGTTTTGAATGAGTAACTCTTGTATGCCTGATTCTATTATGATTTAATGTCGTGTACACGTTGAGTCTGTTTGACTCACCCCGTTGTGGGACCATGTTTCAGGTGATGAGCAGTGATGGACCGGGACGGTAGAACTTGTGGTGGCCATGCTCAACATGAAGTTTTATTTTATGGACTATTATTTTTATTTAAGTAATTGACTTATTGGGAAATTATTTGATGTAATAAGGCCATAAGGCCATAGTTGAATTGTTTTCCATTTATTTTTATTTATTATGTTTATGTGATTTATCCATTAAAGTTTAAGTATTAATTTATTTTTAAACTAAACCCTAAATATTTTGTCACCTAAGATTAAAAGGATTTCTAATATAAAAATTGACTTCGTCTTTAACACAAGCCCAACCCAAACCATATTTTCTTTAAAATCGCACAAGTTTTCTCTAAGTAACAAAGAACTTTGAAACCGATTTTCTTGAGGAACATACCAAATCTGGTCAAAGCTCGTGGGCCGGGTTTGGGGTGTTTTAGTTTGGTATCAGAGCCCAGTTTTAAACTCTTGGCCTATGGGCTAAGGCCCAAAACATTTTCGAATCGAGCCCAAATAAGTTTTGTAAAAATATTTTATGAAATCAGCAGGTTTTTCTGGCATGGCACCTAAGTCTCCGACCCGCAGTCCACCAGGTAAGTACCCCTAACCATCTGTGTGCTTTATGAATTGTAGTAGTGTAACATCCTTAAATTGGGCCTAGTAGGATTGGGCCATTTGGAGCTTGGGCTTTAGGAAAATTAGAATATTATTTATTTATTTGTGTTGGCTCGGGTATGAATTTTATGTGTTAGTATAGTCGTGTGAGGGCTTGATTTTATTTAGGAAGCTAGAATAAATTTTAGTATGGCTTATTTAATGAAGTGGATTAAATGAGCTTAGCACTTAAGTTAATTTAAGTGTAAATTAAAGCACATGAGGAGTTAGTGGCAAGTTGGTTAAAGAGCTTGAAAGGTTGCATGAGGTTAATAGTTCGAGTAGTAGGTATAGCATATTTAAAGTTTATTTTTGTATGTTAGCTTTAATGGACGGTCAAACATAATTATGATAGGTGGACTAATAATTTTGGTAAGTTAAATTGTTGTTTAAGGAAAGCATGGAATAAGGGATAAGATTACTAAGGTTATGGTAAGATATCTTGAAGTTATGGTAAATTGAGGGGACAAAGGCATGGAAGGTGGAGGATGTTTTGGAAAGAAATCCTATGCCTTAATGCATGAATGTGGACGGCATGTAAGGCTAGGGGGAGTGGCCGAATTTTTGGTAGGTAGCTTGGAGGGGATGTTGACCAACCTTTTGTTTTGTGTATCATTTTGTGTTTGTTTTTCCTCTCCAAAAAGCTCTCATCTTTGGCCGAATGTATAGGGTACTTTTGGTGCAAAAATATTTCTTTTGATGACAACTTCATTTTGTTGGAAACAAATACCACTTTCTTTCTCTCATTTGTCTTTTGAACTAAACTACATTTTTGCATCTTGTACATTTTCTTCTTTGGTAAAGTTTGTGGTGACCGAATATCATTTCTTCCATTTCTCTTTTTGTTCCTTTGATCAATTCTTTTTCATTCTCTTTTCAACTTTTATCAAAACCAAAACCATTCTTTCTTTCTCTAAACTTTGGCCGAATCTCCTACACCATTGTCTTTCATCTACTACTTTTCTTTTCTTCTCAAAACCGAATCCCTATTTCTCCTTTCTTCTCAATAATTTCTTTATTAGCCAAATATACTCCTTTGGGTGTGTTGAAACTCTCTTCTTCCATTTAGAAGTATCTTGGCCGAATATTGAAGGTGGTAAGGATTTATTTCAAAGGATTATTCTTTTAAGTTTTCGTTTAAGCCAAGGCTAATAACCTTGATAATGATGGTTGATTGTAGGAAAGTGAGGCCGATTCATTTAGGAGTGTGTTGGCTAGTGTTCAAGGCTTTTGGGTAAGATTTTGGGTTCACAAGGAACCCTTCTCAATTATTTTGGTTTGGCCGAATAGGCCATGGTTCTAATGATCATTTTTGGCCAATATAGGGACAAGAATACTTGTGTGGCCGATTTGTTTATTCGAGATTTAGGACTCTCGTTAGTATCAGTGTGTACATACACATCTTATGACTTTTAATATGCTAAGTGTTATTTTATGTCTAATCAATTTGTGTAGACATGGATGTAATACCTTCATGGTATTAACAAGGACTCGGTAAGTCTTTATTGCTATGAGATTATTATTTGATGCTTTGGGAAGCATGACACATTTGGTATGTGTATTATTTGATATATGGCTTATGATAATCGATTGGATGTTGTTAAATAAATCTATCAACATGATTTTTTGTATATGCATATGAATGATTGATATGGGTTGATGAGAGGAGGGGGCAGTGATATTCGTGTTCGTGTCGACCAACACCGTGTTTTAGTAACACATCGTGACTACGGTCACCAGAGGTTTGGTACCTCCGGAGGTTTTGCACCTCATAGCGACTTGTCCCTCGTAGTTTACACCACCGTGGGTTGGCCCCACTTTGAGATATGGGATTGTCTGCCAGTGATTTGGTATCACACGATGGGTTGGCCCCATCATCTATTTTGTGACTTCGGTCACCAGTGTTTTGGTAACACAATCGTGTCTTCGGACACCAGTGATTTGGTATCACATTTGTGACTATATGTCACCAGTGGTTTGGCACCACCAGTGGTTTGGTACCACACGGGGTAGAAAAAGGTGTTTGGATGGCTAGGTTGGGTGCATATTTTAATGCATGTTAAATTGTTATAAATTGTGTATGTTGTTGAATTAAACCGGGAAAAAGGGTTACACATTGGGTCTTGATGACTCACCTTTTTCCATAACATTTTCAGGTGATTCGTAGCTGCGGATGAGGAGTCGGATGAACTCGAGGTGGCCATGCGATGAAAATAAGGACTAGGTGGATTTTGAACTATTTTATTTTATTATGGGTTTGATTTATTTTGTAATAAGGCCTCCTAGAATTATATTTTGGTTATTTATCTGTTTTGGATAGTCGGTTTAACAACTTAATGACTTGAAAAATGGTTACACATGTTTTATGAAAATTAATACGTAAAATGTGTTATTGTGCGATCGGGTACACTTGAAATTTGTAAACAACACGACTCAACAAATATTTTTTTAAATAAAATTAAGCATGGTTTTTAACAAAGACATTTAAATTGAATGGCATTTCAACTAATTTCAAAATCGGTCTTAAAATGGTTTTCAAAATGTTTTCTCTGTAGCATACCAAATTCGGTCATAATGTTTGGGCCGGGTTTGGGGTGTTACAAGTAGGGTAGAAATGCCATGGAACGTAGATTAGCATGATAAGTGAAACACCCCACACCCGGCCCACGAGCCTGAACCGGATCTGGTATGTTCCTTAAAAAAAAAAACCAATTTCAAAGTTCTTTGTTACTTAGGTGCCATGCCAGAAAACCTGTTTATTTCATAAAATCCTTTCAAAAACTTACTTGGCTCGATTTGAAAATGTTTTGGGCCTCAAATTTCACAAAGCCGAGAGTTTAAAATCGGGCTCGATACCAAATCAAAACACGCACACCCGGCCCACGAGCCTGAATCGGATCTGGTATGTTCCTTAAAAAAACCAGTTTCAAAGTTCTTTGTTACTTAGAGAAAATTTGTGTAGTTTTAGAAAAATATTGGTTTGAGTTGGGCTTAGATTGGAAAGCCCATTTATTTTATTTGAAAACCCAATTCATTAAGGTGACAAAACAGTCGAGGGTTTATTTTTAAAATAAATTTACTTGATCTTTACTTAATTAAAATTTGTAAACATAATAGTTAAAAATAAAAAGAAATAAAGAAATAGAGAAATCCAACTTGGGCCTTATGGCCTTATTACATCAAAAAACTCCCAAACTTAAAATTAAAGTACTTAGTAAAAATAAAAGTCCAAATCTTTAGATTTCTCCTTGCTATGCATGGCCACCTTTAGCTCCCCGCCGACCGGGTCCAAAGATTGCTCATCACACGAGAAATATTTCCCACAACGGGGTGAATCAAACAGACTCAATGTGCACACGACACCAAATCGTAATAGAATCAGGCATACAATACATTCAAACATAAAATACAAGTTATGATGCATTCCCAAACCCGAACCTAATTGTCCATCCGCTACACACCCCCATACCTGTCAAACACACAGCGGGGACTACTAAGTCGACCCTCCTTCCGCTACATACCAAATTGCGGGCTTAAGTCACCGCATCTGTGGTCTTAGGTCACCACTTTTCAGATTACTGTGGTCTTAGGTCACCACTTTTCAAATTACTGTGGTCGTAAGTCACCACTTTTCAGATTACTGTAGTCTTAAGTCACATTCACTTCCCCTTTCAATATACAACCATATGCCCCATATATTAATATGCATAATATACCAGAGTTAATATTCTCATGTTACAAATAACATATTTCATATTCCTAGTAGGAGTAGGAAACGTATCTGAGTACTTAGTACCATAACATGGTACCTTAGCCACGTTCATATTTCCATTAACACATATTTTAATACATATAACCATAATTCATATTACAAAGTAGTGTGGGGTACACACCTGATTCGCTTAATGAAGTCCTTGAAATCCCGAAGAACTAATCTACTGATTTAGATCTTAATCCCTATATTCGGCCAATCATTCAAACACATTAATAAACCTTTTCGGTCTTAAAACCAAATCCTAGTAGGATTTATACACTTACCTTGTTGTCGATTTCCTTTTTGGTTCAAATCCCGAAAACCTTGCCTTATAAGTCTGTCGAAAATCCTATAAGCACATGTTAGATTGATTTCTAACACTTAATCATCTTTAAATGGCCTATGGCCGAATATTCATATGACTTACCTTGAGTCTTAGAAATCCCGAAACTTCGTTGTACTTCTCCTTGTAGTCGACAACTACTAGATCTCGAAGAAAACCTTCCAGATTGTGGCCATGGAATTCTAAAGGAGTTAGATTCCTATATTTCGGCTAAAGAGAGATTGAAAATCAAATAATAGCTGATCTTACCTTTTTGAATGAAATCGGCAACACCCTTCTGTCACAACAAAGATTCGGCTTTGGCAGAATTTTGGCTTGGTTGGATTGTGTTTTTGGTTTTGAATAAAAGAGAGGGGAGGCTAGGGAATTCGGGTAGAAAAGAAAAGAGAAGAGGAGAGAACCCTAAGAATTTCGGCAGAGCAGAGAAAAAAAGAAAATTGATGAGTATCCCTCCTTCCTTCCTTTTATAGATGAAATTATCAGCTAAGGAGTCCCTTACTTGGCCACCACTCTTCATAAGTGATAATATTATCCTTATTTAAATTAAAAAGATTTAATCCATCATTTATCTCTCCAAAATAATCCAATTTAAAAATCTTTATTTATCACCTTTTAATCAAATATTTATGAGAATAAAACACCTCCTATGTGCCATCCACCTCAGTCTTCTGGAAGCAAAAATAAAACCTTCGTTATTTGCTTCCCAAGTGACTCAAACTCAGGCCCATTCCTCCTGCATATGGCACCATTTCCATAGGCCCTAAGTGGCACCTCCAGGCCACTTTTCCAAGCCTGTTTGTGTGTCAACTTTCACAAACTTTCTCTTTTAAGGCCACCTTACCTTGATTTCCTATTTTAAAGCTTAAAACTTGACATTTCTACGTCATTTCTAAGTTTCCTAAAATTTTCGATCGGCTCTGTAAACTTGCCATTTTCATACATTTCCAAGTTTCCAGAAATGTTCACTTTCCATTTTTGAATCATTTCCTTACATTTTCTAGTTTCCAAAAATGTTCATGTCTATGCATTTCTAGGTTTCCAAAAATGTTCATTTCCATTTCACTTTCATACATTTCCGAGTTTCCAAAAATGTTCAAAGTTTATTCTTAGTACATAGAACATGTCACTTCGTACAATTAAGCCGAAAATGTATAGGCCCTTTCCAGGATGTTACAATAAGTATTTGAACCCTAAGTTTAGTTTTCCCCAACACTTACATAAAATTTAAGTGCCTAACTAAACAACCCTATGGCTAAGTCGCCGAGTTAGGGTGTGGTAACCCCTGTGCGCATGTCTAGGATTGGATCCTAAGAGCACAGTATACTTAAGCGATCCTAGTGACTCACCTCCTCTTCGCTGGAATCCTACCTGGTGCGTAGCTTCGGTTCACCTTAACCAAGAGGACTCGGTCATAGGCTAAACACAATAACAAAAACCCGAAAGGGAACTAGCCGTGTTTTTATAAAAACCCTAGTTTTAAAAACTCTTAAAATTACCTTTTTAATTTGTGAGAACTATTTTTACAAAATTTTTTCGAAAAAAAATTTTTTAATTTGTAAAATTACAAAAATACCCCTATGTTGTAAATTACTAAAATACCTTTAGTTTTAAGATTTTCAAAAATACCCTCGACGTTTGCTAAAATATTTCTACTTTACAAAAATACCAAAAACCTTATTTTGTGAAATATTGAAATACTCTGATTTGGAAAATTACTGAATCGCCCCTGACTTACAAAAAAATTACCAAAATAACCCCGATTTCTAAAATTTTTGTATTACCTTCGATTTGTAGAAATTTTCAAAATACCCTTAAGTTTTAAAAATTTTGAAATAACCTTTGATTTGTAAAGATTTTGCAATTGACCCTGATTTATTACCAAAATACCCTTATTGACAAAAATACCCCTGTAGGACAAATTACGAAAATACCCCTGGGGTAGGAATAGACAAAAATAAGAGAAATAGTGAATGTGTGTGATGGATGTCTTTGAATGAATGTTTGAATGTGTTTCTTTGAATTAGGATAGAAGACTTGAACTTTGTGTGATCGAAAGAACTACTTCTAAAACTCCTTTCTCATAAGATCTGTTCGTGGATAAAAAGTGGAACGAAAGTACTAGTGCATAAAACTTTGTAACCAGATTAAATCGCGACGTTAGAAATGAGTTCTAGGGGACGTGAACTCAGAAATTGTGCCTAGAAGGTAAGATAGTTTTATTAAGATCAAAGTGCGCAGCATAAGCATAGTGCGGTAAGTTAGACCGTACGATTGTTCGTTAGTAAGTAATTTCGAGGACGAAATTATTTTTAAGGAGGGTAGAACTGTAACATCCTAGACTAGGGGTTATGCGTTTGTGCATAATTCATGAGTTGGTAGGTTTTGGCAGTGTTTGGAAGTGTATTAAGGGTTTTTAGAACTTTAGGTGAAAAGGGAAAAACTTTGGAAAATATTAGAAATATCAAGTTTCAAAAGAGGAAAGTGAACATTTTTGGAAACCTGGAAATGTATGGAAATGTTAAGTTCAAAATAGGAAAACGAACATTTTTGGAAACTAGGAAATGTAAGGAAATGATTCAAAAGAGGAAAGTGAACATTTCTAGAAACTTGGAAATGTAAGGAAATGTCAAGTTTATAGAGCCGAACGAAAATTTTTGGAAACTTAGAAATGACTTAGAAATGTCGAGTTTTAAAGTTTAAAAGAGGAAATTAAGGCAAGGTGGCCTTAAAAGAAAAAAGTTGGTGAAATTTGACACACAAACAGGGCTTGGAAAAGTGGCACAAGATGTCACTTAGGGCCTATGGAAATGGCGCCACATGCAAGGTGTTGGGCTGAGTTCGAGTCACTTGGGAAGCAAATAAAGGAAGTTTTATTTTTGCTTCCGTAGCTTTGGTGGATGGCACAAGCCTTCTAGAAAGGAGGAGTTTTATTTTCATAAATATTCGATTAATAAGATGATAAATAAGGGATTTAATTTGGATTATTTTTTAAGAGATAATAAAGGATTATTCTCTAATTATTTTAAATTAAGGAGATAAACTTATCAATAAAGAAGAGTGGTGGCCAAGTAAGGGATTCTGAGTAGTAGTTTCGGTTATAAAAGGAAGAAAATAGGGCTACTCATCAATTTTTCTTCCTCCTCTTCTCTCTGCCGAATTTCTGAGTGCTCTCTTCTCTTCTCTTCTTTTTTTCTTTTGTCAAGCCGAATATATAGTCCACCATTGTCAAAATTCTCAAGTTTTCTTTTCTTCCTATTTCTTCTTACCAATCCATTCAAAAGCCGAATCTTGGAAGGGCTTCAAGCATAGGTGCTGTTGATTTCTTCAAAGGTAAGAACAAGTTTGATTTCCATTCTTTTCTTTTAGATTAGTCGAGAGATAATCTAACCCCATACATATTATGGTTGCCGAATATAGAAGGATCTTTCGAGATTATCAGAATAGTCGACTAAAAGGAGGAGTATTCAGGATTTCTATGATTAAGGTAAGACATGTGAATATTCGGCCAAAGGCCTTGATTTATGTTTCGATGATTAAGATTAAGTCTAACGTAAGGTTTTAGGGATTTCGACATTCCTAGGGAAACAAGGAACAGTTTCGGGATTTGTTGGTGTTCCAATTGGCAACAAGGTAAGAATACTAATCCTACTAGGATTTGGAATTTTGGCCGAATGGCTTTTTATTAAGGTAATAAGTGATAAAACAATGTAGGGATTAAGGATCTAAGCATTAGATCAAGCTTTTCAGGATCTCAAGGAAATTTTAAGCGAATCGGTGTGTACCCCACTACTACTGTAATAATACGTTTTATGGCATGTTTAATTAAAATATGTGACATTAAGAGAATATGAAAGTGGCTAAGGTATCATGTTATGGTACTAAGTACTCAGGTACGTTTCTTACTCCTACTAGGATTACGAAATATGTTATATTTAACATGTGAAAAGTGACATGAATGTGAATTTAAGTATGATATGCATATTATTATTATATGGGGCATATGGGTTTGTTTTGAAAGGGGAAGTGAATGTGGTGACCTAAGACCACGAACACACGGTGACCTAAGACCGTGATATCCGAAAGTGGTGACCTAAGACCACGATGTCTGAAAGTGGTGACCTAAGACCACGATGTCTGAACGTGGTGACCTAAGACCACGATGTCTGAACGTGGTGACCTAAGACCACGAATGCGGTGACCTAAGACGCAATTTGGAGTGTAGCGGAAGGAGGGTCGACTTAGTAGTCCCCACAGTGTGCATGGTTGGTACGGGGGTGTGTAACGGATGGACAATTAGGTTTGGGTTTGGGAATGCATCATAATTTGTATGCTATGTTTTGAATGAGTAACTCTTGTATGCTGATTCTATTATGATTTAGTGTCGTGTACACATTGAGTCTGCTTGACTCACCCGCTGTGGGACCATGTTTCGTGATGAGCAGTGATGGACCGGGACGGCAGAACTTGTGGTGGCCATGCTCAACATGAAGTTTTATTTTATGGACTATTATTTTTATTTAAGTAATGGACTTATTGGGAAATTATTTGATGTAATAAGGCCATAAGGCCATAGTTGAATTGTTTTCCATTTATTTTTATTTATTATGTTTATGTGATTTATCCATTAAAGTTTAAGTATTAATTTATTTTTAAACTAAACCCTAAATATTTTGTCACCTAAGATTAAAAGGATTTCTAATATAAAAATTGACTTCGTTTTTAACACAAGCCCAACCCAAACCATATTTTCTTTAAAATCGCACAAGTTTTCTCTAAGTAACAAAGAACTTTGAAACTGGTTTTCTTGAGGAACATACCAAATCTGGTCAAAGCTCGTGGGCCGGGTTTGGGGTGTTTCATTACCAGTCCAGGCTAAACCCTAATCATAACATATACTCGAGAGATATTTTATCAGGATTACCCATCCGGGCTAAATCCTTACTATAATGAGGTCAATAGGATTACTCGTCCGAGCTAAATCCCGTTCGCAACAAATGCAGGACCTCATCCATTTCGGGAAAGTACATATATTTATTGGAATCCAATATTCAATCAGGGCTTAACCCTTTTTCATCATTCAAGCATGGATTAAATTTCAAATTACAGCATTCAAGTAATGTTCATCAATATGAGTCACATTCCGTACAAACACAACATTTAATTAAACATATTTACATGCCCGATTAAGTTACACGAACTTACCTCGACACTTGTTCGCGTAACTAATCTACTAATCCTACTTTTCCTTGATCTAACCTCGAATGTGAGTTGTCCGAATCTATATAAATAGCTTCAATCATCAATTTTTCATATTTCATACTCATTTGGACTCAATTTACGTCCTAGGCAAAATTACCATTTTGCCCCTAACTTTTCCATAAATTCCCATTTCATCCTTAGGCTCAGAAACTGAAACTTGTGCAATTTACTCCCTATTCCAAGCCTAACCAAAATCCCAGCACAAAATTTACAGCACATGTATTCATAAAAATTCAGAATTTTTCATCAAATTTCACAACTTTACATTTTAGTCCCTAAATCATGTTTTCATAAAAAATCACTTTGTAAAAGTTGTTCATCTATCAACAACCTTTCATTTTCTACCATAAATTTCTAATTTTCAGCATATTCATCGATGACCCAAATTTCATACCTTGATAACTTTTCAAATTAATCCCCCAAATAGATAGATTAGACTATCCCGGTTTCAAAAATATCAAAAATATCAAATTAATCCCCCAAATAGATAGATTAGACAAGGAAACTTACCCAATTAAGCCTTGAAAGTTTCTTCTCTCTCTCCTAGGTGTTCCATATAATTTTGGGGTTGAAGATGACAAAATAATAAGATGATATCTTTTATCATCTTTTTAATTAATTAATTATTTCAATTTCTAATTTAGTCCCTACTCTTTTCTAATTTTTCCATGGACGAGTCACCCAAAATCTACATACTTTTCTTTAATGGTCTAATTACCATATAAAGACCTCTAGTTTTGAATTCGATAGCTATTTAATCCTTATAGCTACTAGAATTCCACTTTTGCATTTTATGCGATTTAGTCCTTCTCATAATTAAACACTTAATTGATAAAATTTTCATATCAAAATTTTCACACGACATATCTATCATAATACAGACCGTAAAATAAAATTAAAATAAACTTTATTCATACTTTGAATGTGCCACCAAACTTGCTCTATATACATAATAACCTGATACACCCTTTCCTTTGGCATAGTCTTAGCATCGTTCTTCCTGGCGTATACTCACATTCAACCTAGAACGAAAGTATAAACTTATGTAAGATCAAATGAACTTAGGGAGAGAAACATCTTTTACCTGCGCAATAATTGCTCATTGCTACTAATAAATCGTTATGACAATCTTATTATTCCTGTCATTCAACTTGTCTCTGGCGAATATTTTTTTCTCAAATTTCATTCTTCATTCACCATAGATTAACATGTCTTACTCTGAAATCATTACTTACCCATCAACATCTTCGATACATTACTTACATCCTTAAATCTGATCTTTCATAAATCTTTATTAATTTCCTTTCTAGAGGTCCATACAATCGAAACACTGTTACTTTTGTACACATAACTCTAAGCCATCATTTTATTACAATTCTTAAATGGTCATGTACACAGATAGTAGATACTTCCTTCAAATATCAAATTTGGAATTCTTAATCATAAAACACTTTTCTTATGTTAACCCATCAGCTTTCTATATCTCTTCAATTCATTATTCATAATCGAATCATTGTCTTGTATATTACTTTATCGTAACCCATAGAGACACCGTGCCTTACTAATCTTTTTGATTACATTTACGAACCATATTGAATGCGCCAAAACAATTTAATATCTAATCCGCCACAAGAATCATTCCTTTAGGGTACGCCATTGAAAGCCTTACTATGAAACAAGGATAACATTTTCAAAATTTTCCATGTAAGTCGTTCCTTCAGAGTGCGCCACAAGGGTTTATCCTTGTAGGTTTGCTACAAGTACTATCCTTCATATTTCACCACAGATGCTACTCTTTCATATTTCGCCATAAAGGCTACTCTTTCATATTTCTCCACAAAAGCTACTCTTTCATATTTTTCCACAAAGGCTACTCTTTCATATTTTGCCATAAAGGCTTTTCTTTCATGACGAATTTACGATATGGATTTTCCTAAATTCATGTTATGTGAGGTTTGCCCATCATCATCCTAGAACACGCAGAGAACCTTATTAGGTAATCATTGTCCTTTAATTCCTTTCGAAATATGCCATGGCCATGGGCTTTCCTTTTATAGTTCATATTTTAAGTCCCGACGGACCCCTTTTTACAACACTACGGTGAATAGACAAGAACTCACTTGACAGAACCATCATGTATTGAAACAACCCTCATTCACCATTTAGATCACTAACTTACTCTTAACAGAACTTACCTCATAGCATTCATCTAAGACAAAAATATATGATTAGACTTAAACATCTCAGATTCCATACCATAACATGCATTTTATCCTCAATATTCATTCATATAGTTGCATAATCATCATACTATACTTTTCTAGCTTCAATTTCATCGTTTAAACAGTTTCTACAGAGATATCTCATATGAATAATATTCATGTAAGAGTCAGCTTAAAGACACACCTGACAACCATAGATAGCATCTTGAACCCCAGATCTAATAAGGAGCTGCATCAACCACTACTTATAAAACATAATAACACTATTAAAACTCATTCGTAACATTTACCATCATCACAAACCCAAATAACCCTTATATAAAGTCTTACTTCTTTATCTTACTATTCATGCACTTATTCTCACTTAATATTTCATAACTTTAACATACAGAGTCACAATACTTACCTTGACATAGAGTAGTCACTAACAAATATCTTGATTTGCAACTCCAACTTAAAGAGGAAGTAATACTTTAGGTTTTTCTTAAGATTTTGATAGCAGTGCTTCTTGAAGAAAAAAGTAGAAAACTCTCTCTTTATTTAACCTAATTATCCATTAATGTATTCTAAGTCTCTATTGGGACTTGAAAAATGTCACATCCTTACTGAATTATCTTATCTAACAGTCTACAACTTCTGAGAAACCTACTTGAGTATCCCCTTATCTTTTAATAATCCTTTCGTATTCAGTTGGTACCTAACCAGCTTACCTCACAACTTAACTTGTATAGTATTACAGTAAAAAGGCACAATATACTTCTGACATGAACTCATACACTCCATACCATTTTACTTGGCCATTACATTATTCCAACTAACATAGAAATCTAACATAGAAACTTCATTAACTTAAACACATAACTATATATGTTCGCTTTATACACCAAAAGATGTCATTGGGTGAATACTACTTCGCTAATCATACTACTTTAAAACTATATGCCAAACCTTGTACTCGAAAGAACTAGGATGTTACAATATTTATTGATGTCCATGAAACCAACTAAAAATTTGACAAAGGCAAGTGCACCTATCAAATAATAGTATAGCTATGGTGGGTACAAATATCGTTCCCACGAAGACTAAAAGTACTAGTAATTACCGTATTTCTATTATTTAATCGACAAATTAGAGTGAATGATTAAAACTAAAATTAACTAAATTAATTAACTAAAAATAGGACAAAGAACAAATCAGGAAAATAATCGATTAACAACCAAGGAGCGAAACAATACCCAGGAAAGAATCCACCTAGACTGTATCTGTCATTATCAATCTAAATTAAACAATTTATTCACTTAATATCTTGATCCGTAGAAATCCCTAAATTATGCTATCTCTCTTCAAGACTAAGAGCAACTGACTCTAGGTTGATTAATTGAAATTTTTTTCTAATTAAAACCCCTATTATCGAATTAACTCGATCTATAGATTTCCTATTAGATTTTATTCTAATCCAGTAGATTTATGTAGTCCTATTTCTAGGATTGCATGCACCTCCACTCAATTATGCTAGATCTCCTCTTAAACAGGGCTTATTCCTCCTCTGAATTAAGCATGTCAAACATGAATTAATAATCCAAAACTATTAAATCAAGAATTAAACACACATAACTGAGAACAAGATTCAAGTATTTATTGCATAAAATAAAAATTAAAAGACAGAATTCATCATAGAATTCATATTCCCTAGATATTTAGAAAATTAATTCATAATCACGAATAATAACATCTCAAAAACAGTATAACTACAAGAAATAAAGAAATCATAATAAACTTCAAAGAAATCAAAAGAAGATCTTCAATCTTGGTGGAAATTTTCTTCAAAGTCGGCTTCAATGGTGTTTTCCAAGTTGTTTTCTTCAATATTCTCTGACGGCTCCCTTCTCATCTTCTTATATTTGGTATTTACAGGTCCTAGAATGCCTAAAAAACCTAAAAATTGTGTTTTTCTACGTATTTGAAGTGTGAATCACGAAATCCACACAATCTGGCACATGTGGCTCACACAGCAACCCTTATGGCTCACACGGCCATGTGTCCAGCCCGTGTGGCTCCTGAAATTTGCTCCAATTGTTCGATTTTTGCTTCATTTTTGCTCGTTCTGCTCCCAAATGCTCTGTTAAGTATAGAAACATGAATTTAAAGGATTAGAAGCATACAATTCACCATTTTGTATTGATTAATCATTCAAAAATGCATTAAGAACGAGATTAAAATATGTTACTTTTGACACTAATCAAATATCCCCACACTTAAGCGTTTGCTTGTCCACAAGCAAAATTCTCAACCCACAATAAAGTTCAATTTTTCTCAATTTTTCATTTTCATCAATAATGTATCAAGATAATGTTTAAACAATAATAATGTCTCAAGATAATTTGTAAACAATCATGCATTGGCAATTCAACTAAAAGAACACTAAAGATTCAAGTAGTCCAAGCTAATTTTTTTAAAGCATAAAAACATAGTTGTCTCCTCTATCTAAATAATTACCTTAAATTCAAAATCAATAAGATTTGACATCCTCACTAAAGATTCACTCAAAGTGCTTAAGGTTCAAATATTAAACACTCAATAGTAAAACAATAAATGTCATTACCATAGGCTTGCTTGAAAATCAAATCTCCACCACTATAAAATGAGATGACACACCAATCAAGAGGTCTTTAAAAGGTTGTAAAGGGTCCTAGGTTAAGGGTATTGAAAAGGCCAAAAAAAATGTTTATAATTGAGATTGAGTTGATAAATTACCAAACTAGAAAAACAATCAAATGCTAAATTAACAAAATTTACATCAACAAGATCTAAGGAATAAGAATGAGCTTTTCAACACAAAATGAAACTAACATTTCAAGCTCAATCAAACTTTTTCTTTCTTTCTTCTTTTTTTGAGTTTTTTTTAAAAAACTAGAACAAAATAAAATTTAGCAATTCAAAAATAAATGGGACATAATTAGGCAACTAACCAAATCAAATCTCAAAAATTAAAGGGTTAATGAAAAAATGTGTTAGGATCAACGGGGCTTACTAAGGGTTAATTCAATAGGTAAGCTTTTTATAGGTTAAGTGGGTTAAAACCTAAGTGCCTCTATCATCTCAGTATATCATATCAATGGTGTGCTCTCGACATGCATAATCGAAGCAAATTCTAGGATAACAAATGTAGTTGACGATAACATTCGGGATTTAGGTGCTTTGCATATATTATGTATCTGTGTGTTTGGTATGCTTTGCATGTTGTTTGGGTGTGTTGGGGTCCTCAGGAAGGCTCGGGGTTAAGCTGAAGCCTTGGTGAAAATTTCATATTTGGACTTTTTAGGGAAGAGCTGACTGGGGCAGGACTTAAGGATTTTTGCTTGTGTTTATTGACACAAGAATTTAATTGGTAGAGCGGCAAGGAGGCACCACTTAAGGTGCAGGTAAGTGACGCCTCAGGGGCAGCAGTGATGGAACAGGTTCAATTCGCATCGTCAGCAATGTGGAATTTTATTTTTGCTTATGCGCCTAAGGAGCTTGGATGATGGATTCGGTTAGGAGCCTTGAAAGGTGGAGGTGGACTTAGTCAAATATTTCAAAAGGATGGGCAAGAGTAAAAGGGGGGATTTTGAATAAGTCAAATTGATTCAAATATGTGACCAAGAGTGAAGTTAGGAGAAAATTTGGGGATTTGATGCTGGTGAGGTAGGTGGCTGAATTTTTGGATGCTTGATGTAGGAAAAAAAGTCAGTTTTGGTTTTTTTGATGGGTATGCCGAAAGTTAGTAAGGGATTCTAAGTTTTCTTTGTTCTTTTGGTAGTGCATTCAGTCACTAGGGAAGTAGAGGGTGCCGATTTTGGGTAGGTTCTCTTGAACCTCCTTCGTTCTGTTTGGGTTCTTGGTTCCTATATGCCGAAAGTGCCTAGCCAATTTTCATTTCTCATTTCCTATGACCTATAGCCGAAAGTGAGGAGACCATTAGTGCATCTTTTCTTTATCTTCTTTTTCTCTCTACTTTTCTCTATTTTCCCCTCATCATTCTTTTTCCAAATCTTTCCTCTCTTCTTTTTGTGTTGCCGAAACCCTTGAGCCTTTATTGAATCTTCCTTTCTCTCATTTTGGTTCTTTCATTTCATTCTCTTCCACTCTTGATCATTGCCGAATCTTCTCTGCTATAGTAACTTGTGCCAAATTTTCTTGGGTGTAGTTCCGGTCTTCTGTGTTAAGACGAATACTGTGGGACAAGGTGCTAGGCATCTGCTTCGGATCTTTCATTGGTTTGGTTGTAAAGGTAAGGGAGACTCTGTCATCATTTTTCTGTTTTTCTTTCGGTATTTGGTAGCCAAAGCCGAATGGCTAATTGGCTTGAGGATGCAATCATATTGACTTCTCTTCTTTTATCATCTTCTCTCTTTAGGGGCGTTTAATCCAGGAAACATCGTTAGCCGAACCATTTAAGTTTCAAGTCTGAGGAACAGTCAATCTCTAAATCCTATCTCTCTTTTCAGGATCTTAAGGTAAGGAATTCTCCTCTTGATATGAGGTCGGTTTCTCCTTTCGTTATTTACTGCCTTAACCCAACGTTGTTGGTAAACAACCGTTGTTTTATTATAGTATCTTCTGACCAAGATCTCTTACATGGAATCAAATGCCAGTCAATCGAAGGAGAGGGTTGGACCAGTAGTCCCAGCCCCTAAATTTAAGCGACATGCAGTATCGGTAGTACGGGGCTGGCCACCGGGTTGTGAACCAACGTTAAAACAGAATAGACAGATTGCAGTCGTTCCCTCTTCCGAGAGTGTCGATAGTGTTGAGAGCTTAGTCCTTCTCGTGTTTAGGTGTGTAATATTCACACCTCTTTGCTATTACTTCTAAGTATGTGTATGTATAGTGAAATGCCGAAATAATGGCATTAGTGTTCTTCTACATATGGTAAGTAAAAGCGAGACATTAGGTTAGTAATTTGTATTTGTGATAATTATGCGATTATTTTGACATGAGTTTACGTTGCATTTGATACATGTTGAGATCTGTTGCATGCTCACACCATGATTTCATGTTGCATGGGGGAAAATATGCCATGAATAGAAGGGGATGTGTATCTGGTGGCTTGTGCCATTTCAGCCTGGTGACTTTGTCACAATTTTGATAATCTGGTGGCTTGTGCCATTTCAGCCTGGTGACTCTGTCATAACTTTGATAATCTCGTGGCTTGTGCCATTTCAGCCTGGTGACTTCGTCACAATTTCTGACGATGAGCAGCTTGACTGCCACCAATGGTGTAGCGGATGGAAAGTTAGGTTGGAATGGGTTCTGCATCATCATGCATATGCTATTGTGCTATTCTATACTGTGGGGGCTAAGGCCCAATCTGTTCGAACGGGCTTGAGCCCAATAAGGGGTGTTTGATTATTGTAGACTGAGTCTTTTGACTCACTCTGTTTGTTTAACATCCGTGCGTAAAACACTTAGCTCAAAGAGACCCAGGGCGTAGGGGATTACGAGGTGGCCACGCACGATTTCTTTCTTTTTACATAGAACGTTATTTTCTTTAAATTTTTGGGATTTTTGAAATGTAATAAGGCCACTTCTAATTTGGGTAAATTTCTAATTTTAATCTTTGGACGTATTTAATATAAACTGCTCGATAGAATATTTTTATAAAATACGAACGAAAGTTTTGTTCGCAATCTGAAAAAAAACAAAAAGAGATTTTGCAACCAACTTCGGGTTTAATCTAGTAAACGATAGGTGTTTTCAACTTTCACTTAAAACACAAGGTTTGATTAGTTAAAGATTTATCTTAAATATTGGGCTTGCAATGGAACCACAAAACTTAAGGATTTAAGAAACTTTAAATTAAAGACCTTCTAAGACTCGTAACTCTTTTAACATTCTTTCCTAGTGACATGCCAGATCCAGTCGTAGTATTTGAGCCGGGTTTGGGGTGTTACAATTTGGTATCAGAGCCTGGTTTAAAAAGCTCGGCCTTGGGTTTTGGGTTCAAAACATTTTCAAAATTTACCTAAGACGATTTAAAAAGAAAAATACATATGGACCTATTTTCTGGAAGTGTGGCACCCGAGTCTCCGGCCCAAGTTTGCTGGGTGAGTTTTCTGATTGTTAAGTGAATTGCACGAGGTAGTTGTATGATATAGATATCTCATCATGGAAGTTGGAATTTAGAAACTCTATTGTAGAGATGAAAACCCTTAGGTATGCATGTGCCTTGTGAAAGAACTACTTATAAACATTATTCTCATAAAACTACTCATTAATAAACAGTGAAAAGAAATGTTGACGCATAAAATTTGTAATCAGAGTAAGACGGAGCGATAGACATGAGTGGTAGAGGATGTGGACATGTTGCACGCGGCCGTAGGAGAGGCCAGGGTACTGAGGTTGAACTCATAGAAGCGAGAAATGAGCTTGAGGGCAAAGCACCAGCATCACCTGTGGCAGAAGTGGGAACGCAAGACAGGACTAATGGGGATGATGCCCTGTCTCAAGCAATGCTGCGTGTGTTAGAACGAGTGGCTGGGGCAAGCACTGGAACAGCATCTCAGAAGTCCATCCATGAGTGATTCCGAGCTAGTGGAGCTGAAATGTTTAGGGGTATTTCTGGGGTGGCTCCAAATGTGGTCGAGTATTGGCTAGAGGCAGTCGAGAGGATTATGGATGATCTGGACTCCACGGAAGAGGAGAAGCTGAAAGGTGCAGTGTCTCTACTTCGGGATGAGGCATATCAGTGGTGGCTCACCGTAAGAGAGGGTACTCTGGTGAACCGAATTGATTGGGATTTCTTTAAGATGTCATTTTAAGGGAAGCATGTTGGGTCCAGTTATGGATGCTCAGAGGAAAGCATTCTTGAATTTGGTACAATGGGGTAAATCGGTAGCTAGATATGAGGCAAAATTTTTGTGTTTGAGCCGCTACGCACGAGGCATAGTGGCAACTGACTATGAGCGTTGCGTGAGGTTCGAGGAGGGGCTGCGGGATGAGCTGAGAGTGTTGATAGCTCTGCAGCGAGAGATAGAATTTACTGTCTTAGTGAAAAAAGCAAAAATAGCTGAAAAGGTGAAGCAGACTGAGATCCAGAATAGGGAGAAAGACAAAGGTAAGAATAAGAGAAGCTTTGGGTCGACAGGGTCGTTGGAAGGTTTCCAAAAGAGGGCTAGATTTGATGGGCCAGCTCGAGTTGTGAGGCCTGTGGCGATGGGCCAGCTTCGATCATGTGCTCTGTATGGGAAAAGGCATTCTAGGGAGTGTAGGAGGAGAACCAGTGGATGTTTCAGGTGTGGATCTATGGATCATATGATTAAGGATTGTCCACAAGTAGAGCAGGAGCGGCCAGTGGGATAGAGTTTTGATTAGTTTAGGAGGGGTGGTCAGCAACCACAGAGAGGTCATGGTCCAGCTAGAGGAGGAAATGGTTTTGGTCGGGGTCGTGGAGCATCGGGCAGAGGTACTAGGAATACGGAGGCAAGACAGCCCGGGTTAGTTTATGTAGCCAGACACCGAGAAGATGGTGATGCACCAGATGTTATAATGGGTACGTTCCTCATTTTCGATTTGCCCTTTACTGTATTAATAGATATTGGGTCGATACATTCCTATGTTGCTAGTGTGGTGTCTGGAACTTGAAACATGAACTCTGAAATAGCTTCTAGGGAGATGACTGTACTTAGTCCTTTAGGACAATCTATAGTGGTAAACAAACTTTTTAGAAGTATGCCTCTAGAAGTACAAGGGTCAGTTTTCTCGGCTAATTTGATTGAATTACCATTCAGGGAGTTCGATTTGATCTTGGTTGGTAAGGTATCGAGCAAACTTGGATTGTGCTGCTAAGCACATGGTGTTTAGGACTCTTGAGGATAATGAAGTTTTGGTAATAGGCGAAAGGAGAGACTACTTGTCCAATGTAGTGTCTGCTCTAAAGGAGAAAAGAATGGTGAGAAAAGGGTGCATGGCTTTCTTAACTTTTTTTAGTGCATTGGATGTAAAGGAGGTGACCATGAATGAGGTTAGAATAGTAGATGAATTTGTGGATGTCTTTCCTGAAGAGCTTCTAGGGTTGCCTCCGGATCGTGAGGTGGAGTTTGGAATTAAGCTACTTTCAGATGCTCCGATGTCCATCGCCACTTATAGGATGGCACCGAAGGAGCTGGTTGAACTTAAAGCTCAAATCCAGGAGCTGTTGGATTGTGGTTTTATCCGACCCAGTGTATCTCCGTGGGGAGCGCCGGTGCTATTTGTGAAGAAGAAAGACGGGTTCATGCGAATGTCCATTGATTACTGCCAGTTGAATAAGTTGACAATTAAGAACAAGTACCTGCTACTAAGGATAGACAACCTGTTTGATCAGCTCAAAGGGGCTTCGGTCTTTTTAAAGATAGATTTGAGATCAGGATATCATCAGCTTAAGGTCAGGGAAATGGATATTCACAAAATGGCTTTCCGGACTCGCTATGGTCACTATGAGTTCCTGGTGATGCTGTTTGGGTTGATAAATGCACCAGCTGCGTTCATGGATATGACGAACCGTGTTTTCCAACCCTATCTAGATTGGTTCGTTGTAGTGTTCACGGACGACATTCTGGTATATTCCAAGATAGAAGAGGAGCACGATCCGCATCTTCGGGTGGTTTTGCAGATTTTGAGGGAGAAGCAGCTGTACGCCAAATTTAGCAGGTGCGAGTTTTGGTTGAAAGAAGTTACTTTTCTGGGACATGTGGTATCGGCAGAAGGGATTAGGGTTGATCCCCGGAAGATTGAAGCTCTGTTGGGTTGGAAACCGCCTAAGTCTGTGGCAAAGATCCAAAGTTTCTTGGGATTGGCAGGTTACTACAGAAGATTTGATGAGGGTTTCTCCTTAATTACGGCACCCTTAATTAAGTTGCTGAGGAAAGGGGTACCATTTTTTTGGACTGACAAGCAATAGGAAAGATTTGAGAAGCTGAAGCGGATTTTGACAGAGGCTCTAATTTTGATTCAGCCTGAGGCCGAAAAAGAGTTCGTAGTTTATTGTGACGCTTCACACACGGGGTTAGGGTGTGTGTTAATGCAGGATGGGAAGGTTGTTGCGTATGCATCTCGGCAGTTAAGACCGCATGAGATAAACTATCCCACGCATGATTTGGAGTTGGCTGCGGTAGTTTTGCTCTGAAGATCTAGAGACATTATCTGTTTGGAGAGAAGTCCGTTATCTACACCGACCACAAGAGTTTGAAATATCTTCTAACTCAGAAGGAGTTGAACTTAAGGCAGCGAAGGTGGGTTGAGCTGTTAAAGGACTATGATTGCTCAATAGAATACCATCCAGGAAAAGCTAATGTGGTGGCGGATGCGTTAAGTCGGAAGGCAATAACAGATTTATGGGAAATGTTTGCTCGTCTCAATCTGTTTGACGATGGAAGTTTATTAGATGAACTTCAAGTGAAACCGATGTGGGTAAATCAGATTAAAGAGAAGCAGTTATAGGATGATGTCTTGAGTGCTCGACTTCTGCAAGTTCAGAATGGTGGGGTAGAAGATTATAATTTGAACGGTGATGGGGTTTTGTGTTTCCATGAGAAGGTTTGCATGCCGAAGGATGTTGAGTTGAGGCAGATGATTCTTCAGAAAGCGTATAGTAGCCCTTACGCTATGCATCCTGGAGGGAATAAGATGTACCGAGATCTACGTGAACAGTTCTGGTGGCCTAAATTAAAGCGGGAAGTTACGGAGTTTGTGGGAAAGTGTTTAACATGTCAGTAAGTAAAAGCGGAACATCAGTTTCCTTCTGGGTTATTACAGCCAGTGAAGATTCCACAGTGGAAATGGGAAAGGATCACTATGGACTTTGTTAGTGGGCTACCGCTTACGCCTGCGAAGAAAGATTCGGTATGGGTGACCATGGATCGATTGACGAAGTCCGCTCATTTCATACTTGTTCGTGTCGACTATTCTCTTTAGAGGTTGGCTAAGCTGTATATGGTAGAAATTGTGAGGTTGCATAGGGTACCAGTATTGATCATATCAGATAGAGACCCTAGGTTTACGTTGCGGTTCTAGAGGGCACTGCATCAGGTGTTGGGTACAAGATTGGACTTCAGAATAGCTTTTCATCCACAGACTGATGGTCAGTCTGAGAGAGTAATTCAGATCTTGGAGGATATGTTGAAAGGTTGTGTCATTGACTTTAGGGGTAGTTGGGAAGAGTTCTTAGCATTGGCAGAATTCGCATACAACAACAGCTACCAATCTAGTATTCAGATGGCGTCCTATGAAGTGTTATATGGGCTGAGGTGTCGTACTCCTACCTGTTGGACAGAATTAGGTGAGCGTCAGATGTTGGGTCCAGAATTGGTTGCAGAGACAGAGGAGAAGGTTAAGTTGATTCGGACTCGATTGAAGGAAGCGTCCGACAGGTAAAAATCATATGCAGATCTGAAGCGAAAGGAGATAGAGTTTACAGTAGGTGATCAGGTTTTCTTGAAAGTTTCACCGTGGAAGAAGGTGATGAGGTTTGGATAGAAGGGCAAGCTAAGTCCCAGATTTATTGGGCCTTATCGGGTTTTGGAACGTGTGGGACCAGTAACTTATCAGATCGAGCTACCTTCAGAATTAAGTCAGATTCATGATGTGTTCCATGTTTCGATGTTGAGGCGCTACCATTCGGATCCATCTCATGTTGCGCCAGTGGAAGAAATTGAAGTAAGGCCTGATCTATCCTTTGTAGAGGAACCAGTTCAGATTTTGGATCATGACGTTAAGGTTTTGCGAAGAAAATCGGTCCCGTTAGTCAAATTTCTGTGGCGAAATCAAGGTATAAAAAAGGCGACGTGGGAGCCTGAGGATGCTATACGTCAACAGTACCCTCATCTCTTTTGATCAGGTAATTTCGAGGCCGAAATTTTTTTAAGGGGGTAGAACTGTAACATCCGGGATTTAGGGGCTTTACATTTATTCTGTATCTGTGTGTTTGGTATGCTTTGCATGTTGTTTGGGTGTGTTGGGGTCCCTGGGAAGGCTCGGGGTTAAGCCGAAGCCTTAGCAAAAATTTCATTTTTGGACTTCTTAGGGAAGAGCTGACTGGGGCAGGACTTAAGGATTTTTGCTTGTGTTTATTGACACAAGAATTTAATTGGTAGAGTGGCAAGGAGGCGCCACTTAAGGTGCAGGTAAGTGACGCCTCAGGGGGAGCAGTGATGGAACTGGTTCAATTCGCATCGTCAGCAATGTGGAATTTTATTTTTGCTTATGCACCTAAGTAGCTTGGGTGATGGATTCGGTTAGGAGCCTTGAAAGGTGGAGGTGGACTTAGTCAAATATTTCAAAAGGATGGACAAGAGTAAAACGGGGGATTTTGAATAAGTCAAATTGATTCAAATATGTGACCAAGAGTGAAGTTAGGAGAAAATTTGGGGATTTGATGTTGGTAAGGTAGGTGGCAGAATTTTCGGATGCTTGATATAGGAAAAAAAGTCAGTTTTGGTTTTTTCGATGGGTGTGCCGAAAGTTATTTAGGGATTCTAAGTTTTCTTTGTTCTTTTGGTAGTGCATTCGGTCACTAGGGAAGTAGAGGGTATCGATTTTGGGTAGGTTCTCTTGAAGCTCCTTCATTCTCTTTGGGTTCTTGGTTCCTATATGTCGAAAGTGCCTAGCCAATTTTCATTTCTCATTTCCTATGACCTATAGCCGAAAGTGAGGAGACCATTAGTGCATCTTTTCTTTATCTTCTTTTTTCTCTCTACTTTTCCCTATTTTCCCCTCATCATTCCTTTTCCAAATCTTTCCTCTCTTCTTCTTTTGTTGCCGAAACCCTTGAGCCTTTATTGAATCTTCCTTTCTCTCATTTTGGTTCTCTCATTTCATTCTCTTCCACTCTTGATCATTGCCGAATCTTCTAACTTGTGCCGAATTGTCTTGGGTGTTGTTCGAGTCCTCTGTGTTAAGACGAATACTGTGGGACAAGGTGCTAGGCATCTGCTTTGGATCTTTCATCGGTTTGGTTGTGAAGGTAAGGGAGACTCTGTCATCATTTTTCTGTTCTTCTTTCAGTATTTGGTAGCCAAAGCCTAATGGCTAATTGGCTTGGGGATGCAATCATATTGACTTCTCTTCTTTTATCATCTTCTCTCTTTGAGGGTGCTTAATCCGAGAAACATCGTTAGCCGAACCATTTAATGTAACACCCCTTACTCGGGACCATCGCCGGAATTAAGTAAGAGGCATTACTAGACTTGACTACAAGTTCAAAACATGAAAATCTTAAAGCTGTCAAACTGCGTTGTGCCGACTAATTTGGCTATAACTCGAGTTACAAAATTTGAAATTCAGATCCGTAAATTTTTCTTGAAAGTAGACTCATATATCTATTCACCATAATTTTTCTAGAATTTTTCATGTGGCCAATTTGTACAGTTTATTCTTCAAAGTTACCCTTATTACACTGCTGGACAGTTCTGACCTGTCCCTATAAAACTGCAGTTATCAGATTGCACAATTTTCCAATGGTGTTCTTATTTATACCAATGAAAAGTAGACTCATTTAGGATTCTACACATATAAACCATGCTTCTTGATTATTTTTATACAATTTATGGCAATTTTTCCAAAACTGAACAGTGACTCACGAATGCATTCAGAGCAGGTTTCACTAGAACTCAATTATCTCATAATATATAAATCGTTTGCGTACTCTATTTCTTTCATATAAAAATAGACACAATAAGGTTTAATCTCATATCTCATTCACTTTCAAATTCAATGTACCCAATTTTTAGTGATTTTTCTAATTTACATCAATGCTGCCACTACAAGCTGTTCTGCTAAATTTTATGAAAGTTAAACTTCTAGCCGAACCTACCTACTTCCCAAATTCAAGGATTTATATGTATGCAAATGTTTCTTAGCAAAAACGATTAAACCTGGATTTAAAATTTCATGAACATTGCCGTCATGTACCAACATACATATCGTAACACAACATCATATTTACTAAGAAAAATTGTAGCCATTCTCGCATGGCTATCATAAACACTTACAAGGTTAAATATCGCATATTTCTAAGACTTCATCTAGCCTATACATGCCTTCTAATTCGTAACCAAAATTCAAAATACCAAAGGAAGGCGATAGTGTGATGAGCTTCTTGACGATCCTTCACGAGCCCGCTCGTAACCAAAATCTATAAAACAAAGGAATCATTCCACACGATAAGCTTGCTAGCTTAGTAAGTCCTAATTAAACATATACTTATTTAAGTAAAATACATACAACCATTCGAATTAATATCTTCTATCACTAATCCGAACATAAATAATACATAACCTCTTTTATTTATAAAGCGAAACAACTTAATATCATTGATGCACTTAATACTAAGCTTTACCTTTCTTATTCACATACATCAATCATCAAGTATATCACGGACTTATGTACATATCATATGCTTATCCAATCAACTAAATACATTCATGCTTCCAAATATTTACTATCACATGATATGATTTATGTATACATATTCATTCATCTCTAATAAATTAATGTATAAAACTTTCACTTACTCGAATACTTGTTTGTCATTTTATTGAGTAACACAATTATAAAATACATACCTCTCTGTCGAATTTATACGAATCATGCTTCTAAACCGAAATTTCTTGATATGTTCATAACTTGATTTTCATGCACTTAGAGCTCAAATACATTCACCTAAGCACTAGGCTCTCTTTGGACTTAAGGTCCGAAGTATATCACCGCATTAAGCTCGCTAGGCAATAAGCCCGAATTGTTTCACCCCAGACGTGTGGCTGCTAGGCTAAAAGCCCGAATTATTTCACCGCACAAAGCCTGCTAGGCTCAAAGCCCGAATTACTCACCGGCTCAAGGCACCGCTAGGCTCAAGCCCGAATTACAACATAATTAAACCTTCAATACATATTTATTAATGCTAACATCACAACCAAATCATATACATCATATTACATTCACATATCATATCGAAAACATATACTTGTTCAAATCACATTAACAAAATATATTTAACCCAATTTAGCACCTTTACATTCGGCTAACACAAAGTTTTATAGTCAACATTATTAAATTTCATCCTTTAACATGTTCATAATAACTCTTTAACATATAAGTACTTAAGGACTTACCTCGGTTGTCGATAAGCCGTGCAAATCGGCTACTCGATAATCTTTGCTTTTCCTCGATCTTGATCTCTCTCTTTTGTTCCCGATCTAATTTGATTCAATTTTAACCAATTAACTACACTTCCATTCAATTCAAGAGCAAAATCATAAAATACATAATTTCAAGACATAACAATGTGCATTCGGCCTACATCCCCTACTTTGTTCAAGTGCATTCAATTTATTAGGAAACACTTTGGCGATAATTCCCTTGATGCGTTTTAACTTACAACCTACCTTCTTATCTAACCGTACCTTAACTTTATATAATTACACATATATAATCAAACACATTAGCTCAAATTCATTTTCTATTATGGCCGAATGTACTACTTCCATACCCTTGCATTTTTCTTCAACATACAACCAAGAAACAAGCTAATAACCACATCTAATTCAAGCATTCAACTAATCCAATTTCCTATTGAACACCACAATAAAAATTTCAAACCATTTGGGTTGCTTCACATGGCCGAATGGCCCTTAGGTGCTTAGGATTCTCTATAACTCTTCCATCCATCAAATTTACCCCCTTGCACTAGTTTACTTCAATTAATCAATTTTTAAACTTAGTTCACCCCATAACTTAAACATCACATATAACAATCTTATATGGTAACTTCATCATAAGGAAATGGCCGAACATCAAGATACAAGAAGAAATTATTTTCATGAATGTCCAACCCAATATTCGGCCAAACATGAAGGTATCTTCAAGCCAAAAATCGACAAAGCTTTCTTACAAGTTCAAGCTATTTCTTCTCTTACCATTTAAGTTTATTTTCAGCTCAAATCATAAACCCCCATGGCGAACTTCATCATGCATGGCATTTCAAATCTCTACTTGATTTTTCAATGTTGATCAAGAAATCAACCTATTTCAAAGAAGGATTGTTAAACTAGAGTTTGAAATATCACCTTGCTCAACACATGCAATAGCCGATTGAAGAAGAGGAATTTCTTCTTCTCTTGATGATAGCTTCGGGTGGGTGAGGAGGAAGAAGAAAGATGAAATTGATTTTTCTTTTTTTTTTAAAAAATTATCTACACATTATTATTATTATTTTAGCATGCTTATGACAATTTAATACTTTAAAATAGAAAATGCATAGAAAGCATCTTAGTCTTGCATGCTTGCCGTCCACCTTATTAATATGGGGATTTGACATGCAAATCCCCATGTTTTATGGGCAATTCACTTAGCTCCTTTTCATTAATGCCCACTACCTTAATCCTTCTTGCAATTTAAGCCTTCTTAGCAAATTAAGCACTTAGATAGCTAAAATTTTCTACGAAATTTTTACACTCACTAAAAACACACATAATAAACACAAAACATAATATTATAATATCCCACAGGCTCGGATTCGTGGTCCCGAAACCACCGTTCGATTAGGGTCAAAATTGGTCTGCATTAAACTCTCCCCTTTAAGGATTTTCGTCCCAGAAATCTTACCGTTAAATAAGTTCGGATATTGTTGCCTCATTGACTCTTCAGTGCTCCCACGTAGCCTCTTCAATTCGTGACGATTCCATAATACTTTCACTAATGGAATCCTCTTATTTCTCAATTCTTTCATTTCCCGAGCTAAAATACGGATCGGTTCCTCATCATAGGTCAAATCGGATCGAATTTCAATCTCTCGACGGGTGATCACATGGGGCGGGTCCGATCAGATCTGCGAAGCATCGAACGTGAAACACATTGTGTATCTTTTCTAAGTCAAGGGCGCTTTCAATCGATAAACAACAGCCCTATTCGCTCGATGATTTCATATGGTCCAATAAATCTCGGACTCAACTTGCCTTTTCGGCCAAATCGAGTATTTTCTTCCACGGAGAAACCTTTAAGAACACCCGATCTCCGACACGAAATTCAATATCCTTACGCTTCAAATCAAGATAGGACTTCGACGATCCGGCGACTTTCAAGTTATTTCTAATGAGTACCGCTTACATTACTGCTTTCTTTAATCCAATCAACCCCGTGTATCTTATTTTCACGAGTTCACCCAATACAATGGTGTGCGACATTTTCGACCATATAAGGCTTCATAAAGCGCCATTTTTATACTAGATTGGAAACTATTATTGTAAGCAAATTCAATCAAAGGTAGGTATCGTTCCCACGTACCTTCAAACTCGAGAACGCAACACCTCAACATGTCCTCAAGTGTCAAAATAGTTCGCTCGATCGACCGGCCCTGCTTTTGCGGATGAAAGGTCATACTAAAATGTAGTTTTGTACCTAATGCCTCTTGGCAACTTCTTCCGAATCGCGAGGTAAATCTTGGGTCTCTATCTCAAACAATGGAACTCGGTACACCGTGCAATCTTACAATCTGCGACACATACAATTCGGCGAGTTTGTCAAGTGAATAGTCGATGCGCACTGCAGGTACAAAATGAGCTGATTTTGTCAATCACAACGATAACCCACACGGCATCTTTCTTACTAGGTGTCATAGGGAGACCGGATACAAAATCCATGGTAATTCTATCCCATTTCCATTCAGGTATCATGATTGGCTGAAGTAAACCGGATGGTACCTGATGCTCCGCTTTCACTTGTTGACAGATTAAACACTTGGAGACAATTTCGGATATATCTCGTTTCATGCCAGGCCACCAATAAAACTGTTTCAAATCATTATACATTTTCGTACTACCCGGGTGTATCGACATTCGGCCATTATGGGCCTCGTTCGTAATCATCTCAGATCAAATCGAGTTCTTAGGAACACACAATCGGCCTTTATAATTCAAACAATCATTCGCATGGATCTCAAAAATCGATTACGCCGTATTTTCTGCACCGAGTCCGAATGGCAACTAACCTTTCATCAACTTTCTGTGCGTCACAAACTTGCTGAATAAACATTGGTCTTGCTTGTAACTCGGCCATGATCGAACCATCATCAGACATAGTCACCCGTGCATTTAGTGCACGAAGAGTAAATAATGACTTTCGACTTAACGCATCCGCAACAACATTAGCTTTTCCCGGATGGTAGTCAATCACTAATTCATAGTCTTTTAGCAATTCCAACCATCTACGTTGTCTCAAGTTTAAATCTTTCTGAGTCATCAAATACTTCAAACTTTTGTGATCTGAATAAATGTGACATTTTTCGCCAAATAGATAGTGACGCCAAATTTTTAAGGCGAATACAATGGCTGCTAACTCCAGGTCGTGAGTTGGATAATTTTTCTCGTGCGGCTTCAATTGCCTCGAAGCGTAGGCTATCACCTTGCCCTCTTGCATTAAAACACAACCCAGCCCATTAAAGGAAGCATCACTAAAAATAGTAAATTCTTTACCCGTTTCAGGCTGAGTTAATACTGGGGCTTCGGTTAAAAAGGCTTTCAACTGCTCGAAACTTTTCTGACATTTCTCTGACCACTCAAATTTGATATCTTTACCAGTAGTAGTCTCGTCAACAACGTGTAGCTATAACGTAAAAACCTTTTACAAACCGCTTTGTAATATCTCGCGGGCCTAGGAAACTTCGAATCTCGAACATTTCTTTGGTGGTTTCCAATCGAGTATGGTCTGCTATTTTGTTTGGATCCACCCAATACCTGACACCGAAACCACATGACCCAAGAAGCTGACTTCGTTCAACCAAAACTCACACTTACTGAATTTTGCATATAAACGATGATCTCTCAAGGTTTGTAGTACTACTCTCAAGTGCTCAACGTGTTCCGCTTCATTTTTGGAGTAGACCAATATATCATCGATAAACACTACTACAAACCGATCCAAGAACTGTCGGAAGACTCGGTTCATTAGATCCATAAAGACAGCGGGTGCATTAGTGAGTCCAAAAGGCATAACCAAAAACTCATAGTGCCCGTACCTCGTTCGAAATGCCGTCTTTGGCACATCTGTATCTCTGACTCGCAACTGATAATAGCCCGATCTCAAATCTATTTTCAAAACACCAAGCCCCCTTCAATTGGTCAAATAAATCATCAATCCGAGGTAACGGTACTTATTCTTTATGGTTACCTTATTTAGTTGTCGAGTCGATACACATTCGCATAGTTCCATCTTTCTTTTCACGAATAAAACCGGTGCACCCTACGGAGAGAAACTCGGTCGCGCTGAAGCCCTTATCTCATCAACTCTTGCAATCGCTTTCAATTCTTTTAGCTCAATAGGTGCCATTCGATGCGGAGCTATCGAAATCGAGCCGCTCCCTGGTACTAACTCAATACCGAACTCAATCTCTCGTCTTGAGGGTAAGCCCTGGTAGCTCTTCAGAAACACATCGGTGAATTCACATACAATCGGTACCGATTCCATTTGTTTTTCTGGACATTTTATTTCCCAAAGACATAAGCCAAATAAGCTTCACACCCTTTTCTCACATACTTTTGGGCTACCATTGAAGATATTATCAGAGGCAACCCATTTATGTCACAAGATTTAATTCTCGATCGTTTCACCGCTTTCGACATTTCAAGTCAATAAGCTTTCTTTTACAATCCACTATTGCCTCATGTGAAGTTAACCAATCCATACCTGTGATGATATCGAATTCGTCAAGGGCAACAACATTAAATCACCGGGAAGCAATAATCTCGAATCATCAACGGGCAACTTCTACACACTTTATTAACAAGCACACATCTACCCAAAGGGTTGGACACTCGAATTACAAACTCGGTGAGACTCGACCAGCAGAGTCTTGCCAAATTTTAAATTTTCACACACATAAGAATGAGTCGAACCAGATCAATTAGTGCAATCACAAAAGTATCCTCTCTAGCTCTCGTGCGATAAGCTCTAGCCGGAGCTCTAGCCTCGATCGATCCAGAGTGTTCTTTGTTCCTTTCGACTACCACCTACATTGCCCGAATGTCCGGGTGGTCTACCTCGCATTGGCACTTTGCTCGGTGTAGTGTTCGATTGCATTCCCGCTTTCTAACTTAACCCGGACACTCTCTGATAAAATGATCTGACGACCCACATTTATAGCAAGACCGATCACGGAATCTACAACTCCCGGAGTGCCATTTCCCACAGTACTTGCATTCGACTCTACTTTGTGGAACATTTCCAACACTGGCTATCGAGGTAGCTCGGGAGCTCATAGGAGGTCGATCTTGTCTAGGCTGATCTGTAGCAGCTTTCTGTCGACTGTAGTCATCTCTGGGCTTCTTGTTCGTGGAATGAAAGACTTTACCCGAAGATCTTTTACGAAAGTCTCTAGCTTCTGTCTCAGCCTTTCTTTTCTCCTTCCCGAGCTCTTCGGCTTTGCAAGCTCTCTCAACTAAGGTCACAAACTCTTGAATTTCAAGAATGCCAACAAACATCCTTATATCTTCATTCAAACCATCTTCAAATCTTTTACACATCATCGCTTCGGTGGTAACACACTCTCTGGCATATCTGCTGAGCCTGACAAATTTTCTTTCATACTCCGTTACAGTCATTCGTCCTTGTTTCAGCTCAAGGAACTCTTTTCGCTTTTGATCAATAAATCTTTGGCTAATATACTTCTTGCGGAATTCAGTTTGGAAGAAATCCCATGTCACTTTTTCTTTCGGAACCACTGATACTAGTGTATTCCACCAGTGATATGCAGTGTCCCGTAGTAAGGATATAGTACATTTCAAGCCTTCATCCGGAGTACAAGACAGCTCACCAAGTACCCGAATAGTGTTATCGAGCCACATTTCGGCTCTCAAAAGATCATCATCGCTATTGGCTTTAAATTCTTCGCCCCATATTTTCGAATTTTGTCAATCGGGGCCTACTAGATCTCATTGGATCTATTACTGGGGAGCTAGAGGATCCGGAGTTGGATTATTCGGGGTGGAGGTTGGGGCATATTCGGGTTATTCTGAATAAATTGGGCAAACTAATCATTCATCATCCGATAAAAGGCTTGCTTTGTCTCTCCTTCGTGGCTACCCGAAACAGGTCGAGAGTCTATCGGCGCTGATCCGTGGGTACGGTCAGGCGCCACGCTCTCCACATCATCAGCCACAGCTCTTTCTGGTTCAGAGTCCATTTGCTATATAAAACAAAATTCAGTGCATCGAAGTCACCACACTATCAACATATAATAAGGCATGTATAGCTAGACTTCATGCACGCGCTACGGTAGTCCTAGAATCGACTAAACCGTAAGCTCTGATACCAATCAAATGTAACACCCCTTACTCGGGACCATCGCCGGAATTAAGTAAGAGGCATTACTAGACTTGACTACAAGTTCAAAACATGAAAATCTTAAAGCTGTCAAACTGCATTGTGCCGACTAATTTGGCTATAACTCGAGTTACAAAATTCAAAATTCAGATCCGTAAATTTTCCTTGAAAGTAGACTCATATATCTATTCACCATAATTTTTCTAGAATTTTTCATGTGGCCAATTTGTACAGTTTATTCTTCAAAGTTACCCTTATTACACTGCTGGACAGTTCTGACCTGTCCCTATAAAACTGCAGTTATCAGATTGCACAATTTTCCAATGGTGTTCTTATTTATACCAATGAAAAGTAGACTCATTTAGGATTCTACACATATAAACCATGCTTCTTGATTATTTTTATACAATTTATGGCAATTTTTCAAAAACTGAACAGTGACTCACGAATGCATTCAGAGCAGGTTTCACTAGAACTCAATTATCTCATAATATATAAATCGTTTATGTACTCTATTTCTTTCATATAAAAATAGACACAATAAGGTTTAATCTCATATCTCATTCACTTTCAAATTCAATGTACCCAATTTTTAGTGATTTTTCTAATTTACATCAATGCTGCCACTACAAGCTGTTCTGCTAAATTTTATGAAAGTTAAACTTCTAGCCGAACCTACCTACTTCCCAAATTCAAGGATTTATATGTATGCAAATGTTTCTTAGCAAAAAAACGATTAAACCTGGATTTAAAATTTCATGAACATTGCCGTCATGTACCAACATACATATCGTAACACAACATCATATTTACTAAGAAAAATTGTAGCCATTCTCGCATGGCTATCATAAACACTTACAAGGTTAAATATCGCATATTTCTAAGACTTCATCTAGCCTATACATGCCTTCTAATTCGTAACCAAAATTCAAAATACCAAAGGAAGGCAATAGTGTGATGAGCTTCTTGACGATCCTTCACGAGCCCGCTACGTAACCAAAATCTATAAAACAAAGGAATCATTCCACACGATAAGCTTGCTAGCTTAGTAAGTCCTAATTAAACATATACTTATTTAAGTAAAATACATACAACCATTCGAATTAATATCTTCTATCACTAATCCGAACATAAATAATACATAACCTCTTTTATTTATAAAGCCAAAAACAACTTAATATCATTGATGCACTTAATACTAAGCTTTACCTTTCTTATTCACATACATCAATCATCAAGTATATCACGGACTTATGTACATATCATATGCTTATCCAATCAACTAAATACATTCATGCTTCCAAATATTTACTATCACATGATATGATTTGCGTATACATATTCATTCATCTCTAATAAATTAATGTATAAAACTTTCACTTACTCGAATACTTGTTTGTCATTTTATTGAGTAACACAATTATAAAATACATACCTCTCTCGAATTTATACGAATCATGCTTCTAAACCGAAATTTCTTGATATGTTCATAACTTGATTTTCATGCACTTAGAGCTCAAATACATTCACCGGCACTAGGCCTGCTGGACTTAAGGTCCGAAGTATATCACCGGCATTAATCCTGCTAGGCAATAAGCCCGAATTGTTTCACCGGCACGTGGCCTGCTAGGCTAAAAGCCCGAATTATTTCACGGCACAAAGCAAAGCTGAGGCTCAAAGCCCGAATTACTCACCGGCTCAAGGCCTGCTAGGCTCGAAGCCCGAATTACAACATAATTAAACCTTCAATACATATTTATTAATGCTAACATCACAACCAAATCATATACATCATATTACATTCACATATCATATCGAAAACATATACTTGTTCAAATCACATTAACAAAATATATTTAACCCAATTTAGCACCTTTACATTCGGCTAACACAAAGTTTTATAGTCAACATTATTAAATTTCATCCTTTAACATGTTCATAATAACTCTTTAACATATAAGTACTTAAGGACTTACCTCGGTTGTCGATAAGCCGTGCAAATCGGCTACTCGATAATCTTTGCTTTTCCTCGATCTTGATCTCTCTTTTTGTTCCCGATCTAATTTGATTCAATTTTAACCAATTAACTACACTTCCATTCAATTCAAGAGCAAAATCATAAAATACATAATTTCAAGACATAACAATGTGCATTCGGCCTACATCCCCCCTACTTTGTTCAAGTGCATTCAATTTATTAGGAAACACTTTGGCGATAATTCCCTTGATGCGTTTTAACTTACAACTTACCTTCTTATCTAACCGTACCTTAACTTTATATAATTACACATATATAATCAAACACATTAGCTCAAATTCATTTTCTATTATGGCCGAATGTACTACTTCCATACCCTTGCATTTTTCTTCAACATACAACCAAGAAACAAGCTAATAACCACATCTAATTCAAGCATTCAACTAATCCAATTTCCTATTGAACACCACAATAAAAATTTCAAACCATTTGGGTTGCTTCTACATGGCCGAATGGCCCTTAGGTGCTTAGGATTCTCTATAACTCTTCCATCCATCAAATTTACCCCCTTGCACTAGTTTACTTCAATTAATCAATTTTTAAACTTAGTTCACCCCATAACTTAAACATCACATATAACAATCTTATATGGTAACTTCATCATAAGGAAATGGCGAACATCAAGATACAAGAAGAAATTATTTTCATGAATGTCCAACCCAATATTCGCCCAAACATGAAGGTATCTTCAAGCCAAAAATCGACAAAGCTTTCTTACAAGTTCAAGCTATTTCTTCTCTTACCATTTAAGTTTATTTTCAGCTCAAATCATAAACCCCCATGGTCGAACTTCATCATGCATGGCATTTCAAATCTCTACTTGATTTTTCAATGTTGATCAAGGAAATCAACCTATTTCAAAGAAGGATTGTTAAACTAGAGTTTGAAATATCACCTTGCTCAACACATGCAATAGCCGATTGAAGAAGAGGAATTTCTTCTTCTCTTGATGATAGCTTCTGGGGTGGTGAGGAGGAAGAAGAAAGATGAAATTGATTTTTCTTTTTTTTTTTTTTTAAATTATCTACACATTATTATTATTATTTTAGCATGCTTATGACAATTTAATACTTTAAAATAGAAAATGCATAGAAAGCATCTTAGTCTTGCATGCTTGCCGTCCACCTTATTAATATGGGGGATTTGACATGCAAATCCCCATGTTTTATGGGCAATTCACTTAGCTCCCTTTTCATTAATGCCCACTACCTTAATCCTTCTTGCAATTTAAGCCTTCTTAGCAAATTAAGCACTTAGATAGCTAAAATTTTCTACGAAATTTTTACACTCACTAAAAACACACATAATAAACACAAAACATAATATTATAATATCCCACAGGCTCAGATTCGTGGTCCCGAAACCACCGTTCCGATTAGGGTCAAAATTGGTCTGTTACATTTAAGGTTCAAGTCTGAGGAACAACCAATCTCCGAATCCTATCTCTCTTTTTGGGATCTTAAGGTAAGGAATTCTCCTCTTGATATGAGATCGGTTTCTCCTTGCGTTATTCACTACCTTAACCCAACATTGTCGGTAAACAACCGTTGTTTTATTATAGTATCTTCTGACCAAGATCTCTTACATGGAATCAAATGCCAGTCAATCGAAGGAGAGGGTTGGACCAGTAGTCCCAGCCCCTAAATTTAAGGGACGTGCAGTATCGGCAGTACGGGACTGGCCACCGGGTTGTGGACCAACATTAGAATAGAATAGGCAGATTGCAGTCGTTCCCTCTTCCTAGAGTGTCGATAGTGTTGAGAGCTTAGTCCTTTTGGTGTTCATGTGTGTAATATTCACACCTCTTTGATGTTACTTCTAAGTATGTGTATTGGAACGGTGGAAATGAGCAACTGTACACAATCGTAACAAGTATTAAAAGTGACAAGTAAATGTCGAGTTATCGTACCCACAGGGACTGTAAAAGAATTATTTATGAAATAATTTCAAACACTTTGGCTAGGGAAAAATATTTGATTTGTGAAATCTATTTGAAAACTAAAAGGAAAACAAAGTAACTTAAAATAAAACAAAGTTCAAGTGTGCGATTTCAAAAACTGATTTTAATCAATATGACATGAATGTGTTGGTTTAATCACATTTCTTACCTTAGAATTATCAAACTTGTGTTTATACTTGTTAAAACATGGGCAAATCAAAAATCCATTTATCTCTTGTACATATTTCTATGCCAATTCGACCGATTAAACAAACTGCAAAAAGTAAACATGTTATTGCACATACATACTCATTAAATTAAACAATCTCTCGCATATTCCTATGTCGATGCAAACGATTAATTCAACCTAACAAACATATAAAAGATCATGTGAAGTAACAAAGTATTTTTACCTTGAAACAATTTAATCACAAAAATCTTGCAAGTTATGCAAGGCATATGTATCGTCAAATACAATGCTAATTTAATCTTCAGCTACCTTAGAAGAATCAAACTTGCACAAATTAAGTATTGTGTCCATTAATTACAATTTCAATGCGTTTAAATAATTAATTCATTATCTATCTAAACAATTATAATGCCAGATAACTTAAGCATGATTTTACTTAATCAAGCATTTTACCGAGGCCTATAATAGCATAAACACAATTTTAATAATTTAAGAAGACGAAATGCAATCAACCCAACACGAATTAAATTCAAGCTAAGCTGATTAAATTAACCATTCCAATAGCATAAATATTCATAAACATGTTTGTCAAAACAACAACAAAATTTAAAGAGATAGGGAACAAGAAGCAAATCCGGTGTTTCTTCATGGCTTGACTGATTGCTCCGTTCTTTGTTCTCCGTTCTCCTTGGCTATCAAGGTGGCTTATGAACACTCCAATTGCTGCTTCAAATGGCTGGGAAAACACCTCTTTTCCAAGAGGATAAATCGGCAAAAGAAGGCTTGGTTTTGTTGGAGAAAAAGGAGAGAATGGAGTGATGAGAGAATGAGAGAGTGAATAAGAAATGAAGGATTGAGGGATGCTTTGAATGAGCAGCTAGGGTCTGCATTTATAGCGTTTAGGGGCTGCTAAAATAAGCAAAATTTCAGCAGCAAAGAGTCCCTCTTGGCCGGCCATTCTATGTGGCAAAGTTGATGGATTCAACTTTGCTAGATTTAGCTTGGACAAATCTAAAAAGCCTTGAATTTTGGAGGGGTTTGAATGAGATTTTGAAAGATCTTAAAGGGCTCCTTTGCAAGCTGAATAAATCAGCAAATAAGCTGATTTGGGCCTTCATTTTGGGCTGCCCAATTGGTGGCTGGTCCGGTTCGATTGGTTTGGTTCAACCAGTGCGGTTTAACTGGACCCTTTTTCATAATTAATTAAAAATAATTTATTTAACCCAAATTAAATTGGGAATAAATTAAAATTAATTGAATTATGATTAAATATTCATAATTGGACCGTCTTGGGCTGGAAATAGAGTCGCCTTGACACTTCAAATCACTTCTCGGTTTAATTCTTCAAGCAGTGTCTGCCGAGCCGATTTTTGCCCTCTTTGCAATTCTGTCGAAAATAGTCAGATTTAAACCAAATTAACTATAAAATTAATTAAAATTCATCATGTTAATATTTTTAGCACAAATTAATTATTTTATAATATTCAATTATTTTTTGACAAGAATTTACTCAGAACCACATGAAATTGGGTCAAAAAGGGCATGAAAAAGTATATAAATTTTCGTGTTTCCACACCCCCAAACTTAATTCATTGCTCGTCCCGAGTAATGCAAAAAAATTGAAAAGAATTTCCTCGAAAATACCTTTGAAAAATTTCTTTCAGAACAACTTTCTTTTCAAAATTATGAATTGAATATACTTAAGCTCAAAGATAAGAAATTTGATAGTTATGCAACTTAAGCATTCATATCGTTCAAATTACCTCCAACAATTATCATACTAGCGAAATTAGACTAAATGTTTCTTTAATAAAGACATGTTTCTTCACTACCAAATTGATTTTAATTCCTTTATTCAAAAGTTAAACTGCAATCACTAAGCTTAACTTAATGTCTTCATATGTTGAACATAGCAATTTCTCTCCACTAATGTAGGTAACATGGGAATCTCGAATCAATAGGTCTTTAATAAGGTTGTAACGTGGCTGGGCTTAAGGGTAGGTGAAAGATAGATAAAATTTTTGGCTTAAAACCCTAGACTCAGCTTAATATCAAACCTTCGGAACTTCAATCCTTGATACCCAACTTATGCTCTTTCGAACACTTATTTCATTTTGAGTACATGTTTTTTTTTTAGACTCAAACTCGAGCACTTGCTTCATGTACAACAATTTTTCGAGCATTTGATACTTCTTTTCAACTCCCCCAAACTTATTTTCAAACAATCTTTTGAATAGTACTGAGTCTAGTGTTTGGGACGATTTTAGAAGTAATTAAGAGAAAGTTGATGGCTAAATTTTGCAAAGGTCCAAATAAACTTAGGCCATATAGTCTCAAAATTGGGTTTCAAAGGATAATTTTATCAGGGTTGGCTTGAAAGGCTCAAACGGTCCAAACAAAATTTTGCCTAAATCATTTTCAATATTCCATGCTTCCTAGGATTTCGCCTCAAGAAATTACTAAGTCAATTCTAAAGACTTAAGCTTTCATGCATGCCTAGTTTTTTCGTAAGGAACAAAAAATTTTATGGTATGAATTTATATGCTTTATGAAAAATACATTCACATCTTTATTAAGCTAACATAATAAATTATTGTAATAACAGAACTTTATTAATACTAAAGTTTAGCATAATTAGCAAAATTTCAATTTATTGAACAAAAATATATCCTAAGCATAATTAAAAGAACATTTTATTCTGAATAGAACCAATTCAAATTTTCGGTCCCCCCTACTTAAAGTGAACAATGTCCTCATTGTTTAAAGTGAATAAATACTATACACCAGGTAGGATACTTAGAGAAAAGGAGGTGAGTCAAATTGACTGCTTAAGTACTAGGCTCTTTCTAAAATCCAATCCTAGACATGTATATAACTATTGCCACACTTTATCTTTTGAGACTTGTTCAGATTTTATTCATGCTTCCTATCTCTTATTTTATTGTGCAAAAAATAAAAATTCCTAATTGACCTAATCCTAAGATACTTAAGAAAGAAAAAGTTGAAGTCCTCCCCTTTTTTATTTGTTCGCCGATCCTTCCGAATTTGACTCATCCTTTGCTCCATTAGTATTATTCTTACATGAATCGCCTTGCTCTTTTTTCGATGATGAAAGCCATGGTTCAAATATGTAACTGAAAACTCGAGCACAAAAATAAATGGGTCATTATAAATCTTCTTAAGGGCACTCCTCATTGAGTCATCTCTTATTTTTGCATATCTCCGAAGAGGCTTGTTGTCGCCATTGCATGTGCCGCATCAAGTCCATCACCTTAAATATTCATCACGAAGATCTCGGCTAGGTGGTGGAGCTCTCAAACATTGCGTGCTCGACATCGTTCAACTTCGGATCCATCGATTACGCCTCGCGAGGGACGTCAGTTGATGGCTCTGGCGATATTTCTATGGGATCATCTTCTGCTTCTTCGGGATCCTCGCTCTTTTCAATTCGTTGTTGAAGAACAGAATCTCCGACTACTTTTAAGATGAGGTCACAATCGCGATTGTGCCTTGACTATACTCGCATGCGCTTTACATCCGCAAGGAGTTTTGCTTTTAAGCATAAGATTGTGATGGTAAAGGGAAAATAGGCGGGCGGATCGTCTAACGGCACAATTTCGTATTTCTCTCAGGATGATTTTGCCCACATCAATGGTCTTTCCGGTTAGAATCGAGTATAATAGGACCATTCGCTCTAATGAAATTATCGTCCCGTGTGAACTAGGCATAAGGATGAAACGGATGAAATAGAACCATACCTTCGCTAGAGGTGTCAAATACTCCCTTCGACACGTGTGGATTCCTTGCTTTGACACAGTCCACCTGGAACCTGGCACTGTGAGTTCCTTGAGGATTTCCTGTAGATTTTCAGGCTTAATATTGCTCAACAGAGAGGAATATTCATCGTTGTCGAAATCAGGAAATTCAAAGAACTCATTAATAGCACTAGATTTTATTGGTTCCTTGATTCTGCGGACTGGAACTTCGGTCAGTTCGTTTGAAGTTAAGTTCGCGTAGAATTCACGAACTAATTCCTCATCCACATTTGGTCTCTTTTCACAAAACAATTCCCAATTGAGGGCTTCAGCAACTTGACGAATACGAGCCATAAAATCTCTGTAGTTGCTTTCCTTCAATGTGAAGCCTTTTTCTGGATGCATGATTTTTGAAAATACTTTCGTATCTTATTTTGGCTTCTTCACAGTGAAATTTGCTTTGTGTTTTGTCAATTTGAGCGGAGGCACGAGTTCTTTTACGAGTCATGACGGACCTGAACACAAGATGGAAAGAATAAAAATCAGTTAAATAATTTAATTAATTCAACAAATTGAAAATTCAATAATTGAATAGAAATTAAAAATTTAATAGCAATTACTAATATTATAATAAATTGAAATATTAAGTAATTGAAAAAATTAAAATTTACTAACAATTATCAATATTTCAATAAGTTGAAAAGAATTAAAAAATTGAATAAGAATTAAAATTTTAAAAGAAATTTATTCTTACCACTTACCTTGTAGATTTGAAGAGCTCTAAAAAAAATAAAAATAAAAGACTAATGAGTTTAAAGGAAGAGTTTAAAGGAGGGTTGGCTTAGTGTTGGGGAAAAGGAGATGTGTGCATAGGCACACAATGCAGCAGCAGGTGTCGCACAAGAGAGCTGCAGCAGGTGGTGCGCAAAGAGCAGCGCAATGGAGCGCCTGGGCTAGTTGGCGTGCAGCAAGCGCACGGGACAGAGGCAGCACGTGAGGCACCAACCAGGGCGGAGAGCTGTGCCGCGTCAGTGTCTTTGGAGGCGCGAAGCGTGTCTTTGGAGCAAACACTAGCCGAATGGTGGCTTGGGGCTTGGGCTTGCGGCAATTGAGGTGGAAGGGAAGTTGGGTAATGAGTGAATGGGGTGCATCAATGGTGCAATATATAGATGCAAGAGTATAAACTAGACTAGAACTCTTAAGCATTAAAAATAAGAGTTTAATTCTAATTTAACTCATGATAAACAACAATTAATAATTAAATAAACATACTAAGTAATCAATTGTCATTTAATTATTAAGATAAATATGAAAAATAAAAAATAATCCTAATCCTAAGCTCAATTTATAAAAGTTAATATATAAATTATAATGAATATAATTATATATTAAAGTTTATCAATAATTTATAAATATGAAATTAAATAAAAATGTTTCTTTTAGATGCCTTTTAAAAATATTTACACAAATAAGCACCTAGTTTTTATTATTTATGAAAATAGCAACCAAATTTTGAAAATAATTCAATTAAGTCCTTGACTTAATGAAAATTTGAAATTGAGCTGCAATTTAAGACTTGGGTCAAAATTGACCTTTTTAGTTGGAAAACTAAAAATTTATTTTGCTATTCAGGGGCTAATTCCTTGGAAAATTATGCAAAAATCAATTCCCAAGAAAGATTGGAGGGGTCACAAGCGGTCCCGCTTAAGTTCCAATCTCCTAGACAGAATTTATTTGAGCATAATAAACCCAGAAATATTCCTTAAATATTTTATTGAAAGCAAAAAAACTAAGGATTAGATAAACTGAACGAGATTTTATCCCGTTCAGGGTTTTCTCCGTAATAATGTTTCAAACGCTGAGCATTGACTTGAAAATTACCTCTCTTACCTTGGAGTTTAATAACCTCGTATGGATAGACACGGTGAATCGTAAATGGACCAGACCAACGTGACTTTAACTTACCCGGAAAGAACTTTAGTCTGGAATTAAATAGCAAGACTTGCTGACCTGCTTCAAACTCTCGAGCTCGAATATGCTTGTCATGCCATTTTTTGAGTCTCTCTTTGAGTAATTTGGAATTTTTGTATGAGAACATTCGAAATTCCTCTAGCTCGTTGAGTTGGAGCATTCGTTTCTCTTTAGCAAGCTTGAGATCCAAATTGAGTTGTCGAAGAGCCCAGTAAGCTCTATGCTCTAACTCCAGAGGTAGATGGCATGCTTTCCCAAAGACCAACCGATAGGGTGACATTCCTAAGGGTGTCTTATATGTAGTTCTGTAGGCCCATAAAGCGTCATCTAGTCTCTTGGACCAATCTCGTCGGTTCGGGCAAACTACCTTCTTAAGTATGCCTTTGATCTCCTTATTTGCTAGTTCACTTTGCCCATTTGTCATGGGATGGTAAGTCAGTGGAAACCTTGTGTTTCACTCCATGCTTATCTAGCAACCATTTTAACCACTTGTTCACAAAGTGGGTCCCTTCATCGCTGATAATAGCTCTTGGGGTTCCAAACCTTGTGAACACATGTTTCTACAGAAACTTCATCACAACTTTAGCATCGTTCATCGGATAAGCTTCAGCCTCTACCCATTTGAATACATAATCTACTGCTACTAATATATACTTGTGACCAAAAGACGGAGGAAAAGGGCCAAGGAAATCAATACCCCATACATCGAACAATTCTACCTCAATGATATTTGTTCGAGGCATCTCATCTCTATTGGATACGTTTCCAACCCTCTGACATCGATCACAATTCTTTACGTAAGCATATTCATCCTTGAATAGTGTTGGCTAAAAGAATCCGGCTTGCAATACTTTGGCCGCTGTACGAGTACCTCCAAAGTGTCCTCCACTTGGAGCTGAATGACAGTGATATAAAATTTTCGGCGTTTCGTCCTCTGTCACACATCTTCTAATCATCTGATCTGCGCACTTTTTGAACAAATACGGCTCTTCCCAAAAATAATACTTTACATCGTGATGAAATTTTTTTCTTTGCTGATATGTTTTATTAGTTGGCATCAAACCACAAGCTAAATAGTTAGCAAAATCAGCAAACTAAGGAGTATTATAGACATAAGTTACCTTCAGTATCTGTTCATCTAGAAATGTCTCATGGATTGGTAAAAGTGAAGAATTCTCCTCTTGCGGCTCCAATCTGGATAGGTGATCTGCTACCTGGTTCTCTACTCCTCTTTGATCTTGAATTTCTAGATCGAACTCTTGGAGTAGAAGCACCCACCGGATCAATCTCGGCTTAGCATCTTTCTTGGCTAATAAGTACTTGATCGCGGAGTGGTCCGTATAAACAATCACTTTGGTACCTACCAGATAAGATCGAAACTTGTCAAAAGCAAAAACAATAGCAAGTAACTCTTTTTCTGTTACCGTATAGTTTAGTTGGGCTCCAGTTAGAGTTCTGCTTGCGTAGTAGATAGGATGAAAAACTTTGTTCCTTCGCTGGCCCATGACAGCTCCAATGGCGAAGTCACTTGCGTCACACATCAAAATGAATGGCGAATCCCAGTCTAGTGTGACGATTATAGGTGCCGTGACTAATCGATTCTTCAGATCATTAAAGGCTTTTAAACAATCCTCATAACTTGCATAAGGGCTTAGCCACCTTGGAGAAGTCCTTGATAAACCTTCGGTAGAAACCGGCGTGGCCCAAAAAGCTCCTAACACCTTTTACAGATGTTAGAGGTGGGAGTTTTTCAATAACATCTACTTTTGCCTTGTCCACCTCGATTCCATGTCTCGTTATCCGGTGGCCTAGAACAATTCTTTCTCGTACCATGAAATGGCATTTTTCCCAATTGAGCACGAGATTCGCCTCTTCACATCGCCTTAGTACCTTCGCTAGATTGGCTAAGTAATCTTCGTAAGTATCTCCAAATACTAAGAAATCGTCCATAAAAACTTCCAAGTATTTCTCAACCATGTCAGTAAAAATAGACATCATACATCTTTGAAATGTAGCAGGTGCATTACATAAACCAAATGGCATGCGTCTAAATGCAAATGTACCGTATGGACAGGTGAATGTCGTTTTGTATTGATCTTCCGGTGCTACAGTAATCTGATTATACCCTGAGTATCCGTCGAGAAAATAGTAGTAATCTTGTCCTGTGAGTCTATCCAGCATCTGGTCTAAGAACGGTAAAGGAAAGTGATCTTTCCTAGCCGCCTTGTTCAGCTTCCAGTAATTGATACAGATTCTCCATCCCGTAACTGTCCTCATTGGTATCAACTCATTATTCTCGTTCTCCACGACTGTGATACCTCCTTTCTTTGGTACGCACTGGATTGGACTCACCCATGAACTATCTGAGATGGGGTAAATTATACCAGCATCCAACCATTTGATGATTTCCTTCGTCATGACATCTTTCATGATTGGGTTTAGTCTTTGCTGTCCATCAATCGTTCCTTTCTGACCATCTTCTAATATGATCTTGTGCATACATACAGACGGGCTAATACCGCGAATGTCAGCTATGGTCCATCCGATAGCCTCTTGAATTGTTTCAAAACTATGATAAGCTTCTCTTCTTGTTCAGCAGTTAATTCTGCTGAAACAATCACAGGCAAAGTAGAGGCGTTACCTAAATAAACATATTTTAAGTGTGAAGGTAATACCTTGAGTTCTAACTTAGGTGGATCCTCGATTGATGCTTTTGGCTGCATGTAATCTCTATTCTCTAATTCCAAAGACTCAAAACGAGTTTGCAGATTAAATCTCTTTTGATTAGCTTCGAGCGAAGCTAAGTATTCATCTTCCTCTTCCTCATTCGGGAGATCCGATGTCAAAATTCTTTCCAATGGGTCATCAACATCGTTAAGTTCCTTCTCTACTATAAATTCCTCTAAATTGGTCACTGCAGAACAATCATCCATAGTGTCAGGAAATCGCATTGACTTGAAAACATTAAATGTTACCTGGTCGTCCTGAACACGCATAGTCAGCTCGCCCTTCTGCACATCAATAAGAGTCCTTCCAGTTGCTAGGAATGGTCTTCCTAGTATAATTGGCACTTCTTTGTCTCCTTCAAAATCCAGAATTACAAAGTTAGCAGGAAAGATAAACTTATCTACGTGTACCAATACGTCCTCAATTTTTCCTTCTGGATGTGCTAAGGATCGATCTGCTAGTTGAAGTGTAACCGTAGTTGGTCTAACTTCTCCTATCCCCAATTTCCTAAATATTGACATAGGCATCAAGTTAATACTCGCACCTAAGTCACATAATGCTTTACCACAATATATTGATCCAATATTGCATGGTATGGTGAAACATCCAGGATCCTTCAATTTTGGGGGTAATTTGTTTTGAAGATATGCACTGCATTCCTTCATCAGAGCTACCATCTCAAATTCTCCAAGTCTTCGTTTCTTAGACAGAATATCTTTCATGAACTTCACATAGTTCAGCATTTGCTCAAATGCTTCGACCAACAGGATGTTGATGTAAAGTTGCTTGAGTACATCTAGGAACTTCTTGAATTGAATTTCTTGCTTCGGCTTCTGAAGTCTTTGAGGGTAGGGTGGCGGTGGTTTCAGTACTGGAACTGGTTTCGGTTGATTCACCTTTGGCTGTAATTCTGTATCTAACGACGTTGTTGGGAGATCAGAATTAACTGGTCCTGCAGTTACTTTGATGGGTCTTGCAGATTTTGGTTCTGGCGAAACTGGTGTGTCAACACTTGGTTGAACTTCTTCTTGAGCATCAGCTTGCTCCTTTTCAACTTCGACAGTGTTGGGCTCTACTATCTTTCCGCTCCTCAATTGCAATGCTTTGCAGTGTTCTTTCCCCGAATTTCTCGAATTTTTTGTGTCACTAGGTAAAGCACCTTGTGGTCGGTTCCTAAGTTCAGTCGCAAGCTAGCCCACTTGATTCTCCAAATTCTTCAATGTAGCTACTTTGCTCTGGATTAAGGCATCATTTTTCGCTAGATATGCCTTTAGCAAGCTTTCCAGACTATTGGATGCTTCAGCTTGAACTGGTTTCTGGACTTGTTGCGGAAAATTTGGCGGCTGGGTCGGTCTTGGTTGGGTGTAACTGGTTCCAGCCCCTTGGTTACTCCAGGAAAAATTCAGGTGGTTTCTCCACGATGGGTTATAAAAGTTGGATTGCAGCCCTTGCCTTCCTCGGTTTTGGTTTTGATTGCCCATGTAGTACACAGATTCTGGGTTCGATGGACATTCTTCGAACAAATGTCCCTCCCCACAATAAACACAGGCTATATTCTCAAATTGATTAGTTGGCTGTGCTGTAAAACTACTAGACCCATTAGCAGTAAGATTTTTAAGCATTGAGGATATCGATGATACCTGAGATGTGAGTGAAGTAAGGGTGTCTACTTCATGAATTCCAGCGACTCGTCTTCCTGACGCTGCTCGGTTGGTTGGCCACTGATAATTATTACTAGCAATCCTCTCAATAATTTCATAAGCCTCGTTATAAGACTTAGAAAAGAGAGCACCATTAGCAGAGGCATCCACTACCATCATTGTGTGAGCGTTGAGACCACTATAGAATGTCTCAAGTTGAATGCAATGAGGAATTCCATGCTGAGGGCATTTTCGTAATAGCTTCTTAAACCTTTCCCATGCCTCATACAAGGACTCGTCATCCATTTGATGGAAAGCAGTGATCTCGTTCCTCAATTTAGCATTCTTGCTTGGCGAAAAATACTTCATGAGGAACCTCTCGGCTAACTCTTGCCATGTAGAAATGGAGTTCGATGGCAATGAATTTAACCAGGCACGAGCTCTGTCCCTTAACGAATATGGGAACAACTTCAATCTTAAGGCATCTTCGGGTACTCCGGCTAACTTGAAAGAATCACTCACTTCCATGAATAGTCTTAATTGAAGATGAGGATCTTCAGTAGGCATCCCGCTGAATTGGCCCACCGTCTGAAGCATCTGGAACATGACTGGCTTCAGCTCGAATTGTTGTGCCTCGATTTCGGGTCTCCTAATTCCCAGATTAAGATCGTTAAACACTGGCACGGCATATTATCTTAAGGCTCTATCCCTATCATCAGCAATAAGGATAGGATTCTGAGCAGGATTTGCTCCGTCTCCTTGGTTTATATTCTCGAGATTCATTCCTTCAGTCCTTCTCTGGTTTGCTTGTCTTCTTTGTTGGCGAAAGGTTCGTTCTATTTCAGGGTCCACAGGGAGTAAGTCAATAATCTGGTCAATACTCATAAACACCTGAAATATTCACTGAAAAACTAGTTAAGTTCAAATTTAAACAAGAAAATAAATAAACCAAAATGTAAAACAGATTCACAAATAATGACTTTGAAAAACAGTCCCCGGCAACGGCGCCAAAAACTTGGAACGGTGGAAATGTGCAAGTGTACACAATCATAACAAGTAATAAAAGTGACAAGTAAATGTCGAGTTATCGTACCCACAGGGACTGTAAAAGAATTATTTATGAAATAATTTCAAACACTTTGGTTAGGGAAAAATATTTGATTTGTGAAAGCTATTTGAAAACTAAAAGGAAAACAAAGTAACTTAAAATAAAACAAAGTTCAAGTGTGCGATTTCAAAAACTGATTTTAATCAATATGACATGAATGTGTTGGTTTAATCACATTTCTTACCTTAGAATTATCAAGCTTGTGTTTATACTTGTTAAAACATGGCAACTCGGTAATTTGCTAACTTATGAACACATTTACAAATCAAAAATCCATTTATCTCTTGTACATATTTCTATGCCAATTCGACCGATTAAACAGACTGCAAAAAGTAAACATGTTATTGCACATACATACTCATTAAATTAAACAATCTCTCGCATATTCCTATGTCGATGCAAACGATTAATTCAACCTAACAAGCATATAAAAGATCATGTGAAGTAATAAAGTATTTTTACCTTGAAACAATTTAATCACAAAAATCCTGCAAGTTATGCAAGGCATATGTATCGTCAAATACAATGCTAATTTAATCTTCAGCTACCTTAGAAGAATCAAACTTGCACAGATTAAGTATTGTGTCCATTAATTACAATTTCAATGCGTTTAAATAATTAATTCATTAGCTATCTAAACAATTATAATGTCAGATAACTTAAGCATGATTTTACTTAATCAAGCATTTTACCGAGGCCTATAACAGCATAAACACAATTTTAATAATTTAAGAAGACGAAATGCAATCAACCCAACACGAATTAAATTCAAGCTAAGCTGATTAAATTAACCATTCCAATAGCATAAATATTCATAAACATGTTTGTCAAAACAACAACGAAATTTAAAGAGATAGGGAACAAGAAGCAAATCCGGTGTTTCTTCATGCCTTGACTGATTGCTCCGTTCTTTGTTCTCCGTTGTCCTTGGCTATCAAGGTGGCTTATGAACACTCCAATTGCTGCTCCAAATGGCTGGGAAAACACCTCTTTTCCAAGAGGAGAAATCGGCAAAAGAAGGCTTGGTTTTGTTGGAGAAAAAGGAGAGAATGGAGTGATGAGAGAATGAGAGAGTGAATGAGAAATGAAGGATTGAGGGATGCCTTGAATGAGCAGCTAGGGGCTGTATTTATAGTGTTTAGAGGCTGCTAAAAAAATCAAAATTTCAGCAGCAAAGAGTCCCTCTTGGCCGGCCATTCTATGTGGCAAAGTTGATGGGTTCAACTTTGCTAAATTTAGCTTGGACAAATCTAAAAAGCCTTGAATTTTGGAGGGGTTTGAATGAGATTTTGAAAGATCTTCAAGGGCTCCTTTGCAAGCTGAATAAATCAGCAAATAAGCTGATTTGGGCCTTCATTGTGGATGGTTTGGGCTGCCCAATTGGTGACTGGTCCGGTTCGATTGGTTCGGTTCAACCAGTGCGGTTTAAATGGACCCTTTTTCATAATTAATTAAAAATAATTTATTTAACCCAAATTAAATTGGGAATAAATTAAAATTAATTGAATTATGATTAAATCTTCATAATTGGACCGTGTTGGGCTGGAAATAGAGTTGCCTTGACACTTCAAATTGCTTCTCGGTTTAATTCTTCAAGCAGTGTCTACCGAGCCGATTTTTGCCCTTTTTGCGATTCTGTCGAAAATAGTCAGATTTAAACCAAATTAACTATAAAATTAATTAAAATTCATCATGTTAATATTTTTAGCACAAATTAATTATTTTATAATATTCAATTATTTTTTGACAAGAATTTACTCGGAACCACATGAAATTGGGTCAAAAAGGGCATGAAAAAGTATATAAATTTTCGTGTTTCCATGTATGTACGGTGAAATGCCAAAATAATTGCATTAGTGTTCTTCTACATATGGTAAGTAAAAGCGAGACATCAGGTTAGTAATTTATATTTGTGATAATTATGTGATTATTTTGACATGAGTTTACGTTGCATTTGATACATGTTGAGATCTGTTGCATGCTCACACCATGATTTCATGTTTCATGGGGGAAAATATGCCATGAATAGAAGGGGAGGTGTATCTGGTGGCTTGTGCCATTTCATCCTGGTGACTTTGTCACAATATTGATAATCTGGTGGCTTGTGCCATTTCAGCCTGGTGACTTTGTCACAATTTTGATAATCTGGTGGCTTGTGCCATTTTAGCCTGGTGACTCTGTCACAACTCTGATAATCTTGTGGCTTGTGCCATTTCAGCCTGGTGACTTCGTCACAATTTCTGACGATGAGCAGCTTGACTGCCATCAATGGTGTAGCTGATGGAAATTTAGGTTGGAATGGGTTCTGCATCATCATGCATATGCTATTGTGCTATTCTGTACTGTGGGGGCTAAGGCCTAATCTATTCAAATGGGCTTGAGCCCAATAAGGGTTGTTTGATTATTGTACACTAAGTCTTTTGACTCACTATGTTTGTTTAACATCTGTACAGGTAACACTAAGCTCAGTAGACCGGGCCGAAGGGGATTAAGAGATGGCCACGCACGGTTTCTTTCTTTTTAAATAGAACGTTATTTTCTTTAAATTTTCGGGATTTTGGAAATGTAATAAGGCCACTTCTAATTTGGGTAAATTTCTAATTTTAATATTTGGACGTATTTAATATAAACTACTCGACAGAATGTTTCTATAAAATACAAACGAAAGTTTTCTCCACAATCTGAAAAAAAACAAAAAGAGATTTTCCAACCAACTTCGGGTTTAATCTAGTAAACGATAGGTGTTTTCAACTTTCACTTAAAACACAAGGTTTGATTAGTTAAAGATTTATCTTAAATATTGGGCTTGCAATGGAACCACGAAATGTAAGGATTTAAAAAACTTTAAATTAAAGACCTTCTAACACTCGTAACTCTTTTAACATTTTTTCCTAGTGAAATGCCAGATCCGGTCGTAGTATTTGAGCCGGGTTTGGGGTGTTACATTAACACACTCACAACTAAAAATAAAATGAGCACGAAAAATACATGCTATATATGCTCAAAAGCTCATAAAAAATGATTTTGATGTCAAACTTGCAAATTCAATTTTTCAAAATAATTCTTCAATTCAAGGAGACAAACTAAAATATAATTTCTGAAAAACAACTTATCATGCTTGACTCTTTTGTGTCTTAAAGACTAAATCAACCAATGCCCAAATATCCACAAATAAATCCAAAACAACATCAATAAAAATTCCAAAAACTGAAAAAAAATCTCACTCTAATGGAGGGTATGAGAAAATTACTTAAACATAAAAAATAATTTAGGGATTTTATCAAAACTCTATGAACAACCTCTCCACACTTAAGATGTACATTATCCTCAATGTAACAGCCCGATTTAGGGGCTAATCGAAATAGTGGTTTTGGGACCGCTAAACCGAAGTTAAGGAAAATTATTTTGATTTTATTTTATGTGTTATGGTATTATTATAAGGTTATGTGAAAACTTTGGTGCCGTAATTTGAGTGATAGCATGCTTAATTGTGAAAAAGGACTAAATCGCATAAAATGTGAAAGTTCTATTTTATAAGGTAGAGGTACCTAATAGCTATAGAATCTAAATTAGAGGTTTTTAAAGTGCAATTAGGCCATTTATCTAGTGATGGCCGGCCATATAGGAGCTAGGGAGACAAGATTTTAATGTTGGTCAAATTTGGTGGATATTAGATGATAAAAATGAATAAAATAAGATGAATGAAGATGTTATCATCTTTTCACTATTCCTCCACCTTCATCCACTGAAAATTTGAAGAGAAATAGGGGTTTTTAAGCTCAAAAATTTCAGCCAACATATTCCCTAGCAAGTAAGTGATTTTGAGGTTTTTCTTAATGGTTTTTGTACTTTTGGAGTCCCCGAAGCTTAAGCTAGCTAATGAGGGGACTAATTTGAGATGTGGTTTAAAGTCTAGGGACTTGTCAGGAGAGTAGTTATGTTGTTAGATGAGTTTTTAATGGAAGAAAATGGATGTTAGGGAGGTAAGAAACAACTTTTATGAAAGGTGTTAGCATGAAAACACCTAAATAGGACTTAAATGCAAAGAATGAATTTGTGTCATAAATGCATGAAATAGTTGGAATGGAGTAATTGTCAGAGAAATAAATGTTCATCTAGGCTCATTTATTGATAAAATGTGTTGAAAAATGATTTACAAACCTAGGGGCAAAATTGTAATTCTATCATAGTGTAAGGGCAAAATGTTCATTTTTGCCCAAGTGTAGAAATTGATGCATTATGATCATAGAATGATCTAAATGAGTGAATCCTATTGTTATAGATCAAGAAGAGTGCGAAATTAACCTTGACCGGGGAAAAGGCAAGGTTACGGATTGAATCGCGAATTGAAACGTTTTGCACCGAGGTAAGTTTATATGTAAACAATGCATTTTTGTGTAAACATTATGTTGCTAAATAGTGTATGGCATGATTGAGAACATGTGTGATTCAAGTGGATTGAATGTTGTAGTCATTGAATATTTATTGTGTGAACGATGAAATAGTCATATAAATGTGTAATGACGACACTTGTTGGTGGGCTAAGTGCGATACCCCCTTGTTGCTTAATTACGATGGGCTATGTGCGATACCATCGTCAATTCATCATTTGGTGGGCTATGTGCGATACCACTGTAACTAATCATTTTGGTGGGCTATGTGCGATACCACCCTAATAAAGGTTGTTGGTGGGCTAAATGCGAATCCACCGAGTAAATTTACTATGAGCAATGGAATTAGAGATAGTGATATGTTGTATTATGTGACTTTGTGACGCTAAGTGCAGGGGAACCTCTTAATGGGTGTATGTATTAAGTTTTTGATATAGTTGGAATGTAGGAATGGAGAAAATGAGTAAGCACGATTATGAATGTAGATTGTTTCTTACTTAATATGAAATGCTATGTAATTGTTTAATACATGTTATGATGTTATATTGTTTACATGTAAACTTACTAAGCTTAAAACTTACTCCCCCTTCCTTTTTCCACGTTTTATAGAGTTTAAGAGCCAAGCTGAGATACGAAGATATTCAGAAGACCGCCCACACTATCAGCTCACCTCGGTATATCTAGACTTAATGATTTTGTACATGGCATGTATAGGGGCTAGACTAGTTATGTTATTTTGTTATTTTAGCCAAAATGTACTGGCCCTTATTAAGATAACTATTTTGTATATTGCCATGGTTGATGGCTCACCTTATCATTTATGAAATACAAAGTTATCTATGGAAGTCCATATTGAAATTATGAGATGTTTATTAGTATGTTGAATGGGTTCATGTAGTGTAAGCTATAGGGGTGCCAAGAGCTTGGCAAACGGCCTTATTCTTGTCCACATGGGTAGGCACACAGGCGTGTGTCTAGGCCGCGTGTGACACAAGGTCAGGCCATGGGCGTGTGCTCAGGCCGTGTGAAGTCTGCACCTCGAATTTGGTATTTGAATTGTCACACCGTTGAAGCACACGGGCATGCCCAGGCTGTGGGGAAATAATCAGAGGTGACTACGGACCAGCCATATGGGCATATGTCTAGGTCGTGTGACTCAAGTCAGTGTCGACCACTGACATCGAATTTGGGCGTGTGAGATGATACATGGGCGTGTCATCCACCCCACGGGAGTGTGACCCCTGTTAGCTCAAAATTTTCTAACTGTATAAAAGTTTTTGATTTATTTTCAAAACCTTTTGGGAGTGTGTATAGGGCCCTATAGGCCCATTATAAGAAAGTTAAATAGGAGAATGGAAAAGTTTAAACTTGGAATAGAATTTGTTAACCCGAGGATGTATGACCAAGTAAGTTGAGTCCGGTAATGCCTCGTGCTCGACCCCGGTATAAGATTCGGGTAAGGGGTGTTACACTCAATGTACAAATAGATATAAGCAAAGAATAAGCACAATATCAAAATAGAGGTGGAGAATTGAAACTACCTTGAATATGGAATAATTGCCAGAATAGAGAAAACTGATAGGCAATTTTAAATGTAGTGCATGTTTTTGAACAAACTAATAAGAGAATAAACACAAATAAATAAAAAGATTAAGAAGTTACAAACATGAACAAAAGCAACCGTCAAAATAAGAAAAATAAAAACATAGTTAAAAATAAAAATAATCTAAAGAAGACACACAAATAAAAATAAAACCAAAAATAAAATAAATAAAGCAAAGAAAACAAAAACAAATTAGTGATCGTCGTCGTGAGAGGCGTCGGGATCATGAGACGCGTGCTCGGGAGAAGAGATATGAAAATGTTTGCAGATCCGCTACAAATATGTCTCAATGGTATCAAGCCGTACTAACTACTGCTACATACGATAAATATTGGCAAGTTCAATTGAATGTGTAGGGTGCAGTAGTAGTAGGCGGTGGAAGAGTTGTACTAGGCATCGGTAGTGGTGGTGGAGGTGGTAGTGGTGGTGGTGGGGGGATCATTGTCATGGTGCTCATCATCCTCGTGCTATTGAGTCGCTCATAGCAACACATACTGATCACCGAAAAGCCCAAGCTGATGAGTGATCATCCTTATGTGTTTCATAATATCAAAACCCTGTGGTGTCATATCTCCAACCAAAGTAAGAGTACCAATCTACTCGGGTGTCTCGAGGAGGCCAAAGTAATGAGCTAAAAGTGTGACATATGGGCCCATACAAAGAGGTCCTCTCCATGATCACTCACTCTGATTACGATAACATTGTTCTATGAAGTGGGCTAAATCAATCAGATGTTGCTCATGCATACTTTATAAGAAATATGTGTTTAAAGTGCCCACAAAAGTTGTACTCTCCTTCCGGCCAGTCAAAGTATAAGCTAGGTGTAACAGCTCGATTTGAGGGCTAATCGGAACAGTGATCTGGGGATCACTAAATCGAGATTTGAGAAATTTATTTTTATGTGATTTTATGAAGTAGTATATGATTGTATAAGTACATGAGAATTTTGGTACTTTAATTCTAGCAATTTCATGTTTAATCGCGAAAAATGACTAAATCGCATAAAGTGCGAAAGTTCTATTCTATATGCTAAAGGTACCAAATAGCCATAGATTGATAATTCGAGGTATTTAAAAGGCAATTAGACCTCCAATATTTGCTTGGCCGGCCATAGACTACATAGGAGACAAAGATGGACAAAAAACTGGTCAAAGTAGTTGATAGTTGGTGACTAATTTGACTAGTATTAATAAAATAAGGAAAGAAAAGATATAATCTTTTCTCCTTCACTCTTCCAATGAAATTTGCAAGAAAAAATATAGGTTTTGAAAGCTCAAGTTTTCAACAAGCTCTCCTCTATTCTAGTAAGTGATTTTGATGATTTTTCTTAGTAATAATTGTACTTTTAGAACCCCTAGAACTTAAGCTTTCAAATGATGAGACTATTGTGCAATATGGTGAAAAGTTCAGAGATTTGCCATGAGAGCTTTCATTGTTATTTGCTGCATTTTTATGGAAGAAAATGAGTCTCGGTTGTTAGATGAACAACTTTTCTGAAGGGTGTTGCCATAAAAACACCTAATTGGATCTTGCTGTGAAGGTTATAAAGTTTGTAGTAAATGTGTGAAATGTTAGTTTTTTATGATAGTCATAAGAGAATTAAATGTTCACCTAGGCTTGTTGAAGGTAGAAATATGATTAGAATTGATTTCCGAGCCTAGGGATAAAATGGTCATTTTGCCAAAGTCTAAAGGCAAAATAGTAATTTTGCCAAAGTATGAGTTATGAGTTAATTTAGTCAATACGAGTATTAAACAAGCTAAATTATTATTATAGATCAAGAAACACGAAGCCCGGATCGAAATCGGGGCAAGAACAAAGTCGTGGACTAAATTACATCCCTACATACATTTTGAATATCAAGGTAAGTTTGTATGAATTTAAGGCTTCACATCCCTACATACATTTTGAATATCGAGGTAAGTTTGTATGAATTTAAGGCTTCACATGTATTTTCAATAAATTGCTTATTACGTTGGATAATATACACTATTTTCATGAAGTTATGATTAATGATATATTGATAAGAAAATGAATGAGAGTATGTAAGAAGAAGTCCCGATTGAAGACTCAGAATAATGAGGAATACTAATATCACAACATGAGACAAGGAAAGTCCGTGTAAGACCATGTCAAGACATGGCATCGGCATTGAGGCAAGGATATCATATAAGCCCATGACAAGTCATGGTATTGAAAAGTTATCATGAGGCAAAGGTCCTATGTAAGCCCAAGCCAAGGCTTGGCATTGATGAATTCATAAGGCTGAGAGGTCATGTAAGTCCATGTCAATACATGGCATTGATAAGATTCACAAGGCAAGGATACCAGGTAAGACCATGTCAAGACATGGCAATGGTAAGTTTCCAAGGGAAACACATAAGGAAGGTCTCGTGTAAGACCATGTCTGGGACATGGCATCGACACCAAGTTAAGAGATCCCATGTAAGACCATATCTGGGATATGGCATTGGCATCATGAGGCGATCCCATGTAAGACCATGTCTGGGATATGGCATTGGCATCAAGATACATGTTTGATAAGATTGAGTAACCTCATTTATTCTAGGTAATTTATCGGTAAAAAGAGCCAAGTATGAAAGAGATAACAAGAAAGTTAAGCAAGCAAAGATAGATATAAGTTAAGTTATTCAAGGTTGATAAAAAGCATTATTCATATTATGAAGAATGAAGATTAAGTTTACTTTTGCATCATCAAAATGTGCTAATCTGTATGATTATAATGCAAGTATGAAATTGTTATATTACAAGTGATGAGTAAGGATAAGTATGAGTAAGTAAGCCAAGCATTTGAGACTTATGTTGTCATTATTTAATGAAGGATGAATTATATTGAGCAAATATATTGCTATATGAGTTTCATGCAAACTTCCTAAGCTATATGCTTACTTCTTTCTTTTCTTCTTTCCTTATAGTTTCGCCTAGCGAGTTCAGGGATCATAGACGTCGGAGCTCAGAACACACTATCAATCACTATTTTGGTATTGCCAAATTGTTTATATTAAGTATGGCATGTATAGGAATCATTTCATTTAAGTTATGTCTTAAAAGGAGCCAAAGTGTTGGCTATTAGGGTTATTATTCTTTTTGTAACAACCCAAACCCGGCCCAAACTTTATGGCCGAATTTAGTTTGTCACAGTGGAAAATATTTTTGAAAAATTCTTTTTTTTTTCTAAATCCATTTAAGTTGTCAAAAACCTTTCATTTGATTGTCTTGTGAAAACCATACTTCGCGTTTAATTGGGTAATTAATTAAGTCAAGTTATCATAAAATTCCAAATGTGCCCGATGGCACGATAAAACATCTTCCGTATTAATTTGGGAAAACATGTGTATTAAATCTAATATTAATAAAATAGTTTAAAACAGATTATCCAAAATATGTAAAGTAACAAAGTAGAGTATTAGGAGGCCTTATCACATCCGAAATAAAATTTAACCAACAGTAAAATAAAAATAACTAAAGTTTAAAGTTCATTTAAATCAAGTCCACTGCATGGCCACCTCGAGTCCGTTCGGCTCCTTATCCGCGATCTACGTGTCACCTGAAAAATGTAAAGGAGAAGGTGAGTCACCAAGACTCAGTATGTAACCCTTCCCCCGAATTTAAGCAATTTCATACACAGATTATAATTAACAGTCATGTACCAAGGCATGCCCCCAACCTAGCCATCCAAACGCCTTTGTCTACCCCGTGTGGTACCAAACCACTGGTGGTGCCAAACCACTGGTGACATATAGTCACGAATGTGATGCTAAATCACTAGAGGTACCAAACCTCTGGTGTCCGTAGACACAATCAATTGATGGGGCCAACCCATCGTCTGATACCAAATCACTGGCGTCAATCCCTTAATATAGTCTGTGGGGCCAACCCACCGTGGTGCTAAGCCACTGGGACGAGACGCGATGAGGTACCAAACCTCTGGAGGTGCCAAACCTCTGGTGACAGTAGTCACAATGTGGTACCAAACCACTGATGCCCATCGGCACGAATATTACTGCCCCCTCCTCTCATCAACCCATATCAAATAACCACAATATTCATGCCATCATATGTTCAATCACATATGTCAAATTTATCATTAGTCATAAACACACATCATGCTTTCCAAAAGCATCATAAAAACCCATAATCAATCAGGGACTTACCCGGATCCTTGCTTATACCGTTCATGGTATTAAAACCAAATCTACATAGATCAGGTTAGCACACACAACAGTTTTAGTACATTTAGTCGATTATAAGTGCGTATGTACACACCTGTCACCCCCGAATGATTTAAATCTCGAAGAAAACCAATCGGCCACACTCAATGTCCTTGCCCCTATATTCGGCCATACACAAGGTTAGTGTCCTAGGCCATTCGGCCAAAACCAAAATACCAAAAGGGTTAAGATTTAACCCGAAAGCCTTACCTAACGCCCTTGAGTACTAGCCACCAAACTATGTATTTTGCTCCCCTACAATCGGCCATTGCCATGACTCACATCAGTAGCCTTCGGTTTAAGGGAATACCAAATAACTAACTAAAGTAGATCTTACCATTACTTACCAAAAACCAAACACTTAGGGATTAGAGGCTTGGGTCGACTGCTTATGATTCTGGAGTACCTAAAAGAGATTGATTACCGAAAAGTGTTTAGAGGCCTTATTAACAACTGCCGAAATTGGCACTTTTTCTTGTAAAAGTCGACAGAATATAAAAGAGAAGACCCATAGGTATTCGGCCAAACACTTACCTTTTCAAATAGCTTGCCAAAGAAGATTCGAAGAGATCTATCCTACTTTTATTATTCGGCCAAGGTGTTTCAAGATAGGGGAAAGAAACTTCGGCACCAAGATGAGATGTATATTCGGCTAGAGAGAGTTTAACAGGGAGAAAAGGGATTTCGGCAAAGGGTAAGGTGTAGGTTCGGCTATGGTTGATTCCAATATCAATCAAGGCTGGACTTTGAGAAGAAAAGGAAAGGAAATAGATTGGAGAGGGTGTAGAGAATTCGACCAAAAAGAAGAAAAAGTTAGATGGCAATGGTGTTTTTGTTTGAGAGAGAATGAGAGAAAATCTAAAAGAAGTGAAGGCTAGCCGAATTTTGTGAAGCAAATCACTAGGAAAATTCGGCCTTATCCCCTCCTAACACCTTGCCGTCCCCTCCCCTGAGGAATTCAAAATTCGGCCAACTCTTGATTTGAAATAATTCAAAAGAGTTTGAATTAACTAATGCCTACTTTTTCTCTTGGAATTAATCAAAATAAAAATCCAATAATATCTAATTAATAATCTATTTCAATCTTAATAATATCCTCATTATTAAAAAAGAGTTTAAACTGAGAAAAACTCTCCCCCTATTGCCGTCCAAATAAAGTGCAAAAAGTGGGATTTTTGCGACTCAACACAGATCCCCTTGCTTGATATGGCGTCACTTGCAAAGACTTTAAGTGGCCTTACTTTTGCCACTTTTCCAAGGCCCTTTTTTGTGTCAAAAACTCCACATTTATTCTTGTAACCCCTAACTACTAAGGCTATCTACCTTTAAAACTTATAAATAATATTTTCTACTATTCCAAACCAACTCAAGGCCCCTAATTAGGCCTTATTATTCCACGATTAATACCATGGCAATTCAAACACAAGGAAAACTATTCAATCACAAATAGCCCCATTTTTAGGATGTTACAGTTCTACCCCCCTTAAAAATAATTTCGGCCTCGAAATTACCTGATTAGAAGAGGTGGGGGTATTGCTGCCGCATTACATCCTCGGGTTCCCACGTAGCTTCTTCTACACCATGGTTCCGCCACAGCACTTTCACCAAGGGCACTGACTTCCTACGTAGAACCTTAACATCTCGATCTAAAATCTGAACTGGTTCTTCTTCGAAAGATAAGTCCGTATTTACTTCAATCTCCGCCACTGGCACAACGTGCAACGGATCTGACCGATATCGCCTAAGCATCGACACATGGAAAACGTCATGAATCTGACTCAGCTCTGCCGGTAGCTCCAACTGATAAGCTACCGGTCCCACTCGCCTCAACACCGTATATGGGCCAATGAACCTTGGGCTTAGCTTCCCTTTTCGCCCAAATCTCAACACCTTTTTCCAAGGTGACACCTTTAGGAAAACTTTGTCTCCTACATCATACTCCATTTCTTTGCGCTTCAAATCAGCATAAGACTTCTCTCTATCTGACGCTTCCTTAAGACGAGCCCGAATCACCTTAACCTTGTCCTCAGTTTCTGTTACCAACTCTAGACCCAAAACTTGTCGTTCATTCAATTCTGTCCAACACGTAGGAGTACGGCATTTTCGTCCATATAGTGCTTCATATGGAGCCATTCGAATACTCGCTTGATAACTATTGTTATAAGCGAATTCCGCTAATGGTAGATACTCCTCCCAACTACCACTGAAATCCAAGACGCACCCTCTTAACATATCCTCTAAGGTCTGAATCACCTTTTTCGACCGCCCGTCAGACTGTGGGTGGAAAGCTGTACTGAAATCCAATCGTGTACCCATCGCCTGATGCAACGCCTTCCAGAACCTTGACGTGAACCTCGGATCCCTATCCGAGATAATTGACACGGGCACACCATGCAATCTTACTATTTCAGCCACATACAACTTTGCTAGCCTTTGAAGAGGATAATCCACTCTTACCGAGCATGAAGTGAGTGACTTAGTTAGGCGATCCACAATCACCCAAATCGCGTCCTTTTTATCAAGCGTGAGGGTAGCCCATCGACAAAATCCATAGTGATCCTCTCCCATTTCCATCGAGGGATCTTTCTTGGTTGAAGTAGCCCCGATGGTAATCGATGTTCACCCTTAACTCACGACACGTCGGACACTTTCCCACAAATTCGCCATTACCTCACGCTTTAACTCCGACCACGGAAGCTTTTCCATAGATCTCCATACATCTTGCTTCCTCCCGGATGCATAGCGTATGGGCTGCTATGTGCATCTTGGAGAATTCTCCGCCTCAATTCAGATCCTTCAAAGATACAAGCTCGCCCTTGAAAACATAGCACTCCATCCCTAGACAAACTGCACTTTCTAATCCACCATCCTCGAACTTGCACCTCTCAAAGATTCAACCCTTCGTCTACTAACTCTTTTCCTTAATCTCTCGACCCAAGTTGGCCTAACTTGAAGCTCTGCCAAAAGGCTTCCATCATCATATAGACTCAGACGAGCAAACATCACTCTTAAGTCTGTCACGACCTTCCGGCTCAACGCGTCAGCCACCACGTTAGCCTTACCCGGATGATACTCGATTGAACAGTCGTAGTCCTTCAACAGTTCAATCCATCGGCGCTGCCTTAGGTTCAAGTCCTTCTGAGTCAAGAGATACCTTAGGCTCTTGTAATCCGTGTAGACTACCGACTTCTCCCCATATAGGTAATGTCTCCATATCTTCAAAGCGAAGACGACTGCTGCTAACTCCAAGTCGTGAGTTGGGTAGTTAACCTCATGCGTTCTTAACTGACGGGATGCATAAGCTACTACCTTCCCTTCCTGCATCAACACACATCCCAAACCAGTATGGGGACGCGTCATAGTAAATCAGAAACAACTTCCCGCCACAAAGTCGTACTAAAACCGAGCTTCCGTCAGAATCTTCCTTAGCTTATCAAAACTTTCTTGTTGCTTCTCCGACCATACAAATGGAACACCTTTCCTTAGTAACTTAGTCAATGGCGCTGCAATAAGAGAAAATCCTTCCACAAATCTCCGATAGTACCCCGCTAGACCCAAAAAGCTTCGAATTTCGGCCACTGACCTAGGCGGTTGCCAATCCAACACCGCTTCAATCTTGCGGGGATCCACTCTAATCCCTTCCGCTGACACCACGTGACCTAAGAAAGCCACCTCCCTAAGCCAAAATTCGCACTTACTAAATTTGGCATATAATCGCTTTTCCCTCAATACTTGTAGAACTATACGTAAATGCCTGTCATGCTCCTCCTCTATCTTTGAATAAACCAATATGTCATCTATAAACACTATAACAAATTGATCCAAAAACTGTTGAAATACCCTATTCATTAAATCCATGAACGCTGCCGGTGCGTTGGTCAATCCAAATGGCATTACCAGGAACTCGTAATGCCCATACCTTGTTCAGAATGCCGTCTTGTGCACATCCACCTCCTTCACCTTAAGTTGATGATAGCCCGACCTAAGGTCTATCTTCGAGAATACTGAGGCACCCTTCAGTTGATCGAACAAGTCATCAATCCGAGGTAACGGATACTTGTTCTTAATCGTTAACTTGTTTATTTGACGGTAGTCGATACACATCCGCATCGAACCATCCTTCTTCTTGACAAACAGCACAGTTGCTCCCCACGGAGATATACTGAGTCGGATAAACCCTCTATCCAAGAGCTCCTGAATTTGAGCCTTTAGCTCCACCAATTCCTTTGGTGCCATTCGGTACAGTGCTATAGACACAAAGCCGCTTCCGTAGCAAGTCTATACCGAATTCAACTTCCCATCCCGAGGCGCACCCTAAGTTCTTCTGGGAACACATCAGCGAATTCCCCAACCGTTCGGACCTTCTCCACTTCTGACTCTTTAGCCTCTAAAGCACAAATGCGAACCAAATACGCCTCGCACCCTTTTCTGACCATCTTCTCAGCCTTCAAGGCCGACACCACATTGGATAGGTAATTCCTTCTATTACCAATCATAGTCACTTCATCACCCTCAGCTATCTTAAGAACCATGCGCTTAGCCGCGCAATCCAATCTTGCCTGATACTTAACCAACCAACCCATTCCAAGGATCAAATCCGCTACAAATACGACCCCTTGGAGTTCTAGGGGTACATCCCTATAAAGCTTGTTCACAACTACAGAATGGCCTAAAGGGCTAATTACAGTCATCTCCCTAGAAGCAGTTTCAGAGTCTAGGTTCATAGTCTCTACTACACTACTAGCAACGTATGAGTGCGTTGAACCCATATCAATTAATGCAACATAAGCAAGACTGAAAATTAAAAAAAACGTACCGGTTATGACATCCGGTGCGTCACCCTCCTCGCGACGTCTCGCTGCATAAACCAAGCCAGGCTACCTAGCCTCTGTGTTGCCTGCACCCCTGCCCTGAATTCCACGACCTCTGTTAGGACCATTGCCGCCTCTACCGTTATCGCGACCTCTCTGTGGTCCCACATTTATATTCTGAGTACGGTTCTGCCCCTCTGACTGATTCTGAGCTCGCTTCCGGGGACAATCCCTCACACGGTGATCTAAAGACCCACATTCAAAGCAACCCCTCTCACCGGTCCAACAACCTCCCCAATGGGATTTTCCACAGCGATTACACTGAGCCGGTCTCTGATTAGTAGCCATGGGCCTTGCCGCTTGGTTTGGCCCACTCTGCCTAGCCTTTTTCTGAACATTACCACTTGACCCAGACGACCCAAAGCCTTTTTCAGCTTATTCTTATCATAATTCTGCCTCACGGACTCCTTAATCCCTTCGGCTACCTTAGCCTTCTCCACGAGCGACGAAAACTCATGAACCTGTTGTGGAGCAATTATCAGCCTCAAGTCATCGCTAAGTCCGTCCTTAAAGCGGACACAGTGCTCATGTTCAATAGCTACGATGCCTCTAGCATATCTACTCAGCCTTAAAAATTTCGCCTCATACTCCGACACTGACTTAGTTCCTTGCACTAACCCCAGAAAAGCTTTCCTGTGCGCGTCAGTGTAGCTAGTACCCATGTACTTCTTCTGAAAAGCAGTTTTGAAGTAATCCCACGTGAGATCATCTGCCGTGGCTCCATCTCGCATCGTGAGCCACCACCGATACGCTTCATCCTTCGTGCGACACCGCTCCTTTCAATTTCTCCTCAGACAAAGTCAAGGTCGTCCCATAATCCTTTCTTTAGATTCTAGCGAGATATTCCACCTTTGGTGCCGCTCCCGACACACCCCGGAATACTTCACTCAGTTAGACCGACCGCTTGCAGGAACAGATTTACGAGCTCCCAGATTCCCACCGCCCCACCACCAACTCCGTGGACTCGCAACACACGATGCGTCGCTCACCCCGGCCCGATCCTCGATCCTCGGTTAAAAGTTGGGGGTGGTGATGGCGGTACTTCATTCTCGAACCCCGACCCGACCTAACGGGTTCGGACAACGTCATCCTACCCCTACCAAGGCCCACGACGCCTACGCGTCCTCTGTAGAGCTCATTCTAACTACTCGCGCTTTAATCTGATTAAGAAAATTTTATGGATTAGTACTTGTTCCACTTGATTATTCGCGAGGAAATTTTATGAAGAAAGTTTAGTTAGGGATTCTTTCGAGCAAACAAGATTTCAAGTCTTTTATCCTAGTTCACACAAAAGAGTACATCCATTCCCTAATACTTTCCCTACTTATTCACTCCTTAGACATTTCTGTTCGTTTCTATCCTAGGGGTATTTTCGTCATTTTCCTACAGGGGTATTTTCGTAATAAAATCTGAGGGAATTCAAAACTTTAATAAAGCAGGTCACTTTGAAGTTCCCACAACTGGAGGTTGTTTCTGAAAATTTGTAAAATTTAAAGATATAGCATCGTTCCGGAAACCAGGGGTATTTTGGTAATGTTGTCAATTAGGGAAAATTTTGTAATTTCAGTAAATCAGGGATATTTTAACAGTTGTAAAACTCGGAGGGTTCCTTTTTGAAAGTTTTCCTTTTTAAGAGGTGATGTTTGTAAAAATTCAAAAACCAGGGTCATTTCGGTAATTTTGCAATTTGAGGGCGTTTTCGTAATTTTCCAAAACCAAAGTATTTTATTGATGATAATCAAAGTAGAGTTGTTGGATTTTGATAGAATAATGAGATTTTTAGGCAAAACCATTGAGTTGATATTTTATGAACCAAGGGTATTTTGGTAATTTCACCTCTAAGGGCATTTTTGTAATTTTTCACAACTCAAATTTTTCGGGAAAATGTTGTAAAAATGGTTGTTCTCAAATTCAAAAGAGTAATTTTGAAAGTTTTTGAAGAACTAGGGTTTTGTTGTTTCCTTCTTTTTCAAAACATGGCTAATTCCCTTTCGGGTTTTAGTCATTATGTTTAGCCTATGACCAAGCCCTCTTGGTCAGGGTGAACCAAAGCTACGCACCAGGCAGGACTCGAGTGAAGAGGAGGTGAGTCACGCGGACTGCTTAAATACCAAGCTCCCACTGAACCTTTCTAGACATGTGCACAGAGGTTGCCACACCACTGAGCCCTCCGAGTTAGGGTGAATGAAGCTACGCACTGTGGGATACTGCGAAGAGGAGGTGAGTCACGAGGACTGCTTAAATACCAGGCTCTTCCGGATCCACTCCTAGACATGCGTACAGAGGTTACCACACCCTAGCTTAGTGACTAAGTCATAGGTTGGTTTAGTTCATTAAGTCTTATGTCTTGTTTTGTGTGTTTGAGTAACCTATTCCTAGGGTTCAAGTTCCTATAAGTCTATCTACGTTCCATGCTTCCTACCCTTCTACAGAAAATAATTCACAAAGAAGTTCAGATGTACTTACCGGCGGATCGGTGTGTTGAGACTCGGGCCATGCTGTTCAAAAACCAAAAATTATTCTATAAGGCCTACCAAAACATTTTTGGGCCTTGGGCCCCCACAGCCGAGCTTTGAACCTGGCTCTGATACCAATTTTGTAACAACCCAAACCCGGCCCGAACATTATGGCCGAATTTAGTTTGTCACAGTGGAAAATATTTATGAAAAATTCTTTTTTTTTTTTCTAAATCCATTTAAGTTGTCGAAAACCTTTCATTTGATTGTCTTGTGAAAACCATACTTCGTGTTTAATTGGGTAATTAATTAAGTCAAGTTATCATAAAATTCCAAATGTGCCCGATGGCACGATAAAACATCTTCCGTATTAATTTGGGAAAACATGTGTATTAAATCTAATATTAATAAAATAGTTTAAAACAGATTATCCAAAATAAGTAAAGTAACAAAGTAGAGTATTAGGAGGCCTTATCACATCCGAAATAAAATTTAACCAACAATAAAATAAAAATAACTAAAGTTTAAAGTTCATTTAAATCAAGTCCACTGCATGGCCACCTCGAGTCCATCCGGCTCCTTATCCGCGATCTACGTGTCACCTGAAAAATGTAAAGGAGAAGGTGAGTCACCAAGACTCAGTATGTAACCCTTCCCCCGAATTTAAGCAATTTCATACAGAGATTATAATTAACAGTCATGTACCAAGGCACCCAACCTAGCCATCCAACTGCCTTTGTCTACCCCATGTGGTACCAAACCACTGGTGGTGCCAAACCACTGGTGACATATAGTCACGAATGTGATGCCAAATCACTGGAGGTACCAAACCTCTGGTGTCCGTAGATACAATCAATTGATGGGGCCACCCCGTGGTGTGATACCAAATCACCGGCGCGCAATCCCTTAATATAGTCTGTGGGGCCAACCCACCGTGGTGTTAAGCCACTGGGACGAGACGCGATGAGGTACCAAACCTCTGGAGGTGCCAAACCTCTGGTGACCGTAGTCACAATGTGGTACCAAACCACTGGTGCCCATCGGCACGAATATTACTGCCCCCTCCTCTCATCAACCCATATCAAATAACCACAATATTCATGCCATCATATGTTCAATCACATATGTCAAATTTATCATTAGTCATAAACACACATCATGCTTTCCAAAAGCATCATAAAAACCCATAATCAATTAGGGACTTACCCAGATCCTTGCTTATACCGTTCATGGTATTAAAACCAAATCTACATAGATCAGGTTAGCACACACAACAATTTTAGTACATTTAGTCGATTATAAGTGTGTATGTACACCCCTGTCATCCCCGAATGATTTAAATCCCGAAGAAAACCAATCGGCCACACTCAATGTCCTTGCCCCTATATTCGGCTATACACAAGGTTAGTGTCCTAGGCCATTCGGCCAAAACCAAAATACCAAAAGGGTTAAGATTTAACCCGAAAGCCTTACCTAACACCCTTGAGTACTAGCCACCAAACTATGTATTTTGCTCCCCTACAATCGGCCATTGCCATGACTCACATCAGTAGCCTTCGGTTTAAGGGAATACCAAATAACTAACTAAAGTAGATCTTACCATTACTTACCAAAAACCGAACACTTAGGGATTAGAGGCTTGGGTCGACTGTTTATGATTCTGGAGTACCTAAAAGAGATTGATTACCGAAAAGTGTTTAGAGGCCTTATTAACAACTGCTGAAATTGGCACTTTTTCTTGTAAAAGTCGACAAAATATAAAAGAGAAGACCCATAGGTATTCGGCCAAACACTTACCTTTTCAAATCACTTGCCAAGGAAGATTCGAAGAGCTCTATCCTACTTTTATTATTCGGCCAAGGTGTTTCAAGATAGGGGAAAAAAACTTCGGCACCAAGATGAGATGTATATTCGGCTAGAGAGAGTTTAACAGGGAGAAAAGGGATTTCGGCAAAGGGTAAGGTGTAGGTTCGGCTATGGTTGATTCCAATATCAATCAAGGCTGGACTTTGAGAAGAAAAGGAAAGGAAATAGATTGGAGAGGGTGTAGAGAATTCGGCCAAAAAGAAGAAAAAGTTAGATGGAAATGGTGTTTTTGTTTGAGAGAGAATGAGAGAAAATCTAAAAGAAGTGAAGGCTAGCCGAATTTTGTGAAGCAAATCACTAGGAAAATTTGGCCTTGTCCCCCCCAACACCTTGCCGTCCCCTCCCCTGAGGAATTCAAAATTCGGCCAACTCTTGATTTGAAATAATTCAAAAGAGTTTGAATTAACTAATGCCTACTTTTTCTCTTGGAATTAATCAAAATAAAAATCCAATAATATCTAATTAATAATCTATTTTAATGTTAATAATATCCTCATTATTAAAAAAGAGTTTAAACTGAGAAAAACTCTCCTCCTATTGCTGTCCAAATAAAGTGCAAAAAGAGGGATTTTTGCGACTCGAACACAGGATCCCCCTTGCTTGATGTGGCGTCACTTGCAAAGACTTAAGTGGCCTTACTTTTTTGCCACTTTTCCAAGGCCCTTTTTTGTGTCAAAAACTCCACATTTATTCTTGTAACCCCTAACTACTAAGGCTATCTACCTTTAAAACTTATAAATAATATTTTCTACTATTTCGAACCAACTCAAGGCCCCTAATTAAGCCTTATTATTCCACGATTAATACCATGGCAATTCAAACACAAGGAAAATTATTCAATCACAAATAGCCCCATTTTTAGGATGTTACACTTTTTGTATATGGCTAAAGAGATTGGCAAATATTTACTATGTTTATATATCAATGTTGATGAGTTATGCATTATTGTTCATGTTTTTATGAAGTATTCGAGTAGTTGGATTGGGTATATGAATGATGTTGATTTTAGGGTGGCAATTGGCTTGGAAAATAACCTTTAAGTGTCCACACGGGTAGACACATGGGCCTGTGTCTAGGCCGTGTGTGACACACCGTCAACCCATATGGGTGTGGCAAGAGGCCGTGTATCCCCTGCATGTTAGTGTATTAAGTCAGTGTCGACCACGGGCTAGCCACACGGGCGTGTGCCTAGGCCATGTGCTCCTTAAGGGGTTGCTGACGTCATAAATAGAATGCCCCTAATTTTTCACACGGGTGAGGACACGAGCGTGTCTAGGCCATGTGAAGGACATGGGCAATTGGCACAGGCGTGTGCCTGGCCGTGTGAAAATCCCTGTATGTGCGAAATAAAAATAAATTCTACACTAGCTAGGGACATAGGCATGTGAGATCACACGGCCTGCCCACACGGGCGTGTCCCAAGTCACACATGCACGTGACCCCTGTTTAGACAAAATTTTCAAAGAGGGTAAAAGTTTCCAGTTGAACTCTGAAACCATCTGGATGTGTGTTAATGGCCTCGTAGGCCCATGAGATGAATGTTATGACTAAGAAAAGAAAGTTTTTAAATCGAGATGAAATTTTATAGCCCGTTAATACATGTTTAAGCAAGGTCAAGCATAGTAATGCCTCGTATCCGGTTCCGGCGTCGAACACGGGTAAGGGGTGTTACACTACGATAGCTTGAATGTATCGCAAGGCTGGATGAAGGCATCGAGCCTTAGATTAGCTCGGGTTATATGGAACGCCAATCTCAGTGATCTCCGACTAGCAGAGATAGGCTACATAATGGATTTGTCATGAGAGGGAGGATAACTCTGTCGCTGCTAAGAAATTATAAGAGTATAGGCTAAGAGCAACACCAAAACTTGCAATAGTGAAATGTCAAACAATACCCCCAAGACAAAATTTGTAGCTTGTGGATCATCCTCCGATGGTAGCACTAGCTGTAGAAAAAAAAGTTCAGTAAAACTCCAATGTAAGATCAACTATGTCGGCTCCACGATCGACAAGAATCACTCCCATGGAGTCACATTTAGTAGAGTATGAACCAGTGCAAATAGATCCACAGTTTGAAGGGTGACCCAATCAATGCACTGACCCAAACCCAGTGCTCTATCTTTTAAATGATGATACCTCTCTTCATAAGGTGGATGGTCAAAAGTAATGTATCAGTGGTGGTCGATCAGAAATGAGGAAGATAAAGTCCTAGTAGGTTTTCTTTTCTTGGAATGAGCAGGGACCTTACTCTTTCCTCGTGTGTTCGATATTATGTACCAAACGGTGGAGGTTGATTTGGCAGACAACAGTGACGTAGTGGAGGCACGTACAATGGTAGAGGCATGACGATTGGAGACAGTAAAGAATTGCAATGGGGGGGACAAAGCAGGGGAGGACACGATGCTGAATAGTGAAGGATTGTTTAGCAGCAATAGAGATGGGGGTTGTGTAGTCAACTGAGTGAGGGGAGAAAGGGAATGGGGGAGTCAAAAGTGGAGGGTTTCATGGTCAATCAATGAGTGGGGAATGGGACGGAGATGTGATGGGGACCGCGAAAGAGACCGACTGTGAGTTTGGTCGATGTAAAGAAAAGGAAGGGATAGGAATAAAAAATAAACTACGCACGATGGACAGGGGGAATAGAGTTCAAAGTTGGAAGAGAAAGGTGGAGGGGTAAATGGCCCGTGATCGACGGTGAAGGAGTAGATTTGAAAGTAGAATAGTGGCTAGGGTTGTCTTTAGAAAGAACGATGGCTGGTGTGTGACGGAGAAAGGAAAAAGATGTTAGGGTCTGTGTTTAAACAAGACACGATTGTGTAAATGGCCCGTGTTGAGCCACACGGACGTGTCTAATGGTTCGTGAAATAATGTTAGCCTGTGTGTCTCAAAATATAAAAAACAATTATGCGTCGTTTCCACATGGCCTAGGACATGCTCATGTGTCCATGTTGTGTGTGATCATCCTTCGCTTCTCCCATGCCCATGTGCGAGGCCGTGCGAGACACACGGTCTCACACATGGACGTGTCTTTAGACCATGTAACTCACTATTTTGAAATAAATTTGAAAAAATTCGCTCCAGTATACACATGACCTCAAATACGCCCGTGTGTCCAAGCCGTATAGATCACCCTAGATTGTGTAACCCTTTTATTTAAATATATTTTTCTTTTTTAAGTAATAAAATTAAAAATAAATTGAATAAAAAATTTTTTGAAGTTTTTAAAATTTTAATTTATTTATTTATTTTTTAAGGTTTTTTAAAAAGAACATCAAAGTAAATAAAAATAAATAAATAATATCTATAAAAAACACTCGGGTTGCCTCCCGAGAAGCGCTTATTTAAAGTCTAAGCTTATTTAAAGTCTCAAACCTTATTTAAAGTCTAAGCTTGACTTCTTGGAGCCAAAGCTCCTCTCTCTCGTTATCAGTTTTACTACGAAAATAAGGTTTGAGACGAGTACTCTTTACCTTGAACGTGCCAAATTCAAAATGTGTTACCTCAATTGTACCGTATGGAAAAACGTTTAGTACCACAAATGAGTTCAACCTTCTTAACTTAAGCTCTGAAGGGAACATTCGTGGATCCGATTTGTCTAGCAGAACTTCGTCCCTAACTTTGAATTGGTTCGGCCTCTTTACATGCACATCATGGCATTCCTTTGTTTCTTCATTGTGGTTTCTCGATTTCTCATCAACATTCATTCGTCATTCATCTATTTTGTCGAGTTGCACCATTCACTCTTCACTTGTCACACAGTTTCTGTCACCTTGAATAAAATATGGTTCCAACACGTTTTCATGGGGGATTTCTTTAAAAGAATGTTAAGCCACATGATTACTAACATTAACAGAACAATTAGTATCATCTTGCTCACTAGGGACTCTCACAAAATCACGTGCTTGAAGAGTAATCTTTTCATCACCTACACGGCACAAGTTCACCACTACCCACATCAATAATAGTTTTGGTAGTGGATAAAAATGGTCGACCTAAGATCATAGGTAGCTCAATGTCCTCGTTCATGTCTAATACAACAAACAGGGAATATAAATTTATCCATTTTTTCAAGTACATCTTCAATAATACCCCAAAGATATCTAATTGATCTATCTGCTAATTGAATACTCATCTTAGTGGATTTGGGCTCCCCAAGACAAAATTGTTTAAACATCTTATAAGGCATGATATTTATACTAGCCCTAAATCATCCAAAGCATTTTCAACATTCAAACTACTAATGAGACAAAGAATAGCAAAACTCCTGGGATCTTTAAGTTTGTTGGGTAGTTTGTTTTAAAGAATGGCTAAGCAAACTGCATTAAGCTCCACAGTCAATGATTCGTCTAACTTCCTCTTGTTTGTTAACAACTCCTTTAAAAGTTTTACATACTAAGGCAACCAAGAAAAGGCTTTAATAAACAGTAAATTAATGTTGAAATTTTTAAGAGTTGAAGAAATTTACCATATTGTTCATTTCTACGGCCTCTCTTTAATGTTGTTGGATTTGGAATTCGATGTTTGTATTCTCTAACCACCGACTTTTGCTCTTTCTTTCTTTCCTTAACCTCATCATTTTTCTTAATAGCTTCTAGTTACGGTTTCTACTCAGGCTCAATAACCCTTCCATGCTTCGAACAGTGATTGCGTGAAGTTGATCCCTTAGGTTAGTTTCAGTATTGCTCAATAACCCTTCCAATTTGATTTTCAAGCCCTTGAATTGATGCTTGTTGATTTTTAAAAGTTGTCTTAGTGTTTTGAAATAGAGTTTCTGACACCAAAATAAATTTTGCCAACATCTCTTCAAGGTTCAGTTCTTCTCTTGCTGATAAGGTTCCTGAAAACTTGGAGGGAGTTGTAACCTTTGATTTCGTTAGTCACCCTAAGAGAAACTTGGATGGTTCCTCCAAACTGCATTATAGTTATTGCTATAAAGGTTATTTTGAGGTCTAGAATTATTACCCATAAGGTTGAGTTGCTCATTCTTCATGCTAGGACCGAAGGGTAAACATTTTGAATTAATCATCCCCACTTCATTCGCATCACATTGGATCACCGGATTCACCTGCATAGAAAATTTCAAACAATCAATTTTCTTATTCTGTGCTTTCACTTGGCTTGACAACATAGCAACTGCATAGATTACAAACACTAGCTATTTTCATCGATTTTGTTCTCATAACTTGCCATTGATAGTTATTCAGTGTCATCTCCTCAATAAACTCATAAGCTGCATCGGGTGTTTTATTATTCAGTGTTCCACCAGCTGTTGCATCAATTAACTACCTAGTCAAAGAGATTCAAACCATGGTAGAAGGTTTGAACTTGAAACCACAAAGATAACCTATGATGAGGGCACCTTCTCAATAGATCCTTAAATCTCTCCCATGCATCATATAGTATCTCCAAATTGATTTGAGAAAAAGAAGAGAGATCACTCCTCAACTTAGTTGTTTTAGCCGATGGGAAGTTGTAACAGCCCATTTTTCAGTGGTGTCAGAAACAGTGGTTTCAGGGCCACCAAATCCTACGAGTAAGTTCGTAAATATTATTATTTAATATTTACAAGTCGAGTATGGTTTCAAAAAAAAATTTTATATGATAATTTATATTATATAAATGATTTATTAAGTTAGTGGTAAGACCCTAACGTCAAGTGATTTTAGAAAACGAGGTATCGAGACCTCGTTTCTATAAATCAAGCCGTAAGTATTTAAACGATTTATTTTGAAGGTTTTCATTGATGAATCTATGTGATTTTAGTTATTAAATGATTAATGGTTGATATTTAAAAGCATTTTGTTAAATGATTTTGATGAATTTTTCGATTAGGGACTAAATTGCTGAAATAGTAAAAGTACAAGGATTTGATGTGAAATAGCTTTTTAAATTTATGTTTTAAATGCTATCATGTTACATTATCATATTATTTCTTGAAGAAAAAATCCAATGACGTATCGACGACCATCGAATATGAAAGAGGATGGTTTCAACTATCGACTATGAAAAGGGATGGTGATGACCATCACTGTGAAAAGGGATGGTGATGACCATCGAATATGAAAAGGGATTGTTTCAACTATCAACTATGAAAAGGGATGGTGATGACCATCAACTATGAAAAGGGATGGTGGCGACCATCTATTAATGAAAAGGGATGGTGACGACCATCAAATATGAAAATGGATGGTTACGACCATCGTTAGCACACTTTGTATAAGCTTTGGTAAGGATTCAATGAAATTCACATTGATATTATGGAAAGGTATAAAGCATGTATATTCATAATTATGAAAAATATGATTTAAGTGATGCTACGTTTATGTGCCATATCTTACCATGTGATGATATTACTAAGTTATGTGTTTAATCACTAGCTTATGGCCATGGTTAATGTTATGTTTATGTCTTATGTGTTATGCAAATGAAATGGTAAGTGTTCAATATAAATTAAGACATGTATGCATGAAACGCATTGAAATGGTGATATATAGAAAATATGATATGTTATGAAGGATGATAAATCCAATTGGATCATGCTCAAGTATAATAGTTTCCATGCTAATTTCACATGCATTATATTCAATTATGCTAACATGTGTTGTTGTTGGTGCTTAGGCTTGTGCCAAGTTTATGATTGAATTATACCATGTTTAATCTTAATGAAATACATTGAAATGGTAAGTGCTCAATTGGTAACATGCTTATGTTCATGAAAAGGTGGAATAAATCAAAGTATGTCATTTCTTATGAAATGGTTGATCATGTAGTTGATTCTAAAAGAACTATTGTAACACCCCAAACCCGGTCAATACACCACGACCGAATCTGGTATGTTACAGGGGAAAACGAGTCATTTAAAACAGGTTATCGTTTAAAAATTCATTTGAGAAAACTCCTTGTTGTAGTTAAAATCTTGAGTATGATTATTCAAACTGATGGTGCATTTTAAAACCCGGAACTTTGGAAAACTTAGGTGTATCCGTAAGTAAAACCAATTAGAAAACCAAGTAATTTCAATTAGTTGCTTAAAACATTATGAACTTAGTGGGGGAAAATCTTGAATTTGGAAAACATTTGGGTTTCATTCATTTTAAATTACCGTGTTCTACCCGATGGTAGAGTTTAAAATGTATCGCGTTGTAGTTTTGAAAATCCCTTTTATTTCCAAGTTTTATCGGATTTATTAAAACAGTAATTTGTTAAGGCACATTTGAAATCGAATCCAAGCATATAATTAATCAAAGCATAATCTTAAAGGCCTTTTACAACCCAATAAACCAAATAGAAATAATGAAATAAAGTACCAAGTTTCAAAACAAGGTAAAGTCCAATTTATTCATGGCATGGTCACCTCGAGTCCACCCGGCTCCATGTCCGCGATCTATGTGTCACCTGAAATGATAAGGGAGAAGGTGAGTCGCAAGACTCAGTGCATAAATCCCTCTCCCGATTAATACCGACTCAGTGCATAAATCCCTCTCCCGATTAATACAACATGCTAACACACATCATAGCAAAGCAATACAAGTAATGCACCCCAATCCTAGCCATCCATACTCCATTTCTACCCCGTGTGGTACCAAACCACTGGTGGTGCCAAACCACTGGTGACCCGAAGTCACGAATAATCCAATGATGGGGCCAACCCATCGTGTGATACCAAATCACTGGCGTCAATCCCGTATAATCATCTGTGGGGCCAACCCACTGTGGTACGAAGCCACTGGGACGAGACGCTATGAGGTGCCAAACCTCTGGTGTCCCAAAGACACAATGTGATACCAAATCACCGTGACCGAACACGAATCCAATGATGGGGCCAACCCATCGTGTGATACCAAATCACTGGCGTCGATCCCGTATAATCATCTGTGGGGCCAACCCACTGTGGTACGAAGCCACTGGGATAAGACGCTATGAGGTGCCAAACCTCTGGTGACCCAAAGTCACAATAAATCAATCTGTGGTACCAAACCACTGGAGGTGCCAAACCTCTGGTGTCCCAAAGACACGGATATCATATTCCCCCTCCTCTCATATCACCCAATAACATCTCATATCGATGCAAAATCATGCAACTCATGCAATCATACTAACATGTTTAATGCTGCATATCATAGCACATATATCATACTCATGATATCAATATATATCCACAACATAGCTCGTAATGAAACGGACTTACCCGTATCCGTGCTCATACCCTACAGGGTATCATATCAATCACCCATCAGATCGCTTTATTAACAATCAAAGTTATTAACATATTACTAAGCAAGAGTGTGTTAGTTGCACACACCGTTAACGCAAGCTTTTAATCCCCGACACCTCGCTCCTATAATCGGCCAAACATAGATTAGCCACTTATACCATTCGCCAACACCATTAAACCAAGGGGTTAACAATTGAATCCCTTACCTTTCACTTGGTTTGGTTTCCTACCAAAACCCGAACTAACCAATGCTTCTTCTGACAATCGGCCTCACCCTAAAATGTAAATAGTTAATCCATTGGGGTCTTGACTAAATGAAACCAAAAGATTAGACTTAAAGAACCAACCACTAACCACCACTTGCCAACGATTAACCAAGAAAGAAGACTCCTCTTGCTTGCTTCCAAAATCCAAAGGCCCTATAACGTAATAGTTAACAAAGATTAACTCCTTCAACCAAAACCAACATAGACTTTAACCAAACTGAAACCAACAAAGCACTTAGAGAGGAGAGAAATGGCCATTCGGCCAAGCACTTACCTAACACCATCCAATATTCGGCCAAGAACCACTAGGAGAGAGGAAAGATTCGGCCAACTTTTAAAACAAGATGAAAAAGAGGATTCGGCTAGGGTGGTTTATAATGATCAACGAGATTCAGTCAGAGTGAAAGAAAAGAGAAAACAAAATGAAAAAGGATAGGGGTTGATATTCGGCCAACAACAGAAATGGGGAAAAGAAGAAGAAATGGCAAGGTATAGGTGGGTGAAGTTTCGGCTTGCAAGAGAAGAAATGGAGAGAAGGTATTTTGGAGAAGGAAGTTTCATTATATCAAAGTTCAACAAAGAAAGAAAAATATGGGAAAGAGAGAATACAAATTTCTGGGCTTACACAAATGACAAAGAAAGAAAAATGGAAGAAGAATATTCGGCCACAATCACAAAATCAAGAAAAATAAGGCAATTTCGGCAAGTAAGTGTTTGGACTCTCGGTTTCACAAGAAGAAAAAATGAAGAACCCTTTTGAACTTTCGGCTAGTTTTGATAAAAAGGAGAATTTGGCTTACCAATTGCTTTTGGCCGAAACATGCATAAAATTGCCTATTGAATTTCGGCATTCTCTCTCTCCACTTACCAAAACCGGCCACTCTCTCCACAACCTCCTCCACATTCGGCCATCACCTACAAACACTCCAAGCCACCCATTCAAACTAGTTTGGACTAGTCAACCTCCTAAAAACACTCTCCACCCTTCCTTTGAATATTTGACTTGGTCCATGGCAGAGTTTGAACTGCCTACAACTTCTCCCCTCCATGCCGTCAAAATGGGAGCAAAAATATGGGATTTTCGCAGCTTGAACACAGGACCTTCTCCCCTGCAAGTGACGCCAAACACAAGCCCCAAGTGGCGCATGCTTTGCCACTTTACTAGCTCAACTCTTGTGCTACTTTTCACCTAAAATTATTTATAAACCCCAGCTCCTTCAGCTCCTCTCACATAAAACTTAAAACTAAAATTTTTCCTACCTCCCAGGCTTATACCTAGCTTACAACTAAGCCCCTAAAACATCAAAACAACCCCATTGCAATATCAACCACATGCAAACAATGCAATAACAAAATAGCCCCTAACCCGGGATATTACAGTTTTAACCCCTTAAAAAATAATTTCGGCCTCGAAATTACCTGGTCAAAAGAGTTAAGGGTATTGCTGTCTCATCACATCCTCTGGTTCCCACGTAGCTTCCTCCACGCCATGGTTCCGCCAAAGTACCTTTACGAAAGGCACTGCCTTCCTACGCAGAACCTTCACATCCCGATCTAGAATCTGTATAGGTTCTTCCTCCATGGTCAAATCCGGATTTACTTCAATCTCATCCACTGCTACGACGTGCGATGGATCTGAATGATAACGCCTAAGCATCGAAACGTGAAATACGTCGTGAATCTGACTCAACTCTGCTGGCAACTCAAGCTGATACGCTACTGGTCCCACTCGTCTCAGTACTCTAAACGGCCCAATAAACCTCGGACTTAACTTGCCTTTCCCACCGAACCTCAGCACTTTCTTCCATGGTGAGACCTTCAGAAACACTTGATCTCCCACAGCAAATTCTATATCTCTCCGCTTGAGATCGGCATAGGACTTCTGCCTGTCTGAAGCTTTCTTTAATCGAGCCTGAATCAACTTAACCTTGTCTTCGGTTTCTGCAACCAACTCTGGTCCTAACAACTGACGTTCTCCCAACTCCGCCCAACACGTAGGTAAGCGAAATTTCCTACCATACAACGCCTCATATGGTGCCATCTTGATGCTTGCTTGGTAACTATTGTTGTAAGCGAACTCAGCTAATGGCAGAAACTCCTCCCAACTACCTCTGAAGTCCAGAACATACCCTCTCAGCATATCCTCTAAGATCTCAGATCACCCTCTCCGATCGTCCGTCCGATCATGGGTGAAAAGTCAGTCTTTGAAATCCAAACGCGTACCCAGAGCCTGATGTAACGCTCTCCAGAATCTTGACGTAAATCTGGGATCCCTATCCGAGATGATCGATACTGGCACACCATGCAGTCTCACTATCTCTGACACATACAGCTTCGCCAACCTCTGCAGTGAGCAATCAACCCTTACCGGAATGAAGTGAGCTGACTTAGTCAAACGATCCACCACTACCCAAATCGAGTCTTTCTTGCTTGGCGTAAGAGGTAAACCACCGACGCGAAATCCATAGTTATCCTTTCCCACTTCCATCGAGGAATCTTCACCGGTGAAGCAACCACGACAAAGAATCGATGTTCGGGCTTGACTGTGACATGTCGACACTTTTCAACAAACTCGCACCCTCTCGCCTGCACTGCCACCAAAATCGCTCTCTTAGATCCCGATACATCTTACTACCTCCATGATGCATAGCGTGTGGACTGCTATGTGCATCCTGAAGAATCTTCTTCCTTAGCTCAACGTCCTTTGGCATACAAGGTCTCCTTGAAAACACAAAGACTCCATCACTGGACAAATCAGAACCCTCCAAACCACCATCCTGACTCGCAACCTCCGCGCGCTCGGGACCTCATCCTCTAATCGCTTTCTCTTTGATCCGCTTCAACCTGGTACGCTTAACTCGCAACTCGCGAGAATACTTCCGTCGTCATACAAACTTAAATGGGCAAACATCGCTCTTAAGTCCGAAACAACCTTACGGCTCAACGCGTCTGCCACCACGTTAGCCTTGCCCGGATGATATTCAATTGAACAGTCGTAATCCTTGAGCAACTCAATCCATCTGCGTTGCCTCAGATTCAGATCCTTCTGAGTCAAAAGGTACTTCAGACTCTTGTGATCTGTGTAGACTATCGATCTCTCTCCGTACAAGTAGTGCCTCCAGATTTTCAAAGCGAAGACTGCAGCCGCTAACTCCAAGTCATGCATCGGATAATTGACCTCATGTGGCCTCAGCTGCCTAGAAGCATATGCCACAACCTTACCTTCCTGCATCAACACACAACCCAATCCCGTATGTGATGCATCGCAATACACTGTGAATTCCTTACCTGCCTCAGGTTGAATTAAAACAGGAGCTTCGGTCAAAATCTTCTTTAACTTATTGAAACTCTCCTGCTGTTGCTCCACGGTCAAACAAATGGAACTCATTTTCTTAATAGCTTAGTCATCGGTGCTGCGATTAACGAAAATCCCTCGACAAATCTTCTGAGTAGTATCCTCGCCAAGCCCGTAAAACTCCGAATCTCAAAGAAATGACTTAGGAGGCTTCCAATCCAAAACTGCCTCAACCTTCCGAGGATCTACCCTAATCCCCTCAGCTGACACTACATGACCCAAGAAAGTCACTTCTCTGAGCCAGAACTCGCACTTACTAAACTTAGCATAAAGCTGTTTCTCCCTCAGAATTTGCAGTACCACTCGCAAGTGTGCATCATGCTCCCCCTCTGACCTTGAGTACACTAAGATGTCGTCAATAAAAACCACTACGAACTGATCCAAAAACTGTTGGAACACCCTATTCATCATATCCATGAATGCCGCCGCGCGTTAGTCAACTCCGAACGGCATTACGTAAATTGTGAGTGCCCATACCGAGTACGAAACACTGTCTTGTGGATATCCGTCTCCTTTACCTTCAACTGATGATACCCAGACCTTAAATCAATCTTTGAGAATACCGAAGCACCCTTAAGCTGATCAAACAAGTCATCTATCCGTGGCAGTGAATACTTGTTTTTAATCGCCGACTTGTTCAATCAAGCGTAATCTATACACATCCGCATTGTACCATCTTTCTTCTTGACGAAGAGTACCGCGCTCCCCATGGTGAAACACTTGGCCTAATAAAGCCTCGATCCAAAGAACTCCCGGATCTCGAGCCTTTAATTCCACTAACTCTTTTGGCGCCATCCTATACGGAGCAATAGATACCGGCGCGCGCTCCCAGAATGCATCTATCCCGAACTCTACTTCACGATCCGGTGGCAAACCCGGAAGCTCCTCTGGAAACACATCAACAAATTCCTTAACTGTTCGGACCTTCTCAACAGCAGACTCCTTAGCCTCCAAGGCATACACATGAACCACATATGCTTCACAGCCTTTCCGGACCATCTTTTCAGCTTTCAGAGCCGACACCATGTTGGACAGTAATCTCTTCATTACCTATCATAACCACCTCATCACCCTCGATGCGTCTTAAGAACCATGCGCTTTAGCCAGTAATCCACCCTTGCCTGGTACTTAACCAACCAGTCCATCCCGAGGATCAGATCAAACTCCCCAAACGGCAGTTCCATCAGATCAGCCACAAACACTACCCCTTGGAGTTCTAGGGGTACATCTCTATACAGCTTATCTACAATTACTGAGTGACCTAGAGGGCTAAGTACCGTCATCTGCCTAGAAGTAGTTTCAGAATCTAAGTCTAAGGTCTCTACTATGCCACTAGCAACGTAAGAATGCATTGAACCCAAGTCAATCAAGGCAGTATATGGAGAACCAAAAATCAAAAACGTCTGGCTTATGACGTCCGGTGTCGCCGCTCTCTCGGCGTCTCTCGCATACACCACCAACCCAGGCTGTCGTGCCTCAGAACCACCTGCACCTCTGTCCGGTGCTCCGCAGCCTCTACCAGAACCATTACCTCCTCTGCCATTACCACGACCTTTCTGCAGCGGTAGTCCATTATTCCTGAACTGAGTACGGCCCTGACTCTCAAACTGAATCCTAGCCAACTTACGCGGACAGTCCCTCACACGGTGATCCAATGAGCCACACTCAAAACATCCCTTTCCACCGGTCCCAAAGATCCTCCCAATGAGATTTCCCACAATGGTTACACCGAGGCGGTCCCCCGATTAATGAAAGAACAGCCTACCAGGTGATCGATTCGGCCCACTCGGTCTAGCCCTTTCTCGAGGATTACCCGATGACCCGAAAGATCCAAAACTCCTCTTATGCCTGCTCCTATCCACATTTTGCCTCACGCACTCTTTAATACCTCGGCTACCTTAGCCTTCTCAACCAGACGGTAAAACTCACGCTCTGTTGTGGAGCAATCAACAATCTTAATTCATCTCTCGGACCATCCTCGAATCGAACACACCTCTCGTGTTCGGTAGCCACAATGCCCCTAGCATACCGACTCGGCCTTCAAGAACTCGCCTCGTGCTCGACACGCACTTACTTACTCCCGAACTAGCCTCGAAATGCTTTTACAAGCGCGTCAATGTAGCTAGCTCCAATGTACTTTTTCGATAAGCCACCCTAAAATAATCCCACGTAAGATCCTCTGCTGGCAACACTGTCCCGAACCGTGAGCCACCACTGGTATGACTCATCCCGAAGAAGCGATACTATCCCCTTCAGCTTCTCCTCAGCAGTCAGATCCAAATCATCCATGATCCGCTCCATTGCCTCCAGCCAATACTCGGCTTAGAGCAAAGACTAAACACCTCGAAAAACCTCACCCGCTTGCTCGGGTCGTCGCCCAGCATGATTTTTGAGCTCCTCCGCCTCCACCTATTCCAGCTACCCTTTCTAGGACTCGCAGCATCGCCTGTGACACCTGCTGCATCCCCCGGTCGATCCTCGAAACTCACCACCTTCAATCGTGGTGGTGCCAGATCTCATTTTTCTCGACCCGACTGCACTCCTACGGCTCGTAAACCGTCATCCTACCCCGACCACGTCCACGTGCATTACGACCACGTCCACCTCTAGCGCTCATGACTAAAACTCGACTTATCTGATTTAGAAGTTTTATGCATCAGTAATTATTCCATTGTTTAAAAGCAAAGTCTTATGAATATTGCCTATTAAAGAAATTTTTATTTTCGCAAGCCTCTAGAGTCTTATCAGTTTCAGTCTCTAAAGTAATCCACTATTGCTAGTCATTCAATCATATCATGCTTATTTCAAAATCACAAGCAATAGTAAGGGGTACTTACCTGGCAGACTGGCGCCGGAGACTCGGTGCCATGCCTTTCAACCCATATACCAAACCAAAATATTTTAAACCAACTTTTTAAATCCAATTTTTTATCAACATTTTGGGCCTCAGGCCCACGGCCCAGCTGTTGAACTTGGCTCTGATACCACAATTGTAACACCCCAAACCCGGTCAATACACCACGATCGAATCTGGTATGTTACAGGGGAAAACGAGTCATTTAAAACAGGTTATCGTTTAAAAATTCATTTGAGAAAACTCCTTGTTGTAGTTAAAATCTTGAGTATGATTATTCAAACTGATGGTGCATTTTAAAACCCGGAACTTTGGAAAACTTAGGTGTATCCGTAAGTAAAACCAATTAGAAAACCAAGTAATTTCATTTAGTTGCTTAAAACATTATGAACTTAGTGGGGGAAAATCTTGAATTTGGAAAACATTTGGGTTTCATTCATTTTAAATTACCGTGTTCTAACCGATGGTAGAGTTTAAAATGTATCGCATTGTAGTTTTGAAAATCCCTTTTATTTCCAAGTTTTATCGGATTTATTAAAACAGTAATTTGTTAAGGCACATTTGAAATCGAATCCAAGCATATAATTAATCAAAGCATAATCTTAAAGGCCTTTTACAACCCAATAAACCAAATAGAAATAATGAAATAAAGTACCAAGTTTCAAAACAGTGCAAGTCCAATTTATTCATGGCATGGTCACCTCGAGTCCACCCGGCTCCATGTCCGCGATCTATGTGTCACCTGAAATGATAAGGGAGAAGGTGAGTCGCAAGATTCAGTGCATAAATCCCTCTCCCGATTAATACAACATGCTAACACACATCATAGCAAAGCAATACAAGTAATGCACCCCAATCCTAGCCATCCATACTCCATTTCTACCCCGTGTGGTACCAAACCACTGGTGGCGCCAAACCACTGGTGACCCAAAGTCACGATATCCATAAGTGTGGTGCCAAACCACTGGTGATCCGAAGTCACGAATAATCCAATGATGGGGCCAACCCATCGTGTGATACCAAATCACCGGCGTCAATCCCAGATAATCATCATCGTGGGGCCAACCCACTGTGGTACGAAGCCACTGGGACGAGACGCTATGAGGTGCCAAACCTCTGGTGTCCCAAAGACACAATGTGATACCAAATCACTGGTGACCGAAGTCACGAATCCAATGATGGGGCCAACCCATCGTGTGATACCAAATCACTGGCGTCGATCCCGTATAATCATCTCATGGGGCCAACCCACTGTGGTACGAAGCCACTGGGATAAGACGCTATGAGGTGCCAAACCTCTCGTGACCCAAAGTCACAATAAATCAATCTGTGGTACCAAACCACCGGAGGTGCCAAACCTCTGTGTCCCAAAGACACGGATATCATATTCCCCCTCTCTCATATCACCCAATAACATCTCATACGATGCAAAATCATGCAACTCATGCAATCATACTAACATGTTTAATGCTTTATAGCATAGCACATATATCATACTAATGATATCAATATATATCCACAACATAGCTCGTAATGAAACGGACTTACCCAGATCCGTGCTCATACCCTACAGGTATCATATCAATCACCCATCAGATCGGCTTATTAACAATCGGGTTATTAACATATTACTAAGCAAGAGTGTGTTAGTTACACACCTGTTAACGCAAGCTTTTAATCCCCCGATTACCCTGCTCCTATAATCGGCCAAACATAGATTAGCCACTTATACCATTCGGCCAACACCATTAAACCAAGGGGGTTAACAATTGAATCCCTTACCTTTCACTTGGTTTGGTTTCCTACAAAACCGAACCAACCAATACTTCTTCCGACAATCGGCCTCACCCTAAAATGTAAACAGTTAATCCATTGGGGTCTTGACTAAATGAAACCAAAAGATTAGACTTAAAGAACCAACAACTAACGACCACTTACCAACGATTAACCAAGAAAGAAGACTCCTCTTGCTTGCTTCCAAAATCCAAAGGCCCTATAACGTAATAGTTAACAAAGATTAACTCCTTCAACCAAAACCAACATAGACTTTAACCAAACCGAAACCAACAAAGCACTTAGAGAGGAGAGAAATGGCCATTCGGCCAAGCACTTACCTAACACCATCCAATATTCGGCCAAGAACCACTAGGAGAGAGGAAAGATTCGGCCAACTTTTAAAACAAGATGAAAAAGAGGATTCGGCTAGGGTGGTTTATAATGATCAACGAGATTCAGTCAGAGTGAAAGAAAAGAGAAAACGAAATGAAAAAGGATAGGGGTTGATATTCGGCCAACAACAGAAATAGGGAAAAGAAGAAGAAATGGCAAGGTATAGGTGGGTGAAGTTTCGGCTTGCAAGAGAAGAAATGGAGAGAAGGTATTTTGGAGAAGGAAGTTTCGGCTATCAAAGTTCAACAAAGAAAGAAAAATATGGGAAAGAGAGAATACAAATTTTAGTTTACACAAATGACAAAGAAAGAAAAATGGAAGAAGAATATTCGGCCACAATCACAAAATCAAGAAAAATAAGGCAATTTCGGCAAGTAAGTGTTTGGACTCTCGGTTTCACAAGAAGAAAAAATGAAGAACCCTTTTGAACTTTCGGCTAGTTTTGATAAAAAGGAGAATTTGGCTTACCAATTGCTTTTGGCCGAAACATGCACAAAATTGCCTATTGAATTTCGGCATTCTCTCTCCCCACTTACCAAAACCGGCCACTCTCTCCACAACCTCCCCCACATTCGGCCATCACCTGCAAACACTCCAAGCCACCCATTCAAACTAGTTTGGACTAGTCAACCTCCTAAAAACACTCTCCACCCTTCCTTTGAATATTTGACTTGGTCCATGGCAGAGTTTGAACTGCCTACAACTTCTCCCCTCCATGCCGTCAAAATGGGAGCAAAAATGTGGGATTTTCGCAGCTTGAACACAGGACCTCCTCCCCTGCAAGTGACGCCAAACACAAGCCCCAAGTGGCGCATGCTTTGCCACTTTACTAGCTCAACTCTTGTGCTACTTTTCACCTAAAATTATTTATAAACCCCAGCTCCTTTAGCTCCTCTCACATAAAACTTAAAACTAAAATTTTTCCTACCTCCCAGGCTTACACCTAGCTTACAACTAAGCCCCTAAAACATCAAAACAACCCCATTGCAATATCAACCACATGCAAACAATGCAATAACAAAATAGCCCCTAACCCGGGATATTACAACTATGTTTAAATGCGCTAGCTTGTAGTCATAGTTGATGTTATGCTTATAACTCGTGTGTTATGCATATGAAACGGGTGAGGAAAAGTAATGATGTGGTAAATTCATAGTTGAAATGAAATTTGATGAAAAGGGAGTAATTAGTTTGAATGATGTACTATATGTGACAAATTTACGTATGCTATGGATGAATATACTTATATCAAGGATAAATACACTAAGTCAGGAATTGATAGTGTTGTTTAGGCTTATGATAATCTTTGGGAATGAAATGAAAAGAAATTAAATTGAAAATTGTATAATCTTATAGAAAGGTTGATGATTATCTATTAAGTCCCATAAAATCCTATCATGTTATGAATGATAAATATATGCGACATTAATGAGTTGATGATCATATCAATTTATGAATCTTATGGCATTGGCATAGATTTATGTTTATTCTATAAAGGTTATTATTGAAATGGAATATTATACTTAAATTTTATATGAGCTTACTAAGCATTCATTGCTTATGTTGTTATTTTCCTTTACTTTATAGATTAACGGAAGCTCGATCGGGTTGAAAGCTAGTCGAAGATCCATCACACTATCCATCAAATTTATCGATAGATTTTGAGGTTTTTAAGTCATGGTTATAATGGCATGTATAAGTTTTTCTGTGCTTGATGGTATGGCCATTATGTTTGGCTTGTAATATGGTTTATGATTGATGACATTTTGGCATTTTGGGCTTGATGGCTAATGTTGAAATGGTTTTGTGATGATATGTTTTAAATGGCCAAATTGGTATGCTTGTGTGTGATATTGGCATGAAATGTTTCTTTGAATTTGTGAAACTTTTGTTATTTTGATGCCTTGATTGTTGGTGTGCTTTTGGCACTTTGATGCTTAATGGTTGGTGTTTTTATGATCAAATTGATGCTTAATGCCTTGACTGTGTGTCCCTACTTTGAGTATCGAGATGGCATGAGACACGGGCTTGTGTTTCAACCGTTTGAGTCACATAACCGTGAGACCCCTACAGTGTGAATTTTTCCATCTTTTTCCTTGAAGTTTTAAATGTTTCTGGTTTAGTCCCGAATCGTTTCTAAAGTGTTTCTAAGGCCTCGAGGGCTTGAATTAGGGACATTATGCATATGTTTGACTGGATTTTGAAATGATTACAAAAAGTTAAGAATGAATGATTTGAGTTATGTTTTTACGGTAATGCTCCGTAACCCTATTCCTGCGATCGATACGAGTTAAGGGTGTTACAAAAGTACTTCAATAGAAACTTCTCGGTCATCTAATTCCAATTTGGGATAAAACCTCATGGAAATGAATTTAACCACTATTTTTCTTTGTTCCTCGATGAGAATGAGAATAGCCGTAAGCGTATGATATTATCTGTAATGCCATTAATCTTGAAAGTGTCACAGATATCTAAAAGTTAGCCAAATGAGTATTCCGATCTTCATCTTGCAAACCATCAAACTGAACATACTGTTGTACCATCTGAATTGTGTTTGGCTTTAGCTTAAAATTGTTTGCATTAATGGTAGGCCTCACAATACTCAATTCAGTCCCAATCATAGTAGGCTTAGCATAATCATACATACTCCGAGGGGCAGGACGTGTAGAAGGTAGCTAATTATTTTGATTATCACCCATCTCCATATTAATATTCTTTTCCTCTTGATCATCTACATAATTCTATTGACTTTGCCTTGCTTCTCTAACCTCTCTGTTATTTCTACGAGCAGTCTTTTCAATATCACTATAGAAAAGTAATGGATTTGATGGGTTTCCTCTGGTCATAAACCAAAAGAACCAACCAGAAGTAAACAAATAAATATAAAAATTAAATCAAAAAGAAATATTAAAATAAAAATAAAAAAGGGCTAAATTTGTAACACCCCTAACCCTTTTCCATCACCGGAATAGAGTTACAGAGTATTATCGAAACTTTCAGAACATTTTTAGATAATTCATAACAATTACTATTTATTTCCCGAGATTTATTCATAATGTCCCTTAAATGGACCCTCGGGGCCCGATATGAGCATTAGAATCGAGTCGGGACTTAATCAAAAATTCTAAGAATTTCTCATCAATTTTCACAACTTTACATTTTAGTCCCTAAATCATGTTTTCATCAAAAATCACTTTGTAAAAGTTGTTTATCTATCAACAACCTTTCATTTTCTACCATAAATTTCAAATTTTTAGCATATTCATCCCTGATCCAAATTTCATACTTTGATAACTCTTCAAATTAATCTCCCAAATTGATAGATTAAGCTATCCCGGTTTCAAAAATATAAAAATTACTAAAAACGGGACAAGAAAACTTACCCAATTTGGCGAAGAAAGCTTGCTTTCTCTTTCCTAGGGTTTCCGTGAAATATTTTGGGGAAGAATATGAGAAAATAAGATGATAATTCTTTTATCATTTTTTAATTAATTAAATTATTTCAATTTCCAATTTAGTTCTTAGCCTTTTTCTAATTTTCCATGGATGAGTCACCAAAAAATATCTACATACTTTTCATTTATGGTCTAACTACCATATAAGGACCTTAAGTTTTTAATTCCATAGCTATTTGATCCTTATAGCAACTAGAATTCAACTTTTGCATTTTATGCGATTTGGTCCTTCTTGTAATTAAGCACATAATCGGTAAAATTTTCTTATCAGAATTTTCACATAACATTTCTATCATATTACGGACTATAAAATAAAAATAAAATAAATTTTATTCGGCTCGGATTTGTGGTCCTGAAACCACTGTTTCGATTTCACCGAAATTGGGTTGTTACAAAATTAATAGAAATAAAGTTTTCCTAATATTTTAGTCCCCGGCAACGACGCCAAAAACATGATGTCCACAAAACCAACTAAAAATTTTACAAAGGCAAGTGCACCTATCAATTAATAGTATAGCTACAGTGAGTACATATATCGTTCCCACAAAGACTAAAAGTACTAGTAGTTACCGTCTTTATATTATTTAACCGACAAATTAGAGTGAATGATTAAAACTAAAATTAACTAAACTAATTAACTAAGAACAAGACAAAGAACAAATCAAGAAAATAATCGATTAACAACCACAGAGCGAAATAATACCTTGGAAAGAATCCACCTAGACTGCATTTGTCATTATCAATCTGAATTAAACAATTTATTTACTTAATATCTCGATTCGTAGAAATCCCTAAATTATGCTAATATCTCTCTTCAAGACTAAGAGCAACCGACTATAGGTTGATTAATTGAAATTTCATTCTAATTAAAACCCCTATTATCGCATTAACTCGATCTATGAATTCCCCATTTGATTTGATTCTAATCCGGTAGATTTATGTTGTCCTATTTCTAGGATTACATGCAACTCCACTCAATTATGTTAGATCTACTCTTAAACAGGGTCTATTCCTCCTCTGAATTTAGCACATTAAACATGAATTAATAATCTGAAAATATTAAATCAACAATTAAACACACATAACTAAGAACAAGTGTAACAACCCTATAGTCACGGGTATCGAAAAGTGTATTTTTGGGTGTCTATTTTCGTAAAATGGATTCGTAAATATTTATTAAGAATATTTACGAAGTTAGTTGTGTGGTTAATTAAGTTTTGACTAGGTGAATTAGTTTGAATTAAGGGTAATTAGGTATAAGGACTAAATTGCAAATAGGGTAAAAGTTGAATTGTAGAATAGAGAAAAGCTAAGGGACAAAATAAGCAATTAAGCCAAAAGTTGACATGTGGGTGGTGCTATGATGACATGTATCAAAATAAAATTCATAAATTAAATTATATTATATACTTAGTTATTATTTAAGTAAATATATTATATTATTATATATTATTATATTATATTATTAAAATAATTAAAACATAAAATAAATAAAAGAAAAGAAATAAAAAGAACAAGGAATTTGAAACGAAGCAGAGAAGGAAAAAGAGAGAAATAAAAAAAGAAAGAAAAAGAATGAGAAATTAGGGTTTCAAGGTTCCAAGCTCAATTGCTAACGTTATGCCGGAAAATTCGACAAGGAAGGGAAAAGAAAAAGTCAATGAGGAGTAGCTCGGAAAATTACGGTTTCTATTTCTATAATCTAAATTTAATTATTAAAATTATTGTACTTTGATTTCTTGTATATGGTAAGTATGGAAGGTGAGAATTATGGTGTTTTACAATTCAGATGGATTGATTTGGTGTGTGATGAAATCGATGTGAATATGTGATTATTGTGGAAATTGAACATTGGATATTTGTTATACTTGAAAAGTGAATTGAAACCTATTAACTATATCGGGCTGAGTCGAATATAGTTTGTAACACCCTTAACCTGTATCCATCGCCGGAACAGAGTTGTGGAGCATTACCGAAACTATCAGAACATTTACAAATAATTCATGTAAATTACTATTCATTAACCAATATTATTGATATCATCACTTAAATGGACCCTCGAGGCCCAATACAAGCACTAGAATTGAGTTGGGACTTAATCGGAAACTCTAAGAATTTTTTGCGAAATTACAAAAATTTTCCAAGTTGCAAGGTTCACATGCCCGTGTGGCCCGAGGGACACGCCCGTGTGACCCTAGGACACACCCGTACTACAGGCCGTGTTCGACCCCGTGTAACTCTCTGATTTGTGCACATGGCCATGCGACACACCTGTGTGATAGGTCGTGTGGTTAATTAAATTCTTTCGAAATTAGGTGCAGGTTTCACACGTCCAAGACACACGCCCGTGTTCCAGGCCATGTAGCACACATGGCTGAGACACTCGCCCGTGTCTCTACCTCTGTACTCAATTCAGAGCATTCTTTTTCTCAAAATTTAGATGCAGGGGATACACGGCCTAACCACATGCCCATGTACCAATCCGTGTGTCACACACGGTCAAGACACATACTCGTGTGTCTGCCCGTGTGGACAAAATAAAGCCATTTCTAGCTTCATTTCTCACCCAAAATCACACCAATGTCCTCCACTAAAACTCACATCCAAATACCAACCATTTCAAGCATTCAAATTAAGCAAACTCTATCATTCCACAAGGCATATCATTACATGCATACATGTTTATAATCTTACCTTGGTTTAATCCATATGCTAGACATGATTTGATCAATTACTTAACATATATGAAGCTACCATATTATGACATTACAAGTACATCAAAACAAGCCATTACTGGCCATTCCAATGGCTAGATTACAAACATCATTATCAAGCCACCATTATACCAAAATGATTTTACTATATATACCCAAAATAAGCTAGTAGATAGTGTGACGATGCTCCAATGATATCCAACCTTCGCAAGCTTTCGAGCACTATAAAACAGGGGAAAATAAAACAGAGTAAGCATTACATACTTAGTAAGTCTGTATAACGGAAAACTAAACTTACCGATCCTGTTTATTAAATATAAGCATACAATAACATGTTTTCCATCAACTTGGCAAAATTGCCTAAATACAAACATTCAATCAAACATGTTAGTCAAAAACAATTTTCATATACATCAAGTAAACATAGATGAGCTCATCATGCCATATTCTTTCAATACATTACCATTCCATCTCATAATTCTCTTATTTTGCCAAGAGTTTTACCCGTTGAACCATTGAAGTTCCAATGGATGCTCAAGTGGTACACTCGAGGTGTATGATTCAATAGCCCGTCAATTCTTTTTTCAAGATTACCTATTAGGGCACTTAATCAAGGAACACACTCTCGAGCCACATATCGTATAACAGGATTACCAGTCCAAGCTAAATCCTTTATTCAACGTATGCTCAGAAGAGCTCAATTAGGATTACCAGTCCAGGCTAAATCCTAATTGTAACGTATACTCGAGAGGTATTATATCAGGATTACCCGTCCTGGCTAAATCATTTCTATAATGAGGTCAATAGGATTACTCCTTCGAGCTAAATCCATCAGCAACAAATGCAGGACCTCATGCATTTCGGGAAAGCACATATATTCATCGGAATTCAATATTCAAACTAAACTTAACTCTTTTTCAATCATTTCAAGCATGTATTCATTCTTATATCGTAACATCCAAACAATTCACATAAATAATAATCACATTTCATACAACACAACATTTAATTTAACATAATTACATGCTCGATTAAGTTACACGAACTTACCTCGACACTTGTTTGTGTATAAAATCTACTAATCTGAAACCTTTTCTTTTCCTCGGTCTAACCTCGAATTTGTGTTGTCCGGATCTATATAAATAACTTTAATCATAAATTTCACACATTTCATATTCATTTGGACTCAATTTACGTCCTAGATAAAATTACCATTTTGCCCCTAACTTTTCCATAAATTCCAATTTCATCCCTAGGCTCGAAAAATGAAATTTATACAATTTACTCCCTTTTCCAAGCGTAACCAAAATATCAATATAGAATTTATAGCACATATTTTTCTATAAATTTTAGAATGTTTCATCAATTTTCACAACTTTACATTTTAGTCCCTAAATCATGTTTTCATTAAAAATCACTTTGTAAAAGTTGTTTATCTATCAACAATCATTCATTTTCTACCATAAATTTCTAATTTTCAGCATATTTATCCATGACCCATTTTCCATACTTTGATAACTTTTCAAATTGATCCCTCAAATAGATAGATTAAGCTATCTCGGTTTCAAAAATATCAAAATTACTAAAAATTGGACAAGAAAACTTACCCAATTAAGCCATGAAAGTTTCTTCTCTCTCTCCTAAGGTTTCCATGTATTTTAGGTTGAAGATGACATAAAAATAAGATGATATCTTTTATTATCTTTGTAATTAACTGATAACGGTCCATCTCAGGTTAGGAGGCGAATCGTAAATGTTGCCCGATCGTAAATTAGACAGTTTCTCGTTTAACTAACAAAGGGATAATTTTGTTAAAAAAAATAATATCTTCAAAAATAAATAAGGATAGGTGATAGTTTGAATGGATACGTATTTGAAACAAGAAAGAGCCTTTAATAAAAAATTAAAGACCCGAATCTTATAAGTTTCAAATTGATGGAAGGAGTTTCGAAATTTGAAACAAGAAAGAACCTTTAATAAAAATTAAAGACCCGAATCTTATAGGTTTCAAATTGATAGAAGGAATTTCGAAATAAAACCGAGACCCACTATCTAGCGAGATAAGAACCAACGGTATAGGTAGATGAACGCCACACCCGTGAGGATGATAAGTTCAAAACAAGGAAAGAACGACGCCACTAGAAAACTAGATAAGTCAATTCAACCTTGAGAATCAGGAGAGTGAATACTCACCAAAAGAAAATTTTCTTTCATTCAAATTCAAGTTGTTTTCTAAAAAAGAAAAATGTCCAAAATATTTATAGACTAGCCGAATAGGGATGAATAAACTTGAGGGCTTCAATCTCTATGAACATTCGGCTAAGATAATTTATGGAACATGACAACATAGCCACTTTAAAAAAAATAAGGCATTTGAAGGTAATGGCCGTTCAATCTAATCTTCAAATTGTTCCAATGCCATATTTATTTAATCCATATCTTCATGCCGTCCATTCCCATTTGCACACTTTAAAAATTGTCCAATTAACTTAAATCCTCCATGGTGCTTCATGCTTGCCGTCCGCCTTAGGTGAGTGCTTGTGCAATCCATATTCCTCTCTTATCTTCACGCATGCCTCCATTTGTTTTCATCAAATCCATGCTAGGTTCCATCTCCAACATTTGACTTCCAAAAATTCTATCTCCTTAAAATAATGCTCCATTATCCCATGCTTACATTTTCATTGCCGTCCCCTACAATATTCCCAAGGCTCCAATTTTGTTTTCAATCATTCTTTAATCCACCACTTGAGCATTTGTTAATTCCAATTATCTATCATCAAGCCTCCATAATATTCCACGCCATTTGATTGATTAAAATATGCCATTTCAAATGTGCTAGGCCGCCCACTTATTTTCAAGTAATTTTATGACCACCGTGCCGTCCAACCATGCATTGAATTTCTTTAATTTCCACAAGTTCTCAAGTTGCTTTTAATGCTCCACCTTGCCATGAAACCTTATCAAGGACGTGAAACACTACAAAAACATAAATCACACTAATTAAAATTCGGCCAAACATAGCTAAAACAGAATTTAATTACCTTATTTTAACACTAGGTAAAACATACTAATAATCAACTTTGACAAAGACTAATTAAAACCTGTGCTATTTAAGCAAATAAATGTGAAATAAGAAAAATGAAGCTATTATTGAAAATAAAACATGCGTAATTTAAAGTGTTAAATAAACTAGCAATGGATCAAGCTAGTATATTCAACTTCAAATAAGTTGTATGAATTCAAAGATGTTTGTGGTCTCTCTTCGATGGTCATCCCAAATTTGTGCCACCAACACCATTGATCCTTGGGTGATTTCCTATAAAACAAATAACCCAAACATTAATTTGAATAATATTTAACTTGAACCAAAAAAATTAAAATACTTTACTTTAAAAACTAAACATATTAAAATACTAAGACTAATTATTTGGCAAATTAATTTGCTATAGAAAATTAATTAAATAAATTAAGATGTTTAATTCATTTAATTAAAATTTAGCAATTTAATTTTCAACAAATTCAAAGACTCGATTTATTTAACGCAATAAAAATTAAAAATTTGGAGTCGAGCTTCATCGACTTGAAAATTCGGTGGGTGGCCCGGGCGTACCCGTATCATTAACTTAATTATTTCAATTTCCAATTTAATCCTTACCCTTTTTCTACATTTCCATGGATGAGTCACCAAAATATCTACATACTTTTCTTTTATGGTCTAATTACCATAAAAGGACCTCAAGTTTTGAATTCCATAACTATTTAATCCTTATAGCTAGTAGAATTTAACTTTTGCATTTTATGCGATTTAGTCCTTCTCGTAATTAAGCACATAATCAATAAAATTTCCTTATCAGAATTTTCACATGACATCTCTAACATATTACCGACCATGTAATAAAATAAAAATGAATTTTATTTTTTGGATCGAATTTGTGGTCCCGAAACCACTATTCCGATTTCACTGAAAAATGGGTTGTTACATAGTTGGCATGCCATAGGATTGGAAGAGTTTAGGGATTACTTCTACTTGGAGTCAATGAGACATTGGGTGTCCATCTATTACTTTGGATAAATTTGATGAGACATTGGGTGTCAACTTATTACTTTGAATTATCCAATGAGGCATTGGGTGCGAAACTGGTGTGTCTTGGTTGGATCCGTGTATCCGTTCGACTCCAAGTCATGTTAATAGGGGTAAATAAATAAAACAGTATGATTGAAATTGAATGATGAATTGGATTATGGTTTAAGTCACATGAATTGTGTTTAATTGTGAAAAGCGATCTGGGATGGCAAATGAAAAATATTGAATGTGTGATAAATGATTATCTATGAATTGATTAATTAAATGTTGAAGGATAATGTATGAATTTAATGTACATGTTATACTACTTACTTAAAGTATTTGAATTATAGAAATACCATTGAGTTTAAACTCAGCGTACAGTTGTTTTCTGTGCGCAGGTTAGGTACTTGATTTGGTCATCGATTCGGCATCCATCAATAATCTCGATCTCAAAACAAGGTGAAGCATGTTTCTTTTTGGTAATGGCATGTACCTAGGATGTCGTAAGTTCTCATTTTGGGATATGAATGTAAATGGTGTTATAAGATGATATTGGTTACCTATATAAATGAATATATGTGTTATGTTAAGGTTTAATATGGAATGTTTAAGTTTATGTATAAGTAAGTATGAAATAGGCAACATTTGGGTTGAAATGGTATGAAAATTTGAATTAGCTTGAATGGTGTTTTTAATGGATTGTTTGGATAATATATGTGAAATAACTATGAGTATACATTTGATAGGTCATTAGGTTGATAATTTTGATGTAACACCCCTAACCTCGTATCCGTCGCCGGAACAGGATTACAGAGCGTTACCAGAACTTTTTAGAACATTATGAGATAAATCATGTCAATCAATATACTTTTTCTGAAATCACTCATAATGTCCCTTAAATGGACCCTCGAGGGCCAATATGAACATTAGAATTGAGTCTGGACTTAATCGAAAACTCTAATAATTTTTTGTGACATTTTAAAAATATTCCAAGGTGCAGGGCTCACATGCCCATGTGGTCCAAGGACACGCCCGTGTGACTCTTAGACACTCCCGTGCATCAGGCCGTGTCTGATTTAGGTTGCTCTTTGACTTACGCCACACGGCCATGCCACACACCCGTGTGCTAGGCTATATGGTTAATTAATTAAATTCGAATTAAGTGTAGGTTTCACATGGCCAAAACACACATCCGTGTTCAAGGTCGTGTCTCCCACACGACTGAGACACACACCTGTGTCTCTGCCCATGTGCTCAATTCTGAGCATTCTGTTTTCTCAAATTTAAGGTGCAAGGGACACATGGTCAGGCCACACGCCCATAGGGTAGGCCGTGTGTAACACCTCATACCTGAGTCCAAGGCTGAGACCGGATACGAGACATTACTATGCTCGAACTTTCTTAAACATGCACTTATGGCTGTAAAATTTTATTCTGAATTAAAAATTCTCTTTCTTAGTCTAATCATACATTTTACGGGCCTAAGAGGCCTTAAACACATATCTGGAAACTTTCAGAACTTAATTGAAAACTTTTCCTTAAAACAGGGGTCACACGCCCATGTGGCTTGGGACACGCCCGTGTACCCCTAAGACATGCCCATGTCTTCCAACCGTGGTCGATACTGACTATATTCACACGGCCTTGACATGCCTGTGTCTTCCAATCGTGGTCGACACTGACTATATTCACACGGCCTGGGGCACACGCCCATGTTCTGACCATGTGTCACACACAGTCTAAACAAACGGCCATGGGAAGAGCCCGTAGCCTATTCTGACTTAAGGTACTAAGGTGCAGAGGACGCACGGCCTAGACACACGTTCGTGTGTCTATCCATGTGGGCACTTGAAGGCTATTTACCAAGCCAATTGCCACCCTGAAATCAAGATCAATCTCATATCCAATTCAACAACTCAAATTACTACATCTTTCATGAACAATACTACATGCTTCATTGATACCAATAACATACATACTTAGTCAATCTTGGCCAATCACTTAGCCATTTACAAAAGAATAATAAACTTGATAGCCCATATATTCGCCCTTTTTAAGACATATTCTCAAAATGAAATGTTTCCTATACGTGCCTTACTTAATATAAACATATTGGCTATACCAAAATAGCGATTGATAGTGTGCTCCGAGCTCCGATGACGATGATCCACGAGATTAGCTTGGCGGGACTACATGAAAAGAGAGAATAAAATACGTAAGCACTTAGCTTAGTAAGTTTGCATATAATGCACATAGCAACATACTTTTTAACATAAATCATTTGGCATCATAATTTCAGCTATTTAAACTTATTACTCTTACCGATTCTTACATATCTCATGATACTTACTAGTTTCATGCTCGTAAGGTAAACAAGGTACCTATATCACTTGATCACATAGATCAGCATACTTTATTATGATAATCATAATATCTAATTCATCATTCAGAACATGAATAATACTCATTTCCAACTTGATAATAACTTGTCTTACTTAATTTTCTTGCTATCTCATTTAAGCTTTACTCATTTGCCCAATAATTATTTTATCAATAACCGAGGATACTGAATCTCATCCCATATATAACTCGATGCCAAGGCCATATCTTAGATATGGTCTTACATGGGATCTCTCATCTTGGAATCGATGCCATGTCTTGACATGGACTTACTCAAAGTCTTCATTGTGTGTTCCCTTAGGAACTTACCATTGCCATGTCTTGACATGGTCTTATTTGGTATCTTTACTCATGAACTGGTCAATGCCGAGCATTGGCTTGGACTTACATGAAATCTTCCTTGTTACTCACCAATTCCATGCCTTGGCTTGGACTTACATGGGATCTCTATCTCATGATAGCTTTTCAATGCCAAGACTTGTCTTGGACTTACATGACATCTTTGCTTAGAGACTCACCAATGCCATGCCTTGGCTTGGGCTTACATGGGTCTTCATCTCGTAATAACTCTTCAATGCCAAGACTTGTCTTGGACTTATATGATAACTTTGCTTTATTGCCAATGTCATGCCCTGGCTCGGTCTTATACGGACTTTCTTATCTCATGTGGTAAATCGAGTATCCTAGGTAATTCAACTTCAATCGGGACTTTCTCATGTTTAATCTCATTGATTTCTTTATTTAACATAGCATTAAGCATTTCTATGGTAATAATGTACATTATACTAAGTAATTCAATGATAGTAATCATAAAGCTTAGAAATCATACAAACCTACCTCAATGTGCAAAATGTAGGTAGATATGCAATTTAGTCCTCGACTTTGTTCTTGCCTCAGTTTTGGTCCGGGCGTTATTTTTCTTGATCTATAATAATAGTTTAGATTATTTAATAATCACATTGACTAAATTGACTCTTTACCCAAACTTTGGTAAAATTACAATTTTGCCCTTAAACTTTCTTATAATTACACTTTGGCCCCTATGTTCGTAAAATAATTTTTATACTACTTTCTTAAATTTCATGCTTAGTTGATTCATTATTTCAACTATAGCAATAAAAAATCCTCACTATTTCTACCATGTATGACAAATTTCATAACTATTACAAACTGGTCCTTACTAGCATTTTTCATGAAATTCATTTAGGAAAAGATGTTTATCTAACATCAAACTCTCATAATCTTTCTTAAAACATCATTTTACAAACATGTCATACATGGGTAGATTTTTTAACATGTATCTTAGCTCTTCTTATAGCTAAAATTAGCTAATTCATAATACGAGGACTCCAAAAATACGAAGAATATTAAAAACGGGCTAAGATACACTTACTTGCAAGCTTCAAAAATTTGAAGAACCCTAGCTATGGAGCCTCTTCAATTTTTGGCACAAGGAAGAAGATGAAAAAGAATTTTTATCATCTTTTTCCTTTTTTAATCATTTAATTGATAAATGACCAAAATGCCCTTCTCTTTAAAAATTCACCATTTACTAACTCATGTCCATTTTTGTCCAAAAATTATAATTTAGGAAAATTTTCATTTAAGGACTTCTAATTAATATTCTAAAGCTATTTAATACAAAAAGCTTCTAGAAACTCAGATTTTGTAACTTTTGCAATTTAGTCCTAATGAACCCTTTAATGGAAATTTTCATAAAATTTCCCCATGAAACTTTCATAATATCATGCAAACATCTCAAATTTTATAAAAACTCATTTCACTTCTTTTGATTTGTGGTCTTGTACCACTGTTCCGACTAGGCCCTAAATCGGGCTGTTACACCGTGTGTCACACACAGTCTAGACACACGCCCGTGTGTCTGCCCAAATTGAGAAAATAAAGCCATTTCTTAGCCTCGTTTGTCACCCAAATTTACCATTTTCCTGCACCAAAACATACCAAGTATAATCTAACCATTCCAAGCATTCAAATAAGAAAATTTCATCATTCAACATGGCCTATTGTTGCATGCATGCATGTTTACTAACTTACCTTGGTTCAATTCATGTGTTAAACATGATTTGATCAACCACTTGACAAACATATATAGTTACCATAGCATAACATTACAAGTATATCAAAACAGCCATTACTAGCCATTCCTATGGCTAGATTACAAGTATCATTTAAATTTACATGCCAATATGGCCAACATATCCTATACATGTCATTACAATCGTAATTTATTTACCATATTATACCGACATTGGCCGATGGATAGTGTGAGTGATCTCCGCCGAGCTTCAAATCCAATGAGCTTTCGATTTACTCTAAAATAGGGGAAAATAAAACAGGGTAAGCATTGTATGCTTAGTAAGTTCATATGACATGGTACTTAACTTACCATTCATTCTATTTTGAAGTAACTATGTAAGGCACTACACATATCCTCATTGCCCTTGTTAATCATATATTCCATAATAACCTCAAAACATGTTTGGGCTCAATAACAATCAAGTTTCCATGCACATTTGCATTCCATAACATTTGTTCATTTAACATGCATAAATCATCCCTTTATATTACAAGTATAATTTCATAATAGTTCATCTTAAGTTCATATTATTTCATATCAGGACTTTATTCATATTTCTCGAAACATCAATGTCACACGAGTAGTAGTACACTCAAAGTATACAAGTCTATAATCATGGATGACATATTCATCAAATGAATTTCATGTACTAGTATCTCTCATGTTTTCTTATATCAATCGTCACGTATCATCATTTTCGTGTATTTCAAACATATACGTGTAATAACTCATTTCTTATTCATATTCTTCTCATGTCAAGAGTTTTACCCGTTGAATTATTTGGAATATCGATGGATACACTGGTAGTACACTCAAGTGTACAAATCAGAATCCGTCAATTCATACTCAGTAGTACCTTGTAGGTACACTCTCGAGCCACGTATCATACAGCAGAATTACTAGTCCAGGCTAAATTCTAGCTATAACATATACTCTAAGGGCTTTGTCGGATTACCAGACCAAGCTAAATCCTTTATATGACAAAGAATTCCCTATAGAGTCATTCTGGATTACCAGTCCAGGCTAAATCCAGTCAATTAGGATTACCAGTCTAGGCTAAATCCTAATTAAAACATATGCTTGAGAGGCTTATTTCAGGATTACCTGTCCGGGCTAAATCCATTCTACAACACATTCTGTTTTCTCAGGGAAATCACATTTATCTATCGACTTCCATTTATTCAAACAGGATTTAACATTTATTAGGAAATTGTCGGGTATATGTTCAATCTCATAAATTTATGCATTCATACAATTCAAGTGTTCACATTCAACTCAAGTATAAAATTTACATTTTTATCATTTATCATTTATCGAGCATTATTACTGATTGGGCACATTTCATTTATCAAACTTTGACGAATATGTGATCATTTCAAAAAAATTAAGTGTAACACCCCCAAACCCGGTCAAAACGTTACGACCAGATTTAGTATGTCACAGGGTGAAAATGTAGAAACGATTTTGAAAATTTTTTAGAAAATACCATAAGTTCAAAACTATTTGTTATAGTTGATGTATATGTATAAATAAAAACTGTGGTTCGTAGTTTAAAGAAAAATTCCCGAGTTGAATTAATCGAATATGTGTTATCTTTGTTGACATTTGTAAGAAAACGGTTGTTTGTGATATTTATGTTTTGAAAACCCCATTTTAATGTTCATGTTCACTAAATAACATCATATCATAGTAGGAAGAAAAGCTCAAATCTTAAGTTAAGAAGGCCTTATTACATAACAATATCCCTACTTAAACTGAATTATAGAAAGGAAACGAGTTTATGAAAAGAAAAAGGTTTAATGGCCTCCACGAGTCTGCCTCGACTCCCAGATCCAGGATCTACTGATTATCTGTAAAATTAAGTAGAGGGATGAGTCACCGAGACTCAATGTGTAATTCCCTTATATATCACAAACGGCTCAAAGCCCACAATAGCACATTAGGCCCTAGTCCACACGATATGTCATACGAGAGATATGAATGCAATATGTCCCAGCCCAACCTAGTTTTCCATCCTCTACATGCCACCTGTACCAGCCCCACACACCGTGGGGATTTCTACAATCAACCTTCCATCCGCTACACGCCTCATATGTGGCACCAAGCCACTGGTGACAGAGTCACTAATTATAACACGTGGGGCCAACCCACTTGTGGTACCAAACCACTGGTGACAATCCCTGATAATCATATATGTGGGGCCAACCCACCGTGGTGCCAAACCATTGGGACAAGTCACAGAAATAATATATATGTGGTACCAAACCAGTGGTGGTTCCAAACCATTGAGACATAGTCACTATATGAATTTATGTGGGGCCAACCCATTTGTGGTACCAAACCACTGTGACAGTCTTTAATAACACTTCCCCATTCGCATCATTATCTAAACCCATGCATAACATACATATCAAATGAACGCAACATGCTATCAAGCAAAGTAACAGATTACAGCATACAATTATATACTCATAAAGGGAACGTTAAAGTCACTTACCTGGTATCCCCAGCCTTACCCACAAGGGTATTGCGACTTTCTTTCCAGTCACTTCGGCTTTTCAGCCCATACAGTTAGTAACACAAACTAATAGCAGAGTGTGAAATTTACACACCTAATAACGCGTAATACTATGCTTCCTACATCGACACTCTCGTTAGTCGAGACGACAGCTATCTGTCTATCCCACGCAGACGTCGACTCTCTACTAGAGCCCGGCGAAAAATCCTGAACCGTTGACACAGCACGTTTCTTAAACTTTAAAACCGAAACTATGGGTACACTCCCCTCCTCAACTTGGCCGTTTCTTGCATCCATGAATAGACTTGATCAGAGGTTAAAGAGATACATCGTTGTCTAATATGAAAACGTTGATTAAGGCATTAAAACCAAGACGGAAAGTTAATCATGGGATATAATAAGATAATCCCTTACCTTGTCAACTGATGATTCGCACCAATTTCACCCTCAAACTGAGATGATTCACGAAAGAGAGAGGTTCGACCTAACAAACATAGGTAGGCCGTGAAAATTCGGCTAAACAAAAAGAGACTTGAAGATAAAACAAAGGGTACTGGACGGATTTACATTGCGTTGGAACAGGTGAAGAAAACCCAAGCAGATTCAGTAGAGCGTACTCCTTCACACCCTAGGCTACTCAGTGCCATTGATTCGGCAAGAAAGATGAAACAAATACCCGATTAGCGAAGAAAGATAGCGATTGAGGGGTTTAGAGAAGAAAAGAAGTAGATGCCGCAAGAAAGTGAAGAGAGAGATTCGGCTTTTGCGGTAAAAGAGAAAAGAGCCTTACCCTCAATGATCTCGTGACAGGGTGGAGTCGATCCAATAGACCAAAAGGCTATTTGGCTAAGAGAGAAAGAAAACAAGGTGTCAAAGAAGATGAACTATGGTTTCGGCTTAAGAAGAGAAATAGAGAAGGAAGATAGAATACTAGGAAGTGGTATGGTGTTTTTGGTTATGGAGTTAAAGGAAATGGAAAAAAAAAAAGAGAAAGAAGAGTTTCGGCAAGGCTCAAATGGTTTTGGCTTAGAGGAAAAAGAAGGAGAATAGGAAGAATGCACTAAGGTTTGGCTGAAAAAAATAAAGAAAAGGAATGCACGAATGGTCTTCTCAAGTTCGGCCAAAGGTTCAAAGAAGAAAGAAGTAAAAGTTTGTTAATCCTTCCGGCATATAAGGAATAGGAACTCAAAGAGAAAAGAAAAAAACTCAAAAGGGTTTTAGCACAAATCGGCACACCACACTCCCTTAATGACCGAATTCACTCTAAAGAAAACCAAAAAAAAGCCTCAGACCCCAAATGCTTTTCGGCACACCCCTCTCCTAGCACAAAACCGCAATCCTTCCCTCCTTCCAACACTCCAATTTCGGCCAACAACTCAACAAGCCACCACTCCCGTGTTCAGCTCCTACTTTTACTCTCATTCACCCATTTGAAACAGTTGACCAATTCAAATCTTACCCCATCACCTCCTAGCCACTCATTTCAAACACTTTGACTCCTTCCACCAACCACCCTGAAGAGTCCCATTGTAAGCCACCTTCTTAGCTTCCTGACGCAAAAAGAGGACTTCCAAGTGCTGCCAACACGACTTGAACTCCTTCCCTCAGCTACTCCCTTGTTGACGCCACCCTCCTTGCTCCCTAAGTGGCGTCACTTGCCACTCCACCACATCACCTTTTGTGTCAACAAAACACAAGAAGATGCCATTAAGTCCTGCCTCAGCTGGCTCTCCCCTAAAGTGCCTAAAAGTAAAATTTTCACCAAGACTCAGGCTTAACCCCGAGCCTTCCTGAGACCCCTAAACATATCAAAACAACAAACAAAACATGCTAACACCCAGCAACATACAATAATGCCAAGCCCTTAATTTTAGGATGTTACATTAAGGCATTTATACAATTCACAAGCACAACATTTAATTTGATCATAAATTTATATACAATTTAGTTACACGAACATACCTCGACAAAGGTTCGTGTACTAACATCTACTAATCCGACATTTTCCACCTTTTTCTCATTTTAACTCCGAATTTGGTCTATCGAGATCTATGCGAGTAAATTTAACATTAATAAACCGCATTTCACATTCAAGTGGACTCAATTTTTATCCTAGGCAAAATTACCATTTTGCCCCTAACTTTTCCATAAATTCCATTTTCGTCCCTAGGCTCGGAAAAAGAAACTATGCAAATTACTCCCTATTCCAAGCCTAACCAAAGCCTCATTACAAATTTTACAAAACATGTATTCATAAAAATTTCAGAATTTTTCATCAAATTTTACAGCATTTTATTTTAGTCCCCAAATCATGTTTTCATCAAAAATCATTTTGTAAAAGTTATTTATCTATCAATAATATTTCATTTTCTACCATAAATTTCTAATTTCTAGCATATACATCCATGACCCATTTTCTTACTTTGATAACTTTTCAAATTAATCCCCCAAATAGAGAGATTAAGCTATCCCGATTCCAAAAATATCAAAATTACTAAAAACGGGACAAGGAAACTTACCCAATTTGGTCATGAAAGTCTCTTCTCTCTCCTAGGGTTTCCATGTTTTATTTTGGGGAAGATGATGAGAAAAATAAGATGATATCTAATTTATCATCTTTTAATTAATTAAAATTTTCACTTTCCAATTTAGTCCTTACTCTTTTTCTATATTTCCATGGATGAATGACCAAGAAAAATCTACATACTTTTCTTAATGGTCTAATTACTATATAAGGACCTTAAGTTTTGAATTCCATAGCTATTTATTCCTTATAGCTACTAGAGCTCAACTTTCGCATTTTATGCGTTTTAGTCCTTCCCGTAATTAAGCACTCAATCAATAAAATTTTTGTACCAAAATTTTCACATGTCATTTCTATTATAATACGGACCATATAATAAAATAAAAATAAAATTTATTTTCAGATCGAATTTGTGGTCCCGAAACCACTGTTTCGATTTCACCGAAATTTGGGCTGTTACAACTCTCCCCCTTAAGAAATTTTCGTCCTCGAAAATTTTATCAATAAAGAGATCCAGATATTACTCTCTCTCATAGTTTCCTCCAGTTCCTAGGTAGCTCCTTCTATATCTTGTCACTATTAGAAACTTTTACTAAAACTACCTTTTTATTTCTTAGCTTTTCTCTCCAAGCACCAAAATTTCAATCAACCTCTTACTGTAAATCGTGTCAGGCTGAACTTAACATTTATCAAAGCAATAACAGATAATGAGTTTGATTGATATTGTTGTAACACATATACTCCTAAAAACATTGTGAATTCTATAAATCTCTGATAATAATACTAATCAGTACGCAACAGGTCGAATTCTTTTCAATGATCTCATATGACTCAGTAAGCCGCAGTCTTAATTTTCCCTAAACAGTCAATCCGAATAACTTTCTTTTATGGTAAATTTTTAGAAATACTTTGTTACCATCAGAAACTCTATTTCTTTTCATTTTAGATCCATATCAGATCTCTAACGATCAAATACTACTTTTAAACTATTTCAGATCATTTTCATCTTTCTTCGGTCTCAAAGAATCAAACCTACTACATGTATCCTTTCTCACTGAACTCTATCCAAGACATCGGAGTTTTACATTTGTGACCATATAAAACATCGTATAGTATAATTTTATACTTGACTGTCAACTATTATAATAAGCAAATTCTGCCCAAGGCAAATACTTTTCTCAGTTACCTTCAAATTCAAGTACACAACATCGAAGCATATCTTCCAAAATCTGAATCATATGTTTAGATTGATCATCCATCTGAGGATGGAATACCGTATTAAAATGTAACCATGTACCTAGAGTTTCTTGTAACTTGTTTTAGAATCAGAATATGAACTATAGATCTCTATAAAAAATAACAGAAGCTAGCACATCATATAATCTGACAATCTCAAAAACAAATCATTCAATAATCTATCAAGTGGGAAATCCACTCATACCATGATGGAATGTGCAGGTTTCGTCAAACAATCGACAATAACTCAAAGAGTATCGTTCTTTTCATAGACAGGGAGAATCCTGATATAAAATTCATAGTAACTATGTCCTATTTCCATTTCAGTATTTTCACTGATTATATGTAACGCCCCAAATTTGGGCCAAGTAGAATTAGGCCTATTGGACCTTGGGCAGGGGAGCGTTTAAAATTTTTGAGAACAAGAGAACGGCAGTAATGCAAGTTGGACCTGCTAGGTGAGTGATTTTGAAAGGTTAGGGGGCTTCCAAGAAGACCCGGGATCAAACCTTGGCTTTAGGAAAAAATTTGGTTTTAGGTGAATAAAACCCTGGGAATTAGTAAGTAGGCTTTAAGAATAAAATGTGGAGAAAAATGACACAAAAAGGAGTTGTGGTCTAGTGGCAAATGGCACCACATGGGAGACAAGGAAGTGACGCTATAGAGGAAGCAAGGGGTCCAAGGTTCAAGTCTTGGCACTTGCATTTCATTTTGATTTCTTTTTAAATGAACTTAGACTTTGGCCCATAGACTTATATTTAGTTCCGCATGCTTTAAATCACAAAAGGAGCTTGTGTTGTGGTGGCATGTAGCGTCTGGATCATAGGAGAGGGCAAGGGTTCGAATCCCATTGCAGGTAAAAAGGGATATTTATTTTGCTAAGATGGGATAGACAGAGTTTTGCTGGAATTAAACTCTGCTGAAGGAGGGATCCCACATCTGGAAGCTAGCATGAGAGTAGGCGAGAAGCTGGCTTTAAATAGAGCAATCTATAAGGAGAGTAAGCATACCTTGGTTGGCGTTTGGGCATAGGAGTGTTCGGGGCGCGGATTAACTCCAGATTCCTATCAGGTGCGTATTTCGCACTACTCTAGTTGTAGAGCGGCAAATGCCGAGATGCCAGTCACACAGCGATAGTAGCCACACGAGTGGGCGAGTGCACGTGTGGGAGCTTCGACGCGATAGTTGAGGCCCTCATGAGTGTTTTCATGGGTTTAGGCTACCATGGGCCCGTGGGCGTATATGAATAAATTGTATGATTATGTAGTAGATATTGGACTGGTCTATGTGAATCTCATATCTGTGGCTAGATTTGGGCTAAATAGGCCACACGAGCGTGTGGGCCCATTTGGGCTGAGAATGGGCCCTAGGCCCATTCGCATTATTATCTCTATTTAGAATACTTTGGTTTAACTAGGCAAATCGCAGTTGATCGCTCTAGTGCAGGAGACGGCGCTCGTGATTATTTAGTACTCTACGTGATAAGGTGTGTATCTGTATATACTATTCTGATTGTTAATCGGTTGAAAAGCCGAAGGTGCGTATATTGTATTATCTTGACTATTGATCGGCGTTATGCCGAAGAGCTAAAATACCGGCTAGCGATGCCATACGAGCATGCGATCGCGCGTGTGATGAACCGAGCTGACGGAGCGTGAGCGTGTGATGAGAAAGGCCACCATGAGCGAATTCATGGGCTTGGGTCGTAGTGGGTCACTTATGCTGGAATGGGCCTCGATGGGCCCAATGGGCCTTAGGGCTCGCGAATACAAGTTAGACTGTTAAATGGGAACTGGATAGGCTTATCATGTCGCGCACATGACTTAGGCGCTTTGGGCTGCGTAAGGCTGAAAGGGGGCCGTGTGGGCCCAATGGGCTTGTGGGCCCACATAAATGAAATGTCTTGTGATGTGGCAAGTTATTGATTTGGGATGTGCCATCGCATAGCCGTGGTTGCTTCTAGGCTAAATAGGCAACACGAGTGTATGGGCCCACTTGGGCAGGGTAATGGGCCTCAAGCCCATTTTCATCGTTAAGTCAAATTAGGTTTCTTAAGTCACTCAAGGCGACTGTAGACCTTCTAGGAGGTCGTAAAATTACAGGAATACCCTCGAATGGTAAAATTACTGAAATACCCCTAATTTAGAACATTATCGAAATACCCCTAATTTATAAAATTACCGAAACACCTCTGATTTATGAAATTACTAAAAAACCCTTAGTTTATATATTACTAAAATACCCTTGGTTTACAAATTACTAAACTACCCTTGGCTTACAAATTACTGAAATATCCTTGGTTTACAAATTACTAAAACACCCTTAGTATACAAATTACTGAAATACCCTTGGTTTATAAATTACTGAAATATCCCTAATTTGGGAAATTACCGAGATAACCTCGACTTGCAAAATTATCGAAATACCCTTAGATTGCAAAATTATCGGAATACCCTTGATTTGTAAAAGTATCGAAATACCCTCAGTTTACGAAATTACCAAAACACCCCTGTAGAGTAGAATTACTGAGTTATCCTTGTAGGGTAGAATTACTAAATTACCCCTGTAGGGTAGAGTTACTGAAATACCCCTATAGGGTAGAATTACCTAAATACCCTTATGGGGTGATATGACTGTTTTGCCCTTATGGGTAAATGACTGACTTGTGCTATGATTTGACTAATTTGACTGTGATCGCATGACTGTGTTTTACTGATTTGACTGTGGTTGTGTGACTGATATGTTTTTAATATGTGTTGAAATGACTGTTACTAAGCATGGCCATTTTGCATACACGTGTAATGATTGAGCATGACATACACGACATATTGCATGGGGCTGGGACTTGTATTTTGGAGGAAGTACTGTACTGGTGGCTATGCCATGATTTACTGATTTAGTGGCTCGCCACGATATCCGAATCTGTGGTTCAAACACGCTTACTATTACCGCGACTTTGCGTTATTATTAGCAGCTAGACTGCGTTATTGGTGTGCTGGCTGGGTGGGTTGACTTGGTCCCCACAAGGTGTGTTGGTTGGTACGGGTGGTGTGTTGGTTAGATCAAGGCGGGATGCATCCTCATACTTTCGCATATCTATTTATAAGATCTGTCACTGTATTAGGCTTAGGCCACTTGCTCTGATATTGGTTGGGCTAGGCCCAATTGATTCTGTTATAGGCTGTGACCCAAATGATATTGTAGTGGGCTTTAACTCACGTATGCTTTGAACTTACTGTACTGTTACTCTTAAATGGCTTTGGCCCAGACTGTTTCAAGTTCTGTTTATGTATACTGATTGTTACTATAGTAAGGGGATTACACACTGAGTTTTCATAAACTCACCCCGTTTTTAACTGTGCAGGTAATCCTTAGCCTTAGACGGATCAGAGCTGCGAGGGACTCGGAGAAGACCACACACTGCTTATGCTTGCTGTTTTGATTATTTACTATTAAAATATTTTTATTTGGGTTGTTATAAGGCCTCGCTATTTTCAAAACAATAACTGCTTTCAAACACTACGTTTCTGTAACCCAATTTTTAGATATCATGTTTCCATGAATCATTTATTTTAATTAAGCTTCCGCAAATGAAAAAGATTTTACTAAGTGATTAATAACATTTTGAAAAGGGAGTAGTTTTTTTTTTATAAACCACGTTTGAAAATAAACGAACGCAAATGAAAACACAATTTTCAAGAAATGCTTCAATGTGACACACCAGATTCGGGCCTAACTTTTAGGCTGAGTTTGGGGTGTTACATTTAATGGTATCAGAGCCTGGTTGCAAAACTCGGTTGTGGATTGGGTTTTTAAAATTTAATTCTGAAAGTGTTGTTTCAAAAAAGCTTGAAAAGATTTGATGTTCTGAAATGTTGTATTGATCGTTTTCTGAAAGTGTGGTACATCGAGTCTCCGACGCCGAATCCGTAAGTTTTCTGAATACCTTTATCTGTTTAGAAATTTAAATACAGTAAGTTAGAAATACTGTGGTTTCTTTAGATATTGAACTATATTTTTAGAATTAATTCTGTATATGTTTTGATTGGATGTGATGTTTGGATATAGAAATTGGTTGCGTGTAAGATATCTGTCTGCTTCAATTGTTAGGTGTTTTGAGTATGTGTAGGGAGTTCCAAGTTCTAGTTAAAATATGATAGGGATATTAGAATCAGAGTGCGCAGCGGCAGAGTGGTTGTGTAACCTGTGTTGTGAGGCTATTATATAGTCGGAAATTTCGAGGACGAAATTTCTTTAAGGGAGGTAGAATTGTAACGCCCCGAATTTGGACCTAGTAGAATTGGGCCTATTGGGCCTTGCGTAGGGGAGCGTTTAAAATTTTTTAAAACAAGAGAATGGCACTAATGCAAGTTGGACCTGTTAGGTGAGTGATTTTGGAAGGTTAGGGGGCTTCCATGAAGTCCCGGGATCAAACCTGGGCTTTAGGAAAATTTTTGGTTTTAGGTGAATAAAACCCTGGGAGTTAGTAAGTAGGCTTTAAGAATAAAATGTGGAGAAAAATGACATAAAAAGGAGTTGTGGTCTAGTAGCAAATGGCGCCACATGGGAGACAAGGAAGTGACGCCATAGATGAAGCAAGGGGTCCAAGGTTCAAGTCTTGGCACTTAGATTTTATTTTCATTTATTTTTAAATGAACTTAGACTTTGGCTCATAGACTTATATTTAGTTGTGCATGCTTTAAGTCACAAAAGGAGCTTGTGTTGTGGTGGCATGTAGCATCTGGAGCATAGGAGAGGGCAAGGGTTCGAATCCCATTGCAGGCAAAAAGGGATATTTATTTTGCTAAGATGGGACAGACAGAGTTTTATTGGAATTAAACTCTGCTGAAGGAGGGATCCCACATCGGGAAGCTAGCATGAGAGTAGGCGAGAAGCTGGCTTTAAATAGAGCAATCTATAAAGAGAGTAAGCATACCTTGGTTGGTATTTGGGCATAGGAGTGTTCGGGGCGCAGATTAACTCCAAATTCCTATCAGGTGTGTATTTTGCACTACTCTAGTTGTAGAGCAGCAAATGCCGAAATGCCAGTCACACGGTGATCGTAGCCATACGAGTGTTCTCATGGGTTTAGGCTGCCTTGGGCCGAGTGGGCCCAATGGGCCCGTGGGCCCATATGAATAAATTGTATGATTGTGTAGTAGATATTGGACTGGTCTACGTGAATCTCATATCTGTGGCTAGATTTGGGCTAAATGGGCCACATGAGCAAATTGCAGTTGATCGCTCTAGTGTAGGTGACGGCGCTTGTGATTATTTAGTACTCTACGTGGTAAGGTGTGTATCTGTATACACTGTTCTGATTGTTAATCGGTTTAAAAGCCAAAGGTACGTATATTTTGTTATCTTAACTATTGATCGGCGTTATGCCGAAGAGCTAAAATACCGGCGAGGGGTGCCATACGAGCGCGTGATCGCGCGTGTTGTGAACCGAGCTCACTGAGCGTGAGCGTGTGATGAGAAAGGCCACCATGAGTGAATTCATGGGCTTGGGCCGTAGTGGGTCACTTAGGCTGGAATGGGCCTCGATGGGCCCAAGAGGCTGTAGGGCCCGCGAATGCAAGTTAGACTATTAAATGGGAAGTGGATAGGCTTATCATGTTGCACACATGACTTAGGCGCTTTGGGCCGCGTAAGGCTAAAAGGGGGCCGTGTGGGCCCAATGGGCTTGTGGGCCCACACAGATGAAATATTTGTGATGTGAAAAGTTATTGATTTGGGCTTTGCCGTCGCACACCCATGGTTGCTTCTAGGCTAAATGGGCCACACGAGTGTGTGGTCCCACTTGGGCAGGGTAATAGGCCTCAGGCCCATTTTCACCGTTAAGTCGAATTAGGTTTCTTAAGTCACTCAAGGTGACTGTATACCTTCTAGGAGGTCGTAAAATTACAGGAATACCCTCGAAGGGTAAAATGACTAAAATACCCCTAATTTAGAAAATTGCCGAAATACCCCTGATTTATAAAATTATCGAAACACCTCTGATTTATGAAATTACTGAGAAACCCTTGGTTTACAAATTACTGAAATACCCTTGGTTTACAACTTACTGAAATACCCTTGGTTTACAAATTAATAAAACACCGTTGGTTTACAAATTACTGAAATACCCTTGGTTTACAAATTACTGAAATACACTTAAATTGGGAAATTACTAAGATACCCTCTATTTGTAAAATTACCAAAATACCCTCAGATTACAAAATTATCGGAATACCCTTGATTTGTGAAAGTATCGAAATACCCTCAGTTTGCGAAATAACCAAAACACCCCTGTAGAGTAGAATTACTGAGTTACCCTTGTAGGTAGAATTATTGAATTACCCTGTAGGGTAGAGTTACCGAAATACCCTTGTAAGGTAGAATTATCGAAATACCCTTATAGGGTGAGATGACTATTTTGCCTTTGTGGGTAAATGACTGACTTGTGTTATGATTTGACTGATTTGACTGTGATCGCATGACTGTGTTTTACTGATTTGACTGTGGTCGTGTGATTGATATGTTTTTAATATGTGTTGAAATGATTGTTACTAACCATGGCCATTTTGCATATACGTGTAATGATTGAGCATGACATACACGACATATTGCATGGGGTTGGGACTTTTGTATTTTGGAGGAAGACTGTACTAGTGGTTATGCCACGATTTACTAATTTAGTGGCTCAGCCACGTAAACTGATTCTGGTGGCTCAGCCACGTTTACTGTTACTGGCAGCTTTGCTGTGTTATTATTAGCAGCTAGACTGCGTTATTGGTGTGCTGGCTGGGTGGGTTGACTTGGTCCCCACAAGGTGTGTTGGTTGGTACGGGTGGTGTGTTGGTTGGATCGGTGTGGGATGCATCCTCATACTGTTGCATATCTATTTATGAGATCTGTCACTATACTGGGCTTAGGTCACTTGCTCTGATATTGGTTGGCTAGGCCCAATTGATTCTGTTATTGGCTGTGACCCAAATGATATTGTAGTGGGCTTTGACTTACGTATGCTTTGAAATGACTGTACTGTTACTCTTAAAGGGCTTTGGCCCAGACTGTTTTAGGTTCTGTTTCTGTATACTGATTGTTACTCCAGTAAGGGGATTACACACTGAGTTTTCATAAACTCACCCCGTTTTTAACTGTGCAGGTAATCCTCATCCTTAGACGGATCGGAGCTACGAGGGACTCATAGAAGACCATACATTGCTTATGTTTGTTGTTTTGATTATTTATTATTAAAATATTTTTATTTGGGTTGTTATAAGGCCTCGCTATTTTTAACTTTTATTTGGGATATTTACTTAAGCATGTTTAATATCTACTAGAAGTAGGACATGATTTTTTCAAAACAATAGCTGCTTTCAAACACTACCTTTCTGCAACCCAATTTTTAGATATCATGTTTCCATAAATCATTAATTTTAATTAAGCTTCCCTAAATGAAAAAGATTTTACTAAGTGATTAATAACATTTTGAAAAGGGAATAGTTTTTTTATAAACCACGTTTGAAAATAAACGAACGCAAATGAAAACACGATTTTCGAGAAACACTTCAATGTAACACGCCAGATTCAGGCCTAACTTCTAGGCCGAGTTTGGGGTGTTACATTATAACCGTCTTGAAAGTATCATCTCTATCTTGTTGATACATCCAGCATTTAAATATAGATTCAGAAATACCACATTTCATTCCTGCTACCAATAAATCTTTTTCAAATTGTTGTGCATTGTATCATTTCCCAGATAAACAGACATAGTACCACTGTGATCATTCATGTAAAATTTTCTGTAAAAGTTCCAAATTCTTCAGTACACGAACTTTGTTTTTGAATAACAGGCATTTATCAGTTCTACTTTAAAATTCTGAATCAGAAATTATTTCACACTGTATTCATTTGACTTACAACTCATTATCAGTTTTTTGAGTTTCACTTTTCTATTGTAGAAACATCAATTTAGCTTTATACTCAGTTAAAATTGAACTATTATTAGACAATCATAATTGGTATCCATGGCTTGCAAAGTATACAGAGATTTTCTACTCAGAATATCTGTAACCACATTCGCTCTTTCCGAGTGATATTCAATTATCAAATCACAATATTTCATCATTTCAAACCATATACGCTATTTCAAAGCCAAATCTTTTAGCAACATCAAATACTTCAACTTTTGTAATTGCTGAATATATGACATTTTTCACCAAACAAGTAATGTTATCAGATTTCAACACATGTATCGGGTAATTCTTTCCATGTGGTTTTTAATTGTCTGAAAGTACAGGCTATTACTTTGTCTTACTGCATCAAATCACAATCTAATTCCATTCAATGTTACATTACTGTAATAACAAGTTCCTTCCCCAATTCAAGCTTAACCAGAGTCAATACTTTGATCAACAAAGCTTCCAACTGGTCAGAACTTTACTAATATTTATCGGTCCATTCAACTCTTACATCTTCTCTGTAATAACTATGTCATCAATGTAGCTACTTCAATTATTAACATTGAAGCTTTGAGTTTTTCCAAAGCCACAACCATCAGATAGATTCAAAACCATAGTGTATTAATATGACCGACATTTCAACCATATAGATAAAGCAACACTTTAATATCAATAGTGTACCTCAAATCAAAAGAGGGAAAACCGAAAGTGGCCCCAAGAATAACCAATGCAGTAATTCAGTTTCTATAATCTATAATCTCTATCTCCATGCCTCATGATCGAGTCAATATTTATTACGGTAATGAATGTAATTACCTCCGATTGATGAATATCTTTTTCAGATAAACCATGTTTAAATAATAAAGAGATTGATTATATCTCATAGAAAATTCAGAAGAGTAATATCATGCATACATCGGTAGAAATAACTGTGATAAAGAGAATATAATTTCCATATTCGCAATTCAGGGCTTCAATCAGTAGAAGTAGTAAATAACATCATATGAACCTTATCATTAAATCTTATATCCATCATGATGAATTAGAAAGCCCAAGTATTATAGTGCAATACCACTCATGAATTAACCGGACTTACAGTAATTTCATTTATCATGATCTACTAGCCTTTCAATACGACAAATATTGCATATGTACATATACAATTTCATATTCCTCTGAGAATAACAGGACTTATAGAGAACCCATGAGATGTTGCTGTAATATACCCAACTATCACAGCTATATTCAAATATCGTTCCAATTTTATCACTATTCCACTGACCCATAAAGCCATCAATAATCTTATATTATTCAGCTCACTAAAAGAGTCAATTCAGAAGAATTTTTGGCTAATCCGTTCTGTAATTATCATATCTGAATAAGTCAATTACTTATGAATAACTTCTTCCTTAACAATAACATCACATATTCAGAATAATCTTAAGAAAAATCAGATATTTGGTTGTGTTTTGGATTGGTTGAATGATTGTTTTCTTTGAACTACTTGATGTCTAAGATTGCAGGGAATGGTAAACTTGATGTTTAAGTTTCATTTTGAGTCCACACGGCCAGACACACGAGCATGTGAGTGGACCGTGTGAGACACACGGCTAACACACGGGCATGTGATTTGGCTGTGCGTCCTCTGCAACTTTAAAATTTAAAACAGAATGCTCAGGTATTTCCACACAGGACTGCCTAGCAGACAGACGTGTGGTTGGCCGTGTGATCTAAGTTAGAGAGTTATACAGGGTCGGACACGATCTGAGACACAGGCATGTCCTATTGCCACACGGGCATGTCCCTGGGTCACACGGGCGTGTGTCCCTTGCACCTAGGAAAAAATTTGAAATTTCGTGAAAAATTCCCGGAGTACCCGATTTAGTCCCAATTTGTTTCTATCACATGTTTTGGGCCTCGAGGGCTCAAAAGAGGGACAATATAATTAAGTTATGATGTGTAAGCTAAATGTTTATGATATGTTTTGCATTTGATTTGAAAGGTCTGGTAATGCTCTTTAACCCTGTTCTGGCGACGGATAAAGGTTAGAGGGTGTTACAACAAGATCCAAGTATTTATTGCGTAAAACAGAAATCAAAATACAAGTTCATCATAGGGTTCATCTCCTCTAGGTATTTAGAAAATTAGTTCATAATCGTGAATAAAAGCATATCAAAGACAGTGTAACCACAAGAAATAGATAAACTCATAATAAGCTTCAAAAAAATCAAAAGGAGATCTTTAATCTTGGTAGAAATCTACTACAAAGTCGACTTCAATGGTGTTTTTCGAGTTGTTTTCTTCAATATTCTCTGATGGCTCCCTTCTCCACTTCTTATATTTGGTATTTATAGGTCTTAGAATGCCCGAAAAACCTAAAAATTACGTTTTTTTTTTGCGTATTTGGAGTGCGAATCGCAAAATCCACAGGGTCTAGCACATGGCTGTGTGGCAGCCCGTATGGCTCACACGCCCGTGTGTCCAGCCCGTGTGGATCTTGAAATCTGCTCTAATTGTCCAATTTTTGCTCCGTTTTTGCTTATTTTGCTCCCAAACGCTCTCCTAACTATAGAAACATGAATTTAAAGGATTATGAGCATAAAATTCATCATTTTGCATTGATTAATCATCCAAAAATGCATTAAAAATGGGATTAAAATATGTTACTTTTGACATTTATCATTTATCTATTATAATATTTTAATATAATAATTGGTACACATTATAATAGTTTTTAATTGTATTATTAAATATAATATAACACATTAAATATTATTAATGATAATAAATTAAATATAACTATAGTAATATATTATACACATTAAATAAATATTAAAGCGCTGGTTGAAAGTATATAACGATCGCCTCCACCTCAGGTTGTTCATTGGTCCCCTCCGTCAACATCTCTTGTCAAGACAAATGTTGGTGCCAGCTTTTCCCTTGCACAGAGAAAAGGATGTTCAGGAGTAATCATTAGGGACGAACATGGACAAATTATGGGGGCTTGTAGTTGTCTTACCTTCCAGATACCTATAGCTTTTGCAGCAAAAGCTCTAGCAGTGGTCCATGGGTTAAGGTTTACTCTTGAGATGAGTTTCCTGTCAAACATCTTGGAAAGTGATTCCAGGTCGATCATCCAAAAGTTAACCACAAATTCAAAAGATTTATCAGAAATTAGTGCACTTATTTGGGAGGCAAAGGGGCTTTCAAATCTATTTGTGGACTATCGACGGGAAGCTTTAATTTGGGGAATTTATCGATTTCTTTGTTTCCCCAACTTCTCCCCTCAAGTGTTTTTGTTCACCATCTATTCATTGTTTTTCTTGATGACTTAGCACTGATTAGGGTCTCACCATGAGAGAGGCCTCCTTAGACTGTATCTTTTTATTTTCTTCTATTAAATAAGGTAACCGACTTTTCTCTAAAAAAATTAACTATTATAATAATTGGTACTCATGCACGGGTTAAATATAATGTCTACAAATTAAATAATTATTATTTTAATATATTAAATATGATTGTACCCCCATTTTTTTGGGTAAATTACCAAATAATGCCCTTTTTTTCAAAATTTACAGAAAAGGACATTTTTTCCAATTATATATCGGAATGGGTTATTTTCCCCGAAAACGCGTCCATGTCAGCGCGAAGTCGGAAGATGTAGCAGGAAAACGCTCCCTTAGGGACGCGTTTTTGCCCATCCCCTCTGTTAGGGTTTTCAACTATTTTTAGGGTTATGGTTAGAGTTTTTAGGGTTTTAGGGCTACGGTTTAGGGTTTTTTATGGTTTTTAGGGTCTTAGGATTTTGGGTTTTTAGAGGAAAATTAATGAATTAGAGTTTAGGGTTAATTAATTAAAATAGTTTTAGGTTTAGGGCTTTGGAAAAAAATATATCAGCAATATAAAAATTATTTGTTTTTTTACAGTAGTATCTGGTAAAATAATTTTGAGAAGATGTTTCTGAACAAATAGTGACCAAATCGCTTCATGCAGGATGCACTGTCAGCAAGAGTACTGAAAAAATCTCCCACGTGGACGCTCTTTTGCTACAGTAGTTCCTGAAAAGATAATTTTGAGAAGACGTTTCTGAACAAATAGTGGCCAAAACGCTTCAAGCAGGATGCACTGTCAACAAGAGTACTGAAAAAAGCTCCCACATGGACGCTCTTTTGCTACAGTAGTTCCTATTTGTCCTTAGACTATAAATGAGCCAAATTTCATTCTCAAGTTGCATAATAGAAATTGAGGCAAAAGTATAATAGAAACTGAAGATGAGTGAACGTATTAGTGCTGTTATTTACTATGATGGTGAGGTTCGTGACACCAAAAACGGTGTTGTTTTTTATCGGAGAACACAACGCGACTAGTTTTTAACCAGAACATAGATTTGGCAGAACTTCGCAAAAGAATTAGGCGTAAAATCTTCGCAACAACACCAATGAAAGTTCAGTCTATTAGGTATAGATTTTGTGCTTCGGTTGATCCCGTGATATATGACTCATTCGACACCAAAGGTCCTCGCAGCTTGGAGGCAATGGTGGAGACTCATCTTGCCAGTGGATCATCTTATCGTGAGGTATATGTACAATTTTCATCACCAAATGATCTTTCTTCGACTTCAACATCTATTGCTGTTTGAGGGGAATACACGACCCCAAGCCGATACTCTGTTAGTGGGAGGCAAAATACGGAAGCACCCGTGTTTGGTGGTACTATGGAAAACACAACCCCTGCACGACACTCGATTGGTGGATGGGACATACATATCGGTGGGTCGACGTTTGATGCTAGAAATACGTATTGAGAATGTAATCAACTTCTAGTGGTTGGCAATCCACATATGATTGGGGATATTATGAAAGTTGTTTAAGAAGGGATAATATACTCCCCACGACATCCATCAGTAGGGGGACCTCGTTCGTTGCAGATGATGGTGGGTCAGATGATGAGTCTGATGTAGATCCACCTTGAGAGCCCAGCCCCGATGGTGCAGAAGTTGCATTATTTTCTGAACCGGAGCCTATTCCAACCATACCTGAAAATGTTGAAGGGGGTTCAGATGAAGAAGAAGAAGATCCGTGATTCAGGGCGTACTCGCCTCCAGCCCACATGCATAATGTCAATCTATCTCAGGACGATGCGTTCGAGTTTCCTGAACTACCACACAGAAGGCGTGACCGTCCAAGTTCGTCGTTGGATTCGGGTGACTTAGAAGTTGGTAAAGAGTTTTCCAACAAGGATAGTTTTCTTGGTGCATTGAAACAATATAGCATCAAGAACGAGGTTAACTACAACGTGGTTAAATCCAAACTCGATAAGTACGAGGCCAAGTGTGCAGTGCAAGACGGTACATGTTCATGAAAAATCATGGCCTCGTTGAGGAAAATGACAGGCTTGTGGGAGATTAAAAAGTACAAAGTTCCACATACATGTCTTGCCGGTACAGTATCACTAGATCTTTAATAATACTAATATTACGTAATGTTGCATTATTTAACGTACTTCGTTGATAGGTGTTTCACAAGATCATCCAAAGATGGATTCAGATATGTTGGCTAGCTTAATAATACCGACGATGAAGGCGGATCCCAAGACTTCAGTGCCGGTCTTAATTGCCAATATTCGTAGCCAATTGGGGTACACGCCCTCTTACCGCAAGACTTGGATAGCTAAGCAGAAGGCGTTGGAAAAGTTGCATGATCGGTGGGACGCTTCATATAATGAAGTGTGGCAGTAGTGTCAAGTGCTGGAGAGGTATGTCCCAGGCAGCATAACAAACCTTGAAATGGTACCTGCGTACTACAACGATAGATTGCTCCGTGGATGCCAAGTGTTCAAACGTCTGTTCTGGACATTTAAGCAATGCCGAGATGCATTTCTATACTGCAAGCCATTGGTACAAATTGACGGTACCTTTATGTATGGTAGATATACGCATCGGCTATTGCTAGCTGTGGCACAGGATGGCAGTGGGAGAATCCTTCCAATTGCGTTTGCAATAACACCGGAGGAGTTAGCTGATGACTGGGATTTCTTTCTATCTAGGTTAAATTGGCATGTCTGCCCCCAACCTGATATATACGTTATATCAGATTGGGACCCTGGAATACTAGCCGCAATAGAGCGACAAGGAAGCCTATGGCATCGCACACACCATTGATATTGCCTAAGGCATGTTGCGTCCAACTACCACAGGCAACATCGATCTACAAGTGAACGACGACAAGTGACCAACATGGGTATGTAATATCTATTAATATAATTTCATTTGTAATGTTCAATTTATTCTTAATTGAAGAGTGGTATGTAATATTCGCTATCAACTTATATTGGCAGGGTACTAGATCAATAAGGACCGTTTTCACGAGATGTTGTCGATTTTGCGCTAAGTTAACGAAGAAGGCGCAAACTACCTATGCAACATACCTTTTGAACAGTGGACATAACCATACGGCAGCGGCTTACAATATGGTCATATGACCTCAAACCTGGCTGAATGTATAAATTCTGTTTTAAAAGGAACACGTCATTTGCCGATAACATCGGTTGTGCGAGAGACATATTTTCATTTAGTGGCACTATTTCCAAAGTGAGCAGCGAGTTATAAAGGTCAAATGTAGGGAGGCCATGTATGGTGCGCGAAGGTATTGCGAGAAATTAACAATGTGAAGGCACGGGCCAACACCATGCACACAGTATGTCACGATCGTGACAACCTATGGTTTCGTGTGACGGAGTTTGACAGGCCGAACCAATGTATTGTTGGCGGGCAATATCGTGTACACTTGAGAAATAAAATCTGCGACTGTGGGATATTTGATGCTATCCATGCGCTCATGTAATTGCAGCTTGTCAGAATCTCCGTCTGGATCCCATGAGCTATGTCGATGAAGTGTACAAAATAAAATAATACCACGTGTGGAGACACGTATTCCCACCAGTACCAGATGAACGTAAGTGGTTGTCTGTATCGCTTGCTCTGTTTAAGCTGTTACCGGATAGAGAACTGCATTACAAACCAAAGGGTCGACCTTGCTCGACTAGAATACGCAACAATAGGGATATCCGAGAAACAGCCAACCAACGGAAGTTATGCGGATGGTGTAGGAACCCAGGCCATACATCTCGCTCATGTCCAAATCGGAATAGTTGATAGTCTCCTTATCAGTTTTGTCTCTTGGTGGCTATGAAAATTCTTTTAATTTCTTGATGAAAATGGTGAACTTTTGTAGAAGGATTAAGTTGCAAAACAAAAAAAAAGTTATTCAATTAATCTAAAATATCACCATCATCAGTATTCTTCAAAATTATCTTTCTTGCTAAATGATTATTTTGCCCCTTACGATCCTTCAAAATTCCTACATTGGATCAACACCCATCTTGATAAAATTACAAATTAACCCCTCATACTTTTTCACTTATTCAATTTAGTCCTAATTCATCGATTTCTTCTTAGTTTCTAGATCCTTCCACCCTTAAAAACAACTTTTATTTTATTAAAAATATAAAAAATAAATTACAATAAAAAAATAAAAAACAACTTTTATTTTATTAAAAATATAAAAATTAAATTATAATAAAAAAATAAAAAACTTTTATTTTATTAAAAACTATAAAAAAATTAAGTTACAATAAAAAAATAAAAAAACTTTTATTTTATTAAAAATGTAAAAATTAAATTACAATAAAAAATAAAAAACAACTTTAATTTTATTAAAAATATAAAAATTAAATTACAATAAAAATAAAAATAACTTTTATTTTATTAAAAACTATAAAAATTAAATTAGGATAAAAAATAAAGAAACAACTTTTATTTTATTAAAAATATAAAATTAAATTACAATAAAAAATTAAAAACAACTTTTATTTTATTAAAAGCTATAAAAATTAAATTATAAAAAAACAACTTTTATTTTATTAAAAATATAAAAATTAAATTACAATATTTTATTAAAAACTATAAAAATTAAGTTAGAATAAAAAATAAAAAACAGCTTTTATTTTATTAAAAATATAAAAAAATTACAAAAAAATAAAAAACAACTTTGATTTTATTAAAAATATAAAAATTAAATTACAATAAAAATCAACTTTTATTTTATTAAAAATATAAAAATTAAATTTCAATAAAAAAATTAAAAATAACTTTTATTTTATTAAAAACTATAAAAATTAAATTATAAAAAAATGAAAAACAAATTTTATTTTATTAAAAATATAAAAATTAAATTACAATAAAAAAATAAAAAACAACTTTTATTTTATTTAAAATATAAAAATTAAATTACAATAAAAAAATTAAAAAAAACTTTTATTTTATTAAAAACTATAAAAATTAAATTACAACAAAAAAATAAAAACCAACTTTTATTTTATTAAAAATATAAAAAATAAATTACAATAAAAAATAAAAAACAATTTTTATTTTATTAAAAATATAAAAATTAAATTATAATAAAAAATTAAAAACAACTTTTATTTTATTAAAAATATAAAAATTAAATTACAATTGAAATATTAAAAATAACTTTTTATTTTATTAAATGAAATAATATAAAAAGTTTATACAAATATTTTAAAAAAATCAATATTGGTACCTCGCCGTAATCGGTGCCACACATGGGGGTGGTCGACTGATTCTGCTACCGGATTCCTCCTTGTTCCAGCTTCCAGCGAGGTTGTGATTACTTCGGTGGGGATCCTGGTTCCTCCAGCAGGGGGTCTGGCGGTGGGTGTTGGGAGGATGACCCACCTTGACAAAATAATGAATGCGGAGGTGTTTTCATCACCCATGGCGGAGGTGTTTGAATCCCATAAGGCATCGGAGATTGGTAAATAGAAGAGCTCCTCAATGGCGCCTCGTGCAATCCCTCATAGGATCGCGACCTATAGATCGGCGGTTCACTCGGAGTAGTCGGGAACGGAATCGAACCGGGCCATGCATTCCAACCTGCCATAGGACTGGGAAAAGGAAACATTTAAGGGTTAGGATACATATAATGACTAGGATACGCACCTGGCATAGCCGGAAAAGGCTGTGATGTGGGTGTTGTCGGCTGAAGTGTTGGGCCCGGTGACTGTGTGGGCACTGTTGATGGGCTCGATGATTGTGTTGGCGTTGTTGATGGGCTGTCCCATCATCCCTTCTCCTTGGATTTAAAGGGTCCCGTCGTTCCCTTTGTACACGAAGTTGTCGTTGCCTCTCCTCTTCTAACAATAAATATAGCTTGCCATGGATCCTAAACCATGGCATGTATTCTGGCACGCATGCTAACTCAGGAACGATGATCGGTTCCCGAGTAGGTATATAATCATACCGGTTTTCCCACAATTCGATATATGCTGACCAAAATCTTGGCCAATCTGTATGTAACTGCTGTAAGTCGACTTTATGCCCATCATCGAGCACCTCAGGTGCCACGAGAATCGGTTGTTGGAATCCAAATTGATGCATAAACCGATCTGACTGGTGCATCTCCACGGTGGCATAGTTGACCAATGGGACCTTCACATGCCAAATGTTCGGATTTTGAAAGAACTCATCCAGAATTACTGCCCAAATTGACGGATCCTCGTATGGTGTCCATTGAAACTATATTAACATGATAAAAATATTAGTTGTATATACTATATACTAAATACTAAATACGAAACGACTATTTTATTACGAAAATATATTTTATTTAATACTTACTTGTGCTTCCAACTGTTGGTCTAATAGAAGCCGTATATCTTCAAGCGAGGTAGGTATTCCAACATAACTCATCGAATGGTTCCACCTAATTAAATAAATTTTTAGCATACAATTATATTTTAAATCTACGTAATAATTGTAAAATCTAATATTAAATTTACCTCGTTATGAGTGGGAATGTATATGGGTGGTCCACTCGAGGACGTAAAAATGGAAAGCGAAACCGTGCCCATGATTGTAGTAGTGATAGGCAATCTCTGATTTTGGCTTTATTCAGTCGCGTCGCCCCGCACATCTCCCGATACAATTTTGCTAGCACGGTAGACCCCCAACTCAATTCATAGGCTGCTCTAAAATCAACGAGTTTCAGCAGTCATCTCAAATGTACGAGGTTTCGTGACAAGTCCGGCATCAGATAGCCTCCAATCATCTCAAGAATGTATGCCCGAGCATGCCGTATTCTTTCTAATTCGGTCGGATCATTATCCGGCTCCGGGAATGTGTCTCGTAATCAGCCCATCTCGATCCAACCTCTGTTAATGTTATCCGGAATAGCACCCAAAAGCTCGTAGCATACGACTCCCCAATCACCATAAGTTGCGTACCCGGTGGCTACGTACCCATCCACCGGCAATTCCAATTGCAACTGCACATCTTTCAGAGTGATAGTACACTCTCCGCATGGAAGATGGAAAGTGTGCGTCTCGGGTCTTCACCTCTCTATCAACGCAATGATTAGCTTTGGGTCCAACTTGCGCTCCCGGCTTATCGTGGCCACGTGCCAAAAATCTGCTTCCTGCAGGTAATTCTCGATCAACGGTGATGGCGGACCAGGCATATTACGAATATAGAGCATTGCAACACCCGATCTACAAACTGTTTAAAAAATTATAAAATAAAAATTAATTAAAATTGCATAAAGCTAAAAAATATTAAATAGTATTAAAAAATTAAAATTATAACTTACCATTGTCATTTGATCGACGGAGATATGTTTATTGTTGAGACGAATTAATTCTCCGGCCATTGCTAATACGATCGAATATTTTTAAATTTAAAAAAAAAAACTATTTCAAAAAACTTTTAAACAAGGCTTTTTTGTAAAAATTAAAGGACTTTTGTGAAATTTGAGAGGAACTTTAGAGGAATTTGAGAGAAAGTTGAGAGAAATTTGAGTAAGGACCTTTGCGTGAAAAAAAAATAAAGGGAGATTTTATAGTTTTTTTTTTTTTGACCGTTGGAAGTCTAACGGTAAAAAAAAAAATGGCCATTGGAAGCCCTCAAGGACGCGATTTTTGCTGATGTGGCAGAAAGCGGTCCCTCGAGGACGCGTTTTCCTGCTGCATCCCCTGAAATCGCGCTGATGTGGACGCGCTTTTGGAAAAAATGACTCATTCCGATAAATAATTGAAAAACATGTCATTTTCAGTAAATTTAAAAAAAAAGGTATTTTTTGGTAATTTACCCCATTGTTTTAGTTTAGTAAACATGATAATAAATTATAATAAAATATTAAATTTTTTTAATAAAATATAATATTATTTTTTAAAAATTTTTAATTATTTTAATTAAAAAATTTTAATATATTATAAATAATAGAAATTAAATGTAAAAAATTAAAACGCGTCACTTGACGCAAGTATAGATTATGTACCTTGTTATAATGTTAAAAGAATATTAAATAAATTATTAGAAAATAATATTAAATAAATATAATATAATTTATTTAAATTAATATAAAAAAAAAACTATGGTAATTGAACGATGATTTTCGCAACAGAATGTAATTTATAATTTATTTAAATTATGGTAAAGAATATTTAATGTTCAGTTTTATAATTAAATAAAATAAATAATTTAATTTTTTAATAAAAGTTAATACAGTTTATTTAAATTAATATACACAAGACACATGAAATTATTTATCATATAATTTAATATAATATAATTTTTATTATATACAAAAAAAATCCTATGATAATTGAAAGTTCAATTTTTATATCAAATTGTTCAAAAGTAAATATAATATACTCTATTTAAATTAATATGTTCATTAAATACCAAAAAATATAATAATTAATGGATAATTAGTTTTATTATATATTTTTTAGTTTTAATGCATTAAATCATAATATAATTGAATGTTCATAGTTTTAGAGTGAAAATGAACATATTATTATTATTATTATTAGGTTTTTAATTATATTATTATTCTTTTAGTTCTAAATTATGATTTAAATGAACATACACGAAGGCCATAAATATTAATTAGGTTTTATCATGTAAAAATAATGTTTTTTTTAAATATGATGAAAATAATATGATTTATTAAAAAAATTAATGGATAAGTAAAAACAAAATAAAAATAAAAACAAAACATAATTGCGTCATTTTTCGCAATTTTAGTGTATATTTTATTGTATTATATATATGATAACAGTTAATATTCAATATAATTGTGCTATAATTTAATTCCAAAAATTAAAAAGGATGCCACATGTTTTATTATTTTAATATATTTTATTTATTTCTCCTACAGAGTATATTTCAGCTTTTGAAGTCTAATTTGTTTTTAAAAGAAATTAGTTGAGTCTATATATCAGTGATGATATATCAAATAATTCCGGATGTAATAAATCAATACAAAAGGAGTGAAATTAATAATAGGTTTGATATCAAGTATTGTGATATGTTGATTGTGAATTATTTGATGAGGTAATTATGATGAAAAAGAAGAATTATTGAGGAGCTAATGTCTCCTAGAAAATAAATAAATAAATTATAAGCGGAAAGGAAGGAAGCGTAGGTGAATTATTTGATATGGAAAATGGGTATTTCGATTTAGTTGTTTGTTGTATCTCTGGCTCACAGACAAGGAGGGAAGGGGACATGGTCTGTGTGTCTGACACTAAGCTAGCCCTGGCGGATGCATCATATCATGTCCCATTACACTTTTCAGCTTTCAGTCCGAGAGAGATAGAGAGAGAGGCCGTTTGATGCAATTCGGCCATCATTAAGTCAACACTGCCCGTTTCTCGTGAAAAAGGAATTGCTTCATCGAATCTATCCCCATGGCATAACCTCCCTTTTGCTCTTCCCAAACATACTACACTCTCTCTCCCTGCTTTACCCTTTACCCTCTTTTGCTTTGACTTGTTTCTTCAGAAGCATACTGAATCATCTTCTTTGATCTACCTAACAGCACCCCTTCATTTCCTCCTTCACCCCATCTTCTCTTGCGTTTCTTTCTTCTCTCTCACTCTCCCACTGTAATCATTCCTCGGGTTTCCTTTCATCTTTACCTAAAACTATGGGGCTACTTGCTTCTCCATCACTACTAGTTTTCTGGCAATATCTCTAATGGGATATGTTTGTCCTTCTTTGGGTTTTCAATCTCTGGGAAATCTTCACTTTTTGCACACTGACTGCGATGCTTTGACCAGTGAGAAAGTTGCTGTCTTTTGGGCTCCAACCTCACTGCTTTTTCCTCAAAAACTTGTTATTTGAAGAGGAGCTTGCTGCATTACAAAAGATAAGCTCAGATAATGGCATTTTTATACTTGTCATTTTTGGTGGTTGGGATTCTATCAGGACCAGTTCTTGTGGATGCTCAGCTCCATGATGAAGCTACATTGTTAGCCATTAAAAAGGAGCTGGGTGGTGTACCGGGTTGGGGTGACAACAGCACGGACTATTGCAATTGGGAAGGCATTCATTGTGGCTTCAACCATTCATTTGTTGAAAGGCTTGATCTTTCTAGGCGTATGCTTAGAGGTAATGTTACTCTAATATCTAATCTTAAAGCTTTAAAACACCTCGACCTTTCTTATAATAACTTCAACGGGCCAATTCCTTCAGCTTTTGGGAATTTATCCCAGCTTCAATATCTGGATTTGTCATTGAATAAGTTTGAAGGTACTATTCCGTTGGAGTTGGCTGGTCTTAGAAACCTTAGATCATTGAACTTGTCAAACAACTTACTTGTAGGAGAGATACCTCAAGAATTCAAGGTGCTACAAAATTTGCAGGAAATTCAGATTTCTAGCAATAGGTTGAGTGGTTCTATCCCACATTGGGTGGGCCATTTGACCAATTTGAGAGTTTTTACAGCCTATGAGAACCAATTAGGTGGTGAAATTCCTGATAATCTAGGCTCCCTTTCTGAAATCAAATTGCTGAACCTTCATTCAAACCAACTTGATGGGCCAATACCAAAGAGCATTTTTGGTATGGGGAAGCTGGAAGTTTTGGTTCTCACCCAGAATGGATTCACCGGTGATCTTCCTGAAGCAATTGGTAACTGCATTGGCCTCTCAAGCATCCGTATCGGGAATAACAAACTTGTTGGTGTGATTCCCAGGACAATTGGAAATGTTAGCAGCCTCACATACTTTGAAGCAGATAATAACAATCTCTCTGGTGAAATCGTCTCGGAGTTTGCTCAATGTACTAATCTGACACTCCTAAATTTGGCCTACAATGGATTTACTGGAATAATCCCTCCGGAGATCGGACAACTTACGAATCTTCAAGAGCTCATTCTTTCTGGAAACAGTCTGTTTGGTAATATTCCAACATCAATTCTCGGGTGCAAGAATCTTAACAAGCTTGATTTAAGCAACAACAGATTTAATGGTACCATACCCAATGATATTTGCAATATGACAAGATTGCAGTACTTGCTCTTGGGACAGAATTCTATCCAAGGGGAAATACCTCATGAGATTGGAGACTGTGTGAAACTGCTTGAATTGCAACTTTGCTGCAACTATTTAACTGGAAGTATCCCTCCTGAGATTGGCCGTATTCGCAACTTGCAGATAGCTTTAAATTTGAGTTTCAATCATCTTCATGGTCAACTGCCACCGGAATTAGGGAAACTAGACAAGTTGGTTTCTCTTGATGTCTCCAGTAACCAGATTAGTGGTGATATTCCACCTGAATTTAAGGGTATGTTGAGCTTGATAGAAGTCAATTTCTCAAATAATCTGCTTGCTGGCCCGATACCGACATTTGTACCATTCCAGAAGAGTACGAACACCAGCTTTCAAGGAAATAAAGGGCTCTGCGGGGAGCCATTGAATTTCTTATGTGCTAACTCTATTGGTTCAGACCAGGCGAACTACCACCATAGGGTTTCCTACGGGGTTATACTAGCTGTTATTGGTTCAGGTCTTGCGGTGTTTGTATCAGTCATAATGGTGGTTCTGCTCTTTATGATGAGGGAGAGACAAGAAAAGGCATCAAAAAGTGTAGACATTTTAGACGAAGCAACTGACAGCCAACCAACAATAATAGCAGCGAATGTGTTTGTGGAGAATCTCAGGCAGGCAATAGATCTCGATGCTGTAATCAAAGCCACTTCAAAGGATTCAAATAAGATCAACAGTGGGACTTTCAGCACCATTTACAAGGCAGTCATGCCTTCTGGATTGGTTTTGTCAGTGAAGAGACTGAAATCAATGGACAGAACCATAATTCATCATCAAAATAAGATGATAAGGGAGCTTGAAAGACTAAGCAAGCTCAATCATGACAATCTTGTACGACCTATTGGTTTTGTCATCTACGAAGATGTTGCTCTTCTGTTGCATCAATATTTACCGAATGGCACACTAGCTGAACTTCTTCACGAGTCCTCAAAGCAGTCAGAGTATCAGCCTGACTGGCCCAGAAGACTATCGATTGCTATTGGAGTAGCAGAAGGATTGGCTTTCCTTCATCATGTGGCAATTATCCACCTTGATATCTCTTCGGGTAATGTACTTCTGGATGCAGATTTTAAGCCATTGCTTGGGGAGATAGAAATATCAAAGCTCTTAGATCCATCCAAGGGCACTGCAAGTATTAGTGCTGTAACCGGCTCCTTTGGCTATATCCCCCCAGGTAAGTATCATAGCTCACAGTAGCATATGGTTTAAAATTTAATCTGTTTCTTTCCTTATGCGTCACTATTTTGCATAATGGTTTATGTTTTTGGGTCCAGAATATGCGTATACAATGCAAGTCACTGCACCAGGAAATGTATATAGCTACGGGGTTGTGTTGCTTGAGATCCTCACCACCCGAATACCAGTTGACGACGATTTCGGTGAAGGAGTAGACTTGGTGAAATGGGTTCACGGGGCTCCGGTGAGAGGGGAAACCCCTGAGCAGATACTTGAGGCAAAGCTAAGCACTGTTTCATTTGGTTGGAGGAGAGAAATGCTTGCAGCTTTGAAGGTGGCTTTGCTATGCACCGACAGCACACCTGCCAAACGACCAAAGATGAAGAAGGTAGTGGAAATGCTGCAAGAAATAAGGCAAAACTGATCAACAAGCTAAGATGTTTACATTCTGAAAGCATTTGGGAAGTTTTTTTTTTTTTTTTTTGGGGGAGGGTATGAGAATCAGGTTGAAACTGGAGAAGTGGGAGTAAGTATTGCTAGATCAAAGGTCTCTGCTTTGTTTAGATTGGAATTAGCAGTTAAAAAAAAAAAAAAAAAAAAAAAAAAAAAAAAAAAAAAAACTTTGTAATCTCAGTTGGAGTGAGCCCTTGTTTATTGCTGAATACAGAAGAATTCCAAGTCATATTGCACAAACATGATTTCCCAATTTGTGTTACATATCATTTTCTCCTTTATTGCGGTTGCACTTACCTACAATCACTAAGCTATATCCCAACACTTAGAATTGCTTGATTTGAATTGGAGACCATCAGTGTTACTTAGAACGTGGATATGTTGGATTGGTTTAGTAGCAACATAAATCTACCTTACATATTCAATCTTTTCTATAACTGCTTTATTTTTCCGTCAATGATTTTGCTTGAGAAGATACCGACAACAACATGCTGTTCTAAACCTACTATAGAAATTATTTGGTGAATTTTCATCAAAAAAAAAAAAAAAAAAGAAGAAGAAGAAGAAAGAAAGAAAGAAAGTGAGTGAAAATCAAATAAACAAAATTAAAAGATATATAACAGATATATTTTATTTTACATTCTTTTACATAATTAATCATAACGTTCATAAAATAAATAAGCTTAATTAATTAATACGAGTTATCTACCTTTAAAAAATATAGTATGAGTTATTAAATTAATTAATTTATCAAGAGTTATTAAATTCAAATACAAGTTTATGATGTTCCAAATTCATAGTTTAATTGTTTAAATTTTCACATAAAAAAATTATTAATCATATTTTTATTAAATAGAAATAATCTTCAATTAATAGAATTAAGATATCAATTCAAAATCCTATTAAGATAAAATATGATATCTTTAATTCCACTCGTTGAAATTATTTTCTTTTAATAAAATATGATTAGTTAATTATTTTTTCATGTGAAATTTAAACATTTTATTGAAATAATATTTTAATCAAAATCATTTTTATTTAATAAGTCATATTTAATAGGCTTGCTTAAATGAAATAACTATAATTTTACTTAAAATTTTAGACTATTGTTATAGAGAATTAATTTAATAAAGAATGCACTTCATAATTAATTTAATAAGTGAAAATTTGTTATAGATGTTATGAATATCTTCTTAAGTGGATGTCCATCATGATCAAAATAAAGTTTTAATGTACTTTAAATTCTAATAGTTATTAGAATTAGATTTCTACTTCTTTTATATTTCTTATGCCTATAAATAGAGATTATGATGAAGCATTGTAATCATCCCTTTTGATCAATAAAATACATCCTCTATTGCTTTCATATTTTCTTTGTTCTTTATTCTCTCCATCTCTCTTTATTTTATAACACATTATCAGCACGATCTTGCTCAAAGTGATAGTTCCTTTTATTGACGATCAAATTTATCCTTCATGATTTTCAATATCTTTGCCGGCAAGATGCAAAGTTTTTATAAGAAGTTTTTTTTATTTAATGTTTCATATATGATTATTATTTTCCTTTCTTCTTTCATTATATGTTATCATTGTTTTGATTAACTTATTTTACTATTTGTTCTTAAGGATGGTGAAAGATTTAATACCGTTATCTATATGAAATCGAGAAGCAAGATTCACTCTCAAAGTTTGTTTTTTGATATTTGCTTGGGGATGATCTCTTTTTCTTCATTACAAAGGATGTTTATAATCACTACTTCTCATCCATGGTAATGTAAGTCAATTTAATTAACTTCTTTTGAAATTTGATTTGGTTTCTATTAAAATGTTCAATTTATATAATTCACTATCCGTATCTTTATGAATTTATAAAACCCTTCACACATTTAGTTATTGAGATTTTTATGTGGAGATAAATATTTTTTTCATTTTTAATAGAATTGTTTGGTTTAATTTTGATTTTGGTTAAGATATATGATTATTGCGTGTGAAAAATATAACGTCGGTAATGACAAATATATCACAAAGAAAAGAAAAATAAAAAATAAAGAACACACAGATTTTACGTAGAAACCCTTTCGGAAAAAAACCATGGGCAGAGGAGAAGAAAATTCACTATGTCGAATTCGAATAAATTACAAGAGGAATAGACTATGTCTATTTATAGGCTTGTAAAGCCATATTCTAATAGGAGTGTAGTAAGATTGAAACACCTTATTCTAATCAATATCAAATAGATGGAGTTTAATAAAGTTTAAAAAACCTTATTTAAAATAAAATAAAAGAAGTTTAGTTCTATAGGGATTCTTCTTTTATTTTATTTTACCATTTTATTTAAAAAAGGATTCAGGTCACTTAATTCTAACAATCTCCACATTGACACGAATTCTCAATGAACAAGTTCTTCATCGTGAACTCTCAACGAACAAGTTCTCCACCTCTTCCATAAAACCCCCTAAGGATTTAACTTCAACAATGAACACCAACCAAGTCTAAGCAATGCTCAAACTTGGTTATAGAATGTGACTTAGTCATCATATCTGTAGGATTTTCATGAGTACTAATTTTGCTCACAACAATATCACCACGAGCGATAATATCACGAACAAAATGATACCGAACATCAATATGTTTTGTTCTCTCATGAAACATTTGATCTTTTGCAAGGAAGATGGCACTCTGACTATCACAAAATATTGTGCTGATTTGAAGGTCTTCATTGAGCTCATTAAAGAGTCCCTTCAACCAAATAGCTTCTTTACAAGCCTCAGTAATCGCCATGTACTTAGCTTCAGTGGTAGACAAAGCGATCGTAGTTTGCGTAAGTAGCTTTCCAACTAATTGCACAACCTCCGATTATAAAGACATAACCAAAGGAGAGATCTTCTTCTATCAAGGTCTCTAGCAAAATCAAAGATCAACATACCCAATGACTCCATCTCTAGTTCTTCCAAATTGTAAGCAAACATCGGTAGTACCTACGTAAGTATCTTAAAATCCACCGAATCGCTTTCCAATGTTCTTTACGTGACTTGCCATGTATCTCGCTAAATCAGACCGATCGCATATGATAAATCTGGACATGAACAAACCATAGCATACATGAGAGATCCCACTGCACTAGAGTATGGAACATGTAACATGTACTCAATCTCATCATCCGATTGTGGAGACAAAGCCGATGAAAGTCCAAAAATGGGCACATGCTAAGGAGTACTAACAGCTTAGCAATGCTGTGTGCATATTAAACTCTGCAAAGAACTTTCTCAATGTACCCTTCCGACTTATGTACAATTTACTTACTTTTCTATCTCTGAGAATCTCCATACCAAGTATCTTCTTTGCTGGTCCCAAATCTTTCATCTCAAATTCTTCACTTAGTTGGGCTTTGACCTTTCTTATCTCTCCTTTATCTCATTCTTTATCAAACATGTCATCAACATAAAGAAGTAGATACACAAAAGAACCATCATCTTTTTTTTCTTAAAGTAAACACAATCACAAAACTACTTCTTTTAAAATCATAAGAAGTCATAAAAGAATCAAACCTCTTGTACCACTGTCTTGGTGACTGTTTCAAACCGTAAAGGGACTTTTCAACAAGCAAACATAGTCCTCTTTTTCTGAGACTGTAAAACCTTCTGTTGTTGCATGTAAATATCTTCCTCAAGTTCTCCATGTAAAAGCGCAGTTTTTACATCTAACTGCTTAAGCTCCAAATCATGCATGGCCACAATACCAAGCAAAGCTCGAATCGAACTGTGCTTTACAACTGGAGAGAACACATCTGTGAAATCCACTCCTGGAATTTGACTGTAACCTTTTGCAACAAGCCTTACTTTATATCTGGGTTCTTCATGAAACACCCCAAACCCAGCCTAGGAGCCTCTACCGGATCTGGTTTGTTCCTTGAGTAGAACAGTTCAAAACTTGTTTGTTACTTTGGGAAAATTTGAGTGGTTTGAAGAAAAATCGAGTGGAGTTGTTGTTTCATTGAAATTGGTGTCATTTTAAAAGTCTAGGTTTTAATAAAACTTTATTCAAACATTTCAAAACTCATAAGTTAAAAGAATTACCGAGTTTTTAGAGTTTACTATTAAATTGAAAATCATTTTTGTTTAGGTGTCAAAACATTTGAAGTTTATTTATAAGGAAAGTTATTTGGCCTTGATTTACTAATAGTCATTTCATAATAAAAACAAGTAGAAAATGCATGCATAAAACAATTAATGGTAATGGTCTTATTACATCAAAACAACCCGAAATAAATCCAAACTTAGAAATAAAGTCTTAAAATAAAATAACTTTAAGCTGAGCATGGCCACCACTAAGCTCCTGCCGACCCGGTCCATCTACTGAGTCTCACCTGAAAAGATATCCCACAACGGGGTGAGTCAAACAGACTCAGTGTGTAACAGCATTACTAGGAACTCATAATGCCCGTATCTTGTCCGGAAAGCTGTCTTATGGATATCCGCTTCCTTCACCTTAAGCTGATGATATCCAGACCTTAGGTCTATCTTTGAGAATACTGCTGCCCCCTTAAGCTGATCGAACAAGTCGTCTATCCTTGGCAACGTATACTTGTTCTTGATGGTCAGCTTATTCAACTGACTATAATCTATGCACATACGCATAGTTTCGTCCTTCTTCTTCACAAACAATACCGGTGCTCCCCATGGAGACACACTGGGTCGGATAAACCCACGATCAAGTAACTCCTGAATTTGAGCCTTGAGCTCAACCAACTCCTTTGGTGCCATTCTGTACGGGGCAATTGACACAGGAGCTGTACCAGGCAGCAAATCAATTCCGAGCTCCACCTCCCTGTCCGGGGGTATTCTAGGTAACTCTTCCGGAAAAACATCCACAAACTCTCTTACTGTTCTAACTCTACCAACTCCCCCTTCTTTTGCATCCAACGCACTAACGAAGGCCAAAAATGCCTTGCACCCCTTCCGAACCATCTTATCCGCCTTTAAAGCAGAGACTACGTTAGACAAGTAATTTCTTCTTTCTCCGATCATAATTATCGCCTCATTCTCAGGCGTCCTTAACTCCATTCGCTCAGTTGCGTAATCCAATATAGCCCGATGTTCCACTAGCCAGTCCATGCCAAGAATAAGATCGAATTCTCCGAAGGGTAGTTCCATCAAGTTGGCAGGGAATAACACTCCCTGAATCTCTAGAGGTACATTCCGAAATATCTTGTTCACCACTACAGTTTGACCTAATGGGCTTACTACAGTCATCTCCCTATCAGACAGTTCAGACGCTATGCCTAGTGTTTCAACTACACTACATGCAACGTAAGAATAGGTTGAGCCACCATCAATTAAAGAAAAATAAGGCTTGCCAGCTATAAGGAACGTACCGGTTATGACGTCCGGTGCGTCTCCATCCTCCCTCCGGCGAACTGCATAAACCAGACCCGGCTGCCTTGCCTCTGTATTACCAACACCTCTACCCGGTGTTCCACGTCCTCTTCCAGGACCATTACCTCTACCATTCAGACCACGACCCCGTGGTGACTGCTGTCCACCTCTTCCAGCCTGATTAAGACCCTGACCTGTTAAGAGTCTTTCCACACTGAGTACAAGTACGGTATTGCCCTCCTGTAACAGCTTGCTGACCTCGCAGCCCATCAACTCTAGGCCTCTTCTGCACATTCCCAGACGACCCTGACGATCCAAAACCTCTCTTTTGCCTATTTCGATCAGTGTTCAGCCTTACAGAATCCTTAATCCCCTCGGTAACCTTAGCCTTTTCTTCCAACACGGCAAACTCCCGCTCCTGCTGTGGAGCTATCAACAACCTCAGGTCATTCCTTAGTCCGTCCTCAAACCGGACACATCGCTCATGCTCCGTAGCCACGATCCCTCGAGCATACCGGCTCAACCTTAAGAATTCAGCCTCGTATTCTGCTATGGACTTGTTCCCTTGAACCAGTCCCAGAAATGCCTTCCTTTGTGCATCCGTATAACTAGTACCAACATACTTCTTCTGGTACGCCATCTTAACATACTCCCAAGTGAGATCCTCAGCTGTGGCACCATCCCGAACCGTGAGCCACCATTGATATGCCTCATCGCGAAGTAGAGACACCATTCCTTTCAGTTTCTCCTCAGTAGTCAGATCCAGCTCATCCATAATTCACTCGGTTGCTTCCAACCAATACTCAGCCGTACTGGGTGCTACACCAGATACACCACGGAATACCTCAGCTCCATTGGCTCGGAGTCGCTCGGGTACAGATTTACGAGCTCCCATACCTCCACCTGCTCCAGCCACCATCTCAAGAACTCGTAGCACCGCCTGCGATATCGTATCATTCCCTGTCTGATCTTGCTGCTCCACACCAACAGCTGGTGGTGGGGGTGGTGGTACCTCATTTTCGGACCCTTGACCAGACCTAACGGGTTTTGATACGGTCATTCTGCCTCTACCACGTCCTCGCACAGTACGACCATGTCCCCTAGAACTCATTTCTACGATCGCGCTTTAATCTAGTTTAAGAAATTTTATGCATTAGTATTTTGTTCCACTGATTATCCGCAAACAATTTTATGAAAATAAGTCTTTTAAAAGTAGTTCTTTCGATCAATCAAAGTTTTCGTTTCAAGTTTCCTACCCTACTTCAGAGAAACACATCCATTCAGTAGTATCTACATACACATCCACCATTCGAATATTTTTGTCTATTCCTATCCCAGGGTATTTTTGTAATTTGTCCTACAGGGGCATTTTGGTAATAAATCGGGGTCAATTTGAAAATCTTAATAATTCAAGGCACTCTGAAATTTCCAAAACTCGAGGGTATTTTGAAAATTTTCCCAAATCAAAGGTATTGCCGAAATTTTGGGGATCGGGGTTATTTTGGTAATTTTGTAAGTTAGGGGTAATTTAGTAAATTTTCCAAATCAGGGTATCTTAATATTTTGCAAAATAGGGGCTTCTGGAATTTTGAAGAATATCTTAGTAAAAGTCGAGGGTAGTATGGTAATTTTTTCCAAACCAAGGGCATTTTAGTAATTTCACAATTAGGGGTATTTAAGTAATTTTGTAAATCGAGATTATTTTGGATAAATTTTCAAAATAAATTTTTTTTCCTACAAACCAAAGGGGTAATTTGGTGATTTTAAAACTGAGGTTTTTATAAAACGGTATGGCTAGTCCCTTTCGGGTTTTAATTATCGGGTTTTAATTGAATGAGTCCTCTTGGTTAGGGTGAACCGTCACTACGCACCAGGTAGGATTTGAGCGAAGAGGAGGTGAGTCACTTGGACTGCTTAAATACCAGGCTCTTCCTGAATCCAATCCTAGACATGCGCACAATGGTTGCCACACCCTAACTCGGCGACTTAGTCACAGGTTTGTTTAATTAGGTATTAAAGTTTTATGTAATACTTATATTAGGGTAAACTAATCCTAGGGTTCAATAACCTAATATACTAATCTACGTTCCAGTTATTCCCACATACAGATCATACAATAATTCACCCAACAGTTAGAGGTACTTACCTGGTGGACTTCGGGTCGGAGACTCGGGTGCCATGCCAGAAAACCTGCTCAATTTCACAAAATTTCCACAAAACTTATTTGGGCTCAATTTTTGAAAATATCGTGGGCTTTAAACTCAAGGCCGAGAGTTTAAAACTGGGCTCTGATACCAAGCTGAAACACCCCAAACCCGGCCCACGAGCCTCAACCGGATCTGGTTTGTTCCTAAACAGTTCAAAACTTGTTTGTTACTTTGGGAAAATTTGAGTGGTTTGAAGAAAAATCAAGTGGAGTTGTTGTTTCATTGGAATCGGTGTCATTTTAAAAGTCTAGGTTTTAATAAAACTTTATTCAAACATTTCAAAACTCATAAGTTAAAAGAATTACCGAGTTTTTAGAGTTTACTATTAAATTGAAAATCATTTATGTTTAAGTGTCAAAACATTTGAAGTTTATTTATAAGGAAAGTTATTTGGCCTTGATTTACTAATAGTCGTTTCATAATAAAAACAAGTAGAAAATGCATGCATAAAACAATTAATGGTAATGGCCTTATTACATCAAAACAACCCAAAATAATTCCAAACTTAGAAATAAAGTCTCAAAATAAAATAACTTCAAGCTGAGCATGGCCACCACTAAGCTCCTGCCGACCCGGTCCATCTACTGAGTCTCACCTGAAAAGATATCCCACAACGGGGTGAGTCAAACAGACTCAGTGTGTAACAGCCAACACAAAGTCCCAACGATTTAGGCACATCAAATCATACATATATATATATATAACAAATATCAATAATGATGCAATCCTGAACCCAAACCTAGATAACCATCCGCTACACATCACCCGTACCTGCCATCACACCGTGGGGATTACTAAATCGACCCTCCATCCACTACACATCAGCGAAGGCAGTCGCTGCAGACGACTTGCACATCGCCCTTATTATTTTTTGGCATAGCAACCAGATAATATTTTGTGACATAAGTCACCACATTCAGATTATGTGACATGAGTCACCAGATATTATGGTAAAAACAACCAGATCACTTCTCCTTTTCATATTCACCCATATGCCCCATGTCATACAAATCATGCAAATATCATGCCATTTTCCTTATTCCACATTCTTATCAATGCCATATTCCACATGTTCGTAACATTTATTAACGTAATATTAGAGATTACGTACCTGAATATTCTGTACCATTGTATGGTACCTTAAACCACGTTCTCATATTTTCATTAACACATATACTAAAACATTACCATAAATCTATTAAGATTTAGTGTGGGGCTACACACCTAGTTTACTTAACGATTTCACTGAAATCCCGAAAGTAGTCTCTTGGCTATGAAGATGTCGAAATCCTACAGGGTACATGTTAGATCCAATTCTAACATTTAATCACAACAAATGGCCCTTGGCCGAATATCACACATGACTTACCTTAGATATTGAAATCTCGAAGATCTCCTCCTTATAGTCGACTATAGACAAATCCGGAAACCTCCTTTATAGTTTCAGCCAAGGAACATAAATGGCATTAGAGTCTTACTTTTGGCTTAAAGAAAAGAAATAGAACTACGACGATAGATCCTTACCCTTACTACAGAAATCGACTGCTCCCTTGCTTGATGGGGATCACTTCAGTTTCGGCTTTCGATTTAGTGAAGGAATCGGCTCCCTTCTCAAGAGACACAATCGGCTATTGCCACTAAAATAGGAGATTCGGCTTAGGCAATAGGTGAACAATCAGTTAGGGGTTACTTGAGTATTCGGCTACCACAAAAATGAAAAGAGAGGAATATAAGGCTTAGGGAGAATCGGCAATGGCTATCAAATGGAAAAGATAGAGAGACATTCGGCCTTAGCTAATAGAAGAGAAAAGATGAAGAGAGATTCGGCTATGTCAGTGAGTAGCAAAAAGAGAAAAGAGAAAAAGAACACAAGTTGTTCTCTCTTGGGAATTTTCGGCACAAATGAAACAAAGATGAGAAGAGGAGAAATTTTGGCACATAATTCCCTTAGCATGACCGTTTGCCTCACTTACTTCCCTCTCCTAAATTCGGCTAGCATTCAAACACTAGCTACTCCTTGCTTTTCTCCTATTTTCTCTCATCTTTGCATATTCAAAATAATTTAAAATAAATCAACATTTATCCTTGCCCTTAGCTGAAATTTAAAAGGTATCTGACCATATCTTAAACTCATCCATCTAGTCTCCCCATGCCGTCCACCTCTGTCTCTCCTTGCTGCAAAATAAAACTCCCCTTTTGCATTTTATGAGATTCGAACCTGAGCCCCTTTACACTGACTATGGCGTCACCTCCCTAGGCTTTAAGTGTCGCCTCCTTGCCACTTTACCAAGCCCATTCTTGTGTCCTATTTCTCCTACTATTTCTCTTAAGGCCTATCAGGCTTAGCTCCCTCTTTGAAACTTAAAATCAAATAATTTCTAAAGCATTCTCCTACTTTCTAAAGTTCTCAAAATTCATAAAACACATTCATAACATACTTAGGCATGCTTCCACATATAATTAGGCAATAATGCACAAGCCCAAAATCCCGGATATTACACTTCAACTCCTAGAGTCCCTTCTTTCTTTTTAAACACCCATTTACAGTGAATAACCTTTTTATCTTTAGGAAGTTTCACAAGATCCCATGTTCTATTTTTTTGGAGTGATTCCATCTCCTCTTGCATAGCAAACATCCACTTTTTTGAGTCTTCACAGCTAACCACCTCAGAATAATTAGACTGCTCTTGGTTTGCATCTATATCTTCAGCCACATTTAAAGCATAAGCAACTAGATCAGCCTCGGCATACTTATTTGGAGGTTTAATTTCTCTTCTAGTTCTATTTTTGGCGATAGAGTATTGTGGTGAAGAAGTAACTCTATTCTCAATTTTTGTACTGGCTTGAGGAGTCGACTCTGTATTAAGCTGATGCTCCACCTGCTTTTGATTTTCTTTATTGGAAGAACTTTTAAGAGATAAGTTAGGTATCATAGCAGTTTCATCAAAAACAACATCTCTACTAATCACAAGGTTTCTATTTTTAGGACACCATAACTTATACCCTTTTACACCAGCTTTATAACCAAGAAAAACACATTTAATGGATCTCGGTTCTAATTTTCCATTATCAATATGAGCATACGCAGGACATCCAAAGATCTTTAAATCAGAATAATTAGTAGGATTACCAGGCCATACCTCTTGTGGAGTCTTTTTCTCAATGGTTATGGATGGAGATCGGCTGATCAAAAAACATGCAGTAGAGGCTGCTTCGGCCTAAAATGACTTTGGTAAGTTGGCATTTGACAACATACATTGAACCTCCTCCATGATCGTTCTGTTCATTCATTCTGCAACACCGTTTTACTGTGGAGTATGACGAACTGTCAAGTGTCTCACGATCTTTTCTGACTTGCACAGTTTATTGAACTCATCAGAACAAAACTCTAAGCCATTGTCTGTGCGGAGGTATTTTATTTGTTTTACCGTCTGTTTTTTCAATCATAGTTTTCTAAGACTTAAATGTGGAAAACACATCGCTTTTCTGCTTCAGAAAGAATGCGTAAACTTTTCTGGAAAAATCATCAATAAAAGTTAGCATATAATTAGCTCCACCTCTCAAAGGCACTCTTGATGGCCCCCACAGATCAGAATGAATATACTCCAACGTTCCCTTCGTATTATGGATTCCCCTGGTGAATCGAACTCTCTTTTGCTTCCCAAAAATGCAGTGCTCACAGAACTTCAGTTTGCAAATTCCTTGCCCATCAAGAAGTTCTTTTTTGCTCAATTCTGCGATGCCATTCTCACTCATATGCCCTAGGCGCATATGCCAAAGTTTAGTAATATCATCATCTGGCAAGGAAGAGGAAGCGACAGTTGCATCACCAATGACAGTAGAACCCTGCAAAACATATAACTTGGCAGTCTTTCTCTGCCCTTTCATCACAACGAGGGAACCTTTGGAAATCTTCAAAATACCACTTTCAACTGTGTATTTGTACCCTTTTGAATCAAGAGTACTTAACGAAATTAAATTTCTCTTCAATTTTGGAACATGTCGTACGTCACTAAGTATACTATCAACTCCATCAAACATCTTAACTTTAATTGTTCCAACACCTGCGATTTTACACGAAGCATTATTTCCCATCAAAACAACACCTTCAGACACTGTTTCGTAATTTGTAAACCAATCCCGATTGGGACACATGTGGAAGGTGCAACCCGAATCAAGTATCCACTTATCGCTCACTTTAGAATTGTTGACAGAAGCGACTAGAAGTTCACCATCGCTGTAGTCTTCTACAACATCAGCTTCACTGAAATTTTCTGGTTGTTTTCCTTTTTGATTCCTAGTCTCCCTTTTAATCTTGTTCTGTAGCTTATAGCACTCAGATTTAATGTGCCCTTTCTTCTTGCAGAAGTTACAAGTTTTACCTCTATTTGAAGACTTCGATCTACCCTTAGATTTACTGCGAGGATTTTGATCCTGTGTCCTTCCATGATCATCATCAGCATTCCGATCTTGCCTCCCACGAACAATGAGACCCTCTCCCTAAGAGTCAGTTTTAACTGCAAGATGATTTATCTTATCATACGAGGTCAAAGAATCATAAACCTCATCAACTATGAGAGACTCACGGCTATATAAAATTGTGTCTCTAAAGGTTGAATAAGACGGGGGCAACGAACAAAGTAGAATCAACCCTAAATCTTCCTTATCATACTGAACCTCAATGGCCTCCAAGTTTGAGAGAATTTCTTTAAACACTGTTAAGTGTTCATGCACAGACGTACCTTCCTCCAAACGATGAGCATAAAGACGTTGCTTCATGTGCAACTTGCTGGTTAGAGTTTTCGACATACATATTTGTTCTAGCCTCTTCCATAATGTTGTGGCAGTCTTCTTCTTCATCACATCTTGCAAAATTTCATTAGACAAATGCAGATGTAATTGTGTTAATGCCTTTCGATCCTTGCACTTCTTCTCTTCCTCCGTCAATGTCGAAGGCATTTTATCTACCCCTAGTAGGGTTTCCTCTAAATCCATCTGTGCAAGAACTGCCTGCATCTTTATCTGCCACAACGCGAATCTGGTGTTGTGATCCAACAACGAAATTTCATACTTCAAAGATGCCATTACCGTGATCGAGATGAAAAACCCGGAAGCTCAGATACCAATTTTTGAAAAATATAACGTCGGTAATGACAAATATATCACAAAGAAAAGAAAAATAAAAAAATAAAGAACACACAGATTTTACGTGGAAACCCTTTCGGGAAAAACCCACGGGCAGAGGAGAAGAAAATTCACTATGTCAAATTCGAATCAATTACAAGACAAATAGACTATGTATATTTATAGGCTTGTAAAGCCATATTCTAATAGGAGTGTAGTAAGATTGAAACACCTTATTCTAATCAATATCAAATAGATGGAGTTTAATAAGGTTTAAAAAACCTTATTTAAAATAAAATAAAAGAAGTTTAGTTCTATATGGATTCTTCTTTTATTTTATTTTACCATTTTATTTAAATAAGGATTCGGGTCACTTAATTCTAACATTGCGGAATGTGAGTAAAAATACTTACTTGTCATGAACTTTGGGATATTCATCCTGTCTGTGATAATTTAATATCATTGTAAAATTTGAGATGAAATTATGTCATAAGAGGTGAAGGTTAGAAAATGTTTATATTTTAACTTTTATAGTTGTAAAGTTATTTTAATTTAATATAATATTTTATATTTTGTTGTGGTATGATATATAAAATATATACTATCTAACCATTAACGAATCTTAGCTATTTTTTATGTTAGATGAAAGATTTATAATCTTGGTTGTCAAATATGATTATTTTATAAAGTGATTTTTAGTAATTTTAGTGTTGAAGGACTAAATTATTAAAATAGTAAAATTTCGTGAAATTCTTGTGAAAAATATGTTATATATAGACTATATAGGGATTTAGGAGAATTCAGCTAGCATGGTTTGGGATTAAATGTGTTTAATTTGAGAGTTTTGGATTTAGGGATTAAATTGATTAAAATGTAAAAATTAAGGTTAAAAGTGTAAAATGTTGATTAAAGGTCAAATATGTATAATTAAGTGTAACAGCCCGTTTTTAGTCAAATAGGAACAGTAGTTTTTAGACCACAAATTTGAGGTCAAAATATTTATTTTATTATTATTTTAATGTCTACATCATGATAGTATGATTGTGTGAAAATTTCGTTAAGAAATTTTATCGTTTGAGCGCTTAATTTGATAAAAAGGACTAAATTACGTAAAGTGTATAAGTCAAGTTCTATTAGCTAAAGGAACCTAATAGCTATGGAACTTAAAGTGGAGGTCCTTATGTGGTAATTAGCCCATTTATAAAGTTAGTGGACATTCTTGGACATGTATTAAGTGATTTTAATGTTTTATTAACCATGGTTAAATGTGTAATTTAATAAAATAAATTAAGTAAAATAAAGAAAACCAAAGATACCATCTTTTAGTCTATCTTCTTCCACCAAAAATAAGAAATTGAAACACCATTAAAAGAGCTTCAAGGTTCGGCCAACTATCCTTTATGCATGTAAGTGATTTTGAATCGGGTTTTAATGATATCTATGTTTCCAGAGTCGTTGTAGCTTAATCTAGCTAGCCTAGGGACTAATTTGCAAATTTTTTAAAGGTTTAGGGTTTTACCATTGACAAATATGTGTGTATTTTGATGTGTGATGGTAGAAAACGAATGGTTGTTATTAGATAAACAACATTTGTTAAGTGATTTTTGATGAAATTGTAAATTAGGGGTTTATTTGTGAAAAATGAAAATTATGTGGTAAATGTGTGAAATAATGAAAATTTTGGGCTTCTATGTGTATGTATATAGTTCGGCTAGAATGGGTGTGGGTTAAATTGCATGAATTTGTTTTTTTATAGGCTAAGGACTAAATTGTAAAGAAGTTGAAATAGTAGGGGCAAAAGTGTAAAGTTACTATAATGTGATTTTTGGGCTAAATTGAATAGAATGATAATTAAATAAGTTAAATTTGATTACATATAGATCAAGAAAAGCGAAGTTTGGATCTAGATTGGGGGAAATATAAAGTATCGGGCTAGTCAATCCATTTCATTGTTTTTACGATCGAGATAAGTTCGTATGTTAGTAAGCATTTATATAATTGTGTTTTAAATGCTTTACTATTGAATTAATTGTGTTTATGATCGTATGGATATGTTCGACGGAGATTCGGCAACATGAAATCCCTGTTGAACCTTAGGAATAGATTGGGATACGAATGACATGTCATTAGGGGTTATTTGTTTGGGTGCTTGTCCGTATGTCCTACCAGTGGCTGAGTTATCCGGCATGTATTGCGAATTCTCGTCAGCTTATGTGAGCAGCACCGTGTAGCTATGTCATGATCGTCAGCTTGTGTGAGCAGACCCATTGATAACTCGAGAGTGAGCATTATATGAAATGTGAGATTGAGATAGCTTCGGCTATGTATTGGCACTTAGGGTGAGAGATTTCCCGAGTATCCAATATTATTCCAAATGGTTCAACGGGTATATCAAAGATATGAAATGGTGAGAATTAGATATGTATCAGTATAGGTATGTACAGAAACTATATGAGCATTGAACCTATGAAAGTTCTGAGTTTATAAATACTTATGTGATTGAATACATGTTAATCTTATGATTTAATGATTTTGTAGTATATTATGTTCATATTGCTTCATTTGTGAATGAATGGTGAGCTTTACTTATTAACTATACGAGCTTACTAAGCTTTATAGCTTACTCTGTTTACTTTTCTGTGTTTTATAGTGTTTATCGAAGCTTGCTTGGATTGAGAGTCATCGGAGATCTCATCACACTATCAAGCTATCATTTTGGTACTTTTGAATTTATGTAATTTGGTTATATGGCATGTATAGGAGTTATGGCCAATATGATCTTTATGTTAGTAGTGAATTTAGCCATTTGATTTGGCATTATAAATGTTAAGTGATTGGTTTTGTGTATAGCCATTTGAGTTGGCTTATTTTGGTATTTTTGGTGATGTATGTATACGTGTAAATGGCCTTTGTTATGATTTTGGTAATTGCCATGTAAATGCTTGTTGTGAATGGTTGTTTGTGAATTGGTATTTTTGAGTACTAAATGATGGAAATTGAGTCATGGTATGCATATGGATTTAGGTAAGAACATGTATATATGAAGTTAATCAATTTGGTGATTTGAGAATGTGAAATTGGTATGGATTGAATGGTTTATTATGACACTTGTGTATCTTTTGTTAATGGTATGAAATTAACATGAATTAGGCTTGGTTGACATTGGTTTGAATGCCTATTTATGCCATGTTATATGCCATTTGATTTGTGTAGGTGAATGCAAATGTGGGTGAGAAAAATGGCTTGGTAAATAGCCTATTTTTGTCCACACGGACAAAGACACGGCGTGTGTCTCAGCCGTGTGTGACAAACGGCTGTGTGTCCCCTGGTATTTAATTAGAAATCAAGTCAGTATGCTCCATACGGCCCAGCACACGGGCGTGTGACTTGGCCGTATAACATAAGTTAGTATACCCTACAGGTTTGGCATGGCCTAGCGCACGGCCTGGCACACAGGCGTGTGAGGCCATTTTGAAGGGCACACGGGCTAGACACACGGGCGTGTGGTTTCCCATGTGACCCAAGTTAGGAAGTTACACGGGGTCGGACACGGGCTAGGACACGGCTATGTAATCCTATTTCGAATGTCCACACGGCCTGTGACACGGGCGTGTATTTGGCCGTGTGAGACACATAGCTGAGCCACACTGGTATGTGTCCCCTGTATTTTGTAAAGATTTCTAAGTTTTCTAAAAATTTCCTGAGATATCGGTTTAGTCCCGAATCACTCCTAATGCATGATTTGAGACTCGTAGGCTTGTATTAGGGACGATATGAATGATTGTGAATGATTTATATTTGGAATGGAAAAATGTAGAAGAAATGTATGTTTAATTGTGTAATAAGTCCGGTAATGCTCCGTAACCCTATTCCGGCGATGAATACGGGTGAGGAGTGTTACATTAAGTGTTTAAATTATTTGGATTGGTTTATTTAATGAAGTTATCATATATAGATCGAGTATCGGATCGTACGGAGAATAATTGGGAAACAGGGGAAATCGCGAATTAGTCCCTACGAGTCAACTGTTAGCATATTTTAGGTAAGTTCATGGAATTATTGTATAAGGTTATATGTTTATAAATTATGTTGTTTTCTATTTGTTTAAATAGAGTTTTGATTTAATATTTAGTAACGAAATTTAATTATGAATTTTATATAATTAAGTATAAAGTAAAAGTGTACTATTCGAAAGTTGAGAAATGATTGTGAAATATGAATAATATTATCTCGGAATGGATGAAATAAATATACGGTACATGTACATATATTCTGGAAGTGCCTCTAATTTTGTTAATAAGATGAACCCAGTTTAAATGCCGTTTGAACATAGTAAATGATTAGGATGGGATTGGCATGCCAATAGGGTTAGAATGCATACTTGTAACAACCCAATTTCAGTGAAGTCAGAATAGTGGTTTCGTAACCACAAATCTGAGCTGGAAAGATAAAATATTTTAATATTCTGAAATGATTAGTAATATGGTAGAAAGATTGCATGAGAATTTTGTTAAGAAAATTTTATCAATTGGGTGCTCAATTGTAGAAGAGACTAAATTGCATAAAATGTGAAACTTAAATTCTAGTAGCTATAAGGATAAAATAGCTATAGAATTTAAAACTTGAGGTCCTTAAATGGTAATTAGACCAGTGATGAAAAATATGTAGATAGTTTTGGAGAATCATCCATGGAAAAATTGAAAAGGTTAAGGACTAAATTGGAAATAAAAAATTATAAAAATGATAATTAAATTAAAATGAAATATCATCATTTTATATCATCTTATTCAACCTAAAATCCATGGAAACCCTAAGAGAGAGAAAACAAGCTTACCAAGCATAAATTGGTAAGTTCTTATGTCCCATTTTTAGTATTTTTTATATTTTTGAGATCAGGAAAGCTTAATTTCTCTATTTGGGGGGTTGATTTGAATAGATGTCAAAGTATAGAAAATTTTCCATGGATGAACATGCTGAAATTTAAAGGTTTATAGTAGAAAATGAAAAGTTGTTGATAGATAAACAATTTTTACAAAGGGAAACTTGATGGAAACTTGATTTAGGGACTAAATTGAAAAATGGTAAAACCGATGGAAAATTTTGAAATTTTTAGAATACATGTGCTGTAAAAGTTGTACTAGAATTTTGATTAGGTTTGGAATAAGGATTAAATTGCATGAATTTCAATTTCCGAGCCAAGGGATGAAATTGGAATTAGTCAAAAGTATAGGGGCAAAATGGTACTTTTGCCTAAATTGTAAATTGAGTTCAAGAGAATATGAAATTGGTGTTTAAATAATGGTGTTTTTTTTTGTCTTGAAAATGGAGTCATTTAGGGGCACACGACCTAAGACATGGGCTGTCACATGGTCGTCTACTGCACACGGCTATGTGTTTCGAGGCAATGAGTTACACGGTCTAGGACACAATTTGTGACACGGCTGTGTGATCCATACTTCGATTTGTACACAGTTGGCCATATGGCCATGTCCCTGAGCCACATGGCCTAAGCTCTATCACACGGCCTGGCCACAAAGCCATGTGACCTCTGTTTTTAAAAAAAGATTCATGTTTTCTGTTTTAATTCTGATTAATCCCTGATTGTTTACAAAATTATTTTTAGGTCTCGAAAACTCAATATAAGGTTTATAAATTTATGTATATTATGAATAACGTTAACTTTAGATTTATTATTTGTAATGTAATAAATGTATGATTAAATGATGTAAAATGTTTCGATTTGTACTGTAATACTCTATATCCCTAATCTAATATTGGAGACGAAATAAGAGTGTTACATTTAGTGGTATCAGAGCTATGATTTAGCCGATTCTAGGACTAATGTAGCACGTATTGAGTCTAGTATATATACATGCCACAAATACCAGTGATAATATGATGCTTTTGATCCAATCTAACCCTGTTTTCTTTTGATTTAAAAGACGTTGGCAAATTTTAAATCGTGTCGTTATTGTTGAAATCAAAAGTAATGTTCTAGCTCACGAGCAAGGAGCGAGTATTTAGCATGTCAGTCCCGCAAATGTCCAAAAATACTGTAAAGAATGTTCTTTTGGCTTAATAGATTATTGTATTAATGAAATTGTTATGAATTAATCTTGTGGCTCTACAACCTTCATCCCCCCTACTATGCCTACCCCAACACCATGTGGTCCTCAAAGTTCCCCTCCTGTATGTATATCTAGATTTCCCATGGATAAGATTCATAAATGTAGGGCCGATGAGTTTAGAGGTAAAATATATGATTACTTAGTTAGGGTGAAATTTTGGTTAGAAAATTTTTAGAGAATATCTGATGAATTTGTATGTTCACTTGATGATTACTTAATTTGCACAATATTATTATTTAAGACAAACTTAGTGGTAGTACGTTATTAGATATTGTATCAAAAGAGAAGGTTAATTGGAATCTTGTCCAAATTGAATTCAGAAAATAATATGTCAATAAATGATATTTGGAATAGAAAAGAAAGAGTTTCCTGAGCTAAAACAGGAACACAAGGCTATATCAAATTATGAAAGAGAGTTTGTACAATTTAGTTAGTATACTCGCGAGACTGTACTGGATAATTATTGAGATGTGTACTTGTTATGAAGATGGACTGATTTTTATAAACTAAAATGTTGGTTGAAGTAATGGAAATATGGCGGATTTTTATTTTTTTTATCGACCGCAGTAAATGGAAGAGATCTGTGATAGTAAGAAAAAGATTGAAATGAAATTTTGTGACTTTAGTAAAAAAAATATATCTAAATTGTCTTCAACTCCACTCTCAAAGAAATCGAGGTACTCTTGGCCATGGTGTCGTATTGTCTGGATTCACCAGAAGAAATAAGTCGTGGTAGAATGATTCAAGATTCTAGTAGACACTGGAAATCAGTATTGGCAGTATTCGCAGTTGATAAATTTTGTTTGTGATCATTGTGGAAAGTTCTACAGGGATGTGCGTCGAGTTCTGACTGTAGCCTGTTTTCAATGTGGATCTACCAAACATTTGGCGAAGGGTTGATCAAAGAAATCAAACATTTTTGAAAATCAAGTTGTTTCACAAATATCCGTCTAGGATAAAGCAGTAATACTAGAACTTACGCCATTCGAGCCAGATAAGAGACTTCTGTCCCAGATATGTTAACCGGTAATATGTAGCATGGGCTGGTTGACTATTCATGATGATGAAGTAAATTATAGTCAGAAATGGATCTATTTGAGATATCAGATTTAACAAATTAATTACTGTTGAGTCAGACAGAACTGATTGTGTTATAAATGTTATATCTGTGATTTCTACTCAGAGAATGGTTTATAAAGAATGTAAAGCATTATTAGTTTACTTTCTACATTCACGAGCATCAGAGTTGAAGATTGATTAGTTATCGACAAATAGAGAATTCACTTATATGTTTCTTGAAGAATTAATCGAATTTTTATCAAAACAAGAAGTTGAATTTACTATTGAGATAATGCTCAAAACTACTCCGATATTTATTGCTTCGTATAAAATGGCTTCTATTGAATTGAAGAAGTTAAAGAGGCAGTGACAAGAGTTAGTTGGTAGATGTTTTATATAACCAGAGGTGTAATTTGAGAAGAGAATATTATGATTATGAGAATTGTATAATGGTTTCAGATAGTAGATTAGAGACATCATAATGAGCCACTACTTGTTATTTTATAGAGATGAGTTAATTATTTAAAAAAAGGATTATTGTATCTTTAAATATTGATTTTCGACTAGATGGTTGTCAGTTTAGAGTTATAAGACAAATGTCTTGTTCATAATTTTTTATGATAGCTCTATCATTGACGAAATAGTTGCAAATATTAGTTTTATTGGATTGGATAAATACTAGCAAAGTTCTGAATAGATGAAAGTTATATTAATAGATGTTTTAGAATTGAATCTGAGATGGTACAGATGTCTAGAGCTCCTTCAGTATGAAAAGTAGTTTAATCTGCTACAACGAATTACGGCAGATCAAACTTCCCCATACTAAAGTCATTGCATATCTTTAAGCAAGAAAACAAAAACAAAATAAAATAAAATATGACTTTTGAGAAAATATGATACAATGACGAGTTTTGGAACACATAACTAGGCTAATCATACATACATGTAACTCTAGCATGATATATAAATGAACTACCGTTCTTAGTTTCAAACACCTAAGTTCAATATATTACAAAATATATAAACAACACGATTATAATATATATTGATCCATCGATAAATCATACAGGTAATTTGGTTATCTTAGCAGAATACAAACAGTCATCATTATAATTACTTGATACAATGTCCATTTATGAATAGATTTACTAAGGTCACATAAGGTTTTTGGCTTGTAACTTTCTGAAGCTTAAGGTTGGTATGGAATTGAAAAAAAGGAGCATCAAAATAGTTTCAAGAATGAAAGTAGTATGGCCGCTATTCTCCCTCTTAATAGCCCTTGCCTGCTCACCACCTGATTTCTCCTTCTCTCACCTTCCTTATTTTTCCATGTAGGAAGTCATAACATGATAAAGTAACTACGACTAGGTCATGAGTTTTTGTGCACTAATGATTGAGATTTCTAATATTGTGACTTTGTTTTTGAGTCACTTTTGAATTTTCAGAATCTCTCACTCACAATGCTTTTGTTTTTCATTACTCAAGTACTTTTTCTAATCGTTTTGATTTTTCTCTGAATTTTTTTTTTGTTTTGCACATTTTGGCTAAACCTATAATCACTATGTCACACTACTCCTTCCTATTTCACTTTGACTTTTACAAAACCACCATGATGTATCTACTTATCCTTCAATATGTATGGCCAGACGCCTACATTGGTGCATTTTAGGGACTAAAGAAAAATGATAAGTACAAATTTTCATTTTGGCTTGGGTTTTGTATGAAGTTTCATCAAGAAGCATTTTTTGGCTCGAAAATAGGTACTAAGGATTAATGAATAAGGTTAGCTTTTTGGCTCTTGGTTATACCAAAAAATGCCTTAAGTCATCCCTAGGTATCTTAATATTCACAAATTTAATTAATCAAGCAATCACAATTTTAACCATTTATCATACATACTAGCATGCTCGTTTCCCTATATTCTCCATGCCATTTGGTATATTCAATTACTTAATGCTTATTTATAGTGTAATATATAGAACTAATTAGTATAATAACTAAAAAAATTAAAATCCTTCACTATCATGCCAAATTTGTAGTAAATACAGTCAACATATGTACATGCTCCTAACCAATCACTTGTATTTCTACAAGATCAAGCACACTTTTGACAAGAATAAAAAAAAAAACCATAAAAATAAAAACAAAATTTTCTATGTTACCCCCCACACTTTAGATAGCACATTGTCCCTAATGTGCAACCCCTAAATGTAAAAGGAATGAAGTTACCTAATTGATCGTGACGTTGTCGTATTCTTATGGTAGGTGCTTCCTTCCTTGTTCATTGAAAGCTCATAAATGTAATGCTTCCTTCATTTGAGGTTCCTACATAGAAAATTCAAAAACAAATACAACAAATATATATATAAAGCTACTGTGTCCTACTCTTAAAACAGTAAAATAAAAACCATCATAATTAATTGTTTTACAATTCCAAAAATAATAAAAAAGTTTTTCAACCATCATCCTCCTCCTATTGAGAATCTTGTTCCTTCTCATCCTCGTCCTCTTTAGCTTCCTCGTCATAACTTCCTTCCCCTTCTTCACTTTCTTGCTCCTCAAAACTCTTATGGGAAGTCATTGGGCCAAATTTGTTTGGCAGTAAATTCAGTATTCTTGTACTGTTTTACTGTGCAAACTCATGAAAAACCAATCCCGTTTCCTGCATCCATCTGATCATCCATTCGTTATTCATGATTTCACTTCCTTGCCGAGCTTTTGATACCTCTTTTGTTTTTAGAGTTGCTGGGACATCCATATTTTGTTTTCTTCACTGGTTCCGATCCTTGATTTGTTTCGGGTTGAGCTCGACATATTGTGTATACATGGAATCACCTATTAATCTTTTCATCGGCTTCATGAACTGTTAATTTGCTTCCATTGGAACTCCTACTTTTTTGCGTAATTTTGTCTCTTGTGAGGGAAGAAAATGTAACATTCTGGTTTAGACCCTAGTCGGAATAGTGGTTTCGGGATCACAAATTTGAGTCAGAAAAATATTTTAATACTATTTTCTGTGCTTGCAATATGTGATTTAGCAGGTGCAAAAGTTTCATGAATTGATTTGTCCGTTTGTATGTTTAATTTGAGAAAAGGACTAAATCGCGTAAAATGCAAAAGTGCCTTGATAATTGCTAAAGTGCTTTAATGCCATGTTCTTTTAATATGAAGGCCTTAAAATAAAATTAGGCCATTTATTTATAGCATGGACGGGTTAAGACATGTTCATTAAGTGTTTATAATTTATTCATTGAGGGTAATTTAGTAAATGTGTTAAATAATGTATTATAATAAAATAAAAGCATGAAAATGGCCATTGTCATCCATTTCCCACCGAAAATTAGAAAAGAAAAAGAAGATTTGAAGCTTGTGATATTCGACCATTGATGTTATTTGATTCAAGGTTAGTTTTTGTTCGGTTTTTTATAATTTCTACATTTTTGTAATCGTTGCTTAGTGTACTTCAAAACCCATGCTTCAATTTTGTGAATTGATGATGAATTTGAAATGTACCATGGATGAATTCAAGAGCTTTGTGAAGTTTGGTGATGAAATATGAAATATATGTGTTAGATTAACATGTTTTGTCTTTGGATTTTTGATGATTTTGAGTAATTTGGACTAAATTGTGAAAATAATATTTTGAGGGACTAAAATGTGAAATAAATGAAATGTATGGACTTGTATGAAGCTTGTGAAAATTTGGCTAGGCATGGGTAACATGAAATTGTGTATTTTGTGATTTTGTGAAATAAGGACTAAAATGTCAAAATATGAAAATGTGAGGGCTAAATTATAAATTGCCCTAAATGTGTGTTCTTGGATTGAATTGAATGAATTGGTGAATAAAAGAGTTAAATTTGAATATGTATGGATCAAGAATCGAAGAAAACGTATTTAGGTCACGGAAAGTCGAAAGTGATCGAATAGTCAAGTCCGTACGTTTATCTGAATCCGAGGTAAGTCTATATACAAATAAATGTATTTGTATTGACTTAAGTATGTGCATATGCAATTTCATTGTGATGATTGTGTATGAGATGACAAATATATGAAATCCGAGAATGTATCGACAATTGGTCAATGTCTGAGAAGTCCCGTATGAACCTAGGAATAAATAGGATTACATATGTCATGACATAAGTTTCCGATATGTGATATTGTGTAAGACCACGTCTGGGACATTGGCATTGATTTGAGATTTACGTGTAAGACCATGTCTGGGACATTGGCATTGATTTGAGATTTACGTGTAAGACCATGTCTGGGACATTGGCATTGTATTTGATTCGTGTAAGACCCTGTCTGGGACAGTGGCATCGATATTTGGTTATATGTAAGACCCTGTCTGGGACGTTGGCATTGTACGAATATTCCAAGCATTCTCAGTATCCTATTTAGTTCTGAACGGTTCAACGGGCAAGTCCAAGTAAATGAAAGGCTATGTGAAATGTATAATCGAATCAGGTACATTTGATATGTACACTATGTAAGTGTATGAAAGGTAAGTATATATATGAACTTACCTAGATGAGATATGTGTATAGATTGGATGAAGTAAAATGTGATATGTGAATGAATGAACTATGATCTAATGAAGTACATGGTGATATACATGTTGGTAAGCAAATGGCTAAATAAATGAGCCAAGAAGAACTATGAATATGCAAATGAGTTATTAGTAATCTCATATATGAATAATGAATGCTTATATGTTAAGTTTATTTGTATATGGCTTACTAAGCTTTTGAAAGCTTACTTTGTGTGTGATTGCTTTGTTTTATAGATCGTTGAAGCTACGAAAGGCTCGGGAATCATCGAGGATCATCATCACGCTATCAAACTCTACTTTGGTACTTTTGAATGTGTATATAGTTAAATATGGCATGTATAGGCTAGTTATTTTGGAATATATTTGAGATATGTACATAGCCATGTGATATGTCTAGATAAATGGTTGTGTTATGAATGAGTTGTCATGTTATATGATGCCTTATTTGGTAAGGTTTGATGACTAGTGAAATGGTCATAATAATGGTAATTTGTTGATGTAAAGTAAGCATATGTTTGATGAATGATAGTTATAATCAAATGGTATGTTTGTGATGAATTATACTTGGAGATGATTGTGAATATATATTGAGTTAATTGTTACATAAGATGGCGTGCTTAAAATGCTTTTGAATACTTGGAAAAGTTGGTTATTTTGGCATGAATTGAATTGGTATGATGCTGGTAGGGATAGCCCAAAGTGTAGGTGGCATTTTGGCCTTGAAAATGGCCTATAATTGCCCACACGGTTGAGCACATGAGCGTGTGGCTCGACCATGTCTTTCATGGTTATGTTTCAAAACAAATCAGACTCGACCACAGGCTAGACACGTGGGCATGTAACTGGTCGTGTGGTGCAAGTCAGTAGCGACCACAGGTGAGGCACACGGGCGTGTCCACGGCCATGTGGACAGTCAGTATGTATGCCCTGTTTTGACACGGCTTAGACACACGGGCGTGTCTGAGGCCGTGGGAGTCACACGACCTGCCCACATGGGCGTGTGACCTTTGTAACTTTGAAAAATTTGTAAATTTTCGAGAATTTTTATATGTGTTCGGTTCAGTCCCAGCCCTATTCTAAAGCATGTTTAAGGTCTTGTAGACCTATTCCAGGGACACTTTGATTTGTTTTGTTAAATTATGCCATGACATGTCTGAAAAAGGATCCGAATTGTCCGGTAAGGCCTTTATCCCTAGACCGGTGATGGTTATGGGTTAGGGGTGTTACAATTTGATTGGTATTAGAGTTATGGTTTAGTAGATTCTCGGACTAACGTAACATGTGAGAGTTTAGCTATACATGCTATATATATGAAATGTGATAGTGTGATGAATCCTGACGTGTAAAATATGTTTTCGTATAGTAAATGGATCCCAAAAGAGTCGTAGCTGACGATGTTGAAAGCAATGCGCCTGCTACCGCTCAAGGGACAATGCCATCTGATTCGAGACCGGCTACTAGTAGTCAAGAGGGAAAGGCTAAACAAGCCTTCTTCCAAATGATGAATGAGTGGTTCACTCAATACATAAGAACTAGCCTAATCCTCCTCAGGCTTCTGCTATATCTCTGGTTGTGAATTTGAATCTGTTGAATAAACCTCCGGTCGACAAAATCCGTAAGTATGGGGCTGAAGAGTTCAGGGCCGCCAGTTATGACGATGCCGAGAAAGCTGAGTTTTGGCTAGAGAATACAATCCGAGTATTTGATGAAATGTCACTGACTTTTGAAGAATGCATAAAATGTGTTGTTTCTTTGCTACGAGGTGCAACTTATCAATGGTGGAAAACCTTGATTTCTGTTGTTCCAAAGGAACAGGTTACATAGGATTTCTTTCAGTCTAAGTTCCGGAAGAAATATATCAGCCAGAGATTGATTGATCAGAAACGGAAAGAGTTTCTGGAACTGAAACGGAAAGAGTTTCTGGAACTGAAACAGGGTCGCATGTCTGTTACTGAGTATGAACGAGAGTTATTGAGACTAAGTCAATATGCTCGAGAATGTGTTTCAACTGAAACTATAATGTGTAAATGGTTTGAAGACGGTCTAAATGAAGATATCTGTTTGTTAGTCAGAATTCTGGAAATAAAAGAGTTTGTTATACTTGTTGATCGAGCGTGCAAAGCTGAAGCACTCGGAAAGATAAAAGAAAAGCTGATTCTGAAGCTAGAGATGTGAGAAAGAGATTTCCAAGTAAAACATTTCAGTCTGCTTCAAAGAAATTCAGAGATGAACAAAGCCATTCAAAGGTTAATGTGGGACATTCGAATAAAGATCGAGCTAGATCACAATTGATTTCCAAAGCTCCAGCAACTTCGATGGCTAGTGTTGGAAATGTTCGATCTGAAAGACCTGGATGTAAACATTGTGGTAAAAGACATCCGGGAAGTTATAGGTTGAATGATCGAGCCTGTTTTAGATCTGGATCGTTAGACCTTTTCATCCGAGATTGTCCAGAGTCTGTTGAGCAAGAGATTGTTCAGAATTCGAGATCTGATAATGTTTCAACTAGAGGTAGACATTCTCAAAATACAAGGAATTTAGTGGTGGTCAGAGAGCTACGAAAGACACTGTTGCAAGATCTAAAGCTAGAACGCCAGCCAGAGCGTATGCTATCCGAGCCCGTGAGAAAGCTTCATCTCCAGATGTTATAATGGGTACATTTACTCTTTATAATACTTTTGTGATTTCATTGATAAACCCAGGTTCTACCCATTCGTATGTATGCATGAACTTAGTATCTAGTAAGACTTTGCCTGTAGAGTCTACTGAATTTGTTATTAGAGTATCAAACCCCTTAGGTAAAAGTGTTCTGGTTGACAAAGTATGCAAGAACTGTCTGCTGATGTTTAGAGATGTTTGTTTTCCTGCTGATGTTTAGAGATGTATGGTTTCCTGCTGATCTGATGCTATTACCTTTTGATGAGTTCGATATAATTTTGGGTATGGACTGGTTGACACTGAATGATGCTGTTGTGAATTGCAAAAGAAAGACTATTGATTTGAGGTGCCAGAATGATGAAATAGTTCGGATTGAGTAAAATGATTTGAATGGGTTACTGGCTATGATCTAAGTGTTGAAAGCTCAGAATTATATGAAAAATGGTTATGAAGCTTATTTTGCTTATGTGATTGACTCGAAAGTAACTGAAAAGAAAGTTGAATCAGTGCCAGTGGTTTGTGAATTTCCTGACATGTTTCCTGAAGAGTTACTGGGATTACCTCTGATACGTAAAGTTGAATTTGGTATTGATCTATTCTGGGAACGACTTCTATTTTGATAGCTCCATACAGAATGGCACCGACAGAATTGAAAGAGTTGAAGTTACAATTGTAAGAGTTGACAGATAGAGGATTTGTAAAACCGAGTTTCTCACTTTTGGGTGCTCCTGTTCTATTTGTGAAAAAGAAAGATGGCACGATGAGAATGTGCATTGATTACCGTCAGATGAATAAAGTGACTATCAAGAATAAATATCCTCTGCCCAGAATTGATGATTTGTTTGATCAGCTGAAAGGAGCCACAATGTTTTCAAAGATAGATCTGAGATTGGGATACTACCAGTTGCGAGTAAAAGATTCAGATATTTTGAAAACTGCTTTCAGAACGAGGTACGGGCATTATGAGTTTTTAGTTATGCCTTTCAAAATAACAAATGCTCTTGCTGTTTTTATGGATCTGATGAACAGAATTTTTAGACCTTATTTAGATCTATTTGTTGTTGTATCCATTGAAGACATTTTTACTTTATTCATGTGATGAGATTGAGCATGCCGAGCATATGGGAATTGTGCTACAAACTCTGTGAGATAAGCAATTGTATGCAAAATTCAGTAAATGTGAATTCTGGTTGCTAGAAGTTGGTTTTCTGGGACATATTGTATCAGCCTCTGGAATACGAGTTGATCCGAGTAAGATTTTTGCTATTCTGGAATGGAAACCTCCGAAGAATGTGTCTGGAGTCTATAGTTTTTGGGACTTGCTGGTTATTATCGACAGTTCGTAAAAGGCTTTTTGATGATTGCTAATCCATTGGCCAGGTTGCTTCAGAAAGATGTGAGATTTGAATGGTTCGATAAATGTCAGAAAAGCTTTGATCAGTTAAAAACTCTATTGACTGAAGCTCCAGTTTTGGTACAACCAGAATCGGGTAAAGAATTTGAGATTTAGAGTGATGCTTCATTAAATGGTCTAGGATGTGTATTGATGCAGGAAGGCAAAGTTATAGCTTACGCCTCGAGACAATTAAAGCCACATGAGAAGAACTACTCGACGCATGATCTTGAGCTAGCTGCAATTGTGTTCACATTAAAGATTTGGCGTCATTATCTCTTTGGTGAAAAATGTCATGTATTTTCGGATCATAAAAGTCGGAAATATTTATGACTAAGAAAGACTTGAATCTGCGACAGAGAAGATGGTTAGAGCTTTTGAAAGACTACGAGCTTGTGATAGGCTATCATCCGGGTAAGGCAAACGTTGTTGTTGTTGCATTGAGTCATAAATCATTATTTTCATTATGTGCGATGAATGCTCATTTAGACTTGTCTGATAATGGTTCAGTTTTGGCGGAATTGAAAGTGAAATCGTTGTTTTTACAACAAATATGTGATGCTTAGAAATTTGATAATGAAATGCTAGTGAAACGAGCTCAGTGTGATATGAACTCTGATTCTGAAATTATAGTTGATGATAATGATTGTTTGAGATTTCGAGATTGAATTTGTGTTCCGAGAAATCCAGAGTTATTACAGTTAATTTTGAATGAAGCTCATAATAGTTGCCTATCTATTCATCCGGGAAGTACAAAGATGTACCGTGATTTGAAGCAACACTATTGGTCGTCTGGGATGAAAAGAAATATTTCTAATTTTGTCTCGAAATGTTTAGTTTGTCAGCAAGAACATTAGGTTCCATTTGGTTTGTGGCAACCTATAATGATTCGCGAGTGGAAATAGAACAGAGTGACAATGGATTTTGTCTCTGGGTTGCCTTTGACTCTGAGAAAGAAAGATGAAATTTGGGTCGTAGTTGATCGATTGACGAAATCCGCCCATTTTGTTCTGGTAGATCTGATTACTCACTTGATAAGTTAGCTGAGCTTTATATTTCAGATATTGTGAAATTGCATGGAGTGCCACTGTCTATTGTGTCTAATAGAGACCCGATATTTACATCACGATTTTGGAAGAAATTACAAGAAGCTCTAGGTATGAAATTGCATTTCAGTACAACTTTTCACCCACATACTGATGGTCAGTTTGAACAGATTATTAAGATTCTCAAGGATATGTTAAGATGTTGCGTCCTTGAGTTTAATGGTACGTGGGAATAGTATTTTCCATTGATTGAATTTGCGTACAATAATAGTTTTCAGTCGAGTATCAAAATGACACCTTATGAGGCTTTGTACGGACACAAATGTCAGACACCTCTGTATTGGACTGAGCTCAGTGAAAGTAAGATAGACGGGGTTCATTTGATCAAAGAAACTGAACAGAAAGTGAAAGTGAATCGTGATAGCTTGAAAGCAGCGTCTGATCGTCAGAAATCTTATGCAGATTTGAGACGAAAAGATATTGAGTTTGAGATTGGAGACGAAGTGTTCTTGAAAGTATCTCCATGGAAGAAAGTGCTCAGATTCGGATGTAAAGGCAAATTGAGTCCGAGGTTCATCGGACCATATAAAATTATCGAGCGTATCGGACCTGTAGCATATAGATTGTTGTTGGCACCTGAGCTGGAAAGATTCATAATGTATTTCATGTGTCAATGCTTCGTCGGTATAGATCCGATCCATCACATGTGATTCCTTCGTCTGAGATTGAAATCCGATCTGATATGACTTTTGAAGAAGTACCGATTCGAATTTTAGCTCATGAAATGAAAGATTACGAAATAAGAAAATCCCGTTAGTGAAAGTGTTATGGCATCGACATGGGGCTGAAGAGGCTATGTGGGAACCTGAAGTTCAATGAGACAACAATATTCGAACCTATTTAACGGTAAGATTTTTGGGGACGAAAATCCCTAAGGAGGGGAGAATTGTAATAGTCTGGTTTTGACCCAAGTCAGAATAGTGGTTTCGGGACCCCAAATCTGAGTTAGAAAAATATTTTAATACTATTTTCTGTGCTTGCAATATGTGATTTAGCATGTGCGAATGTTTCATGAATTAATTTGTCCGTTTGTATGTTTAATTTGAGAAAAGGACTAAATCGCATAAAATGTAAAAGTGCCTTGATAATTGTTAAAGTGCTTTAATGCCATGTTCTTTGGGAGTTATATGAAATCTCTCCAATCTATGATATTGAACTAATGCCCAAATTTCTTTACAAAGAATTATTGATGGTTCGAGACCCCATTCTTGAATGAATTTCTTTCCTTGTGGTTCTAAAATGTATTTTTTGACATTCGCGTTTGGAAATTTCAAGGGATTTGTAGCCACCAAATTGTTCTTGTTCACTGGTTCTTCTAGATTTTGTAGAAGGTAATTCCAATAATCTTTTAATTAGATGAATAATTGAAATCAAACAATAATCAAAGAGTAATACAATGGAACAGTAAAGTTAGGAACTCTTAACCTTGGTTTAGAAGTGACCGCCTTCGGAAGTACTAATGTCTAGAGTGTGAATACTGTAGTAGAAGATATATAAATGAGACGATATCTGCAAGTATACGGGTACAGTTGTAATATAGTTACCACGGAGTAGGTGAGTACTTCGAGGATCGAACCCAAGGGAGGCTAGTGCTAGATCAATTTTAACCTAAACACCAAAAGATCTAATTAGTACTCGAAATAGGTTATATTACGCAAATATAAATAAAAAGGGGTTTTTTAGATTTTTATAATAATCAAATATAATAAATAAATAAATATCAAGAGATTGAAAAGTAGAATTAATCAAATCTGGTTATGGGTGATTAGCTTGCTTTGTAAATCTTCATCAACTATCACTTTAGGCTCCTCATCAATCGACTAGTCAATGTTCTAGCAGGATCTTCCGATACATCGCTTCGGGTAGGCATTACCAATTTTGGGTTAATTCCCACCTTGATGACTTCCTAGGGTTGTCAAGCCTAGGTTTTAGGCTCTTCCTTTCCTAAACAATTGATCCATTAAGTAACTGTCGTGTATGAAATGATATGCGAATGTGCAAGTGTACACGTCGAATCAAGTAATAAAGTAGTAAGTAAAATCGTCTCCACAGGGATCAGTTAGGATTGATTGGGTTATCAATATGAACTATATGAATCAGGCTATGGCAAAAACAAAATAGTAAAATTGTAAAGGATAATCATGTATGCAACATTAAAATCAGATAACTAACTTAAAATGTTGTGGCAATGTAACGAGACAAAGTTGAGAAGAAAAACATTGTTGAATGGGAAGGTTGGAATTACCCATATTACATCCTTAAAACACAATAATGCCATGGAAAATTTTTAACCAGTCTGCTGTTCAGATTCTAGCTATAGTATCTACTTCTTTCGAGAGTCAGACTTCAAGCTTCCATTCCTAAGGCTTTGTATGTCTACAAGCTTCATACACAATATTTTTTTCTTACTCTGTATAGAGTGTAGCTCTATGTCTAGAGTGCTATGAATATTCTTTCAAGTACTCACTTGTATCATTTGATCACAATCCAACTCATCTAACCTTTTCAAAATTAAATCAAGTTTGTGAACATACCATACATCTATCTATGTCTAGAGATTGCATGTATACATTCAAAATAATGCAAATTGAATGAAACAGTAGATTTAATTAAGATAATGCATGGTCATTAATGGAAATAAAGATGCATCAAGTAATTCCAACCCGATGAGATTAGCTCATGGGTTGGAAATTAGCATCCAAAATAAAGGTATCACTCAACAACGTCATTTAACAATTAAAAATCTACAGAAATTAATCAAGATAATGAAGGAAGAACTTCAGAAAGCTTTCGCCAAATCAGTTCCCAAGTCTAGTGCTGCAATAATGGGCAAAACCCAAGGTTGAATGTTCCGTCCCCTTCTTTACGTCTCTACTCTGTGCTTTAGCTGCTACCTTCTCTTATTTTCTTCATATTTTTCACGAGAGTTTATTGGAGAAGAATCGCTCTTCAATTCTCGTGTAAAAATCCCTATGAATTCTCCTTTTTTTCCTCTTTTATAAGGTAGGTCCCCTCTCTCAGTACACACTTTTTCTCCCCCTTTTTCAGGTGGATTAATCTAGTACACGTCCAACTGGCTAAGAGTGACGAGGACTGAGTTTTGTGTTAGCATCTTCCTAGAATTGCCATGGCATTTATGCTAGCAATCTACCCAACCTTTTCCCATGCCAATACTTCACTCCTTCATCTCTATTATTCCTTCCTACACTTGCTACAAACACAAAGAATTCATTTCCTTTCCACCAACAAAAGTAACATATAGTAACATTGAATGCACAGTCCAAGCTTCATGATGCAATGTTATAAAATATCCTAAAGTTGCAAATATATCCACTTAAGTACAGACAATTAATCAAGTTTAAAGACCTACAATATAACTTTTTTCAAGAGTTAGCAATAACCCTACAAAATAGTTAATAAACTATAGCTCCACTCTGTAACACCTCTCACTCGTATTCAACGCAGGAATAGGGTTATGGCGCATTACCAGACTTACAAAACAATTAAACAACTATTTAACATACAATTGTTGAATTCAATCATTCATCCTTCAATCTCATTCAATTTATCCCTATTAAGAGCCTACGAGGCCTCAAACATACTTTGGGAGTGGTTTGAGACTAAACCGATAACTCATGAAATTTTTCAACACTTAACAAATTTTTCTTCAAAATAGGGGACACATGCCCGTGTGGCCATGCCGTGTGTCTCACACGGCCACCAGACATGCCCGTGTCACAGGTCGTGTGAAAATAGGGGGTACATACTGACTTGGTTCACACGGCCAACTACACGCCCGTTTGTCTAGCCCGTGTGCCGTTCGAAGTGGCCACACACGCCTGTGTGCCAAGCTGTGTGTTAGCTCGTGCCAAACCTGTAGGGTATACTGACTTATGCAACACAGCAAAGTCACACGCCCGTGTGCTAGGCCGTGTGCCAATTAGGGGGTATACTGACTTGTAGCACATGGTTGATCACATGCCCGTGTATAAGACCGTGTGGAGCATACTGACTTTATTTCAATTTCAACATCGAGGGACACACGGCCGTGTAACTTGACTGTGTGTCACACACGACTGTGTAACTTGAACGTGTGTCACACACGGCTGAGACACACGCCCGTGTGGAGAAAAATAGGCTATTTACCATGCCATTTTCCACCCATTTTGCACATACCTAAATAAGCTCAAATGGTACCAAATCACAACATAAATAACATTCAATACAACCACAATCAAGACTAATCCATACCATTTTTAGTACCAACATTCAACATGCTTATAACCTCAGACCTTACTCCATCAAAACATACCAATTCAACTAACTATACCATTACTAAACATACATTATATTAAACCAATTCGCAAACATAATTCACATCTAATATCAACCATATCTTCCATATATGCACATAACCAAAAACTCACCAAATTAAGCCAACTCTCATGGCTATATTTACAACTCAAAATATAGACATTTACAAACCAATTCATTTGGCCAAAGTCATTACCAAAACATAACCCACATGACTCAAATACCTATACATGCCATATACTTAAAACATAGGTTCAAAAGTACCAAAGAGTCAACGGATAGTGTGGTGAAGTCTCCGACAATCCTCGAATCTGAGCTAGCTTTGGAATCACTATAAACATGGAAAAGCAACAAAGTAAGCTATATAGCTTAGTAAGCTCATACTTAACAATAAGCAACTATCATCATTCATTAATAATTCATATAATGGAAAACAATGTGCAACAATTCTATTAAATCTCAAACTATCAAATGATCATTCATATAACTTACCAAGAAACTCATTAATTTCATAGTTTTCAATACTCAATTCATTTCTGTACGTACCTGTACCACCTTGTACCAATCTTATACTCAACCACATCCTTCATTTACCTATTGAACCATTCGGAATAGAAGTGGGATACTCAAGGTCTCACTCGATAAGTACCTATACCATGGCCCGAAGCCAAATCAAGGTAACTTATCTGAAATTCTGATATCATGGCCCAAAGCCAAATCAGCCGATATGCATGGCCCGAAGCCAAATCAGCTTATCTTGCACACATAGTGCTAAATCATGGCCCAAAGCCAACTCAAGTATACCTATTGACATGTCACTAGCATCCTAAGCTATTCCTAAGGTTCAATTGAGATTCCAACTGTCGTATTGTCTTCAAATCATTTCTGAACTTGTTCGTAATCACATAATCATAATTCATGCCATATCAAAGCATATAAAATAAATTTCTAATGAAATTATAACATACAAACTTACCTCGGATGTTAAAATGACGAATTGATTCGATTAGTCGATAACTTTATTTTTCCCCAATCCAAGTCCGTATTTCGCTTTTCTTGATATAAATATATTCAAAATTCACTTATTTAATCATCTATTCATTCAATTTAGTCCAAAACACTCTTTAAGACACATTTACACATTTACCCTTAAACTTTCACTTTTTCACAATTTAGTCTTTATTCCATAAAATAAAAAATTCATGCAATTTAGTCACCACCCATGCTAGCCGAAGTTCTCTAGTACTCATATTAGATGATATTTCTCATTTATTTCACATTTTAACCACTAACTTTACACATTTCTCAATTTAATCCCTTTTCGACATTTTTGTCAAAAATCACTTTATAAAACTATTAATCTAACATTAAACTTTCCAAATCTATCATAAATCATTAAATTTCTCAAGCATTCAAAAATGGCAACATGATAAATATTTAATAGTTTCGAAATCTAGGGTACGGTCTAGCTAGAATACGAAGCAACAATCTCAAAAACGTAAAAATCATTAAAAATTGAGCTAAAACCATACCTTAATCTAGCCTTCAAAGTAGCCGAATTTTCAAACTTGTTTAATAGCTTTATCAAGATTTATTTTCGGTGGAGAAGATGAACATTTCCATTCATTTTCATGTTTTATTTGTTTAATATAACATTATTCATAAATTACTTAATTAACCTTAGTATTAAACCATTAAAACACCTTAATAAATGTCCATATATGTCCACTCATGTGTCAAATGGTCAAATTACAACATAAGGACCTCCATTTTAATGACCCATAGCTAATAGATACATTTAACTAATAGAACATGCATTTTACACATTACGCGATTTAGTCATTTTTCTCAAATTGACCAATTAAACGATAAAATTTATTAACGAAATTTGCACAAAATCATATATTCATAATGTAGAAATTAAAATAATAATAAAATAAATATTTCTACATTGAATTTATGGTCCCAAAACCACTGTTCTGATTTGACCTAAAACGGGCTGTTACAACTCTCCCCCTTTAGGGATTTTCGTCCCCAAAAATCTTACCATTGAATAGGTTAGGGTACTATTTTCTCATATCTTCCTTGGGTTCCCTTGTAGCTTCCTCGATCCCATTTTTATGCCAAAGAACCTTCACTTGGGCTATGCATTTATTTCTCAATTCTTTGATTTCATGAGCTAAATCTTGACCGGTTCTTTGCTATACGTCAAATCAGTCTGTATCTCAACATCTACTGGAGAAATCACATGTGACGGATTGGATCTGTATTGATGCAACATCGACACGTGAAACACATTATGGATCTTTTCTAACTCTAATGTTAAATCTAGTTGATATGGCACTGGCCCTATTCTTTCGACAATCTCGTATGGCCTGATGAAACGCAGACTCAATTTGCCTTTCCGACCAAATCTAAGGATTTTCTTCCATGGGGATACTTTTAAAAACACTTTGTCACTGATTTGAAATTTAATATCTTTTCTTTTCAAATCTGTGTACAATTTCTGATGATCTAAATCTGCTTTCAAATAGTCGCGAATTATTTTCACTTTCTCTTCAGTTTCTCTAATAAAATCGACCCCATTAATCTATTTCTCGCTAAGCTCTGTCTAGTACAATGGAGTTCTGCATTTACGACCATACAAGGCTTCGTACTGTACCATTTTTATACTCGATTGAAAACTGTTATTTTATGCAAATTCAACCAGTGGTAAATATTTCTCCCAATTGCCTTCGAATTCCAAAACACAACATCGGAGCATATCTTCTAGAATCTGAATTACTCACTCAAACTGTCTTTCGGTTTGTGAATGAAAAGCTGTACTAAAATTCAACTTTGTACCCAAAGCTTCTTGCAATTTCTTCCAAAACTACGACGTAAATCTTAGATCTCTATCCAAAATAATTAAAACTGGCACCCCGTGCAATCTAACAATCTCAACAATATACAATTCAACTAATCTATTGAGTGAATAGTCAGTACTTACCGGAATAAAATGTGCTGATTTCGTCAGTCGATCAATGACAATCCAAATTGCATATTTCTTTTTCGGAGATAGGGGTAATCCTGATACAAAATCCATAGTGACTCTATCCCATTTCCACTCCGGTATCATCACAGACTGAAGCAAATCTGAAGGTACTTGATGCTCCGCTTTCACTTGCTAACAAATTAAACACTTCGATACAAACTTAAAAATATCTCGTTTCATACCAGGCCACCAATATGATTTCTTCAAATCATTATACATTTTAGTACTCCCAAGATGAACAGATAAACAATCAACATGTGCCTCGTATAAAATTTTCTGAATCAACTCTAGGTTCTTCGGTACACAGATTCTATCTCGGAACATTAAACAATCATCGACTCCAATCTGAAACTCTGAATTAGGGATAGTCTCACATTGAATCTGTTTAACTTGGAATTTCATGGTCATCTTTCTGAGCTTCACAAATTTGTTGAAGAAATCCTGATTTAGCTTTTAATTCAACTAAATTACACCCATCATCACAAATCATCAACTGGGTATTCATTACTCGTAATGTAAACAAAGATTTTTGGCTCAGGGTATCAGCAACAAAATTAGCTTTTCCCGGGTGATAATCAATCACAAATTCATAATCTTTCAATAACTCGAGCCATCTTCATTGTCGTGGATTCAAATATTTCTGTGACATCAGATATTTTAAGCTTTTGTGATCCGTATAAATGTGGCATTTCTCACTGTATAAGTAGTATCGCCAAAATTTTCAATGCTAACATAATTGCAGCCAACTCTAAGTCATGCGTCGGATAGTTCTTTTCATGCGGTTTCAATTGTCGAGAAGCATAAGCTATAACTTTTCCATCTTGCAGCAGAACACATCCCAGACCGTTTAATGATGCATCACTATAAATCATAAACTCTTTCCCCGATGCAGGTTGAGCCAGAACTAGTGCTTCAGTTAATAATACTTTCAACAGTTCAAAACTCTGATGACATTTTTCTGACCATTCAAATTTCACATCTTTCTGAAGCAGTCGTGTCATCGGTGTCCCAATCATCGAAAATCCTTTCACGAGTCTTTGGTAATAGCCCACTAAGCCCAGAAAACTACGAACTTCAGGCATATTTCTCAGAGGTTTCCAGTCAACAATAGCAGAAATCTTACTCGGGTCATACTCTTATACCTTCAGATGAAACAATATGCCCTAAAAATCCAACCTTTCGGAGCCAAAACTCACATTTGCTGAATGTAGCATACAGCTGCTTATCTCTCAAGGTCTACAACCCAATCTACAAATGCTCAGCATCTGCAACACAATCCTCAAATGCTCGGCATGTTCAATGTAACACCCCACACCGTATTCAACACCAGAATAGGGTTACAAGGTATTACCGATCAGTTCACAACACATATAGCATACATTTATGCAAAAATAAGCATTCATTCTCATAAATCATTCAACTCAATCACATTGTCCCTTATAAGGGCCTACGAGGACTTAAACATACTTTAAAAGTGGTTTGGGACTAAACCAATATCATACAAAAATTTTGGACACTTAGAAATTTTTCATGTAAAGAAGGGTAACATGTCCGTGTGAATAGGCCGTGTGCCTCACACGGCTAGTAGACACGTCCGTGTCTCAGGATGTGTGAAAATAGGGCATACATACTGTCGACCACAAGCCCGTGTGTCTAACCCGTGTACCCTTCGAAGTGGCCACACACGCCCATGTGCCAGGCCGTGTGTTAGACCGTGCCAAAATTGTATGGTATACTGACTTATGCCACACGGATCACATGCCTGTGTGTGAGGTCGTGTGGAGCATACTAACTTGCTTCCAATTGCAACACCGGGGACACACGGCTGTGTACTTTGACTGTATGTCACACGCCCGTGTCTCTACCCGTGTGGACAAAAATAGGCTATTTACCAAGCCATATTTCCACCTCATTTGGTAAAAACCTCCACCTACACATATGGCACAAAAACAAAGCAAAATAGGCCCATAATAACCAAATCAAACATAATTCTTACCATTTCATCTAACATTTCTTAGCCTAAACTTCAATCACAATCATCATCAATTTATCAACCATTTCCAAGTAACATTAAACACTTCACAAAATAACATTAGCTCATATCTAAAAACATTTATCAAACATACAACACTTTGTTCCATTTCAAAAACATAATACCAATTCCATAAACCTCATAATATAAGCCATAAGCACACTTATATATACATAATCAAACTAGCCAAATTAAGCCAAATCTCATGGCTATAAATACAAACAAAACATAACAATTCATAAGTCATCTCAAATGGAAATATTCACTTTCAAAACATATCCAAAATGACTCAATCCTAAACATGCCATATACCATATTTACATAACTCAAAAGTACCAAGTAGATGGTTGGATAGTGTGACGTAGACTCTGACAATCCCCAAATTCGAGCTAGCTTTGAATTCACTATAAAACACGGGAAAAACAAACAAAGTAAGCTACAGAGCTTAGTAAGTTCGTACTAAATATACTCAACAATTTATAAAACACATATCATCAATCTAAGCATATTATCATGAAATTCAAGATTACTAACAAACCTTTCATATGCTTATATTCAAACTTTGTAACTTCTTTGATTTTAATCTCATATTATATATATACATACATACCTGTACTAATCCATAACAAGTTCATACTTACACGGAGTGTCATTGAAATACTCAATATCTCACACACTAAGTGCCATACTCGATGTCTCGCACACTAAGTGTAACAGTCCAGTTTAGACCCTAGTCAGAACAGTGGTTTTGGGACCACAAATCTGAGTTAGAATAATCTTTTAATATTATTTTCCGTGTTTATGATATGTGAATTAGTTTGTGTGAAGTTTCTATGTGTTAATTTGTCCGTCTGTGTGATTAAATTGAGAAAAGGGTTAATATGATTAAATGGAATATTTGCATGCTATTTGCTAAAGTACCTATGTGTTGTGGCTTTTAAATGTTGTGGCCTTATGAGGAAATTAATCCATTATCTAGTTAATGGATAATTAAATGACAAATTAGCCTTATAGATTATTTGTCTTTTATGTTAATAAAAAGGCAAAAATTGGAAATTGGTTATTAAGTTATAATCACATAAAATAAAGGCTTAAAAATTAAGCCATAATGTTTATTCATCCACCAAAAATCAAAGAAGAAAAGAAAGGGTTTGAATGCTTCTAGTATTTGGCTAGCTTGTGGCCAAAATTAAGGTATGTTATGACTTTGGTTTTTGATGATTTTTTATGTTTTTGAGATTGTTGCTTAGTCTACTATCAAGCCCATGTTGTAATTTGAAGAATTGATGATGTTTATGAAATGTGCCATTGATGAAATGGTAAGCTTTATGATGAGTTTAAGTGTTTAATAAAAGAAATGTGTTAAATGAACATGTTTTGTTCTTAAATTTTTGATGGATTTAGCTAATTAGGGATAAATTGTGAAAATAGCAATTTGAGGGACTAAATTGTGAATTTGATGAAATGTTTGGTTTTGTATGTGATACATGGGCATTCGACTAAGCATGATTATATGGTGATTTTGTATATTTGATATTTTGAGAAAAATGGACAAAATTGATAAAATGTGTAAATATGAGGTCTAAGTTGCAAATAACCCTAAAAGTGTGTTCTTAGATTGAATTGAATGAATTAGTGAATAAATGGTTTAAATTTGAATATGTATAGATCAATAATTGAGGGAAACAGACTTAGATCGCGGGACAGCGAAGATAGTTGAATGAACGAGTCCGAACGAATATCCAAATCTGAGGTAAGTCAATATACAAATAAATGTATTTGTATGGAATTATGTATGTTCTTATGAATATTGATAATGATGAATGCATATGAGATGTGCAATATATGAAATCCGAGATAAGAACGACATATTACTAACATACGATAAGTCCCTACAAACCTAGGAATAGACAGGGTTAACTATGTCATGACATAGGTGTCTGTTATGTTATATCATGTAAGACCACGTCAAGGACATTGGCATTGATTCGGGATTTCGTGTAAGACCACGTTTGGTACGTTTGCATCGATATGAGTTTTATGTGTACGACCATGTCTGGGACATCGACATCGTATTCATTCGTGTAAGACCCTGTCTGAGACAATGGCATTAATATCTGATTACATGTAAGTCCACGTCTGGGACGTTGGCATTGTACTACTATTTTGAGCACTCTGAGTATCCTATTAGATTCCGAATGGTTCAACAGGCAATTTTGAAATATGAAGGACTGTGTGATTTGTATATCTGTTTCAGGTATGTTTGATATGCACATTAAGTGTGTATGAAAGGTAAGTGCCTATATGATTTTACTAAGATGAATATGTGCAAAGAAATGATGGAATAATATGTGGATATATGCTTGAATGAGCTATGTGTATATATGATATTTGGGTTGAAGAATGTGGTAAAATATGGCTAAGCAAGTGAGCCAAACTCTATATGAGATATATATGGTACGAGAACCATTATTGTTATTGCATCAATATAGTTATGTGCATTTTATGTTAAGTTTATTTGTATATGGCTTACTAAGCTTCTGAAAGCTTATTTCGTGTGTGTGATTTCTCTGTTTTATAGATCGTCAAAGCTACTGAAGGCTCGGCGACCACACCCTTGTTCACACAAACACTTGCTCACACGTACATTTGCCACATTTCTCAATTGGTCAGATTCACACCTACACTTATTCATAACATGATCGCACCAATCACCATTAGTAAGTTATCTCGTTGAACCCCTTCGAAAAACACCCGATACTCGTTGGTCTCAGCACATAGCTCCACCTACACATAACTCGGCTTTCTTGTACACATGGTGAAGGTCCCTTATCACCCATGTGACCTAGCCATTCCATCTCGTAGCTTTCTTGTCTACATAGCGTCCAACACTAGGAACCACTCATGCGACCTAGCTACTCATAACCCGTAACTTTCTTGTACACATGGTATACACACAATATTACACATGTGACCTAGTTACATATGAAATTATTATCCCGTAGCTTTCTTGCACACATGGTGAAAGTCCCTTATCATCCATGTGGCCAAGCTACATATCAAAATTTGCCATCTCGTAGCTTTCTTGTGCACACGGTGAAGGTCCCTTATCACTCGTGTGACCTAGCTACATATTGTCTGTATCTCTCGGTTTTCTAAAGGTTCAATCGAGAATTTCACATTCCATACATTTTCATATTATATTTATCACCCAATGACTTCCATAATATCTAACAAAATAATTATTGAACAAGTAAAATCAATGCATTATTTACATATCAACTTTGCATTTCACATAATAACCATAGTCATAGAAAACACCTTTAAGCACAACATTTCAACCCATTTTCCATGTCACCTATGTCACCTTTTATCATAAACATAATCAATTCACCAACATAATATACTAAATATGTAATTCAGCAAAATCAATTAGCCATGGGATGTGGCTAGTTTAATGTTGGCAACATGTTTGAGTGATTATGTTATATGATGCATAGTTTTGTATGAATTGATAGAAAATGAATTGGTATGTTGAAAAGTGTATAATTAGCCATGAGATGTGGCTAATTTAATGTTGGCAACATATTTGAGTGATTATGTTATATGATGCATAGTTTGGTATGAATTGATAGCAAATGAATTGGACAAAATTAATGGTAAGTATATGGATGAAATGTGAGTATGCATGTTTGATCAAAGAAGGGGATATATGAAAGGTAAATGTAGATAAATCATGCTTAATTGCATATGTGTTTAATTGTACAAATTGGCATGATTGGAGTTGTAATTGTATGTGAAGATTTCATGATTACTTTGATATGTTTTGGTTGCCAAATATGCATGAAATGAATTGGTAAATTGCTTGTAGGGATTGACCCATGTGTGGGTGGAATTTTGGCCTTGCAAATGGCCTATTTTGCCTACACGGCCATGGTACACGGGAGTGCCTAGTAGCCGTGTAATGTCAGTAGTCAGCCCAAGTTTGCACGGCCTTGGCACACAGACGTGCCTAGTAGCCATGTGAATGAGATAATATTTAGCCTATGGGTACACAGTCATAGCACATGGGTGTGTCTGGTGACCGTGTGGATAAGTCAATATATATACTCTGATTAGGCACGGTCAGGACACACGGGTGTGTCCAGTAGCCGTGGAGGCACACAGCCTGGTCACATGGGCGTGTGACCTTGATAGTTTTGAGTAAGTTTTAAATTTCTGAGAATTTCTGTATGTGTTTGGTCTAGTCCCGACCCTACTCTAAAACAGGATTAAGGCTTCGTTGACCAATATAAGGGACACTTTGATTGCGATTGATGAATGGTTGTATGAAATTTCTATAAAAGTTTTTGATCTATTCGGTAACTCCTTTAACCCTAATTTAGTGACGAATATGGGTTAGGGGTGTTACACTAAGTGCCATCACATTGTAATTACGCCCATTCATCAATCGCAATCAAAGTGTCATTATAATTACCACTAAGTGCTATTATAATTACGCACACTAAGTGCCTTACTTGATGTTTCGCACACTAAGTGCTAAACGCAGTTGATATTGTCGTCGAACTTGACTGTGTCTCACATACACAATTTATGCAATATCAAAGCATTAAAAGCATAATTGTAATAATGTTTATCACATACGAACTTACCTCGGATGCTAAAATGGCAAATCGAGTCGTTTAGTCGATAACTTTAGTTTTCCCCGATCTAGGTCCAAATTCCATTTTTCTTGATCTTAATTGGTGGAAATAAGAGTGCCGAACCTTAGCCCTATTTTTTTCTCAAGAGAATCGGTTGGTGTTAAACAGTTTTTTATTTAACATATAATAATTATACTAATTACCATTATAACCTTGTTAATAAAGCATTAAAAATAAACCATTAAAACAACATATATATTGTCCATAAAAGTCCACTCACACAATTAATGGTCTAATTACAACATAAGGACCTTATCTTTAAGGTTCTATAGCTACTAGACACCTTTAGCTATTAGAACTCAAGTTTTACACTTTACGCGATTTAGTCCTTTTTATCAAATTGACCAATCAAATGATAAAATTTCTTAACTAAATTTTCACACAATCACTCAATCATGCTGTAAACATTAAAATAATAATAAAATAAATATATTGACCTTGGATTTGTGGTTCCAAAACCCCTATTCTGATTTGACCAAAAATGGGCTGTTACAACTCTCCCCCCTTAGGGATTTTCGTCCTCGAAAATCTTACCAGTGAATAGGTTTGGGTACTGTTTTCATATAGCTTCCTCGGTTTCTAATGTAGCTTCTTCAACCCCGTGTCGATGCCATAATACTTTTACTAATGCGATTCTCTTATTTCTCAGCTCTTTGATCTCACGAGTTAAAATTCAAATCAATTCTTCAGCATATGACATATCAGACTGAATTTCAACCTCAGTTGGGGAAATAACATGTGAAGGGTCAGATCGATATTGTCGAAGCATCGACACATGAAACACATTATGTATTTTCTCTAACTCAGATAGTAAAGATAGTCGATATGCCACTGGTCCAGCTCGCTCAGTAATCTCATACGGTCCAATGAATCGCGGACTCTATTTCCCTTTCCGACCAAACCGTAATATCTTTTTTCCCCGGTGACACTTTCAAAAACACTTTATCCCCAATCTAGAACTCAATATCTTTCCGTTTCAAGTCTGCGTACGGTTTCTGTCGATCCGAAAATGCTTTCAAACTATCACTAATTACTTTCACTTTTTCTTCAGTCTCTCTGATCATATCAACTCCGTGAATCTTGTTCTCACTAAGCTCAGTCCTGTACAATGGTGTTCGACATTTACGACCATATAGAGCTTCGGACAGTGCCATTTTAATACTCGATTGGAAGCTATTATTGTAAGCAAATTCAATCAGCGGTAGATATTTCTCCCAGCTACCTTCAAACTCAAGAATGCAACAACATAACATATTGTCAAGTATCTGAATAACTCGCTTAGATTGGCCATCCATTTGTGGATGAAACACAGTGCTAAAATGCAACTTTGAACCCAAAGCTTCTTGCAATTTCTTCCAAATCGCGAAGTAAATCTTGGATCTCTATCCGAAACAATAGATAGGGGAACACCATGTAATCCCACAATTTTAGAAATATACAGTTCAACTAATATATCAAGCGTGAAATCTCTACGTACTGGAATAAAATGAGCTGATTTCGTCAATCTGTCAACAACAACCTAGATCGCATCTTTCTTTTTCGGAGATAAGGGAAAACCCGAGACGAAACCCATTGTTACACTATCCCACTTTCACTCAGGAATCATAATAGGCTGTAATAAACCTAACAGCACTTGATGCTCAGCTTTAACTTGCTGACAAATCAAACATTTCAAAACAAATTTTGAAATATCACATTTCATGCCGTGCCACCAATAAAGTTGTTTCAAATCATTATACATTTTTGTGCTTCCCAGATGTACTGATAAATAACTACTATGTGATTCGTTTAAAATCTTCTGAATAAGCTAAGGATTTCTCGGTACGCAAATTCTACTTTGAAACATTAAACATTCATCAGGCCCAATTCAAAACTATGAATTAAAATTTGACTCACATTAAGTTCGTTTTGCTTGCAATTCATTATTAATTTTTTGAGCCTCATAAAACTACTATAGAAATAGTGGTCTCGCTTTCAACGTTTTTAACTCTGTCGAAGCCATTCTGTACAGAGCTATTGATATTGGCATTGTTCCCGGTACTAATTCAATACCAAACTCAACCTCTCTAATAGGTGGCAATCCCGATAATTCTTCAGGAAATACATTTGGATATTCACAAACGTCTGGCATTGATTCAACCTTCTTTTCAGACACTTTAGTATCTAAAACATAAGCGAGATAAGCTTCACAACCTTTTCTCACATGCCTCTAAGCTGTCATCAATGAAATCACTATTGGTAAACCACCTGACTCATCAGATTAAATCTGAAAAATTTCATTATTCTGACATTTCAGTTCTATAGTCTTTCACCTATAGTTCACAACAGCATCATGCAAATTCAACCAATCCATTCCCATAATTACATCAAACTAATCAAATGGCAAAAGCATCAAGTCAGCCAGAAAATAGTATCCCCGAGTCATTAAAGGAAGTTCTTGCAAACTTTATCAACTAGAACATACTTGCCTAAGGGGTTCGATAATTTAATCAAAAATTCAGTAGACTCGATAGGCAAATTCTTATTAGACACCAAATTTATACATATATACGAATGAGTAGATCTAGGATCAATCAATGTAAAAGCATTAGTGTCTTAAAGAGAAAATGTACCGATAATGACATTAGGTGATGACACATCTTAGCGAGCGCGAATAGCGAAAGCTCTAGCAGGTACTCTGGCCTTAGATCTCACTATTGAATCTCTCATTATGCCTCGATTACCACTTTTATTTCCCACATTTCTTGGTGGCCTCCCTCGAGTAGCTGTATTGCTCGATCTTACATTCTGAGATTTATCTTTTTCATTTAGTTCGGGACAATCTCTGATAAAATGATCTCGTGAACCACAACTGTAACAAGCTTTATTATTATTTTTCATCCAGCACTCTCCAAAATACCGTTTTCCACATTGTTGACACTCAGGTTTAACATATTTTACATTGCCAACACTTGATACCGATGTAGTTTGAGCTTTAGAGCTGGTATACTACTTTCCACGATCCTGATTAGAATATTCCACTGAAGCTGTCGATAAGTTAAAATAGTCTCTGGATTTCTTTGATGAAGATTGATTGGCTTACTCATCGATCTTTATCTCGAGTCTCTAGCTTCTGAATCTACCTTTCTCTTTTCTTTTCTAAGATCTTCTACTTTACAAGCCCTTTCAACAAGAACGACAAATTATTTCAACTTTAAAATTCTGACTAGTAGTTTTATATCTTCATTCAATCCATCTACGAATTGCTTGCACGCAATTTCTTCAGTGGAAACATATTCCCGAGCATACTTGCTCAACCGTACAAATTCTCTTTCATACTCTGTTATAGTCTTTCGACCCTGTTTCAACTCTAGAAATTCTTTATGCTTCTAATCGAGAAATCTTTGAATAATGTACTTCTTTCGGAATTTGGATTGAAAGAACTCCCAAGTAACCCGTTCTTTCAGAACTACAGATATCAACGTGCTCCACCATTGGTACGCAGTGTCTCTTAGCAAAGATACAACACATTTAATACATCCATTAGGAGTACAGATAATTCATCGATTACTCGAATCGTATTTTCGAGCCAGAACTCAGCTCTCTCTGCATCATCTCAACAGTAGCCCTGAACTCTTTAGCCCAATGTTTACGTATCTTATCTATTGGAGGCTTGTTCAATCTTAAAAGTTCAACTTCTTAAGGAGCTACAGGTATAGATTGGGGAATAGGAGGGGGTAGAGGTTGTTGAGCAACCGAGTTCATACGAATATATTGAGTGAACCACTCATTCATCATTTGGAAAAAGGCTTCTTTAGCCTCTCCTCCCTGGCTACCCGTCACAGGTTTAGAATCGGACGACGCTGTCCCTTACGTAAGAGCAGGCACATTACTCTCAACCTCATCAGCTATAGCTCGATTGGGATCCATTACTATATGAAAACACAATTTAAAATGTCAAGAGTCATCACACTATCACAATTTATATATGGCATGTATAGCTAGACTTTTACACACACTACGTTAGTCCTAAAATCGACTAATTTGATACCAATAAATGTAACACCCTTCACCGTATTCAACGCCAGAATAGGGTTACGAGGTATTTCCGATCAGTTCACAACACATATAGCATACATTTATGCAAAAATAAGCATTCATTCTCATAAATCATTCAACTCAACCACATTTTCCCTTATAAGTGCCTACGAGGCCTTAAACATACTTTAAAAGTAGTTCGGGACTAAACGGATATCATACAAAAATTCTGGACACTTAGAAATTTTTCATGTAAATAAGGGTCACACGCTCGTGTGAACAGGCCGTGTGCCTCACACGGATAGTAGACACGCTCGTGTCTCAAGCCGTGTGAAAACAGGGCATACGTACTGACTTGGGTCACACGACCGACCACACGTCCGTGTGTCTAATCCGTGTACCCTTCGAAATGGCCACACATGCCCGTGTGTCAGGCCGTGTGCTAGGCCATGCCAAAACTGTAGGGTATACTGACTTATGCCACACGCCCGTGTGTGAGGCCGTGTGGAGCATACTGAATGTAACAACCCGATTTAGGGGCTAGTAGGAATAGTGGTTCGGAACCACTAATCTGAGGTTAGAGAAAAATATGTTCATGATATTTTATGAGTTAGAGCATGATTATATGAGTACATTGAAATTTTGGTAATTTAATTTTAGCGATTTCATGCTTAATCGCGAAAAAGGACTAAATCACATAAAGTGCGAAAGTTCAAAATTTCAAGCTAAAGGTACTAATAGCCATAGAATATTAATTGGAGGTATTTAAAGGGCAATTAGCCCCTTAAATAAAGGTTGGCCGGCCATATTGGACAATAGAGGTCAAAATTTAGTCAAGTCACCGTTAGGTGGACTAAATTTGGATTTTATATTAAAAGAAAGAAAGAAAACATATCATCTTTTCTCCTACATTTCTCCACCAAAAAGTTTCAGCAAATGGGGGTTTGAAAACTCAAAAATTCAGCACACTCTTCTCCTTACAAGTAAGTGTTTTAGTGATCATTTCTTGATAATATTTGTACTTTTGGAACCCCTAAAGCTTAAGCTTTCTAAAAAGGGGACTATTTTGTAAAATGGTGAAGAGTTTAGAGTTTTGCCATGAAAGCTATTAAGTTGTTTGCTGCATTTTTATGGAAGAAAATGAGTCTTGATTGTTAGATAAACGATATTTGTGAAAGGTGTTTCCATGAAAACACCTAAAATGACCTCTTTGTAAATGTTGTGAAATTTGTGGTAAATGTATGAAATAATGAGTTTTGATGGCTACCATAAGAAAAAAATAAATGTTCACCTAGGCTCGTTAAAGAAAGAAATTTGATTAAGATTGATTTTCGAGCCTAGGGTAAAATGGTCATTTTGTAAAAGTCTAAAGGCAAAATAATAATTTTATCAAAGCATGATTATTGAAATGCACTTATTAATGTGAATATTTAAATGAGCTAATTTGCTATTATAGACCAAGAAGAACCAAGAATTAACCTCGATCGGGGAAAGAACAAAGTATCAGATTAGATCGACGATCTAACTTGTTTTGAAATCGAGGTAAGTTTGTATGTGATAAATTCAACATTTATGCTAGCATATTTGAGAATGTTTGATATTATAATGATGCATGATATTCTATGAAATGGAGTATTGGTGTTGAATGAGAAAGAAGATAAAAGTTGAGATGTTGAAGTCCCAATGAGACTATAATAAATGTGAAATTACTATCACCGAGACACGAGATGGATAATGATAAGGTCCTGTGTAAGACTGTGTCAGGGACATGGCCTCGGCACTGAATTGAGATCCTATATAAGACCATATCTGGGATATGGCTTCGGTATTGAATACGAGAATCATATAAGACCATATTTGGGATATGGCATTGGTACTTGAAGTGAGATTCTGTATAGGACCATAACCAGGATATGGCATTGGCACTCAGAGGTGACCCCATGTAAGACCACATCTGGGATGTGGCATTGGCTTCGTGTTTATGTTAATGACGATGAGTACCCCCAGTGATTAGTGGGATAAATAGATAAGCTTGAAAATAGAAATGAGATTAGTACTAAAGTTATGTGATTGACTGAATACAAGTACCCCTAAGAAATTCACGAGGAATGTTTACGATATGTGGCATGGTACGTTTTAGATAAGAACAAGTACGAGTAAGTTATGGCAAAGTGCTTATGACTTTGTGTGGTTATCTAATGCCATGGATTGATGTCATTATGAGCTTATTGTTGCTATTTATTTTCATGCAAACTTACTAAGCTTTATGCTTACCCTTCTCATTTCCCTTTTCCTTATAGTATTGCCAAGATAACTCGAGGATCGTGGGACGTCGAAGTTCGGACATCACACTATCGACATCTCTTGGGTATAACAAGTTAGACTTATTTTGAGTATGGCATGTTGAAATGCTGGTATCCTCATGGCGTAGCAAAAAAAAAAAAATTATGGTGATCCAAACAATGGATCCATGTGCGAGGAATGAATCGGGGTGAAATAATGGTTTCGAAATTACTGAAACTTAAATCTGAGTAGACAGCGACGCCTCGACAACGAGAATTCTGATCTACTATCAAATGAAGCTGTAACATTTTATTATTTCGACCTCTATGTAATCCACCCAGTTTGACGATGAACGAAAGAAATATCCAAAAATGTTTTGGAGGTTTCTTTGTTTGATGGATGCTAGACCTCACAAGCAAAGTTTTAGTTTTTTTTAGGGTTTTCAGAAAAAAAAACTCTCTCTATCTCACCTTTTATAATTGGTATATATATAATGAATCATAATTCATAAAATTTTTTATCCGAACATAATAATCATAATTAAAAAATAAATAAATACAATAATATTTTAACTGAAAATTATAATTACATTAATTATAACAAGGATTTCGATAAACTATATTTATTTAAATTTATATACGAACCAAATTCATATATTAATAGAACTATGTTCTCATTATGTGTACAACATCCTTGTACGTATAATACGTTCAATATTTGATTGCCCTATTGAATTAATTCTATAATTAATTTAATTCACTTGACAACCAAACACAATACCAACTATGTTTTATTCCTTTCATTTCAGCCGTAGGGTGTGACCCTGTAGGTTCTTGTAACGTTAGTGTAACACCCTTACTCCTATCCGTCACCGGGTCAGGGTACTAGGCATTACAGCAATCTTATACACTTCTTCGATACATAAATTTCAATTATACATTAAAACCATTCATAGTCACACCCTATGTCCCTATTATGGGCTTACGAGGCCCAAAACAATCATTAAAGTTGGTTCGGGACCAAACCGAAACTTTTCGGGCATTTAGAAAATTTTTATCAAAACAGGGTCACACGCCCGTGTGACATATGACACGGCCGTGTGAGTAGACCATGTGGTCCTCACACGCCCATGCCTGGAACCCGTGTGCAATTCACTAGCATTCTATTTATGCACCACGGCCAAACCGCATGCCTATGCGGTGGCCGTGTCCTACCCCACGGTTGAGACACACGACCGTGTCTCTAGCCCCGTGTGGCATACATTAGGCTATTTTTCAAACCTTTTGTTTTCTTAACTTTTTGTACTAATATACAATATATCTTTAGCTAATTCTAACTTAGCCACATGAAGACATTTCTCCATGCATGCATAAAATAGTTTTACGTATCTATAGGCATTATGAGCCACATCTCATGGCTCTATTGAACGAAGCAATATAAGCCTAAACATTTGGCTAATTCATAATAATACATACAATAAATAACTAAATCTCTATACATGCCATTCACTTGAAAATAATTAGGAATTGTCGTGACTCCAACTTGACAAATTGATAGTGTGATGATACCTCCAACGATCTCCAACCCCGAGCCAACCTGACAATACTAAGAGAAATGGAAAAATGGTGTAAGCTTTATAGCTTAGTAAGTTGGCATATTAATAATAAGCAATTTAATTAACAATATTAACCCATTTCTCAATAAATATGCTCAAGGAAATAGAATCAATATTCACATAGTTTCACCTTTTTCTTAAGTTCAGCTTAGGCTGTTTTTTTGAGTCACAGTCACTAATTTAATTATTTCATAAGCTACAGAACTCGAAATTAAGTTCCGTGAATTTTACCTGAAATTAGACCCATATACCTTCTTTCCATAAAATTTCCAGAATTTTTGGTATGGCCAATCAATACCAAATTATTCTTAAAGTTTCCCTTACTTCGCTGTTTGATGGTTTTGACCTATCTTTACAAAAACTGAGTTATCTCATTGTACAGAATTCAAATAATGTTCTTGTTTATTCCAACAAAAATAGACTCATTAAGGATTCTAAGCATATAAACTATGCTCCATGATTATTTTTTTTTACAATTTGTTAATAATTTTTCCAAGACAGAACTGGGGATCACGAAGTCATTCAGAACCAGTCTCACTAAAATTTAAATATCTCATAATTTCCACTTCTTTTTCTTACTCTATTTCTTTTATAAGAAAATAGACTCAGTGAGCTTTCAATTAATATCTCCTTCACTTTATAATTCAATTTCCACTATTTTCGGTGATTTTTCAAAAGTACACAATTGCAGTTGTCCAGTACTGTTTTAATGCAAATTTCACTTTTTCATGATTTCCATGTATTCACTTTCATTTTTTTACACATGCACTAAAACAACATATAACTTGGCACATAACTATCACTTGATCATATGCACATTTCACTCATTTGTATCCTTACTATTAATGCATCATAATCTAAGCATTTTATTCAACATATAAATCATACAATAACAATTTTGTACACATACCTGAACTACTTATTCATGCGATTCTCTACTTAGTTTCATACCTGCACTTCACTTATACAAATAATTTCATATTTACGCTTACTCATATAAATGCATCAAACACAATGTTCACTTTCACATTATTATCACATGATTAAATCCTTTTCACATTCAATCACTTTTCATTATATCAATTCAATACCCGTTGAACCATACAGAATACTAAAGGATACGCGGAATAAGGCATAGAGTGCCACATGATGTCTGACCGGCTTATCATCGTAATGTAGCCGGCTACCATCGTAATGTAGCCGGAGCTACCATCAGTAACATCAAGGGGTTACCTCGAGCCTGCTCACACAAGCTGTCAGGTGTCTGCTACACATGCAAGATCACCCAGCCACTGATATAACACAATAAACCAGCACCCGGGGAACACTTTCACACTGAAAACACTGAAATTCCTATTGACATGTCACTTGTATCCTAATCGTTTCCTAATGTTCAATCGGGACTTTTTCACACTTGTTAACACTTAGTCAATATTCACTTAATCACATGTATCATGATAACACTAATTCACAACTACTCATAACATTCACAATCATAGAAGTCACATTTAAGTACAATATTTCAATGCACTTCCATGTACCATAGACATATTTTAAATCAATTTATAAACTTGGCACATTAAATTCACTAATTATTATTAAATTAGTGAATTAAATTAATTCACTAATTTAGCTTTCAAATATAAATTACAACATTATTGAATTATTATTAACACACCAACTTACCTCGAATGCCGAAACGACTAATTTTCCCGACTTAGCCCACAACTTTGTTCTTCCCCGATCTTAGTCCAAATTTCATATTTTCTTGATCTAACATGTCAAATAACACTCATTTAACACATTTTATCAACACACTAATCAATTCAATTTACATATCAAATTATGGCAAATTTATAATTTTGCCCCCTAACTTTTTAAAAATTACACTTTTACCCCTAGGCTCGTAAATTAAACTTTATTCCTTTTTCTTATGTTTTATGACATGCTGAATATTTTTCCCTTCTATGGCAACATCAAATTCTTGCTCTAACATGCACTTATAAACAATAATAATTTTTTACTGATTATACTGTTTCACTCGTTTTCACTGAAAATCGCTTAGCAAAAGTCGTTTAACATAATTCTAAGCTTCATATTCCATCCTAAAACATCAAAATACACACTTTTCACTTATGGGTAATTTTCCAAATATTAACCCTAGCTCGAATTAATTGTAGAATTAGCTTAATCGAGTTACCGAGGTTCCAAAAATGTAAAGAACATGAAAAACAGGATTAGAACGGACTTACTATTGAGCTTGGAAAGCTTGGACAAAACCTCAACCATGGCTTCCATGGTATTTTTGGCAGCAACATAAAAGAATGAATAAGATGACGTCTTTTTGTTAGGCTATTTTGGCTTTATATGCCAAAGTACTAAAATACCCTTAATGCATTTCTTAGATATTTTACCACACAAGCCCATTTTTGTCCAAAATTTTAGAATTTGGTAAAATTGATATTTAAGGGCTCCTAATTCATAATCCAAAGCAATTTCATACAAAAAGCTAACATGCATTTTGCAACTTATTCAATTTAGTCCTTAACTTTCAATTGGACATTTTAGACATAGAAATTCTTCACGAAAGTTTCACACAAACATACAATCATATCATAGACCATCAAATAATCATAAAATCATTGCTTCTACTTCGTATTCGTGGTCTCGAAACCACCATTCTGACTAAGCCCAAAATTGGGATATTACAGTTAGCAGTAATACTAGAACGATTCTAATGTTACAAATAATGAGTGGCATCTAGCAATGCATCATTGCTACCTAAGTTACAAGAAGTCATGATTCGACATAACCTTCTGTGATTAACCTTTCATGAATTAATCCTTAAGTCCTTTATCTCTAGGATGGACACAAGTCATGGAATAGTCACACTTGCATAGTCCATCCCATGTTTCTTGATATCTTGAGTAGACTATGATATACAAATAAGTATGACATCTCATATCAACTTATTTGAGCATGCCCATGCATTTCTAGTCTCACTCAATCAAGTGGCCTAAGATACTACTCCCATTATGTAGGAGGGACTTATCCTATATTAATCAACCATATCCCTCTACATAGATTGTGGTATATCCAACATCAACCTTTATAGAACAACCAGTTACGGTGTACGTTTGACTGTATCAAAATATACAACTCACGATGTTGGGATATTGATGATCTCAAGTCTGAGGATCATATACATATTAATCACTATGAGTAATGTTGTGACAATTACATAATAATCCAAGAAACATACTCATATCGGGTCAGTCCAATATGTTGTTCTCTAACACACATATTCATGCATTGATTTTGACACTTCATATCAAGGACAACTCTTTATCATCAATCAACTACATGTTAGTCTTAATGCAATATTGTTGTCCTAGTTAGCAATAATACTTGATTAAGGATCTTTTAAGAATAATCATATTATTCTCAGGACATTACTATAAAACAATTTATTTGTACATACAGAAAAAAAACTGAAATAATAATGATAACGCCTTATATTAATAAACATGGAAAATTAGGTATGTTATTACAACCATCTCATGATTGATCTTTGGGCATAATCTTACATGGCATGTATAGGACTTGGGTATTTTCTTATGTCGTATGTGTTAGCCAAAGTGTTGGATATTTATGTCATCAAATTCGCTTTGTAAGTGGCCATTGAAATTGGGCTGATACTTGACAAGTTCATTTATATATTTAATGATGACGAGATTATGAAGTTCATGCTTGTGTGGATGTTTAATTTGAGTTCTTGAGAGTGCCTTAGGGTCATGAGTTATTTTGAATTGAGTCAGTGTAAATATGTTTGCTATGTAGGGTGGCATTTGTCTTTGAATATAACCTTTTTAATGTCTACACATGTAGACACACGGTCAGCCCCATGGGCATGTTGATCGGTCGTGTGTCCCCTGCATGCTAGGTTTACAAAGTCAGAATGCTCAGTAGTAAACACAGGGCAGAGACACGGCCATGTGTCTCAGTCGTGTGGGAGGCATGGCCTTGACCATGGGCGTGTGCCCAAGCCGTGTAAAGTCTGCACTTAAAATTAGGAATTTAATTTGACACACGGTCTAAGGACACGGGCATGTGCCTTGGCCGTGTGACCATAGTGAGGTGATGACGTCATAAACAGAATGCCATGGTTTTGGCACACGGGCCAAGCACACGGGCGTGCGATAGGCCGTGTGATGCAAGTCCGTGTTGACCACGGGTGTGGAACATGGGCGTGTGATACTCCACACGGGCGTGTCCCACTCTTCACATGGGCGTGTGGCCCTATTTCATGTCAAAATTTTCCAAGTGTTTGAAAGTTTCTGGTTTGGTCCTGAGGCATTCCGAGTATATGTTTAAGGCCTCGTAGACCCATAATAAGGATGTTATGTATGTGAATAAGAAGTTTTAAGTTGAAAAGAAAATTTATAGCCTAAAGTTGTATGTTTAAGCAAGATAAGTTTGGTAATGTCTTTTATCCGGTTCTAGCGATGAACACAGGTAAGGGGTGTTACATTTAGTGGTATCAGAGCTACGATTTAGTCAGTTCTCGGACTAACGTAGCATAAGTATGAGTCTAGCTATACATTCCATACGTAAGAGTAATTGTGTAATGATAGTGTGATGGCTCCTGACGACTTGAATTGTCTTTTTATATATTAAATAGACCCTGATACCGACCGAGCTGCAGCCGATGATGCTGCAAGTACTGCACCGGCTCCTGCGTAAGGGACTGCACAAGTAGAGAGTAGACCCGAGACTATGGGTCAGGGAGAAGAGGCTTGAGAAGCCTTTCTCTAAATGATGAGCAACTAGTACATCGAGTATATTCGAGCAAAACCTAATGCTCAACCCCTCCACCCCCACCTATTCCCCAACTCGCTCCTGTAGATCCTCAAGTGGTTGAGGTAGTAAGAAGAGAAAGTCCTCTAGTCGATAAGCTTTGGAAACAAGGAGTAGAGAAATTTCGGGCTAGTAAAGACGATGACCTAAAAAGGGCAGAATTCTGGCTTGAGAATACCATCAGGATATTCGATGAGTTGCCATGCACGCCTAAAGAGTACATGAAGTGTGTAGTATCTCTCTTGAGCGATTCAGCCTACCAGTGGTGGAATACCCTTGTGTCGGTGGTACTAAGGGAGAGAATTAACTAGGAATTCTTCCAAGAGGAATTCTGGAAGAAGTACCAGAAGAAGTATATTAGTCAGAGATTCATCGACCAGAAAAGAAAAGAGTTCTTGGAGTTAAAGTAGGGTCGAATGCTATCATGTGCAAAAGGTTCAAGGATGGGTCAAAAAAGGATATCCATTTATATGTTGGAGTCCTCGAACTAAAAGAATTTGTGGTGTTAGTAGATAGAGCCTGTAAGGCTGAAGAGTTGGCCAAAGTGAAAAAGAAAGCTGAGATTAAGTCTCGCGACTCGAAGAAGAGACAAATGGGCAAGTCATTTCAATCCTTATCCAAGACGTCAAGAGACTTTGCTGCCCGGTCAGCCACCTCAGCTGGATTTTCAAGTAGAAGTAAAGGCAAACAGTTCTCGGGGTCTAAGGCTCAAACCACATTAGTTGCTAGTGTTGGCAACGTTCGACCGAATAGACTGGAATGCCCGCAGTGTGGCAAACGTCACTCTGGTGAATGCAGAGCAAGCGAGAAGGCTTGTTTCAAGTGTGGGTCTCTAGACCACTTTATCAGAGATTGCCCTGAGGCGGGTGAGAAAGAGAAACCTCAGAATGCAAGACAGGGAAATACTACTAGAGGAAGACCATAGAGAAACCCGAGGAAATGAAATGAGTAACAAGAATTCATCTAGAGAGCAGACTGTGAGAGTTAAGGGTAGAGCACCAGCGAGAACATATGCCATTCGTGCTCGCGAAGAAGCGTCCTCCCTATACATAATCACGGGTACATTTTCTCTCTATGATACTCATGTTATAGCTTTAATTGATCCGGGAGCTACCCACTCGTATATTTGCATGGAATTAGTCTCTAGCCTGAGCATGCTTATAGAGTTTACTGAATTTGTAATAAGAGTGTCAAATCCCCTAGGCAAATGTGTATTGGTTGATAGAGTATGCAAAGGTTGCCCTTTGATGATTAGGGGTCATTATTTTCTTGCTAATCTCATGTTATTACCATTTGATGAGTTCGATATCATCCTTGGGATGGATTGGTTAGTTACTCATGATGTGATTGTGAATTGCGGAAAGAAGTTTATTGAGTTAAAATGTGAAAGTGGGGATCTTATTCATGTTGAATCAGATAATCAAGACATATTACCAATAATGATATCATCCTTGTTGACTCAGAAGTTTTTAAGAAAGGGGTATGAAGCTTACCTCGCCTTTGTGATGAATACTAAAGAGACTGAGTTGAAAATTGAGTCGGTACCCATACTATGCGAGTATCCAGATGTTTTTTCGGAGGAATTTCCAGGGTTACCTCCGGTTAGAGAGATTGAATTTGGGAACGAGTTAGCTCTTTGTATCGCCCCTATTTCTATTTCTCCATATAGAATGGCTCCAACCGAGCTAAAAGAATTGAAAGCACAGTTGCAAGAACTAACGGATAAAGGTTTCGCTTTGCCCCATTTCTATTGCTCCATATAGAATGGCTCCATATAGAATGTCGTATGTGTTAGCCAAAGTGTTGCCTATTTATGTCATCAAATTCACTTTGTAAATGGCCATTGGAATTGGGTCGATACTTGACAAGTTAATTTATATATTCAATGATGACGAGATTATGAAGTTCATGCTTGCGTGGATGCTTAATTTGAGTTCTTGAGAGTGCTTTAGGGTCATGAGTTATGTTGAATTGAGTCGGTGTAAATATGTTTGCTATGTAGGGTGACATTTGGCTTGGAATATATCCTTTTTAATGTCCACACGGGTAAACACATGGCGTGTGTCTAGGCCGCGTGAGACACATAGTCAGCCCCATGGGCGTGTTGATCGGCCGTGTGTCCCCTGCATGCTAGGTTTACAAAGTCAGAATGCTCACTAGTAAACACATAGGCAGAGACACAGTCGTGTGTCTCAGCCGTGTGGGAGGCACGGCCTTGGCCATGGGCGTGTGCCCAAGCCTTGTGAAGTCTGCACTTAAAATTAGGAATTTAATTCGACACACGGTCTAAGGACACGGGCCTGTGCCTTGGCCGTATGACCATAGTGAGGTGATGATGTCATAAACAGAATGCCATGGTTTTGGCACACTGGCCAAGCACACGGGAGTGCAATAGGACGTGTGATGCAAGTCAGTGTCAACCACAGGTGTGAAACATGGGCATGTGATATTTAACACAGGCGTGTCCCACTCTTCATACGGGCGTGTGGCCCTATTTCATATAAAAAATTTCAAGTGTTTAAAAGTTTTCGGTTTGGTTCCGAGGCATTCCGAGTATATGTTTAAGGCCTCGTACACCCATAATAAGGATGTTATGTATGTGAATAAGAAGTTTTATGTTGAAAAGAAAATTTATAGCCCAAAGTTGTATGTTTAAGCAAGATAAGTTCAGTAATGTCTCGTATCTGGTTCCAGCGATGAACACGGGTAAGGGGTGTTACACTGACATGCTTCCAATTGCAACACCAGGAGACACATGGCCGTGTATTTTGATCGTGTGTCACACACGGCTGAGACACATGCCTGTGAGGACAAAATAGGCTATTTACCAAGCCATTTTGCCACCCCATTTGGTACAAACCTCCACTTGGCACAAAAACAAAGTAAAATAGGCAATCCATAACAACCAAATCAACCATAATTCTTACCATTTCATCTAACATTTCTTAGCCTAAACTGTAACACCCCGAACCCGGCCCAAACACCACGACCGGTTCTGGTATATCACATAAAAAGATTTTTATGAAACTTCACATTCGTCTAAAAGTCATAAAATCTCTTTTGACAAACTTCAAGTTCGGTTGTTCATTTGAAAACTCAGTGTTCATTTTATAAAAGTTGTGATTAGCCCAAATCCTGCTTTTAAATAACGTTTGAAAACACTTAATGTTACATTAAGCTAACTTGAGATTGATGTCTAGTTTCGTTTGAAAATTCGTTGGTTAAGTTGTGAGAAAAACTTTCATTTGCATTTTACTAAGAAAACATCTTCCGATTTACTTATAAATTAAAGTGTTTAAAGTTTAATCCAAAAGTTAACCACAGTACTAGTGGCCTTACAACATAACAAATCCCCAAAATAGAAGATGATAAATAAGTATTTAATAAAAAAAACCGTGCATGGCCACCTCAAAGTCCACTCCGACCCAAATCCACTGAGCTAAGAATTACCTGCAAAAGTTTAAGCAGAAGGAGTGAGTGATGAAGACTCAGTGTGCAATTACCTCACATAAATCATAATTGAGCCTAACCCCATTACTCAATCGGTCGGAGCCAAAGCATAATAGCATAACAGATAGTCAATATAGTGAACCCAACCCATCCTAATGTTCCATCCTCTACACTCCGCTCCATAAATCCAACCTCAGCACACCTGTGGGGATTTCTACAATTAACCCTCCATCTGCTACACTCCTCTTTGGCAGTCATGTTGACAGTCATGCTGCTCAAAGCCGATATGATGTGGCCTAGCCACCGAATCAATGTGACCAAGTCACCAATATACATATATGGCACCGAGCCACCGAAATAGTGTGACAAAGTCACCGATATACACTGCCCCTTTACATCATTATCATTTCCCAAATCCCATGCATATGCAATCATAGTGAAATGAATACATCATATAACAGCATACATAGAATGTTTAAAGCACATGCATATCCAAGCTAACGATAATATTTATAAGGCATAATAGGAGAATAACTAACCTGGTATTTTGATTTTACCCTCCAAGGGTACTTAATAGCCATTACCGAGTTTTCAGCTTTCAAACAACACATATGCTTTTTATACATATCAAACAAAAGAAGGTGTGGGAATTACACACCTGAATACGCAAAGAACTAAACTCTCAATATTGTTGACACCCTCACTCGCAGGGATAACAGCAATTTGCCTACCCAGATCTGAAGCTGGTCCACAACTCAGTGGAAAATCTCGAACGGCTGACACTACATGCCGTTTGAACTTAGGGCCTGGGTTACAAGTCTACTTCCCTCCTTCGATTGACTGGCACTCGCATCCATGAAAGAACCTTGATCAATAAAATACTATAACGAAAGCAACGATTGTTCAACAACGATGTTGGGTTAAGGCTACGAATAACAAAGAGAGAAAGGTACTAACTCAAAAGAACTTCTTACCTTGATCCACAGAATTCGAACACTTAGAAGGCTTGGCTTATGAAACCGAATGAGTCCCTATATCGCATCTAGTTAGAACCGGTTCCCCAAAATATAACAAAAGAAACGGCCTTTCACACTTACTACCCATTCAGCCAACATCCACACTTACCAGAGGCCTCCCAAGCGCAGGCTAAACGGAGAAGAGAAGATGAGAATAAACCCCCTCTACCATCGGTCAGTGCCCAAAGAAGTGAGTCAAAAACTTCAGTTTAACAATGAGAGACAGGAAAAAGAACGAAAAGAAAAGAGAAAGAAGACTCCTTACCGAAAAACAAGAGTATGATGTTTGGAGAAACTATATTCGGTTATTAGCAAGAACAAGAAGGGGAAGAAAAGAGGTCAAAGGGGTTGCGATTTTGGTAGAAAAAGAGATGAAGAAACCAAGTTTCGGATGGCAAGAGGAAGAAATGGAAAGAGAGAATATCGGAATGGACTTAGCCAACACAAAAAGAAACGATGTGGAAAAGAGGAGAAACCACTCAGAAATTCGGCAATGCTCACAAGTGAAAGAGAATGAAAATTAAAAGAAAAGAAAGAAAGCAACCACAAGCACCTATTTTGGAAAATTTCAGCACTTCACTCTAGATGACCGAAAATGCAAAAACAAGAATGACTTGCCTATGAACCAAAAGGAGATTTGGCCCCTACTTTCCTAAGCTTAAACCGCACATGCACCCCCTAAACCTTCCCACATTCGGCCACTCTCTCCCTCTCTCCACATCCCACAAATTCCTCCACCTTTCACTCTCCACTCCCCATTTCAAATGAGTTGAACGATTCTTACTCCACCAACCCCTCTCCTCCTTCCAATTCAAATATGTTGACCCATTCCACAACTAACATGCAGAGTCCAAGCTGAAATCCACCACCTCTCCATCCTGACGCCAAAAAGAAACTCCAAAATGTGGCATACGTGACTCGAACCTCCACCCTCACTGCTCCCCTATGGCGTCATCCCCCTTTGCTCCCTAAGGCGTCACTTACCACTCCTCCAGACCCCTTTTTTTGTGTCATCAACTACACACAAATATACATAAGACCCACCTCTTCAAGCTTCCCCCCAAAGTGGCCTAAAATAAAAATTTAACCAAGACTCCGGCTCGAACCCGAGCCTTCCTAAGACCCCCAAACACATCCAAATAGCAAGCAGAACAGGCCAAACACACAAAAGCATGAAATGCAGAACCCCCAAACTTGGGATGTTACATAAACTTCAATCACAGTCATATCAATTTATCAACCATTTCCATGTAACATTAAACACTTCACAAAATAACATTAGCTTATATCTAAAAACATTTATCAAACATACATCATTTTGTTCCATTTCACAAACATAATACCAATTCCATAAACCTCATAATATAAGCCATAAGCACACTTATATATACATAATCAAACTAGCCAAATTAAGCCAAATCTCATGGCTATAAATACAAAAAAAACATAACCATTCATAAGTCATCTCAAATGGCAATATTCACTTTCAAAACATAACCAAAATGACTCAAGCTTATACATGCCATATACCATATTTACACAACTCAAAAGTACCAAGTAGATTGTTGGATAGTGTGAAGTAGACTCTGACGATCCCCAAATCCGAGCTAGCTTTGAATTCACTATAAAACACGGGAAAAACAAACAAAGTAAGTGTAACACCCCTTACCTTCATTTGATGACGGGATAGGGTATGAGGCGTTACTTAACTTAAACACATGCATACACACAATTTCGAATCATAAAAGATCGTTCAAATTAAAACTTTTCAAACTTCCTCTTAACATCCTTAATATAGGCCTATGAGGCCCAAAAAAATTTTTAGAACGTTTCGAGATCAAATCGAGTTCTTTGGAAGACCTTGGAAAATTTCATTAAAAATAGGGGCACACGCTCGTGTAGAAATGTGACATGCCCGTGTGACTTGATAACATGGCCATGTTGACAGATCGTATGATTCACACGACCTAAGCATATAGAGACACACCCGTGTCCCACGCCCGTGTAGATTTATTATCTCAATTCAAACTTACAGGGGTTTTCACATGGCCTGACACACGCCCGTGTCCATGGCCCATGTCCCTCACAAGGCCATGACATGCCCTTGTGCAAAAACCATGACATTCTGTTTCTGACGTCATCAACCTAATAAAGTCACACGGCCAAGGTACATGTCTGTGTCTTTAGACCATGTGGCTAATTAAATTCCTAAATTCAGGTGCAGACTTCACACGGCCTGTGCACATGCCCATGTCCTGTAACACCCCTAACCCGTATCCGCCGCCGAATTAGGGTTACGAGGCATTACCGTTCAAAACACAATTTAGCACAATCATTAATATACATTTTATACATCAAAGAATAACGATACATTTATAACATTATCAAACTTAAATACCTACAAAATAAATATTTAAAATTTATGAACATACATCATAGTTCCAATTCAAATCACTCATATCTTACTAATCATAACATCCAAAACAACACTTTTTGAAAATTCCATTTAATTCAATTCAAACTTACATCAAAACAATCAAATATGTTCAATAATTGTTAAACTCGAACTAATATGTATACAACTTAAAAATTTAATCACATATGCAACATTATAATATGGCTGTATATACCTCTGATATTATTATGACATGCACATAACACTATAGTCTCATTTAACCTTTATGATCATATAGTACAATTCATAGTATACCAAATTTGTATGCTTTATAATCAATTTAAATTACATATGCTGAATTATTCAATCAAAATAAAGTTGCATACTTTGTCATTTCAAACGAATTCAAATAACCTAGGCATATGCAAACATATATTTATCTCATTTCAAACATGTATTAAGACATTCTTTAGTTCAATTTTCATTTATTTAACAAATACCAAACTTACTTTTTCCTAGACATAAAAAACATTCGAAAATAACTATATAAACTTAAATCAACCATACATGTTTTCTTATTACAAATTCATGTATAATTGACCATATCATTTGAGCCATTTTCAAACATCCATATTTCATTATCACAACAAAGCTAATTAATGTATATTCGGTCATTGTATAACTCTCAAACCAAAGTATATTTATGTTTTCATGATATTCACCAAAAACACATTTATATAATTATAAGTTCCAAGCTTTAGCCGAATATACCATTATATACCAATTACTAAGCTAATCACATATACAATTTGAACCTTATACCAAACTTATTTATTTCATTTTTGTTTTATATCATTTAAAACATATACATCCATGCTTTTATAAACCAACCATAAATAATCAAACAGCATATCCAAACATACAACACAACCAAACCATATATTTAGCTAATTTAAATTCATCACATATCCAAATACACAAGCACATAATAATCAATTTTGTAGCAACCCATAAGACGAAACATGTACAAATTATTACATGTCATATAACCTAACTTAATGAACATTCGCTCAATATATACTTAGCATCTCACTTATATTTTCAAATCAGCAACTCAATACTTATACCTATCATAAATCATGACTGAATTCAAGCACTCATTAGCAAAGCATAACAACCAATTTACACAATAACTCACCTTGACCGAGATTGTAACACCCCCAGACTCGGCCTAGAGGTTATGGCTGAATCCAGGAATGTCACATCAAAGGCATAATTCAAAACGATTTTGGTAAGTTAAAATTTAAGGCCTAAAAGCCCAAAATCCTTGAGTTTTGTTATGTAATGATAAAAGCCCATTTAATTATTTTAAGTATTCCGAAAACCATGTTTAAACATAAGAAATTTATTCAGGTTTAATAATTAAGTAAATAGTTGAAACAACAAAACTCAAAATCCAAAGTCAAATCGGAGTACAAGGCCTTATTACATCCAACGGCCTTATTCATTTTCAAACATATCAACTTATAAGCTAGCATATGCAACTTAAACACATTCAATACTAAATATCATTCTTTCCCAATTTCACTGAATCATATTAACATTTTACCATCACAAAGTTTTCCATTCATAAGTCAGTTTCTCAACTCACAATCCATACCAAAAGATGCATCATATATGCTACAACTAGCACATATCTAGCCACATCTCATGGCTACTTACAAATCTCAAACATGATTCAAATGACCAACCTATACATGCCATATTATAACTATGTACATCTTTCCAAAATACCCCAAAATAGATTGCCGATAGTGTGACTGAGATGCTGACGATCCCCCGATCTGAGCTAGCTTTACTGACACTGCAAAGCAGAGAAAGAAATCACACAGTAAGCTTTCTAAAGCTTAGTAAGTTTGACATACAATACAATTATCTCATCAAATCAAACCAATGTATATAATAAACAATCACATAGATCAATTATCTCATATTCATGCCCTCTCATCCATAGCTAAAATACTCATTCACTCACTCATAGCTTGTTTATAACTCATCAACCACAAAGGTTCAATATGTACCTTAGCTGCACATAGTTATTAAACTTCCAAGCTATTCAATGCTCGATATTACTTGTCGACCATCCTTTAATACTCATTCAATTTGATCGCACACTCAGTGCTATATACATAATCGTAGCATATTTGTCATCGCACACTTAGTGCCTATTCTTTTAACCGACTTGTCTCGGTGTCGCACACACAGTGCCAAGTCAATAAGCCATAGCTTTCATATGATCGCACACCCAGTGCCATTCATTTCTGTTTCGATTTACATTTCGCACACTTAGTGCCATCAACTAATTCTTGCACATAGCATCTCAATCTCATAATCATGTACATATTCATTCCATTATGCTAAAACATATCTTAATAACATGTATTATATCCGAACTTACCTCGGATGTTGAACTATCGATATGGTCGATTAATCGAGCACTTTATCTTTACCTCGATCTCGATCCAAACCTCTCCTCTTTTGGTCTCAATCAAGCTTAGCAAGTGCCAAAATTTCAAAAGCTTTAAAACACTTTTCTTTCTTCCACAATCGGTGTACAAGATGAACAAACCCGTGCAATTTCTCTTTATGTTTTATTATTATTAACATAATATATATTTTACTATTTTACCCTTTATTATTAACATAATATAACACATGATAGTTGATTATAATTGTCCAACTACCATCCACTCACCATTTAATGGCTAAATTACTTTATAAGGCCACTTCATTTAAAAGCCATATCACACAGATACTTCAACAATCAGCACACAACTTTTACACTTTATGCAATTAAGTCCTTCTCTTAATTCGGTACACAGTTGATAAAATTACCACACAGAATTTTCGCACAGGCTATATCACATATAACCAACACCAAAAATAACATTAAAATATTATTCTGACCTCAGATTTGTGGTCTCGAAACACTGTTCTGACTAGAGTCTAAACCGGGCTATTACAATTCTCCCCCCTTTAAGGATTTTCGTCCCCGAAAATCTTACTAGTGAATAGGTGTAGATATTGCTCTCTCATAATATTCTCAGGCTCCCACGTAGCCTCTTCAACTCCGTGTTTATGCCATAATAGTTTCACTAAGGAAATTCTTTTGTTTCTTAACTCTTTAATTTCTCGTGCCAAAATTCGGATCGGTTCTTCACTATATGATAAGTCTGACTGAATCTTAATTTCAGTAGGAGTAATTACATGAGACGGGTCTGATCTGTACCGTCGAAGCATTGACACATGAAACACATTATGAATCTTTTCTAACTCAGATGGCAATCTCAATCTATAAATAACCGGCCCAACTCGTTCAATAATCTCATACGGTCCGATGAACCTCGGACTCAGCTTGCCCTTTCGGCCAAAACGAAGTATTTTCTTCCACGGAGACACTTCAGAAACACTTTATCACCAATTTCAAATTCAATATCCTTTCATTTCAAATCTGCATAAGACTTCTGACGATCTGAGGCTGCTTTCAGATTGTCACGAATTACTTTCACTTTCTGTTCAGTCTCTTTTATCAGATCAACCCCGTGAATCTTATTCTCACTCAGCTCAGTCCAATACAATGGAGTTCGACACTTTCGTCCATAAAGAGCCTCATATGGTGCCATTTTAATGCTAGAGTGAAAATTGTTGTTATACGCAAACTCAATCAACGGATAATGTTTTTCCTACATGCTCTCAAACTCAAGTATACAACACCTCAACATGTCTTCGAGAGTTTGAATGATTCGTTCGGATTGACCATCCGTTTGCGGATGAAAAGCAGTACTGAAATGCAATTTTGTGCCTAAAGCATCTTGCAATTTCTTCCAAAGTCGCGAGGTAAATCTCAGATCTCTGTCAGACACTATTGATAACGTGTAACAGCCCGATTTTGAGCTTAGTCGAAACAGTGGTTTCGGGACCACAAATTCGATGTGGAGAAATTTATTTTATTTATATTTTTATGGTCTACAATTTTACAAAATGATTTTGTGAAAATCTCATTCGTAAATTTTGACGTTTGGGCATTCAATTTAGTCAAAAGGACTAAATTGTAAAAAGTGCAAAAGTTGAGTTATACATGTTAGACTTGTCCAATTGTTATGAAAATTTAAATTGGAGGTCCTTAAATGATAATTAGGTCATTGGTTAAGTTGGTGGACAAAAATGGACATGGATGGGTATGTTTCAAAAGATTTTTTAAGGGGCATTTTGGTAATTTAGTGAATTAAATGAATTAAAAACAAAATTTAAATGCCAAATTTGTCCATCTTCAAGCTTAGGCCAAATTTAACATGTGGGAAGCCATGGCTAGGGTTTTCACGCTTTCCAAGCTTTATGGTAAGTCCATTCTAGCCCCATTTTTCATGTTCTTTACGTTTTTAGAGTCCCGCTAACTTGATTTAGCTTATTCTAGCAATAATTTAACCTAGGGTTCATATTTGGAAAAATACCCATAGGTGAAATGTGTTTATTTTGATGTTTTATGGCAGAATATGAACCTTAGAATTATGTTAAACAACTTTTACTAAGCGATTTTAAGTGAAGACGAGTAAAACGACATAATCAACAAAAATACCTAATGTACATAAGTGCATGCTAGAGTAAGAATTTGATATTTCCATAGAAGGGAAAAATGATCAGCATGTTATAAAACGCAAGAATAAGGGATGAAGTTTAATTTTCGAGCCTAAGGGAAAAATCATAATTATGCAAAAGTTTAGGGGCAAAATTGTAATTTTTCCAAAGTTTGAGTTAGGGACTATTTTGAGTAGTACACTAATTAAATAAGTGAAATGTGATGTCTTAGACCCCGAAAAACGAGATTTGGACCTAGAGCGGGAGAAAAATTGAAAATCGAGAAAGTTGGTAAAATGACCATTTTGGTATCAAGGTAAGGTCATATGTTTAATAAGCATTTAGTTATGCAAATTTGAATGATAAATTGATATTTTGGCCATAACTACTATAGTATTGAGTTTCAGATATAATGATTAATGTTCGATAATAATTCGATATTGGAAAGAGAACTTGTATAATTTATATGTTAGACCATATTTTGTATTATGGCTTTGTATGATAACAAGAAAGTATTGACTAGCACAGTTTGATGAGAATAAGTTAAGTTGATGATATGATGAGATTTAGAATGTAAGTATGTGTTGAGTAGCATTTTATTACTATGCAATTATTGTTATTAGTAATGTTATTATTGAGTTATGTGACTAACCTTGAGAATTTGAGCAAGTATGTTTCAGCTATGACTTGACAAGGCATTGATATCTCCAAGTCCACGGTTATACCATCTCAAGACATGGCATTGGTAAGGCAAGGATCCCGTGTAAGACCATGTCAAGACATGGCATTGGCATTGATTAAGGACTCCATGTAAGACCACATTAAGATGTGGCATTGGCACTAAAACAAGGATACCATGTAAGACCATGCCAAGGCATGGCATTGATCAGTTCTATAAGGCAAGGAAATCATGTAAGACAATGTCAAGACATGGCATTGGTGAATTTATAAGGCAAAGGTCCCATGTAAGACCATGCCAAGGCATGGCATTGGTGAGTTCATAAGGCAAAGATACCACGTAAGACCATGTCAAGAGATGGCAATGGTAAGTTCAAAAAGGAAAAGGTTCCCGAGTAGTCCAAAGAGTAAGTCAAAGAAATGACAAGGTTAGAACATGAAGAAAGAGTACAAGTATGCATTTAAGGCTTATTTAATATTGAGATCGTAAGTAATTGAGATTATCAAGTATTAAGTAAGTGATGAGTTTTCAGTTATGCTTGTGACACTTTATAACATGATTGACAATATGCCTATATTATGAAAGAGTACTCATGTGTTAAATGAGAATGTTGCAGGTATGTAAGCAAGCTATTAAGTAAGGTGCCCTTTGTATTCTGAGCCTTTGGTAAGGTTACCAATGAGTTCACCGGGAAAATCGATTAAGTGAAACTATGTGTGGCTTGTAGTGATAAGTGTAGGTATATGCATGTGTAACATATGAGCAATATGCTCAATAAGTAATCGAAAATTGGAAAGATTGTTATAGGTAAGTAATGAATACAACTAAAGTGAGTGAGAGCAAAAATTTACAATAAAACTGTTTTGGACAGCAGCAGTGATTTGAATTTGAAAAATCACCAAAAATAATAGAATTTAATTATAAGTTGGATAAGATATTGATTTAAATATTATTTAGTCTATTTTCATATAAAAGAAACAGAGAAAACAAAGGATTTTTATATTTTGAGATATTTAAATTCTTGTGAGATTGGTTCAGAATGATTACGTGATCCCCTGTTCTGCCTTGGAAAAATCATTAAAAATTGTACAAAAATAATTATGGGATATAAGTTATACGCTTGAAATTCTAACATCATTTGAATTCTATACAAGGAAAAAATTGATTCTAGTTCCAAATGAAATAAATTATAACATCATTTGAATTCTGTACAAGGAAAAAATTGATTCGTAGTGAAAAGTGATCAGAATAGTCTAATAGTGAAACAGGGGAAATCTTAATGAATAAACTGTACTAATTGGCTAAGCCAAAAATTCTGAAAATTTTATGGTATGAAGATATGTGAGTCTAGTTTCAGGGAAAATTAGCGGTTTGGAATTTGGAGCTTTGTAGCTCAAGAAATAAATAATTTAGTGACAGTGATTCAAGTAGATAGATTAATGTGAACATGAGTAATAAGGTATAAGCATGTGATTTAATGATTGTATCAATTTGAGAACTTGTTATGAGGATTTTTCATGTTGAGGCTTTGATTAGGCTACAAATGAGTAAGTTGGGAAAGTAAGAACATATCATTATTTATGCAAGTTATGACAGCTTAGTAGTGAGCTAAATTCATTGCTAATGCTTAAAATTTTTACATGTGAACTTGTTAAGCTTTATAAGCTTACCCCCTTTTCTTTCCCATGTTACAAAGTCCTACTAAACAAGCTCGGGTTGGAGGTCGTCAGAGATCACTTCACACTATCAAGCTATCTATGGGTATCTTTATTTATAAATGATTTAAGTTATGGCATGTATATGGGCTTGACTAAGTCATTTTGTATATGTGTTAATCAATTTGTTAAATGTATTGCTTAACGGTAATAAGGATTATTATGTATATAGCCACGAGTTGTGGCTCATATTGATCATGGAGTTATAATCCTTGTGTATGCATGTGTTTGTTAAAGTTTAAATTATAAGTGAAATTTTGTGGCTCGGGATTTGGTAGAATGTATTGTTAAGTCTGGTAATGCCTCGTACCCGGTTCTGGCGTAGTATACGGTAAGGGGTGTTACATAACAGTACTCCGTGCAATCTCACAATTTCATCGATATACAGTTCAGCTAACTTATCTAAAGAATAATCAGTTCTCATCGGAACGAAATGAGCTAATTTTGTCAATCTGTCCACTATCACCCAAATTGCATCTTTCTTACTCGGAGATAAGGGCAAACCCGACACAAAGTGCATCATAATTCTCTCCCATTTCCACTCAGGAATCATAATTGGTTTTAACAAACCATACGAAACTTGGTGTTCAGCTTTGACTTGCTGACAAACTAAATATTTCGACACAAAGTCAAAAATGTCTCTTTTCATGCCATGCAACCAATAGAATTGTTTCAGATCATTATACATTTTCGTACTCCCTAGATGAACAGTCAATTGACTCTTGTGAGCTTCATTCAAAATCATTGAGATTAACTCTGAATTCCTCGGAACACAAATCTGATCTTTGAATATCAAACAATCATCACTATCAACTCGAAATTCCGATTCAGCACTCAATTCACATTGAGTTCTTTTAGCCATCATTCCATCATCATTTTTTTAACCATCACAAATCTGCTGTACAAACATCAGCTTAACTTTCAACTCAACTGCAACCGCATTATCATCGCACAGATCTATCTGATTACTCATAGCTCGCAAAACATATAACGATTTTTGACTCATGGCATCAGCTACAACATTAGCCTTACCCGGGTGGTAATTTATCACAAGTTCGTAGTATCTCAATAATTCTAACCATCTTCTCTGTCACAAATTCAAGTCTTTCTGAGTCATCGAATACTTTAAACTCTTATGATCAGTATAGATGTGACATTTCTCTCTAAACAGATAGTGACACCAAATCTTCAATGCAAACACAATCGCAGCCAATTCAAGATCATGAGTTGGGTAGTTCTTTTCGTGCGACTTTAACTGCCTCGAGGCGTAAGCAATGACTTTCCCTTCTTGCATCAGCATACAACCCAAACCATTCAATGATGCATCACTGTAAACTATGGACTCTTTGCCTGATTCGGGTTGAATCAAAACAGATGCTTCCATTAACAACACTTTTAACTGCTCAAAACTCTGCTGGCACTTTTCTGACCACTCAAATCTAACATCTTTCTGTAACAACTTTTTCAATGGAGTTGCAATCATTGAAAAGCCTTTCATAAATCGTCTATAATATCTCGCTAATCCCAAAAAACTACGGACTTCAGACACATTTCTCGGAGGCTTCCATTTCAAAATAGCAGAGATTTTATTCAAATCAACTCGTATTCCGGCAGCCGATACAATATGTCCCAGAAACCCAACCTCACGCAACCAAAATTCACATTTGCTAAACTTTGCGTATAATTGTTTCTCACGTAAAGTTTGTAGCACGATTCTCAAATGCTCAGCATGCTGCGTTTCATCACACGAATAGATCAAAATATCATCAATGAACAGCACAACAAAGCGATCCAAGTACGGTCTGAATATCTGATTCATCAAATCGATAAACACTGTAGGAGCATTTATTAGTCCAAAAGGCATCACTAAGAATTCATAATATCCGTACCTCGTTCTAAAAGCAGTCTTCAGTACATTAGATTCTTTAACTCTTAACTGATAGTAACCAGATCTCAAGTCTATCTTTGAAAACACTGTAGCTCCCTTCAACTAATCGAACAAATCGTCAATACGAGGCAACGGATATTTATTCTTTATTGTCACTTTGTTTAACTGCCTATAATCGATACACATTCTCATAGTTCCATCTTTCTTCTTCATAAATAACACAGGAGCTCCCCATGGTGAGAAACTCGGTCGTACGAACCCTCTATCAGTTAATTCTTGCAACTACGATTTTAACTCTTTCAATTCTATTGGTGCCATTCTATACGGAGCTATCGAAATGGGAGTGGTCCCCGGTACTAATTCAATACCAAATTCAACTTCTCAAATCGGAGGTAATCCTGGCAGCTCTTCAGGAAACACATCTAGAAACTCACATGCCACAAGCAGAGATTCAACTCTCTTTTCCGACACTTTTGTATCAATCACATACGCCAAATAAGCTTCACACCCTTTCCTCACATAATTCTTAGCTTTCATTACAGATACAACAGCTGGTAATCCTTTCATATCACTAGATTCAATTCGAACTAGCTCACTGTTCTGACTTGTCAATTCAATACTCTTTCTTTTACAATTCACAATGGCATTATGCAGAGTAAGCCAATCCATACCCAGAATTATGTCAGACTCATTGAATGGTAGTAACATCAAATTGGCCAGAAAACATATATCACGAAACATTAATGGGCAATTCTTGTATATTTTATCCACCAAGACACACTTGCCTAAGGGATTCTACACTCTAAACACAAATTCAGTAGACTCAACAGGTAGAGTCTTATTCAATACTAAGTTCATACACACATAGGAGTGAGTTGATCCTGGATTTATCAATGCAATGACATCAGTACCAAATAAAGTGAAAGTACCGGTGATGACGTTTGGAGATGATGTTTCCTTTTGTGCACGTATAGCATAGGCTCTAAAGCCCATTAAACCCTAGCATACTTGTCTATGTCCCTAAAAAGCCCATCAAGCCCATTTCACGTTCATATAGCCCATTATGCCCAAATCACATCCTTATGGCATTAGGCCCAAATCACATTCATATAGCCTATTAGGCACTAAACAATTCCAGGTCATGTAACGTGCATGACTAACTTAATTCATATAACCAAATCAATCAATCTTATCAAACTTAGCCTCAGGGTCCACCGGGCCCATTTAGCCACTTTCAACTTTTCGGCTTTCCAGCATTGCCGATATCATGTGTGTGTAGTGTTTGTACACACCTGGTTACTGTGACGTGCTATACTATCCTTAGTCTTGAACCTACAAAAAACCAACCTTCAATCAATCACCCATACTTAATCAAAATATTTACCAAAAGCCGAAGCCTTCCGTAACCTTACCGTGTGCCACCAGGTTCTAACAGCCCTTCCTTAGCTACTAATCATGAGTATCCCCTAAATCTGCATTCACACATACACCATCAAACTTTGAGTGACTCATAATCCACACAAGTTACCCCTATAGATCATACTCACATTCGGCCATTTACTTAAAACATAATCGAGTTGAGTACACTTACACTTTGCTAACGATCCTTACCACGCTTGCGACCTTTGAACCTTACCCCTGTCAATACAAGATTAACGACAATGAGAATTTAGATAGCCCTTAGGCTTTTAACAAAACACACTAAGGCATTAACTGAATACTTACCGAATCTACTTTTGATCCTGCGGCCTAGATAGATACTTAACGAGATTCGGCTTTTAACCTTGACTGATAGTAGATAACAATTGATTTGTGATGAAAGAAAACAAAAATCATTCGACACTAATAGGGATTTCGACAATAGAAGATGATGATACTTCGGCAATAAAAGAGTTTGGCTATGAGAGAATTCGACAAAAAGGGATTCAATTATAGGAGATTTCGGCAACAAGGCAAGTTATTTTTCGGTTGAGGAAAAAATAAGGTTTCAGCAAGGAAAAGAAAAAGAATGGAAAATTCGGCATTACCTAGGACCCCAGATTCGGCACATACATATTTATATAGCCTATAGCCAAAACTTAGCCACCCGTAAAGTCCAATGCGGCACCACTTCATCCACTGCTCATCTCCTAATTTTTCTCCATGATATCTCCCTTATCCTTCTCCTAAATTCTCTCTACTGATCACTTCTCCTTATAGTCCCTCTACACGCCACTTCCGGCCTTCTAGAAGCCTAAAATTAAACTCGAAAATAAAACTAAGGTAGCATTCAAACCTCAGACCTCCCTGCATGCATATGTCGCCACCTCTCTACACCCTAGTGGCGTCACTTAGCCACTTCACCACAGGCTTCCTTGTGCCATTTTTCACTTATTTTTATTTAAAAGCCCACTACTCACAACCTTGATTCCTTAATTAAATAAATAAAGAATCCTCCACCACAAAACTTGAACCCAGAGCTTCTCCAACAGACCTAGACAATCCAAATTCATTAAACCTTTAAAGCCGTCATGTCATTTGTCATTTTCTTGCTCACTTAAAAATTTTATGAGACCCAAAGCCCAATAGGCCCAATTCTTCTAGGCCAAAATTTCGTCCTCGAAATTTCCAACTAACTACTAAACGCACCGCTCAAGTCACACCACTATGCTTTCACCGTGCACTCTAATTTAATAACACTTAAACATTGTACGCATACAGTTTCTATACCCAAAAATATCGCATCCACACAAAACATACCCGACTTAATGGTGATTGAACATTCTCGAGCCTTATGCTCCTCAGACCTGCATCTAAAACACGCTCCTAACTTCTTCCAGCATTCACCCGAATGACGACTTCTGCAATATTCTCAAGTCGAAAAGTTTGGACATACCTTAACATGCTTCACAAAACGAGACTACGGCCGTAGAAAATTGCGATCTATTTTTTCTTACAGTCCACGCACCTAACCCAAAGTGTTTCACCAATTTCTTTAACCTCCTCCAGTACCTCTCTAACTAGCTGACTCAGCACATAAGCCCTAACACTTCTACGGCCTCTGCCGCGACCCCTTGCACTTCTTCTAGCGCTCATCGCTGATTCTCGTATTATCTGAATTACGAATTTTTTTAAGAATTTAGTTCATAGTTTCACTGTTTAAAGCATATTTAAAAGTTGTTTCACAGTTGTAAATCCATTACACGCTTAAGTTTTCCACGGGCTTTAGTCTCTAAGAAAATATTGTTTAAAGTTGCCCAATATCTAGATATAGTTCAGTAATTTTAAACAAGTGTAATCACAGAAAAACTTACTTGGCTCGACGTCGAGGGCTCGGTGAACCACAGTTCAAGAATCCTTTGTTTATTTTAAAAACCCAAAATCTAAGGCCCATTTCACAGCCGGAGCTTTGCAACCGGGCTTTGATACCACTAAATGTAACACCCTCAGATGTTATGGCCAAATCCAAGAATGTCACATCAAAGGCATAATTCAAAAAGATTTTGCTAAGTTAAAATTTAAGGCCTAAAAGCCCAAAATCCTTGAGTCTTGTTAAGTAATGATAAAAGCCCATTTAATTATTTTAAGTATTTCGAAAACCATGTTTAAATATAAGAAATTTACTCAGGTTTAATAATGAAGTAAATAGTTGAAACAACAAAACTCAAAATCCAAAGTCAAATCAGAGTACAAGGCCTTATTACATCCAACGGAAATAAAGTAATTAAAATCATGTCTTTTGAGACAAATAAATAAAACTTCTAAGTATCTTGTAGTGCCGCCATCTCCGAGTCCTCTCCTACGTTGGGCTGATAACTGTGGATTACCTGAAACATTTAATAGAAAAGGTGTGAGTTTCGAAACTCAGTGTGTACGACCCTTGGTAACCAATCAACATGCAAATATCACATTGGGCCTAAACCCTATCAAATTCGGTGGTCTTGGGCCTTAGCCCGCAATGACCTCACATCACATTAATATCACATGAATGCAATGCACCCATCCCAAATCCAACCCTGCACTCCATTTCCCTTCTAACCCTACACTCCTATGGGGATATAAATATCAACCCACCCATCCCTACACTCCAAAGGTAGCACCAGCAGCGGCACTACTCAAAGTTGCAGCAAAGCTGCTATAATGGGCTTAAAGCCACCGGTGGATCCACGATCGTCAAGCGACTATGCGATCCTCAAATCTTCCTCCGTATCATCAAAACCCACCCAAGTGCAACATATATTTCATGAATGCAACATACACATTTTCACACATTCGGCACTTAGGGGTATTTTAGTCATTTTACAACCCAAAGGTATTTTCGTAAATCTACTCTACAGGGGTATTTAGGTAATTTTGCAAAACAGTGGTATTTTGGAAATTTTGTAAATTAGGGATATTTTGGTGATTCTGTAAATCAACGGTATTCTTATAATTTTACAAATCAGGGGTATTTTAGTAATCTCGCATACGTAAGTATATTTTGGTAATTTTGAAATTAGGGGTATTTGGTCCCTCTCGGGTTTTAGTTATGAACTTTGGCCCATTAACAAGTCCTTGCGGCTAAAGTGAATAGACACTATGCACCAGGTAGGATTCCAAAGAAGAGGAGGTGGGCCACTAGGACCGCTTAAGTACGAAGCTCTCCCTAGATCCAATGCTAGACATGCATATGTCCGTTGCCACACTCTAACCCAGCGACTTGTCCACGGACATGCTTAATTATTAGATTACGTCTTATGCGGTTTAAGAGTTGTTCAGAACTAGGCCTAAAGTCCATTAAACCCTAGCATACTTATCTACGTCCCCATAAATCCCATCAAGCCCATTTCACGTTCATATAGCCCCTTATGCCCAAATCACATCCTTATGGCCCATTAGGCCCAGATCTCATTCATATGGCCTATTAGGCCCTAAATAATTCTAGGTCATGTAACATGCATGACTAACTCAATTCATATAACCAAATCAATCAATCTCATCAAACTTAGCGTCAGGGCCCACCGGGCCCATTTAGCCACTTTCGACTTTTCGATTTTCCAGCATTGTCGATATCATGTGTGTGTAGTGTTTGTACACACCTGGTTACTACGAGTGCTATACTATCCTTGGACTTGAACCTAAAACCAACCAACCTTTAATCAATCACCCATACTTAATCAAAATATTTACCAAAAGTCGAAGCCTTACCGTAACCTTACCGTGTGCCACCAGGTTCTAATAGCCCTTCCCTAGCTACTAATCACGAGTATCCCCTAGATCTGCACTTACAGATACACCATCAAACATTGAGTGACTCATAATCCACACAAGTCACCCCTATATATCATACTCACATTCAGCCATTTACTTAAACCATAATCAAGTTGAGTACACTTACACTTTGCTAACGATCCTTACCACGCTTGATATCTCTGAACCTTACCCTTGTCAATAAAAAGATTAACGACAACGAGAAGTTAGATAGCCCTTCGGCTTTTAACAAAACACACTAAGGAGTTAACTGAATACTTACCGAATCCACTTTTGGTCTTGCGGCCTAGATAGCTACTGAACGAGATTCAACTTTTAACCTTGACTGATAGTAGATAACAATTGATTTGTGATGGAGGAAAACAAAAATGATTTGGCACTAATAGGGATTTCGGCAAGAAAAGATAATGATACTTCGGCAATAAAAGAGTTTGGCTATGAGAGAATTCGATAAAAAGGGATTCGGTTATAGGAGATTTCGGCAACAAGGCAAGGTATTTTCGGTTCTGGAAAAAATAAGTGATAATTGTTTTGTCGATTTTTAAAATTTATAAAAGAACGATCGAACCTGAAAACTAACTTTGACAATGATTAAAGGCAAGTGTACCTATCGAACAGTAGTATAGCTTAGGCAAGACCGGATTGTCGAACCCACAGGAACTAAAAATACTAATACTAACTTTCTTTTTATTATTTAGCCTAAAATATGTGAAGTTGTTTTTAATCTAAAATTAGCGAACTACTAAGCTAAGGACACAAAGATGAAAAGAACGAATTGGGAAAATAACTTTAGGAAAAACTCAGTTGATTAAGACGATACCCTCAGGAAGAATCCACCTAGACTTCACTTGTTATTTAACACTGAACCATACGATTTATTCATTTAGTTTGATCCGTAAGACTCCCTAACGTATATTAAACCCTCACTCGAGGCGAATAACGTCTAACCCTAAGTTAATTAGTGGAACTCTCGTTCTCTTATAATAACCCCCTAGAATAGCAGTAAATCGATCTATGGACTCCCATATTAGGTTTCATCCTAATCCGGCAAAATCTCTTCACCCTATCTCTAGGCGTGCGATCAACTCCGCTTAATTATGCTAGATCTACTCTTAGGCAGGGTCTATTCCTCCTCCACCTAAGCACATCAAATTTAGATTAAGCTCACATAATCAAGAACAAACTAAGTATTTATCATATAATTCAGAAAACAATAACAAGATCCATCATAGGTTTCATCCCCTTCAGGTATCTTAAGGGTTTAGTTCATAACAAATAAAGAAAACATCTGAAGAGAAAAGATAAAACAAAACATAAGAAATCCCTAAAACTCCCTGAAGGAATTGAAGGAGAGATCCACCGTCTTGAGTAGAATTCTGGCTTCTTGAGATGGATCAACTGGCTATCTTCGAGTTATTCCCACAACTTTGACCTTTCTGGCTTGGCTCCTTGGCCTAGCTAACCGCTCCCCTTTCAGCTGACCTTTAGCGGGTTTATATAGGCTCTTGAAATAGGTTTCTTTGCCCCAAAGTATCCAAATCTGAATGAAATTGCTCTTTGCCACGACAAGGACACGGCCATGTCATACGCCCGTGTGACAAGTCTTCAAGCCGTGTTCGAACTTCTTTAATGAAGCACGGTCGTGTAAATCGAGGGTCAGGTCATCTTCTAGATGATCAATGAGGCACGATCGTGTCGGCTTGGTCCCAGGCCGTGTTGATTTCGTGATATGGCCATTTACTCTGTTTTGGGCCCGTTTCTCATTCTTTTTATCCTCGGTTGCTTTCCTGGGTATAAGACATGAAAAGAACGGATTAAGAGCACCTTTTTCTATGAAATGGAGGATAAATCATCCAAAAGCATACTAAATGTGGGATTGAAATATGTTACTTTTACAGTTTATCAAATACCCCAACGCTTAAGCTTTTGCTTGTCCTCAAGCAAAATTCTCAACTTACAATTAAAACGAACTTTCTATGATCCATAATTCCTATCAACAATGCCTTATCATAATTCATAGATAATTTATACATGGATAATTCAACTCAAAGCGTCCTAAAGATTCAAACAAGATAAGTCATGTATTTGTATCACAGAAACATAGGTGTCTCCCCTTATCTGAATAATTACCTTTAATTTAAAACCGGCAAGGACTGATATCCTCACAAAAGATTCACTCAAATCACTCAAAAAGTGTTTAAGGTTCAAAGTCAAAAGATCACTCATAAGTCGAACCTGAAAAGTTAATCCCATAGGCTTGCCTGAAAATCAAATCTCCACCACTGTAAAATGAGATGGTAAACAGACCAAAAGGTCTTTGTCAGGGTTGTAACGGGGCTAAAGTTAAAGGTGGGGATAAAGGCTGAATTAGAAGGTTAGAATTAAAATTGAATTGACAAGTTACCTATCTAGAAATACTGAGACAATAATAATTACATCATCTTACAAAAGTAATAAACCTAATAATACGAGCTTTTTCTCCTTTTCTAATTAGACTTTAACTGTATAAGCTCTCGTTATAATACTAATACTGAATATATTTTGATTTTTTAAGGACAAACTACGTATAGGTAGTAGACATCGTGCTTGTTTACCACACCAGTGCTCTCACATCGACCTATGATGTTGTGCGCGAGAATGGCGTGAATATATCGTAGGGGTGGGCCAAGGATCGTCGCTTGAGCGGCGGGGTCGTGAACATTATTGGTGGAGTGCTAAGCTGCGCCAACGATTAAGAAGTGCGATGGAGTTGACGGTTTAACTCGGAGAGTGGATTTTCTACTATGAATTCCCTCGTGTAGAGTCAGAGTGCTGTGCCGAATTGTGGTATGCTTAGTCGACGTACCGTACCCCTTAACCGGAATTGGACTGTACTCGGGTCGTCATATTGAGACATCACTGTCTGTAAGGTGAAAGTGGTGCAGAACTCCAGTGTGAGTTCCAAATATGTGGGCTCGATGATAGAGAAAAATTGCTCCCGCGGCTTGGTTGATATAAGGGCTCGGGTGTCGGGTGCTAGTCTGACTTGTTCTACAGCGTCCCAGTCAATGCACCTACCGGTGCCAAGGGGTCTTTGCTGGAATGCTTTGTAACGCTCTTTTTGAGCTTCCTGAGTAAATTGAAGGAATTGGTGTCGTATCTCGGAAGAGGCACTTACTGAAGATGAACTGGGCCCTTTTCGTTTCTTGTTTGGGGCGGCTGTAGATCATTTGGGTCGTGATGATGACATGGTACCTGAAAAAGAAAAAGTTTGTACCAATTTTTATCCAAATCGAAGATATTTAATGAGTAACCAATTCAAAATAGAAATTTTTAAGATTATATAAAATATGAAGTGATATAACAATCAGATAACTAATAGTAAAAAATTGCCACTATAACAATTAAATAAGTTTGCAAAATAAAATTAAAATATTAAATTAAACATGAGTCCTAAAAGAGAAAAATCATACCTAGTATTAAACTAAACAAACAAAACAAAAAAAAAAAGAATAATATGAAATTTAGCAAACATTTAGTTAAGGAATTGAAATAATAGAAGGAACCAGGGGTGATGGTGGATTTCTGTCAAACACAGGCTGAGCACGGCGGTGGCGTGGGTTTACAGTACGAACACGGTGGTGGTAGGGGCGTGCATTTTTGTAGCACGGCGATGGCTAAAGCGTGGTCTGCTGCAGCACGGCTGAGGCTTGGGTGTGGGGTGTAGTTTTGTGAGGTTTTTGGGGAAAAAATTAAGTTGGGAGGTTTTTAAGGGGATTGGGGACGTGGGTGTGGCCGGAATGGGGGAAAGGAGGCTGTAAAATTTTTTGTTAGGGTTCTTTTTGGGGAGGGCGATGGTTAAAGTTGCTTAAATAGGGATGCGAGCACGGGCAGGGGCCACGCCCGTGCTTGATTTTTATGCGCCCGTGTTTTCCGTGATTTTAAGTTTTGGGCGTGTTCAGATGTTTGGCCAGGCTGTGGGTATTTGTGGCACGCCCACCCGTGTTCGACAAGTCAGAATGTTGGCACGATCATAAGGCATGGCCGTGTTTAGTTCGTGCTTAACAAATCAGTAACCTCGCACGGGTAGTCAGAACGGGCATGGGATATTATCGCAGCCTGTGTTGAGGAAAGATATTCTTCTTTGTCGTGCACAGCTACTGGCACGCCCATGGTTTATCCCCTGGCTTCCGCACGGCAACGGGCACGCCCGTGTGTAAGGCTGTGTGGTTTAAAAACTGCACTTTATTAGATTAATTAGTATGAAGTCAGATGCTGAACAGTTAAAAGTATAATGTTAGGGTAGATAGTGCTCGGGTTGCCTTCCGAGAAGCGCTTGTTTATAGTCTTAAGCTAGACTTTCCTTGTTTTTGGTTCTAAAAGAAGGTTCATGGAGCAGAAGCTCCTCTCTCATATCTCCAAAATTTGCACCATTATAAATTTTGAGTCGGTGACCATTTACCTTGAATGTGGCCTTAGTGGGGTGAGTTACCTCGATTGTGCCATATGGAAAGATTGTTTTGATCATGAATAGGCCTGACCATCTTGATCAGCTTCCCAGGAAATAATTTAAGCCTTGATTTGTACAGTAGGACCAAGTCCCCTACTTCAAATTGTTTCGACTTCTTTAGACGAGCATCGTGGCGTCGCTTTGTTGCCTCTTTGTATAGTTTCGAGTTCTCGTAGGCCTCAGCTCTCCATTCGTCTAGCTTGTTCATCTGCATCATTCTTTTCTTTCCTGCAGTTCTAAGATCAAAATTTAAAAACTTTATGGCCAAAAAGCTTTGTGTTCTAACTCGAATGGTAGATGACAGCTTTTCCTGTATACAAGTTTGTATAGGGATGTGCCTAGAGGGGTTTTAAATGATGTTCTATAGGCCCATAAGGCATCACCTACTTTTAATGCCCAATCTTTCCTGTTTGATTCAACCGTTTTTTCTAGAATGCGTTTAAGTTCTCGGTTTGCTACTTCAACTTGCCCACTAGTTTGAGGGTGATATGTGGTAGCTATCCTGTGGTGTACTCCATATTTTTTTAAGACCCTGTCGAATTAAGTATTGCTGAAATGAGTGCCCCTATCACTAATGATAGCTCTAGGTGTTCCAAATCGAGAGAATAGTTTCTTGAGAAACTTAACTACCACTCTAGCATCATTAGTAGGTAAAGCTTTGGCTTCCACCCATTTTGACATGTAGTCGACTGCCACTAGGATGTATTTATTGCCAAATGAATTAGGGAATGGTCCCATAAAATCAATACCCCATACATCAAATATTTCACATGACAACATATATGTTTGAGGCATCTCATCACGTTTAGAAATATTACATGTTCTTTGGCATCTATCACATGAAGCGACATACCTGTTGGCGTCTTTAAATAGAGTGGGCTAATAAAAACCTGATTTTAGTATTTTATGTGCTGTCTTGATGCCACTGTAGTGTCCTCTTGAAGGTCCTGAATGGCAATGTTCCAGGATTTTGCTTGCTTCTACGTTTGTAACGCATCTTCGAATTACCTGATCTGCACATATATGGAAAAGAAAAGGATCCTCCTAAAAATAGTTTTTCACATCAGCAAAGAATCGCTTCTTTTGGTGATGTGTTAGTTTTTTTGGCAAGATGTTAGCTGCTAAATAATTTGCAATATTTACAAACAATGGTACCTTAGAATGTGTTATAGAGAAGAGTTGTTCTTCGAGGAATGATTCGTTTATCTCATTTTCATCGAGCTCTTCGATATGTGGATTCTCAATTCTGGAGAGGTGATCTGCCGCAAGATTCTCAGCACCCTTCTTATTTTGTATTTCCAAATCAAATTCCTGTAAAAGTAAAATCCATCGTATGAGTCAAGGTTTTGCATCAGGTTTGGTTAGGAGATAACGAAGAGCTGAATGGTCAGTGTAAAGACAACTTTAGACAATATTAGATACTACTTAAATTTGTTAAAAGAAAAAACTACAGCTAGAAATTTTTTCTCTGTGGTGGTGTAGTTCTCTTGTGCGGGTGTTAATGTTCTGCTAGCATAATAAATTGGATGAAAATGCTTGTCTCTTCGTTGTCCCAAAACTGCACCTACTGCAAAATCACTTGCATCACGCATTAGTTCAAAGGGTAAATTCCAATCATGTGCAATTATAATCGGAGCATTTATTAGTTTATCCTTAAGGACATTAAATGCATCTAAACATTCCTAATTGAAATTGAAAAGAACATCTTTTTCTAGTAATTTTGTTAAAGGTTTAGCTATTTTAGAAAAATCTTTAATAAATCTTCTATAGAACCCTGCATGTCCTAAGAAGCTTCTAATGGCCTTAACTGTACTAGGGGGAGGTAATTTTTCTATGGTTTCAACTTTTGCTTTATCTACCTCAATCCCTTTACTAGAAATCTTATGTCCTAACACAATCCCCTCTCTAACCATAAAGTGACATTTTTCCCAATTCAAAACAAGGATTGTTTCCTAACATCTCATTAGAACTCGTTTTAAATTTTTAAGGAAAAGATGGAAAGAATTACTGAATACCGAGAAATCATCCATAAATACCTCCATGATGTCTTCCACGAGTTCATCAAAGATTGCTAACATGCAACGCTGAAAAGTAGCAGGAGCTTTACATAATCCAAAAGGCATTCTACGATAAGCAAATGTACCGTATGGGCATGTAAATGTTGTCTTCTCTTGATCTCCAGGAGCTATGGGGATTTGGAAGTAGCCGGAGAGTCCATCCAAGAAACAGTAGTACATATGCCTGGATAGTCTTTCTAACATTTGATCTATTAAGGGAAGAGGGAAGTGATCTTTTCTGGTAGCATCGTTCAACTTCCTATAGTCTTTACAGACTCTCCAACCTGTAACTCTTCTTGTAGGGATTAACTCATTCCTTTAATTGGGTACCACAGTCATGCCTCCTTTCCTTGGAACTACCTGCATAGGGCTTACCCAAGTACTGTCAGAAATAGGATAAATTATCCCTGCATCTAGAAGTTTAAGTACCTAGGCTTTGACCACTTCTTTCATGTTGGGATTTAGCCGTCTCTGGGGCTGCACACACAGCTTGTATTCTTCTTTCATTAGAATTTTGTGGGTGCAGAACGATGGGCTTATACCCTTGATGTCAGAGATTTTCCAAGCTATGGCTTTTTTTATGTTTTCTTAGTACTTTTATCAATTCCACTTTTTCCTTGGGTTCTAGTTCTGAAGAGATAATTACTGGTAGTGAAGAATTTTCCCCGAGGAATGCATATTCTAAGTGTCCCGGCAACTGTTTCAATTCCAGATTGGGCGGCTCATCAATGGAGGTTTTATGTTTTAATTCGTCATTGTCTTTGATGCTTTCTTCTTTCATTTGTCTAAATGAAGATGTATTTAAGTTCATCTCTTTGCCTTCATCTTCTTCCCCCTCTTCTTGAGTCAGGCACAGTTCCATCGTGTCATCATGTATGATTTCCTGTAATGAATTTTGAATGATATGATCAGTAGTATCAACAAAATAACAGGAATCATCTTATTCTTTAGAATATCACATGACATCATAGATTTGAAAAATAATTTCCTCATCGCCTAACTTTAATGGAAGTTTACCATCACCTACATCGGTAATAGCCCTAGCAGTAGCTAAAAAAGGACGCCCTAAAAGTAAAGGAACATCAATGTCTTCATCCATGTCTAACACAACAAAATCAACAGGGAAAATAAATTTATCAATTTTCACCAAGACATCTTCGATAACTCCTCTAGGATATTTAATAGATATATCGGCTAACTGAATACTCATCTTAGTGGGTTTTGGTTCCCTAAGATCTAGTTGTTTGAACATTTTATAAGGCATTAAATTAATACTGGTGCCAAGATCAGCTAATGCTTTCTTAATATTTAGGCTACCAATTAGACAAGGAATAGTAAAACTTCCTGGGTCTTTTAATTTGGTTAGTAACTTGTTTTGGAGGATGGCTGAACATTCTTCATTAAGTTCTACCGTTAATTTGGTCTTTTATTCGTCAGGAGTTCCTTTAAGAATTTTGCGTATGTCGGCATCTGTGAAATGGCTTCAACAAAAGGTAAGTTAATATGTATTTGTTTAAAAAGTTCAAGAAACTTATCGTATTGGGCATCTAATCATTCTTTCTTTAACTTTGCTGGATATGGGATTGGTGGTTTACTTTCTTTGCGTACGGGATTTACATCCTCAACTCCCTCATTTCTTGCTTTGTTATCTTCGTGTGGTAATTTTTTCTTTGGTTCGACTAATTCCTTTCCAATTCTTAGTGTAACTGCCTTTACCCATTCTGTTCCTTTAGAACAAACCTCTGCTCGTATTTCACAAACCATCTCAGTGAGTAATCCAACTGACTTAGTAATTTCCCCAACTTGGTTCTTGATTGCTTTGATTGATGCTTGTTGGTCATTAAGTGTTATCTCGGTTTTTTGACAACAGGCTTCAGTTGCTGCCATGAATTTTGCTAACATCTCTTCGAGGTTCGGCTTCTTTTCTTATAGATAAGGCTGATTTTGGAAATTTTGAGGAGGTTGTTGTCTTTGATGTCCTTGTCCTCCCCACAAAAAATTTGGGTGGTTCCTCCAACCTGGATTATAGTTACTACTATAAGGGTTATTATTAGATCTGAAATTATTACCTATATAGTTCATCTGTTAGCTCTCTGTGTCCGGTTGGTAAGGTGGGTACTCAGGATTCGCCACAGTTCCAATGGCATCGCACTGTGTGACTGGATGTACTTGCAAAGAACACAAACTATCAAGCTTTTTATTCATCAATTCCATCTGTGTTGATAGCATGGTTACAGTATCTAGGTTGAAAACTCTGGCTGATTTTGTCGGTTTCATCCTTGTAACTTGCCATTGATAGTTGTTCAGCGATATCTTTTCAATGAACTCGTATGCTACTTCAAGAGTTTTATTGTTCAGGGTTCCACTGGCGGCTGAGTCGATTAGTTGCCTCATTGAGGGGTTTACACTGTTATAAAAAGTTTGGACTTGAAGCAACAAGGGTAAGCCATGGTGTGGACACCTTCTCAAGAGATCCTTGTATCTCTCCCATGCGTTGTATAATGTCTCTAAATCCATCTGCACAAAAGAAGAGATATCATTCTATAATTTGGCTGTTTTGGCCGTCGAAAAAAATTTTAATAAGAAATTTTCGATCATTTGTTCCCATGTAGTGATTGACCCTCGTGGTAACGAGTTTAACCACTATTTGGCCTTATTCCTTAAGGAAAAGGGGAATAACCGAAGACGTATGGCATCATTAAAAACACCATTTATTTTGAAGGTATCAAAGAATTCTAAGAAATTAGCTATATGAGAATTTGGGTCTTCATCCTGCAAACCATCAAATTGAACAAATTGTTGAATCATTTGTATTGTGTTAGGCTTCAATTCAAAATTATTAGCAGCTATAGTAGGCCTAACAATGCTTGATTCTGCTCCTGTTAAATGTGGTTTAGCATAATCAAACATAGTACGTAGAGCGTTGTTTTCTCCCACATCTTGTGGTTGCGGGTTATTCTTGTCCATCCTTTCAGTAGGACTGGATCTCTCACCTTCCACTCGTTCTGTGTATTTTAGGGCTCGCCTGATTTCTCGGCAATTCCTACGAGCGGTCGCTTCAATATCACTATCGTATACTAAAGGTCGTCTCAGGTTCCTTCTAGTAAAAAACTAGAGGTACCTGGTAGGAAAAGAAAGGAAGAAAATTTAGCAAAATCAAAATTTAACCTAAAAACTAAAAATAAAAATAAAAGTAAATTGCGGAAAATAAAAATAATGGCTAAAGTAATAAAAATAGAGTTTTCTTACTATTTTAGTTCCTCGGCAACGGTGCCAAAAACTTAATCGTTGTTTTGTCGAGTTTTAAAATTTATAAAAGAATGATCGAACCTGGAAACTAACTCTGACAATGATTAAAGGCAAGTGTACCTATCGAACAGTAGTATAGCTTAGGTAAGACCGGATTGTTGAATCCACAAGAACTAAAAGTTCTAATACTAACTTTCTTTTCATTATTTAGCCTAAAATATGTGAAGTTGCTTTTAATCTAAAATTAACGAACTACTAAGCTAAGGACACAAAGGCAAAAAGAACGAATTGGGAAAATAACTGTAACATCCCCAAACCCGGCCCATTCACTACGACCGAATCTGGTTATGTTAGTGAAAATATTTTTCTTTACTTAGGATTTAAAACATGAAAATTTACTATCTTTTGTAACCAAGTTCTTTTGAAAACGTAGCCATAACTTAATTGAGATAAATTGTCTAAATCAGCTGTAGTGATTAAATAAAGCCCATTTGGAAATCAAGTTGTTGAAACAATTTGTCTTCACATGGTAATTTAATATAAACCAACCATAGGTTAAAATAATAATAAAATAGTTCCCGAAATGATAATTTAATAATTTCCAAAGTAAATAAAAAAATAAATAAATAAAAAGCCCTTATTACACAAAGTTTAAACCCAAATACTTCAAATATAAATAAGCTTTAAAAGTATTTAAACTTCTCTTCCTGCATGGGCCACCATGTGTCTTCTCCGATCACGGTCCAATCTACGCGTCACCTGAAATGGTTAGAAAATAATTGGGTGAGTCCACTGACTCAGTGCGTAATCAAAACACAGACTTCCACATGTATGGGCTTGGCCCATACCCACACAGCCGTCGAAACAGATCCTGCAAGAATGCATTTTAGCCCCACCTAATATCCAACCGGGACACCAACCTTAGCAGACTCCCTGCCCAAGGCCGTGGCTAACCCACCACTGATTACATCGTGATCCATAAACCTTACCTCGGCAATTCACTGCTCAAGGCCGTGGCTGAGCCACCGATCAACCAAAGTGATCCCAATATCGTAATCTGTCTACGGTGATGCACATAGCCATCTACCGCCGAGATGGGCACCGAGCCAACATCTCCCTTGAGGTAGCACAAAGCTAACCATCAAGCGCTAATGTAGCCTGAGCCAACATTAGACCATGTACACCATGTGTACACTCCTTCCTTCATCAATCCAATCCACCTCCCATGTATGTAGAAATGCAACATGTCAGATCATATTATAACATAAGAGTGGACATCACATGTTAATTATCATACCATAAATATATCATAAATAACTTACCATTCAAGCCATTATAATCGGTAAACACGTTAGCAAACCAAAACCACAGGAATAGTGCGATGATTACGCACCTTATTACTAGCACAACAGTCCACTCTCAAAATGCTACCTTAATGCTGACTAACCGACACTCGAAAGATTTCCCGCGATAGGCTCTTCTCCCCTACAATCGGCCTTGGCATAAAACAATAAACACTTAGGGCCATTCGGCCAAGACAAGAAACTATAGCACAGGGAAACTATCACACCCTTACCTTGCTAACCACTCCCCTTTGCTCTAATGAGAATCGGCCACCACCAAGGAAGTAGGGTTCAGCAATGGATAAGGAGAGATTCGGCTAAAGCATAAAGAAGAGAAAAGGAAGAGAGGCTATGGGTGTTCGGCTTAGGCTAAATGAAAAAGGGGTTAAGGGTTTCGGCCTAAGCAACAATTTGGGAAACAAGAAGAGGTTCTCTCCTGCTTACAAGTTCGGCAACAAAAAAAAGAAAATAAAATAACATAAAAAAAATTCGGCACAAGGGGGATGAGAGAAGGAACTTTCGGCAAAAGCAATAAGGAGAGGAAAAAACGTTTCAAAAGGGTGTCCCCTATTTATAGATTCGGCCAACACCTACCCACAAGCATAAAACCGAAAATGCCCTCCATACACTCCCAAAACCCAGGCCACCACTCAACCTTCCCCCAAATCCCTTAAATTTCTCCTAAACCTCCTCCCTACCACCCATTCAAAAAGTTTGAATGAGTCCAACTACATCCTAGCCGAATTTAAAAAAAAATGACCAAGTCTTCTCCACCTTTCAAGCCTTTCAAAACCGCTTGACTTCTATCCTCTTTGACGCAAAAACAAGGCCCCAAATGCTACCCTTGCAAGTCGAACTGAGCCCTTTCCCCAAAATGGCGTCACTTCTCCATGCTCTAAGTGGCGCCTCCTTGCCACTCTGCCAAGCCAATCTTTGTGCCATATTTCCACCAAAAATTCTCTTAAGGCCCCCTCTGTCCAAGCTCCCTTTTTACCCTAAAACTAAAAATTTTCCAAAACGTTCCCCACTACCTAGGGTTCTCCGGACCCCTAAAACTAACCCAACCACACACTGAAGTGTGCCAACACCCGAGCTAAGCACCAAAAATCTAACCCCCTAAAACCAGGGTGTTACAATTCTACCCTCCTTAAAATAATTTCGTCCCCGAAATTACTTGTCTAAACTAACACCCAATTCCTCCCACTACGCTATGGTCACAAGACTCGATCTCTAAAGAGCTAACATACCTCTAGGCATAGGTTTTAAGTTCATACTCAAAGTTCCACATACTTTACGACCAACAAAACAACCAACCATCCAAAAGAACAAAACAACAGAGAATATTCCAAACATAAGATACTTACCCACTGACACATCAGGCACATCATTATCCTCTCTCCGACGGACCGCATAAACCAGACCTGGCTGTCTTGCCTCAGAGCCACCATTACCGTGGTCTACTGCTCCACGACCTCGACCTCAGCCGGAACCATTTCCTCCATGGTTCGGACCACGACCTCTCGTCGCCTGCTGACCACCTCTGCCTGGTTGCACATAACCTTAACCCACTATCCGAGTCTCATTCGGATCCTGGGGACAATCCTTAACCAGATGAGTCTTAGACTTGCATCTAAGACATTCTCGAACACGATTCCAGCACTTGCCAACATGGTACCTTCCACACTGAGCACACGGACGATCTGGATTTCCGGTTGCTGGCTTAGCAATATGAACAGGAGTCTCAACCCTCGGTCTTTTATGAACCCTCTCAACCATTTCTGGCGATCCAACACTTCTCTTATCACGGTTCCTTTCTCTATTGTGCCTCTCAGCCTTCTTGACCTCCTCAGCTATTCGAGCTTTCTCCACTAAAACGGCGAAGTCTCTTTCCTGATGCGGAGCAATCAAAACTCGCAGCTCATCCCGCAGACCATCTTCAAATCTGACACATCTCTCATAATCTGTTGCCACGATGCCACGAGCATACCGGCTCAAACGCAAAAATTCAGCTTCGTACTCCGCTATTGACTTACTACCTTGCACCAGATTAAGGAACGCCTTCCTCTGAGTGTCCACATAGCTCGCTCCGACATACTTCCCTTCAAACTTAATCTTGAAGTAACCCCAATCCACTCGATCCGCAGGGGTACTTTCCTTAACAGTGAGCCACCACTGGTAGGCCTCATCTCGCAGTAACGAAACAACACCCTTAAGTTTCTCCTCAGCAGTTAAGTCTAAGTCGTCCATAATCCTTTCAATAGCCTCAAGCCAGTACTCTGCCACATTCGGAGCTACCCCAGACACTCCTCTGAAAACCTTGGCTCCATTCGCCCTAAGCCTTTCGGGCACTGACTTCCGATTCCTATTGCCCACATTGGCTCCTGCCACTCGTTCGAGTACCCGCAGTACAGCTTGTGACACTACATCGTCTCCTCCAGTCTGATCCTGCTGCTCAACCTCAACCGCTGGTGGCGGTGCATCTCTCTCTGACCCATGGCGAGACCCAACCGGTTCCGATACCGACATCCTCCCTCTACCACGCCCACGAGTATTGCGACCACGCCCCCTAGAACTCATATCTAGCGCCTCGACTTAATCTGTTTAGAAAGTTTTATGGATTAGAAATTCTTGTTCCACTATTTTATCCACGAGCAATTTTATGCAATGAAGTTTCCGAGAGTAGTTCTTTCGAGCAATCAAGTTTCCTTCCCTACCCAGGGGTAAATTCGTCATTGTTCCTAAAGAGGGGTATTTTGGTAATAACTAAGAGTCAATTTTGGAAATAGTTTTCCAACTTCAAAATTTACAAAATCTCAGGGGCCGTCTTGAAAATTTTGTTTTTCACACAAAGTGTGTTGCCAAATTTCAGAAAACAGGGTTATTTTTGAAATTTTGGAAATCAGGGGCATTTTCGTAATTTCCCCAAATCGGAATATCACAATATTTCACAAAATAAGACTTTCGGATACTTGATAAAATAGGAATATTCTCATAAAAGTCGAAAGAAATTTAAGAATTTAGAAACCAAGGGCGTTTTGGTAATTTTATCAACCAGGGGTATTTTCGTAAATTCTCACAAACCAGAGTATCTTAATATTTTGAAATTCCAAGCTTTTGATATTTTACAAAGTAAAAAAAAAATCATTTTATCAAAAGTTGAGGGTAGTACGGTAATTTTATAACACAAGGGTATTTTTGTAATTTTGCCACTAGGGGCATTTTGGGAATTTATAAATCGACAACCATCCTTCAAAGTCAGATTTAGGGTTTATAGACCAAAGGGGTAAAGTTGAAAATTAAAACGAAGGGTTTTGAAAACAGCAAGACTAATTCCCTTTCGGGTTTAATAATCGGTTTAGCCTATGAACAAGTCCTCTTGGTTAAAAGCGAACAGAAGCTACGCACTGTAGGATTCTGCGAAGAGGAGGTGAGTCACGAGGATCGCTTAAGTACCTAGCTCTTCCGGATCCAATCCTGACATGCGCACCAAGGTTACCACGCCTTAACTTTACGACTTACTTCACTGAGTTTGTTTAAGAGATTTAAGTTTTATGCATATGTTTGAGTAGACTAATCCTAAGGTCCAATAGCCCTAAAACTAATCTACGAGCCCAAATAAACCCATAATAATACACATAAACAAAACACTTCAAAAGTTCGAAGTACTTACCTGGCGGACTCGGGCCGGAGACACAGGTGCCATGCCAGAATAACCTGAAAACCTTTCTATAAAAGCCCACATTCCAAAAACCCATTTTGAAAACTGTTTCGGGCCCAAAACCCTCAAAGCCGAGTTTTGAACCGGGCTCTGATACCAATCTGTAACATCCCCAAACCCGGCCCATTCACTACGACCGAATCTGGTTATGTTAGTGAAAATATTTTTCTTTACTTAGGATTTAAAACATGAAAATTTACTATCTTTTGTAACCAAGTTCTTTTGAAAACGTAGCCATAACTTAATTGAGATAAATTGTCTAAATCAGCTATAGTGATTAAATAAAGCCCATTTGGAAATCAAGTTGTTGAAACAATTTGTCTTCACATGGTAATTTAATATAAACCAACCATAGGTTAAAATAATAATAAAATAGTTCCCGAAATGATAATTTAATAATTTCCAAAGTAAATAAAAAAATAAATAAATAAAAAGCCCTTATTACACAAAGTTTAAACCCAAATACTTCAAATATAAATAAGCTTTAAAAGTATTTAAACTTCTCTTCCTGCATGGGCCACCATGTGTCTTCTCCGATCCCGGTCCAATCTACGCGTCACCTGAAATGGTTAGAAAATAATTGGGTGAGTCCACTGACTCAGTGCGTAATCAAAACACAGACTTCCACATGTATGGGCTTGGCCCATACCCACACAGCCGTCGAAACAGATCCTGCAAGAATGCATTTTAGCCCCATTTAATATCCAACCGGGACACCAACCTTAGCAGACTCCCTGCCCAAGGCCGTGGCTAACCCACCACTGATCACATCGTGATCCATAAACCTTACCTCGGCAATTCGCTGTCAAGGCTGTGGCTGAGCCACCGATCAACCAAAGTGATCCCAATATCGTAATCTGTCTACGGTGATGCACATAGCCATCAACCGCCGAGATGGGCACCGAGCCAACATCTCCCTTGAGGTAGCACAAAGCTAACCATCAAGCGCTAATGTAGCCTGAGCCAACATTAGACCATGTACACCATGTGTACACTCCTTCCTTCATCAATCCAATCCACCTCCCATGTATGTAGAAATGCAACATGTCAGATCATATTATAACATAAGAGTGGACATCACATGTTAATTATCATACCATAAATATATCATAAATAACTTACCATTCAAGCCATTATAATCGGTAAACACGTTAGCAAACCAAAACCACAGGAATAGTGCGATGATTACGCACCTTATTACTAGCACAACAGTCCACTCTCAAAATGCTACCTTAATGCTGACTAACCGACACTCGAAAGATTTCCCGCGATAGGCTCTTCTCCCATACAATCGGCCTTGGCATAAAACAATAAACACTTAGGGCCATTCGGCCAAGACAAGAAACTATAGCACAGGGAAACTAACACACCCTTACCTTGCTAACCACTCCCCTTTGCTCTAATGAGAATCGGCCACCACCAAGGAAGTAGGGTTCGGCAATGGATAAGGAGAGATTCGGCTAAAGCATAAAGAAGAGAAAAGGAAGAGAGGCTATGGGTGTTCGGCTTAGGCTAAATGAAAAAGGGGTTAAGGGTTTCGGCCTAAGCAACAATTTGGGAAACAAGAAGAGGTTCTCTCCTGCTTACAAGTTCGGCAACAAAAAAAAGAAAATAAAATAACATAAAAAAAATTCGGCACAAGGGGGATGAGAGAAGGAACTTTCGGCAAAAGCAATAAGGAGAGGAAAAAACGTTTCAAAAGGGTGTCCCCCTATTTATAGGATTCGGCCAACACCTACCCACAAGCATAAAACCGAAAATGCCCTCCATACACTCCCAAAACCGGCCACCACTCAACCTTCCCCCAAATCCCTTAAATTTCTCCTAAACCTCCTCCCTACCACCCATTCAAAAAGTTTGAATGAGTCCAACTACATCCTAGCCGAATTTAAAAAAAAATGACCAAGTCTTCTCCACCTTTCAAGCCTTTCAAAACCGCCCAGCTTCTATCCTCTTTGACGCAAAAACAAGGCCCCAAATGCTACCCTTGCGAGTCGAACCTGAGCCCCTTCCCCCTGCAAATGGCGTCACTTCTCCATGCTCTAAGTGGCGCCTCCTTGCCACTCTGCCAAGCCAATCTTTGTGCCATATTTCCACCAAAAATTCTCTTAAGGCCCCCTCTGTCCAAGCTCCCCTTTTTAACCCCTAAAACTAAAAATTTTCCAAAACGTTCCCCCACTACCTAGGGTTCTCCAGACCCCTAAAACTAACCCAACCACACACTGAAGTGTGCCAACACCCGAGCTAAGCACCAAAAATCTAACCCCCTAAAACCAGGGTGTTACAATAACTTTAGGAAAAACTCAGTTGATTAAGACGATACCCTCAGGAAGAATGCATCTAGACTTCACTTGTTATTTAACACTGAACCATACGATTTATTCACTTAGTTTGATCCATAAGACTCCCTAACGTATATTAAACCCTCTCTTAAGGCAAGAAACGTCTAACCCTAGGTTAATTAGTGGAACTCTCGTTCTCTTATAATAACCCCCTAGAATAGCAGTAAATCGATCTATGGACTCCCATATTAGGTTTCACCCTAATCCGGCAAAATCTTGTCACCCTATCTCTAGGCATGCGATCAACTCCGCTTAATTATGCTAGATCTACTCTTAGGCAGGGTCTATTCCTCCTCCACCTAAGCACATCAAATTTAGATTAAGCTCACATAATCAAGAACAAACTAAGTATTTATCATATAATTTAGAAAACAATAACAAGATCCGTCATAGGTTTTATCCCCTTCAGGTATCTGAAGGGTTTAGTTCATAACAAATAAAGAAAAAATCTCAAGAGAAAAGATAAAACAAAACATAAGAAATCCCTAAAACTCCCTGAAGGAATTGAAGGAGAGATTCGCCGTCTTGAGTAGAATTTCAGCTTCTTGAGATGGATCAACTGGCTATCTTCGAGTTATTCTCCCAACTCTGACCTTTCTGGCTTGGCTCCTTGGCCTAGCTAACCGCCCCCCTTTCAGCTGACCCTTAGGGGGTTATATAGGCTCTTAGAATGGGTTTATTTGCCCCAAAGTATCCAAATCCGAATGAAATTGCTCTTTGCCATGACAGGGACACGACCATGTCACACGCCTGTGTGACAAGTCTTCAAGCCGTGTTCGAACTTCTTTAATGAAGCACGACCTTGTAAATCGAGGGCCAGGTCGTATTTTAGATGATGAATGAGGCACAACCGTGTGGGCTTGGGCCCAGGCCGTGTTGATTTCGTTATATGGCCCATTTACTCCATTCTGGGCCCGTTTCTCGTTTTTTTTATCCTCGGGTGCTTTCTTGGATATAAGACATGAAAAGAACGGATTAAGAGCACCTTTTTATATGAAATAGATGATAAATCATCCAAAAACATAATAAATGTGGGATTGAAATATGTTACTTTTACGGTTTATCAATAAGGTTTCGACATGGAAAAGAAAAAGAATGGAAAATTCGGCATTACCTAGGACCCTAGATTTGGCACACACACATTTAAATAGCCTATAGCCGAAATTTAGCCACCCTTAAAGTCCAATTCGGCACCACTTCATCCACTGCTCATCTCCTAATTTTCCTCCAGGATATCTCCCTTATCTTTCTCCCAAATTCTCTCTACTGATCACTTCTCCTTAAAGTCCCTCTACACGCCACTTCCAGCCTTCTAGAAGCCTAATATTAAACTCCAAAATAAAACTAAGCTAGCACTCGAACCTCAGACCTCCCTGCATGCATATGTCGCCACCTTTCTACACCATAGTGGCGTCACTTAGCCACTTCACCACAGGCTTCCTTGTGCCATTTTTCACTTATTTTTATTTAAAGGCCCACTACTCACAACCCTGATTCCTTAATTAAATAAATTAAGATTCCTCCACCACAAAACTCGAACCCAGAGCTTCTCCAACACACCTAGACACTCCAAATTCATTAAATCTTTAAAGCCGTCATATCATTTGTCATTTTCTTGCTCACTTAAAAATTTTATGAGACCCAAAGCCCAATAGGCCCAATTCTTCTAGGCCCAAATTTGGGGCGTTACAGAGATCATATACATAAACAAAAACCTAGCAACCATGTTTCACATGTAATAAGCAAATGCAAAATTTCTAAAACCATCACATGTAATAAGCAAATGCAAAATTTCTAAAACCAAACACATAAAGTACTTAACCAAGAGCATATAAACCGAACTTAAAGATAGTGATCAAGCCATTTTCCCATGGCTATATATTTACATGTTCCAAAATCAAGCATTCCATCTATGCTATACATGCCATAAGCCCAAATTCAACTTAATAAAATATCGAAAAACTGTTGATAGTGTGATAGGCTTTGCTGATGATCCCCGAGCTCGTAACGTGAACCCAAAATCTATAAAACAGAGGTAAACAAAACACACATAGTAAGCTATTTAAGCTTAGTATGTCATAAGCAAATATATATCAACTATTATATATTATCACTAAGTTAACAAGGCTGAATATACATGTTCTCAAATACAAGGTTATCATTTAAATATTTCACACACATATGTTATGGCTAATTGTACAAATTTTACCTGAACATATATAATTCTCAATATTAGGATCATATAAAACACATTTGGCCGAATATACATATTCATTATGCTTACACTTAGATCATATTTAATACTTTAGTATATATACAATTAAATAAACAATCAACTTACCTTATTTTCATAACATGGTTTAAATACATACCTGAGCCTTTTAATTCGATTTTACATTTGGTCTTCACTTAACATTACCCGTTGAACCGTTCGGAATTAAAAAGGATACACGGATAGTCAGAAGCTCGTACAATGCCAACCTCCCAGACGTGGTCTTACATGTAATCACATATCGATGCCACTGTCCCAAACAGGGTCTTACATGAATCAAATACGATGCCAATGTCCTAGACATGGTCTTACACGTAAACACAAGTCGATGCCAACGTCCCAGACGTGGTCTTACACGATAACACATATCAGAAATCCTATGTCATGACATATGTATCCTATCTATTCCTAGGGTTCGTACGGGACTTTCGGACAATGAATCTCGATCAAAACGAGCTCGAAACATAGTTCCCTATCTCAAATTACATTCGACCACACTCACATATAATATAATAATTCATTTCATCACATAATATTTATATAATCTCAAGTTTAACAACATTTAAATGCTTATAGACTTACCTCGGATATCGACGGACGTAATCGACTACTTGACTACTTTTGAATTCCCTTGATCTAATTTCGTTTTCTTCCATTCTTGATCTAAATAAATTTGATTTTAACTAATTTAACCACATATTCATTCAGTTCAATCCAAAAACACATAAATGGGAAAATTACCATTTTGCCGCTGATATTTCACACTTTTCACAATTTAGTCCCTATTGCATAAAACACAAAATACACAAAATTTGCATATGCTATGCTTAGGCCAAATATTCACTTGCTCCATACAAGTCCATATTTTTCATTTTTTTCACATTTTAGTCACTCAAAAAATTATTTTCACAATTTAGTCCAAATTACTCAAAATTATCAAAAATCCAAAGACAAAACATGTTAATTCAAAACATATCTTCCATATTCTATCATCTAACAACAAAAATCACATGAATTCATCAATGACCTAACTCAAAATATTCATCAAAAATGAAAAATTGAAGCATGGGTTTTGTATATTTCATAGCAACGATCTCACAAACGTAAAAATTATCAAAAACCAAGCTAGTTACATACCTTAATCAACCTTGACAATGGTCGAATACCCTAGCTTATATTTCTTTCTTTTTCTTTTCTTTGGTTTCATTCATAAGCTTAAAAAAAAGATGAACATGGCTTTTTAGTGTTCGTTTTATTATATATACATTATAGTATATTATTTACTAATATAAATTTTTAACTTATAAATTTAACATATAAAAACATATATTTATTCACTTAATGTCGTCCGCTACTTATAAAATGGGCTATTTGCAACATAAATCCTCCATATTAAAAAGACATCAACAATTAAGCACTTTCACAACTGACCATCAAATTTTCATTTTATGCGATTAAGCCCTTTTATTTAATCAGACACTCAAACAACAAAATTAAAACACGAAAATTTAACACAAGCAAATTTACATATAATAAACACTAAAAATAATTTTAAAATATTTTTTAGACTCGAATTTGTGGTCTCGAAACCATTGTTTCGATTAGGGTCAAAATCGAGATGTTGCATGTCCTATGACTGTGTCTTCCACACGGTCGAGACACACGATCGTGTCTTAGCCCGTGTGGTTACTACTGGGCATTCTGTTTTGCCACCTTAAGGTGTAGGGGGACAAACGACCTAACTACACGCCCATGGGGCAGACCGTGTGTCACACACGGCCTAGACTCATGCCCGTGTGTCTACCCGTGTGGACAGTAACAAGGCTATTAACCAAGCCCTTTGCCACCTTTAGTTGCACCACAGTAACCACATCATTCATGCAATAATATACCAAATTCTCAACCATGCAATTTACGCTTCCATGAAATTCATCATCATTTTCATATAACAATAACAAGTAATAGCCATCAACTTTGGCCTTATACAAAATGAATCAATTCCAAAACAAGCCAACACATTTGGCCAAGACAAAATAACACTTAACAAGGACTGAGTCTCTATACATGCCATATTCAAAAAGGATAAATCTAGCTATACCAAGTGTTCAGATTGATAGTGTGATCAAGCCTCCAACGTTCTTTGATCCCCGAGCTAACTTGGTGGAACTATAAGAAAATGGAAAAGAGAGGGAGTAAGCATAAAGCTTGGTAAGTCGCATGTAAATAATTAACAATGACTACCTTGCAACATCATACTCATGACATATTATAAACTTGCATGTACTTCTCATATAATCAAAGGCATAAATTACTCATTTCCATCCTTACTAATTATACAACATAATTCGTACTCATTTCAAATCTCACCACATCTAATTGCTCACATTTGTATGCACTTATACCCTACACTTGTTATCACATAATCATACATAAATTCACTTAGTTAAAGTTTCTCTATGAATACTTCGGAATAATACTGGATACGCGGTGGTTTCCCACACAGCCCACCAGTAATAAATAACACGGTGGTATCGCACACAACCCAGCAACAATGAATAACACTGTGATATCACACACAACCCGCCAACAATCACTTATTCATGGTGTTTATCCAAGGATTTCTTCACTCTCCACCATCTTAATAGATGTCAACAATATTCATAGCAATAATCAAACATATTATGCAATATCAATGGTTATAAGCATAATAACAATAGAGTTATATTATTCACATACAACTTACCTCGATATACAAAAATTTGGGTGACTATCTCGATTTAGTCCACTATCTTAGTTTTCCCCCGGTCTAAGTCTGGACTCCTTTTTCTTGATCTATAATAACAAATTCACTTATTAAATCACCACATTATTTAAAACATTTCAAACTTTCTATTTTGGCAAAATTTACCGTTTTGCCCCTATACTTTTACAAAATTATAATTTTGCCCCTATGCTCGTAAATCAATTCTAATCAAATTTCCTCCTTTAACAAGCCTATCTAAACATTTATTACTCTTATACCAACTCACAATACCAATTATTTCGCACATTTACCACCTATTTTACAACCTTTATAACAAGGTCCTTTTTAGGTATTTTCATGAAAACTCTTTTCACAAAAGTTGTTTATTTAACAACCAAGTTTCATTTCTTCCATAAAAATTCAGCAAACAACACTAATGCTCTCATGGAAAAACCCTAGACTTTCAACCATTTTACAAAATTGTCCTCTCATAGCTAGCTTCAGCTATGAGGGTTTTAAAAGTACAAAAATTATAAAAAATGACCATCAAAATCACTTACTTGCAAGGGATTAAGTTGCTGAAAATTTCAATCTTCCAAAAACCCCTATTTTTCTGATATTTTCGGTGGAAAAGACGAAGAGGAAAGGATGATATCATTCTTTTCTTTATTCTATTTTATTACATCAAGTTAGTCACCTAATCCACCAATTTTGACCAATTTTGACATTTCTTGTCCCCTATTGAAACACCCCAAACCCGACCCATGAGCTTTGACCAGATTTGGTATGTTCCTCAAGTAAACCGGTTCAAAGTTCTTTTGTTACTTTGGGAAAATAGTGTGTTTTGAAAGAAATATTGTTTTGGGTTGGGCTCGAGTAGAAAACAAAATCGTTTTATAATGAAAACCCTTTTAAATTTTAGGTGATAAAACATATAGAATACATTTAAAGTAAATTATTTAATCTTTAACTTCATGTTGAGCATGGCCACCACAAGTTCTGCCGTCCCGGTCCATTACTGTTCATCACCTAAAACATGGTCCCTCAACGGGCTGAGTCAACAGACTCAATGTGTACACAACACTAAATCATAATAGAATCAGGCATAACAAATATTACACATTCATATCATAGCATACAAATTATGATGCATTCCCAAACCCAAACCTAATAAGCCATTCGCTACACTCCCCGTACCAACAACTCGTACAATCGTGGGGACTACTAAGTCGACCCTCCTTCCGTTACACTCCATATCGCGGTCTTAGGTCACCGCATTTGTGGTCTTAGGTCACCACATTCGAGATATCGCGGTCTTAGGTCACCGCATTCGATTCATCGTGGTCTTAGGTCACCACATTCGGATACCACGGTCTTAGGTCACCGTGTTCGTGGTCTTAGGTCACCACATTCACTTCCCCTTTCAATAACCCATATGCCCCATTTTGTAATATGCATTAATATGCCAAAGTTCACATTCTTATTCTCATGTTACAAATAACATATTTCATATTCCTAGTAGGAGTAGGAAACGTACCTGAGTACTTAGTACCATAACATGGTACCTTAGCCACTTTCTTATTCTTAATATCACATATTTTAATTAGACAAAGCCATAAAACTTATTAAGAATTAGTGCGGGGTACACACCTGATTAGCTTAACGAATTCCTTGAAATCCCGAAAAATCGATCTATCGCTTTAGATCCTAAATCCCTACATTTGGCCACATTTAGTATTTTAGGAAAAAGCCTATTCGGCTAATTTAGTCAAATCCCGAAGGATTATCGTATCCACTTTCTTACCTTGCAGCCAATTTGATAATTAATCAAATCCCGAAAACTTGCATTCTTCCCCTTTGAAATCGGCTAATCACTAGATCCCTTGAATCGGTTAGTTTTCGGCTTAAAACACATAAAAATAGATCTAACTACTAAAATAGGCCTTGGCAGAATATTCATTGTAACATCCTAGATCAGAGGTTATGCGTTTGTGCATAATTCATGAGTTAGTAGGTTTTGGCAGTGTTGGAAGTGTATTAAGGGTTTTTAGAATTTTAGGATGGAAGAAGAAAGCTTTGGAAAATTATTGGTTTTAAGTAAAAGGGAGCTAGGTAAATGAGGCTTTAAAAGAAACTCAGTGTGAAGCATGACACAAGGAACCATGTGGTAAAATGGCATGTTTTATGAATTATGAATGTGTTATGTGAATTCTAGAAATAAGGAAATGTATGGAAATATATGGAAAAGTATGGAAGTGTATGGAAATGTATGGAAATGTGTGGAAATGTATGGAAATGTAAGGCAATGTAGGGAAATGTAAGAAAATATAAGGAAATGTAAGGAAATGTATGGAAATGTAAGGAAATGTAAGGAAATGTAAGGAAATGTGAGGAAATGTATGGAAATGTAAGGAAATGCAAGGAAATGTAAGGAAATGTCTTGTCTTGGAAATGTAGGGAAATGTCCTGAAAATGTAAAGGAATAAAGAGGAAAGTGAACATTTATGGAAACTAGGAAATGTAAGGAAATGATTCAAAAATGGAAAGTGAACATTTCTGGAAACTTGGAAATGTAAGAAAATGGTAAGTTTACAGAGCCGATCGAAAATTTTAAGAAACTTAGAAATGACTTAGAAATGTCAAGTTTTAAAGTTTAAAATAGGAAATTAAGGCAAGGTGGCCTTCAAAGAAAAAGTTGGTGAAATTTGACACACAAACGGGCTAGGAAAAGTGGCCTGAAGATGGCATTTAGGGCCTATGGAAATGGCGCCATGTGCAAGAGGCATGGGCCTGAGTTCGAGTCACAAGGGAAGCAAATAAATGAAGTTTAATTTTTGCTTCCCAGGCTTAAGGGTGGATGGCACATGCTTCTAGAAATAAAGGTGTTTTATTCTCATTAATATGTGAATATTAAGAGATAAATAAAGGATTTTCTTTAATTGGATTATTTGAGGAGATAATTGATGGATTAAATGCTTTTATTTTTAAATAAAAGAGATAATATTATCACATATGTGGAGTGGTGGCCAAGTAAGGGAGTCCTTGGCTGATAACTTTGCCTACAAAAGGAAGGAAGGAGGGCTACTCCTCAGTTTGCTTCTTTTTTTGCTCTGCCGAAAATTCCCTAGCTCTCCCCCTCTCTGTCGAATTTTTCCTTAAGTAAAATCCATCTTCTCTTCTTCTATTTTCTTCTCCGTTTCTACTATCAAAGCCGAATCTTTGTCGATTCTAAGTAAAGGAGCAATCAACTACAACATCAAAAGGGTAAGATCTGTGGTCAATCAATTTCTATTCCTTTTCCTTTTATCAAAATCAGGGTACTAATCTTATTGTTGTGAATGGCCGAATATACAAGGGGTTTATCAGATTTCGACAAACATACAAGAAAAGGAATATTTTCGGGAACTCAAGGATTCAAGGTAAGAAGTTATATTCGGCCTAGGTTATCTCTTTAATAATTGGATCTATTCATTTTAATCAAAGATTTATCAAATCAGTGGATCTAGTGGGTAGCCGAAATTCAGGGAGGAATACCACAACTTTGGGATTTGATTTGGCAAACAAGGTAGTGTGTTAGTAATTCTATTCCTAGTAGGATTTGGTTTTAAAATCAAAAGGGTATTAATATGTTTATATATATGGGCCAAATATAGGAGTTAACAGATCTAAAGTCTGAATCTGTGATCGATTCACTTCGGGAATTCAAGGAATCCATTAACCGAATAAGGTGTGTACCCACACTAACTCCCAATATATTACGGCAATTATTTTATATGTATGTATATGAATGTGCATGCGAATAAGAATGTGGCTAAGTGTTACAAATGAGGTAAAAGTACCTGTGCTTCCTACTTCCGATAGGATTACAAATACGATATATATATATTTTTGAATATGTAATATGAATGAGAAATAAGATATGCATGATATAAATATTTGGGACATATGGGATATATGTGAAAGGGGAAGAATAGGTGTTGACTACGGTCTCACCAACGAAATATGGTGCCTACGGTCCCATTAAGTGAGCATGGTAACTTTAGTTACATTATCTGAACATAGTGTCTAATGACACAACGTACATGGGCGATGAGCACGTCGATCGCAAATGATCGCCTTCGATGGTGTGTAGTGGAAGGAGGGTTGACTTAGTAGTCCCCACGGTGTGGCCCGGCGTAATGCGGGTGGTGTGTAGCGGATGGATAATTAGGCTTGGGTTTGGGTTGCATCATTTTGATATGTATATGTTCGATATGAATATGTATGCACAAATATTGTTTGTTAGTTTGTGTACACATTGAGTCCGTTGACTCACCCTTTTGAGGACTATTTTTCGTGTGATGAGCGGTAATGGACCGGGTCGGCGGGAGCTAAAGGTGGCCATGCGTAGCAAAGAAAATATTTACGAATTGGACCTTTATTTTTATAAAGTTCTTTAAGTTTTAAGTTTGGAAATTATTGATGTAATAAGGCCTAAAAAGCCATAGTTTTATTTTCGTTACTATTATTTACTTGCAATTATTATGCTTCGAAACACTTTACATTTATGATATTAAAATTTTATGTCTTTACATTTAAACCCTAAATTATTTTGTCACCCTAATTAAATGATTTCTAAATTAAATAAGCTGGTTTTTAACCTAAGCCCAATCCAAAATGAATAGTTTTCTAAAAATACACCAATATTCTCTAAGTAATAAAGGACTTCGAAAATTGATTTTCTTAGGGAACATACCAGATCCGGTTCAGGCTCGTGGGCCGGGTGTAGGGTGTTTCAGTTTGGTATCAGAGCCCAGTTTTAAACTCTCGGCCTGTGGCCTCAGGCCCAAAACGTTTTCAAATCGAGCCAAATGAATTTTATGAAGTATTTACGAAAATAAGCGAGTTTTACGGCATGGCACCTCGTCTCCGACCATGATCCACCGGTAAAGTACCCCTAACCATTTGGGTGATTATGTGATTTATATTGTGTTATGGAAGGGTAGAAAAAGGAATGGAACGTAGAATCGCATGATAGGAACTTGAACCTTAGGACTAGTCTACTCAAACACAAATACATAAGACTTAATACTTACTCAAACAAACCCATGACTAAGTCACTAAGTTAGGGTGTGGTAACCCCACAATGCGCATGTCTAGGATTGGATCCGGAAGAGCACAGTATTTAAGTAGTCCTAGTGACTCACCTCCTCTTCGCAGAATCACACCTGCGTAGTGCGTAGCTTTGGTTCACCCCGACCAAGAGGGGGCTCGGACATAAAGCTAAACACAATAACTAAAACCCGAAAGGGAACTAGTCATGTGTTTTTATAAAAACCCTAGTTTTAAAACTCTTAAAATTACCTTTTCAATTTGTGAGAACTACTTTTACAAAATTTTCCGAAAAATGCCTGATTTACAAAAATTACCAAAATGCCCCTAGTGGCGAAATTACAAAAATGCCCTTGGTTTCTTAAATTTCTGTACCACCCCGATTTCAATAAAATTTTCCTTACTTTACAAAAGCACCCAAAAACTCTAATTTACAAAATATCAAAAATACCTTGATTTTAGAAAATTACAAAATTGCCCCTAACTTACAAAATTACCAAAATGACCCTGATTTTTAAAATTTTTTACGACATCACCGACTTGAAAAACAAATGCTCAAAAAAGAACCCTCAAAGTTTTGCAAATTTTGAAATACCCCTGAATTATTAAACTTTACAAATTTACCCTGGTTTGTAAAAAAATTACCGAAATACCCTTGGAATTTCAAAATTACCGAAAGGCCCTGGGATTTCAAAATTACCAAAATACCCTTATTGACAAAATCACCGAGGAACCTTATTTTGACAAATTACAAAAATACCCCTGTAGGACAAAATTACGAAAATACCCCTGAGTAGTGGAAAAACAACAACAATGAAAACTACAACATTTCTCTGAATGAGCGAAAGTTCATAATTGATTGATGGATGTATGAATGTAAAGACTGTGTGCATGTATGAATACGAAAGAACCACTCCTAAAATTCTTTCCATAAAACTTCTTCGCGGGTAATCGGTGGAATAAAGACAAATTCATAAAATTCTCTTAAATCAGATTAAATCGCGACGTTAGAAATAAGTTCTAGGGGACGTGAACTTAGAGATTGTGCCTAGAAAGTATGATGGTTCTATTAAGATCAGAGTGCGCAGCGTAAGCATAGTGCGGTGAGAAGGATGGTACGATCAGTAGTAAGTAATTTCGACGACGAAATTATTTTTAAGGAGGGTAGAATCAACATCCTAGATTAGGGGTTATGCGTTTGTGCATAATTCATGAGTTAGTAGGTTTTGGCGGTGTTGGAAGTGTATTAAGGGTTTTAGAATTTTAGGATGGAAGAAGAAAGCTTTGGAAAATTATTGGTTTTTAAGTAAAAAGGGGAGCTAGGTAAATGAGGCTTTAAAAGAAACTCCGTGTGAAGCATGACACAAGGAACCATGTGGTAAAATGGCATGTTTTATGAATTATGAATGTGTTATGTGAATTCTAGAAATAAGGAAATGTATGGAAATATATGGAAATGTATGGAAGTGTATGGAAATGTGTGGAAATGTGTGGAAATGTATGGAAATGTAAGGCAATGTAGGGAAATGTAAGAAAATGTAAGGAAATGTAAGGAAAAGTATGGAAATGTAAGGAAATGTAAGGAAATGTGAGAAATGTATGGAAATGTAAGGAAATGCAAGGAAATGTAAGGAAATGTCTTGTCTTGGAAATGTAGGAAATGTCCGAAAATGTAAAGGAATAAAGAGGAAAGTGAACATTTATGGAAACTAGGAAATGTAAGAAATGATTCAAAAATGGAAAGTGAACATTTCTGGAAACTTGGAAATGTAAGAAAATGGTAAGTTTACAGAGCCGATCGAAAATTTTAGGAAACTTAGAAATGACTTAGAAATGTCAAGTTTTAAAGTTTAAAATAGGAAATTAAGGCAAGGTGGCCTTAAAAGAAAAAGTTGGTGAAATTTGACACACAAACGGGCTAGGGAAAGTGGCCTGAAGATGGCACTTAGGGCTTATGGAAATGGCGCCATGTGCAAGAGGCATGGGCCTGAGTTCGAGTCACAAGGGAAGCAAATAAATGAAGTTTAATTTTTGCTTCCCAGGCTTAAGTGTGGACGGCACATGCTTCTAGAAATAAAGGTGTTTTATTCTCATTAATATGTGAATATTAAGAGATAAATAAAGGATTTTCTTTAATTGGATTATTTGAGGAGATAATTGATGGATTAAATGCTTTTATTTTTAAATAAAAGAGATAATATTATCACATATGTGGAGTGGTGGCCAAGTAAGGGACTCCTTGGCTGATAACTTTGTCTATAAAAGGAAGGAAGGAGGGCTACTCCTCAGTTTGCTTCTTTTTCTGCTCTGCCAAAAATTCCCTAGCTCTCCCCCTCTCTTCTTCTATTTTCTTCTCCGTTTCTACTATCAAAGCCGAATCTTTGTCGATTCTAAGTAAAGGAGCAATCAACTACAACATCAAAAGGGTAAGATCTGTGGTCAATCAATTTCTATTCCTTTTCTTTTATCAAAATCGTGGTACTAATCTTATTGTTGTGGATGGCCGAATATACAAGGGGTTTATCGATTTTAGACAAACATACAAGAAAAGGAATATTTTCGGGAACTCAAGGATTCAAGGTAAGAAGTTATATTCGGCCTAGGTTAACTCTTTAATAATTAGATCTATTCATTTAATCAAAGATTTATCAAATCAGTGGATCTAGTGGGTAGCCGAAATTCAGGGAGGAATACCACAACTTTGGGATTTGATTTGGCAAACAAGGTAAGTGTTAGTAATTCTATTCCTAGTAGGATTTGGTTTTAAAATCAAAAGGGTATTAATATGTTTATATATATGGGCCAAATATAGGAGTTAACAGATCTAAAGTCTGAATCTGTGATCGATTCACTTCGGGAATAAGGTCTGAATCCATTAACTGAATAAGGTGTGTACCCACACTAACTCCCAATATATTACGGCAATTATTTTATATGTATATATATGAATGTGCATGCGAATAAGAATGTGGCTAAGTGTCACAAATGAGGTAAAAGTACCCAGGTACGTTTCCTACTTCCGATAGGATTACAAATACGATATATATATATTTTTTAATATGTAATATGAATGAGAAATAAGATATGCATGATATAAATATTTGGGGCATATGGGATATATGTGAAAGGGGAAGAATAGGTGTTGACTACGATCTCACCAACGAAATATGGTGGCTACGGTCCCATTAAGTGAACATGGTAACTTTAGTTACATTATCTGAACATAGTGTCTAATGACACAACGTATATGGGCGATGAGCACGTCGATCGCAGCGATCGCTTCGATGGTGTGTAGCGGAAGGAGGTTGACTTAGTAGTCCCCACGGTGTGGTAGCCGGCATGTACGGGTGGTGTGTAGCGGATGGATAATTAGGCTTGGGTTTGGGTTGCATCATTTTGATATGTATATGTTCGATATGAATATGTATGCCTGAAATATTGTTTGTTAGTTTGTGTACACATTAAGTCCGTTGACTCACCCTTTGAGGACTATTTTTAGTGTGATGATGCGATAATGGACCGGGTCGGCGGGAGCTAAAGGTGGCCATGCGTAGCAAAGAAAATATTTACGAATTGGACCTTTATTTTTATAAAGTTCTTTAAGTTTTAAGTTTGGAAATTATTGATGTAATAAGGCCTAAAAAGCCATAGTTTTATTTTCGTTACTATTATTTACTTGCAATTATTATGCTTCGAAACACTTTACATTTATGATATTAAAATTTTATGTCTTTACATTTAAACCCTAAATTATTTTGTCACCCTAATTAAATGATTTCTAAATTAAATAAACGGGGTTTTAACCTAAGCCCAATCCAAAATGAACAGTTTTCTAAAAATACACCAATATTCTCTAAGTAATAAAAGACTTCGAAAACCGATTTTCTTAAGGAACATACTAGATCCGGTTCAGGCTCGTGGGCTGGGTGTGGGGTGTTTCATACATAGTCACTTACCTTAAAAATCCCGAAATTATCCCTTGGTTATAGCTTCTGTCGAAATCCCTAAGACCACATGTTAGATCAACTTCTAACCTTTAATCACAATCAATGGCCCTTGGCCGAATGTCAGATATGACTTACCTTGATGGTTAAATCCCGAAGGTCTTTTCCTTTATAGTCGACTATGGCAAAAATCCCAAAAGAATCCTTCCAAATTTTGGCAAATAAGAATATTGATGGGATTAGTCCTAGATTTCGACAAATCTAAAATAAAAGAATAGAAATCAAAACTTGTTCTTACCCTTTCTTGAAGATATCGACAGCACCCATGCTTGAAGCCGCTCAAAGATTCGGCTTTTGATGGATTGGAAAGAAAAGAAATTGGCTAATGGTGATATCTTGAATTTTCGGCTTTGGCTAACAAAAAGAAGAAGAACAAATGCTCTAGGAAATTTGGCAGAGAGAAGGGTTGAGAGAAAGAATGATGAATGGCCCTCTTTTCCTTATATAGCCGAATTTACTAACTTAGAATCCCTTAATTGGCCATCACTCTTCTATTTTGATAGCTTTATCTCTTTAATTATCTCCTAAAATAAAAGATAATTCAGCAACTATCCTTACTTAGCCGAAATTATTAAACTCAAAGTCCCTTACTTGGCCATCACTTCTCCCTTATTTTCCTAATTAAAGAATAATTCCTCATTTATCTCTTGAAAATAATCTAAAATAAATCCATTATTTATCCCTTATTTATCCACTATTTATCTCTTAAAAATAAAAGAATAAAGGCTCCTAAATTATAGCCTTGTGCCGTCCACCTCACTTCTTCTCGGAAGCAAAATAAAATTTCTTTTATTTGCTTTCCTGTGACTCGAACTCGTGCCCAATACCCTTGCATGTGGCGCCATTTCCAGAGGCCCTAAGTGGCATCTCCAGCCACTTTTCCAAGCTTTGTTTATGTGTCAAATTTCACATACTTTTTCTCTTAAGGCCACCTTGCCTTAATTTCCTCTTTTAAACTTTAAAACTCGACATTTCTAAGTCATTTCTAAGTTTCCAAGAATTTTCGTTTGCCTCTTTAAACTTGACATTTCCTTACATTTCCAAGTTTCCAGAAATGTTCACTTTCCATTTTTGAATCATTTCCAAATCATTTCCGGGTTTCCAAAAATGTTCATTTCTAAATCATTTCCATGCATTTCTAGGTTTCCAAAAATGTTCACTTTCCTCTTTTAAACCTAACATTTCCATACATTTCCAAGTTTCCAAAAATGTTCAAAATATATTCATAACACATAAGACATGTCATTTCGTACAATTAAACCGAAAATGTATAGGCCCTTTTCAGGATGTTACAGTTCTACCCCCCTTAAAAATAATTTTGTCCTCGAAATTACTTACTAACGAATAATCGTACATCTTAACTCACCGCACTACGCTTATGCTGCGCACTCTGATCTTAATAGAACCATCACACTTCCTAGGCATAATCTCTAAGTTCACGTCCCCTAGAACTCATTTCTAACGCCGCGATTTAATCTGATTAAAAAGTTTTATGCATCAGAATTTTGTTCCACTTATTAACTGCGAACAATTTTATGAAATAAGGATATTTAGAAGTAGTTCTTTCGATCACACAAAGTTTCAGTTCAAGTTCACTACTCTAATTCAGAGAATCACATTCACATTCATCAACAGAGACACCTTCATTCTTCAATAGAGGCACATTCATTCATCAACATAGACATATTTATTCAGTGGTATCTACCACCCACACTCACTATTCGAACACTCTTTGCCTTATTCCTATCCTAGGGGTATTTTCGTAATTTGTCCTACAGGGGTATTTTCGTAATTTTTCAAAATAAGGTTCCTTGGTAATTTTGTCAGTAAGGGTATTTTGGTAATTTTGTGTTCTCGGGGTATTTTTTTGGAAATTCTAAAATTCGAGGGTATTTCGGTAATTTTGAATCACGGGGGTATTTTGGTAATAAACCAGGGTAAATTTGTAAAATTTAACAAATCAGGGATATTTCAAAAGTTGCAAAACTTTGAAGGTTCTTTTTGAGAATTGTTCTTTCTAAAACGGTGATGTTGCAAAAAAAAAAATTTGGAAATCAGGGTCATTTTGGTAATTTTTTGTAAGTTAGGGGCAATTTTGTAATTTCATAAATCGGAAATTTTTCGAAAAATTTTGTAAAGATGGTTTTCAAAAATTCAAAAGGGTCATTTTAAGAGTTTTAAAACGAGGGTTTTTATAAAAATACGGCTAGTTCCCTTTCGGGTTTTAGTTATTGAGTTTAGGTTGCGACTGAGTCCTCTTGGTTAGGGTGAACCGTAGCTACGCACCAGGTAGGATTCCAGCGAAGAGGAGGTGAGTCACTAGGACTGCTTAAGTACCAGGCTTTTCCGGATCCAATCCTAGACATGCGCACAGGGGTTACCACACCCTAACCCGGCGACTTAGCCATAGGGTTGTTTAGTTAGGCACTTAAGTCTTATGTAAGTGTTGGGGAAAACTAATCCTAGGGTTCAAGTACTTATCATGCTAATCTACGTTCCATTCCATTTCTACCCTTCTACACATCATACTATAAACCACACAAATGGATAGAAGTACTTACAGTGGATCATGGTCTGAGACTTAGGTGCCATGCCGAAACTCCGCTTATTTCAAAAATATTTTCATAAAACTCATTTGGGCTCGCTTTGAAAACGTTTTGGGCCTTAAACCCCTAGGCCGAGGGTTTGAAACCTAGCTCTGATACCAAACTGAAACACCCTAAACCCGACCCACGAGCTTTGACCAGATTTGGTATGTTCCTCAAGTAAACCGGTTCAAAGTTCTTTTGTTACTTTGGGAAAATAGTGTGTTTTGAAAGAAATATTGTTTTGGGTTGGGCTCGAGTAGAAAACAAAATCGTTTTATAATGAAAACCCTTTTAAATTTTAGGTGATAAAACATATAGAATACATTTAAAGTAAATTATTTAATCTTTAACTTAATAAAAATTTCGTAACATAATAAATAAAAACAGAAATAAAATAGTGCACTATGGCCTTATGGCCTTATTACATCAAGTAAATCCAAATAATTCGGAGTACTTAAAAATTAATAGTCCATAAAAATAAAAACTTCATGTTGAGCATGGCCACCACAAGTTCTGTAGTCCCGGTCCATTCTTTGTTCATCACCTAAAACATGGTCCCTCAACGGGCTGAGTCAACAGACTCAATGTGTACACAACACTAAATCATAATAGAATCAGGCATAACAAATATTACACATTCATATCATAGCATACAAATTATGATGCATTCCCAAACCCAAACCTAATAAGCCATCCGCTACACTCCCCCGTACCAACCTGTACACCGTGGGGACTACTAAGTCGACCCTACTTCCGCTACACTCTATATCGCGGTCTTAGGTCACCGCATTTGTGGTCTTAGGTCACCACATTCAGATATCGCGGTCTTAGGTCACCGTGTTCGTGGTCTTAGGTCACCACAATCACTTCCCCTTTCAATAACCCATATGCCCCATTTTGTAATATGCATTAATATGCCAAAGTTCGCATTCTTATTCTCATGTTACAAATAACATGTTTCATATTCCTAGTAGGAGTAGGAAACGTACCTGAGTACTTAGTACCATAACATGGTACCTTAGCCACTTTCTTATTCTTAATATCACATATTTTAATTAGACATAGCCATAAAACTTATTAAGAATTAGTGCGGGGTACACACCTGATTAGCTTAATGAATTCCTTGAAATCCCAAAAAACCGATCTATCGCTTTAGATCCTAAATCCCTACATTTGGCCACATTTAGTATTTTAGGAAAAAGCCTATTCGGCTAATTTAATTATCATATCCACTTTCTTACCTTACTGCCGATTTGATAATTAATCAAATCCCGGAAACTTGTATTCTTCCCCTTTGAAATCGGCTAATCACTAGATCCCTTGAATCGGTTAGTTTTCGGCTTAAAACACATAAAAATAGATCTAACTACTAAAATAAGCCTTGGCCGAATATTCATAGTCACTTACCTTAAAAATCCCGAAATTATCCCTTGGTTATAGCTTCTGTCAAAATCCCTAAAACCACATGTTAGATCAACTTCTAACCTTTAATCACAATCAATGGCCCTTGGCCGAATGTCAGATATGACTTACCTTGATGGTCAAATCCCGAAGGTCTTTTCCTTTATAGTCGACTATGGCAAAAATCCCGAAGGAATCCTTCCAAATTTCGACAAATAAGAATATTGATGGGATTAGTCCTAGATTTCGACAAATCTAAAAGAAAAGAATAGAAATCAAAACTTGTTCTTACCCTTTCTTGAAGAAATCGACAGCACCCATGCTTGAAGCCACTCAAAGATTCGGCTTTTGATGGATTGGAAAGAAAAGAAATTGGCTAATGGTGATATCTTGAATTTTCAGCTTTGGCTAACAAAAAGAAGAAGAACAAATGCTCTAGGAAATTCGGCAGAGAGAAGGGTTGAGAGAAAGAATGATGAATGGCCCTCTTTTCCTTATATAGCCGAATTTACTAACTTAGAATCCCTTACTTGGCCATCACTCTTCTATTTTGATAGCTTTATCTCTTTAATTATCTCCTAAAATAAAAGATAATTCAGTAACTATCCTTACTTAGCCGAAATTATTAAACTCAAAGTCCCTTACTTGGCCATCACTTCTCCCTTATTTTCCTAATTAAAGAATAATTCCTCATTTATCTCTTGAAAATAATCTAAAATAAATCCATTATTTATCCCTTATTTATCCACTATTTATCTCTTAAAAATAAAAGAATAAAGGCTCCTAAATTATAGCCTTGTGCCGTCCACCTCACTTCTTTTGGAAGCAAAATAAAATTTCTTTTATTTGCTTTCCCTGTGACTCGAACTCAGGCCCAATACCCTTGCATGTGGCGCCATTTCTAGAGGCCCTAAGTGGCATCTCCAGGCCACTTTTCCAAGCCTGTTTGCGTGTCAAATTTCACATACTTTTTCTCTTAAGGCCACCTTGCCTTAATTTCCTCTTTTAAACTTTAAAACTCGACATTTCTAAGTCATTTCTAAGTTTCCAGAAATTTTCGTTTGCCTCTTTAAACTTGACATTTCCTTACATTTCCAAGTTTCCAGAAATGTTCACTTTCCACTTTTGAATCATTTCCAAATCATTTCCGGGTTTCCAAAAATGTTCATTTCTAAATCATTTCCATGCATTTCTAGGTTTCCAAAAATGTTCACTTTCCTCTTTTAAACCTAACATTTCCATACATTTCCAGGTTTCGAAAAATGTTCAAAATATATTCATAACACATAAGACATGTCATTTCGTACAATTAAACCGAAAATGCGTAGGCCATTTTCAGGATGTTACACCTATGGCCGACCAACACTCTATAAAGGGCCTAATTTCACATTAAGGACCTCCAATTAAGGTTCTATAGCTATTTGACACCTTTAGCTTGTAGAACATAACTTTCGCATTTAATGCGATTTAGGCCTTTTTTTCAAAATTAAGCATGAAATCACTAAATTTACTTCACCAAAATTTTCATGCACTCATATAATCATTCCATAACACATTAAAAATTATTAAAAATAATTTTCTCCAACCTCAGATTAGTGGTTCCGAAATCGCTATTCTGACTAGCCCTTAAATTAGGTTGTTACAGTAAGCTACAAAGCTTAGTAAGTTCGTAGTAAATATAGTCAGCAATTCATAAAACACATATCATCAATCTAAACATATTATCATGAAATTTAAGATTACTAACAAACCTTTCATATGCTTATATTCAAACTTCGTAACTTCTTCGATTTTAATCTCATATTATATACATACATACCTGTACTAATCCATAACAAGTTCATACTTACACGGAATGTCGTTGAAATACTCGATATCTCACACACTAAGTGCTGTACTCTTGTCTTGCACACTAAGTGCCATACTCGATGTCTCGTACACTAAGTGCCATACTTGATGTCTCACACACTAAGTGCCATACTCGATATCTCGCACACTAAGTGCCATCGCATAGCCGAAGCTATTATAATTCTGCACGCTAAGTGCCTTACTTGATGTTTTGCACACTAAGTGCTAAACACAGTCGATTTTGTCGTTGAACATGACAGTAGTAATAATTGTAATAATTATAATAATGTTTACCACATACAAACTTACCTCGGATGCTAAAATAGCGAATCAAGTCGTTTAGTCGATAACTTTAGATTTCCCCCGATCTAGGTCGAATTTCGTTTTTCTTGATCTTAATTCATAGAAATAAGAGTGTCGAACCTTAGCCCTATTTTTTCTCAATAAAATTGGTTGGTGTTTGTCTTTTGAAAAAGAGGGACACAATTAAAACATTTTGTTTTATTTACCATATAATAATTATACTAATTACCATTATAACCTTATTAATAAACCATTAAAACAACATATATATTGTCCATAAAAGTCCACTCACACAATTAATGGTCTAACTACAACATAAGGACCTTATATTTAAGGTTCTATAGCTATTAGACACCTTTAGCTATTAGAACTCAAGTTTTACACTTTACGCTATTTATTCCTTTTTATCAAATTGACCAATCAAACGATAAAATTTCTTAACAAAATTTTCACACATCACTCAATCATTCTGTAAACATTAAAATAATAATAAAATAAATATTTTGACCTCAGATTTATGGTTCTGAAACCATTATTCTGATTTGACCAAAAACTGACTGTTACATCCAGACACATCTCGTGAATAGATCAGAATGTCATCAATGAACACAACAACAAATCTGTCTAAATACAGTTTAAAGATTCAATTCATCAAATCCATAAAAATGGTGGGAGCAATAGTTAGTCCAAAAGGCTTAACAACGAATTCATAATGTTCGTTCCTCATTCTGAACACAATTTTCGGCACACCTAAGTCTTTAACTCGCAATTGATAATGACCCGATCTCAAATTAATCTTTGAAAATACTGTTGCACCTTTCAACTGATCAAACAAATTGTCTATTCTAGGCAACGGATACTTATTCTTTATCGTAACTTTGTTGAGCTGACGATAGTCAATACACATTCTCATTGATCCGTCTTTCTTCTTTATGAACTGTAATAGCCCGGTTTAGACCGTAGTCAGAACAGTGGTTTTGGGACCACAAATCTGAGGTCAAAAAATATTTTAATATTATTTTTGATATTTATAAAATGTGAATTAGCATGTGTGAAAGTTTCGTACAAAAATTTTATCGTTTGTGTGTTTAATTTGAGAAAAGGGCTTAATCGCATAAAATGTAAAAGTTGTGTGTTGATTGTTAAAGTACTTATTTGGCATGGCTTTCTAAACGAGAAGTCCTTTTGTGGTTATTTAACCCTTGAATGTTTTAAATGACAAAGATGGATATATGTTAGTGGATTTTAAATGTTATTCATTAAGGGCAAAATGGTAAAATGTTAATTAAGTTAATATGAAATAAAACAAAAACATTTGGCGGCCATTCTATCATCTTTCTTCCACCGAAATAAGAAAAAAAGAAGAGAATTTGAGGCTTTGTGATATTCGGCACTAGTGAACATAAATTGGTAAGTGTTTTGAGCTCAGGTTTTGATAATTTTTACGTTTTTGTGATTGTTGCTTTGTGTTCTTTCAAACCCATGCTTAAATTTTAGAAATTGATGGTGATTTTGAGATATTCCATTGATGAATATGTGAGCTTTGTGATGATAATTGGTGGAATATGAAAGTTTAATGTTGGGTTAACATAGTTTGTATTTGAATTTTTAGTGAAATTGAGTAATTTGGGCTAAAATGTGAAATAAATGAAATTTATGGGCTTGTATTAGCATAGGGAAAATTCGGCTAAGCTTATGTGAATAGAAATTTTGTGTATTTTGTGATTTGATGAATTAGGGACTAAAGTGTCGAAATGTGAAAATGTGAGGGCTATTTCGTAAAATGCCCTAAATATGTGTGTTTGGACTAAATTGAATGAATTGGTGATTGAATGAATTAAATTTGAATGTATAGACCAAGAAAGGAGACATTCGGATCAAGATCGAGGCAAAGAAAAAGTACTCGATTGATCGGCTAGTTTCGGTATTATTACGTCCGTGGTAAGTTCGGATATAGTACAAGTTATTAATTTACTATCTTTGTGATATGAATTGAATGATAGATATTGAATTAGAAATGTAATATATGAAATTGAGAAATGAGGCACTAAGTGTGCGTAATTGAATTGAGACAGAGTTGAATGGCACTGTGTGTGCAAAGTATTGGAAGCTTCAGCTTTCTTGATTTGCACTGTGTACGATACCGAATTAAGTTTGGTTTTGTATCGAGGCACTAAGTGTGTGATATCAATTAAGCTTTAGCTATGTTTTGGGCACTAAGTGTGCGATTGAGTTGAAAAGATATTGAGTAGTGAATGAGACATGGTATCGAGCATCAAATAGCAAGTACGTATGTTAACTAAGTGTTGGCAAAGGTATGTTTGAACTTGCGTGGTTGATAATAGTTTAAAGATTGATGAATGGATATTTGAGCATATGGTTGAGGATGATAATATGCTTAATTGTGTAACTATCTATGTGATGGTTTAATTGTATATTGGTGTTGCATTATTGAGTAGTATGTATTATATTACGAACTTACTAAGCTTTGAAAGCTTACTGTGTGATTTGTTTCTTTGTTTTACAGTGTCAATAAAGATAGCTCGGATTTGGGGATCGTCAGCATCTCTATCACAGTATCGACTATCTATTTTGGTACTTTTGAAAAGATGTGTATAAATGTGGTATATGGCATGTATAGGCTAGTTAATGTGGCAATTTTGTGATGTGTAATCTTTGCCATGTGATATGGCTTAAAGGTTGAATAATGTTAGTTTGTATGTGTGGAAATATGTGAGTGATAAATATGGTATGCTTCTTGCTTAAATGGTTGATGAAAATTGTGGTTTGAATGTGAATTGCGGTAAGGTTTATATGGTGCCTAATCTATAAGACTTAAGATGTGAAATTGGGTGTTTTGGATGGATTGATTTGAGTAGGAAATGAGTGTGGAAGTAAATGATTTACATGATGATTAAATGATGCATATATTGGTATGATTGGTTGCCATTTATTGTATAAATGTATGTGAAATGAGACTTGTAGGTGAACTCAAGTGTGGGCGGTAAGTTTGGCCTTGAAAATGGCCTATAATTGCCCACATGGTTGAGCACACGGGCGCGTGGCTCTACCATGTTCTTCAAGGATGAAATTGGATTCAAGTTAGACTCAACCACAGGCAAGACACACGGGCGTGTGACTGGCCGTGTGAATCAAGTCAATAGTGACCACGGGCTGGACAAACGGGCGTGTGACTGTCCATGTGGTGCAAGTCAGTGTCGACCACGGGTGAGGCACACTGACGTGTCTCAGGCCGTGTGGAGAAGTCAATAGGTATGCCCTATTTTGCAACGGCTTTGACACATAGGCGTGTCCGAGGCAGTGTGAGGCACACGGCCTACCCGCATGGGCGTGTGACCTCTGTAACTTATAAAAATGTTAAAATTTTAGAAATTTTTGTATGAGTTCGGTTTAGTCCCGACCCCTTTCTAACACGTGTTTAAGTTCTCGTAGACCTTATTAAGGGACTATATGATTGTAAACTATGTTGTTTGAATGACTTTGTGTTGGAAATGATATGAAAGGTTCATAATTGATTAGTAATACCTGTTAACCCAAGCCCGGCAATGGTTACGGGTTAGGGGTGTTACATTTTATTAGTATCAAAGCTTCGATTTAGTTAATTCTCAAACTAATGTAGCACGTGTGAGTCTAGCTATTCATGTCATATATATATAAATGCGATAGTGTAATGAATCCTGACGGTTAAAAATGTGTTTACATATAGTAATGGATCCCGACCGAGTAGTTGCTAACGATGTAGAGAGTAACGCGCCTGCTCCCGCTTAAGGGACAGCGCCGACCACATCTAGGCCGAATGATGGTAGCCAAGAGGGAGAGGCTAAAGAAGGCTAGAGGGAGAGGCTAAGGAAGCCTACTTCCGAATGATGAATGAGTGGTTTTCGGAGTTCATTCGAACGAATCCGGCTGCTCCACAACCTCCACCCTCACAAGTACCAGTTGTGCAACAAGTTACAGATCTGATCTGATTAAATAAACCTCCTAAGGATAAGATCCAAAAGTACGGGGCTGAAGAGTTTAGAGCCACAGCTGATGATGATACCGAGCGAGCCGAGTTCTGGCTCGAGAATACTATTAAGTGTTTGATGAAGTGTCGTTGACACTTGATGAATGCATTAAATGTACAGTTTTCTTGTTGAGAGATACAACATATAACTGGTGGAAGACATTGATATCTGTGGTTCTAAGAGAGAGAATCACCTGGGATTTCTTTCAAGTTGAATTCCGAAAGAAGTATATCAGTCAAAGATTTATAGATCAGAAACGTAAAGAGTTTCTAGAACTGAAACAAGGCTGCATGTCCGTTACTGAGTACGAACGAGAGTTTGTGAGACTGAGATAATATGCACGGGAATGTGTTTCGACATAAAGCTACTATGTGTAAACGTTTCATTGAAGGGCTGAATGAAGATATTAAATTGCTGGTTGGAATACTTGACATAAATGAGTTTGTTGTGCTAGTTGAAAGAGCCTGCAAAGCCGAGGAGCTTAGCAAAGAAAAGAAGAAAGTAGATTCTAAGGCTAGAGATGAAAGAAAAAGATTGATAAGTAGGTCATCTCAACCTTCGACGAAGAGATTTAGAGATGCAAGTAATCGATCAAATGCTTTATATGGACACTCGGAGTAGAGGCCGTGCTAGACAAAGTGTTGGTCCAAGAACTCAAGCTCCAATTGAATCAAGTGTTGGTAGTGTTAAAAGTAACAAGCCTCAGTCCAGATAGTATGGAAGATGACACGTTGGAGAGTGTTCAGGCAAGTACAACAATAGAACTTGTTATAAGTGTGGATCACGAGATCGTTTTATTTGAGATTGCCCAGAGTTAGCTGAAAAAGATAATGTTCAGAGTGTGAGACCGAGTAACAAAACGGCTAGGGTAGACCTCTCAGAAACACCGAAAATGTGGGTGGAAGTCGAAATGGACTACGGATACAGCTGTGAGATTTGAGGTGAGAGCACCTGCCCAAGCCTATGCTATACGTACGCTAGAAGAAGCGTCATCTCCAGATATCACCATTGGTACTTTTACTCTATTTGATATTGATATGATTGCATTGATAGATCCAGGTTCTACTCATTCTTATGTGTGTGTGAATCTAGTATCAAGTAAGTCTAACACCCCTATCCCGAGTCCGTCGTCGGATTAGGGTTAGGAGCGTTACCAGACAAATCGGAAGCATTTACAGAAATTCATACATACATTTTTCATTCTCAAACATAATGTTCCTCAAATGGTTCCTCGAGACCTTAATCATGCTTATAAATCAGGTCGGGACTCAACCAGAACACATACAATTTTCATGGAATATTTGAAACCTTTCTAAAATTCAGGGAATACACGCCCGTGTAAGGAGATCGTGTGCTCTCCACGACTTCTAAACACCCCCATGTGTCCTCCCGTGTCTATATACTGACTATACCTCCACGGTCACTAGGCACGCCCGTGTGCCATGGTCATGTGCTACTAGGTCATATACAGACTTCCCCACCATGGCCACCAAGCACGCCCGTGTCGAGGTCGTGTGCTACCAAGCTACATCCTGTTATACATCCACGGCTTTAGGCACGCCCGTGTGCCACAACCGTGTGACGCTAGAGGCCATTTACAAGGCCAAAATGCCACCCAAAAGGGTCAAACCTAAAGCAACATATATCATCCCATCTCATTCACATATAACCACCAGAATATACCAAATAGCCACCCAAATGGAAATCACACAATAATACATTCAATATCCATTCCATCTATACATTTAAAACCAATTGCAAACATACTAATTTGCATGACTAAATCACAATTCTGCCCAAGCACCCTTCATATATATACTTACCATATCATAACCATTTCATATATCAACTAATCATACCAAAAAAACTTCACATATCACATTCCTTTAAGCATATTACGAAAACATAACTAGCCAAATCACATGGCTAAGTTCATATAACAACTCATATCAAGAACTAGTCTATACATGCCATATCTAGCCATATACATTTTCAAAGTGTACCAAAATGATTTTAGTAGTGTGATGACAATCCTTGACGGTCCCGAGCCTTCAGTAGCTTTGACGACCTATAAAACAGAGAAAACACACATAGAGAGTAAGCTTTCCAAAAGCTTAGTAAGCAATATACAAACAAACTTAATATTTAAGCATTCAAGACATATAATCAATATGAAATCACTAATAGCTCAATTGCATAGCCCTAATTTTTTTCTTGGCACTTTTATTTAACCATTCATCATACAAACTTGCCTATCATTATATACTTGTTAGATCATAGCTTTTCCATTCTTGTATCACATTTAAATATGGCTCATTCATACATATTTTCACATATTATCTCATCATTTCAATGCACATATTTACCATAGTAAGATCATATAGACACTTACCTTTCATTCACACATAGTGTATTTTTTAAACGCACCTGAAACAAATATACAATTCGCATAATCGTTTGTTTCTCAGATTTATCTGTTGAACTATTTGAAATCTAATAGAATACTCAAAAAGCCCAGAATAGTCGTACAATGCCAACGTGTAACATCCTAGATTAGGGGTTATGCGTTCATGCCTAATTCATGAGTTAGTAGGTTTTGGCAGTGTTGGAAGTGTATTAAGGGTTTTTAGAATTCTAGGATAGAAGAAGAAAGCTTTGGAAAATTATTGGTTTTTAAGTAAAAAAGGGAGCTAGGTAAATGAGACTTTAAAAGAAACTCCGTGTGAAGCATGACACAAGGAACCATGTGGTAAAATGGCATGTTTTATGAATTATGAATGTGTTATGTGAATTCTAGAAATAAGGAAATGTATGGAAATGTAAGGAAATGTAAGGAAATGTATGGAAATGTATGTAACGAAATGTAAGGAAATGTAAGGAAATGTATGGAAATGTAAGGAAATGTAAGGAAATGTGAGGAAATGTATGGAAATGTAAGGAAATGCATTGAAATGTAAGGAAATGTCTTGTCTTGGAAATGTAGGGAAATGTCCTGAAAATGTAAAGGAATAAAGAGGAAAGTCAACATTTATAGAAACTAGGAAAAAGATTTAGAAATGATTCAAAAAAGGAAAGTGAACATTTCTGGAAACTTGGAAATGTAAGGAAATGTCAAGTTTAAAGAGCCGAATGAAAATTTTTGGAAACTTGGAAATGAAAAGAAATGTCAAGTTTTAAAGCTTAAAAAGAGGAAACTAAGGCAAGGTGGCCTTAAAAAAATTAATACGAAGAATTTGACACACAAACAGGCTTGGAAAAGTGGCCTGAAGATGTCACTTAGGGCCTATGGAAATGGCCCCACATGCAAGGTAATGGGCCTGAGTTCGAGTCACTTGGGAAGCAAATAAAGGAGGTTTTATTTTTGCTTCCAGAAGACTGAGGTGGACGGCACATGCTTCTAGAAAGGAGGTGTTTTATTTTCATAAATATTCGATTAAAAAGGTGATAAATAAAGGATTTTTAAATTGGATTATTTTGAACAGATAAATGTTGGATTAAACTCTTTTATTTATGATAATTAAAGGGATAAAGCTATCAAAATAGAAGAGTGGTGGCCAAGTAAAGGACTCTAGCTTAGTAATTTCGGCTATAAAAGGAAAAGAGAGGCCATTCTGCATTATTTTTTGTTCTTTGAAAGCCTTGCCGAATTCTCTTCACCAAATCTTCTTCTTCTTTTATTTTGGCCAAGCTGAAATACCTTGTGTTCTAGCCGAATCCTCCATCTTTATTTGAAACACCCCACACCCGGCCCACGAGCCTGAACCGGATCTGGTATGTTCCTTAAGTAAACCAGTTGCAAAATTCTTTGTCTTTTAGAGAAAATTTGTGTAATTTTGAGAAAAATATTGGTTTGGGTTGGGCTTAGATTGAAAGCCCACTTGTCTTACTTAAAAAAAATCATTTAATCAGGGTGACAAAATAATTTGGGGTTTATTAAAAAAAATAATTTTACTTAAACTTAAAATATAAAATGGTTCATAGCATAGTAGTTAAAGAAAATAAAAGTAACTAAATAAAACTATGGCCTTTTCGGCCTTATTACATCAATAATTTCCAAACTTAAAAACTTAAAATACTTAATAGAAATTAAAGTCCCAAATATTAAAAATCCCTTCTTGCTGTGCATGGCCACCTTTAGCTCCCGCCGACCCGGTCCATCATTGCTCATTACCTGAAAAATTGTCCCACAAAGGGGTGAGTCAACAGACTCAATGTGTACACAAACTAACAATCAACAAATCAGGCATACATGTTCATATCAAAGACATATTCATATAAAAATGATGCAACCCAAACCCAAGCCTATTTGTCCATCCGCTACACACCACCCGTACCTGCCAATCACACCGTGGGGTCTACTAAGTCGACCCTCCATCCGCTACACACCATCGAAGGCAGTCGCTGCAGTCGACGTGCTCATCGCCCATATAATTTGTGTCATTAGATACCAAATTCAGATAATGTAACCGAAGTTACCAAATTCAGATAATGTGACCGTAGTCACCATATTCAGATAATGTGACCGTAGTCACCATATTCCGTTGGTGAGACCGAAGTCAACACCTTCTTCCCCTTTCACATATAGCCCAAAATGCCCCAAATATTATCATATCATGCATAACATACTTATTTCTCATTCATGTTACTATTCACATGTTCAAAATATATCATATTTGTAATCCTATCAGAAGTAGGAAACGTACCTGAGTACTTTTTGTACCACATTAGGGCACATAGCCACATTCACATTCTTATGCATATTCATATAATTAATAATTGCCATATAACGTATTGAAGGTTAGTATGGGTACACACCGATTTCGCTTATAAGGTTCCTTGAAATCCCGAAGAACGATCTACCGATCTAGATCTTTCACTCCTATATTCGGCCAATCATTAAAATATATTAACAAACCTATTTGGCTTAAAAACCAAATCCTAGTAGGATTTGTATTACTTACCTTGTTGCCGAATTGGATGATTATTCAGATCCTAGAATAGATCCTTGCTTCCTTAATATTTGTTGAAAATCCTACAACCATATGTTAGATTTAATCTAACTCTAACACATAGAATATAGCCTTTGGCCGATTATACAGGTTTCTTACCTTAAATCCTTGAGTTCTCGAAAATATTCCTTGTCTTGTATGTCTGTCGAAAACCCTTAGATCCTTGATCCTTGTATTCAACAGTTGTAGAAACCTGATAGACCCCTTGTAGATTCGGCCACCACACAACAGTAGGATTAGTCTTTCTCTTTTATCAAATAGGAAGGAAAAGAACTTGAATATTGATAACCTTACCCTTAATGCTTAGTCGACTGCTTCCTTGCTTAGTCTCTCAGGGATTCGACTATTGTAGACTTAGACAGAGAAGAGGTTTCATCTTGACAGATGAAGAAAAGAGAAGAAGAAAAGGGGAGAAGAAATTTCGGCAGAGAGAGTTTGCTTAGGGAATTTCGGCAGAGCTTAGAAAAGATGAGAGAATAGCCTTTAGTTCTCCTTCTTTAGCCGAAATTATCAGGCCAAGAGTCCTTGACTTGGCCACCACTCTTCCTTGTGATAATATCATCTATTTTATTTAAAATAAAATAGAGAAAAATCCTTATTATCTCTTCTAAATAATCCAAATTAAAAAGCTTTTATTTATCACCTTATTAAGCAATATTAATGGAAATAAAACACCTCTCTTTTTCAACACATGTGCAGTCCACCCCTTAGCACAGGAAGCAAAAATAAAACTTCATTTATTTGCTTCCCTTGTGACTCGAACCCAGGCCCATGCCTTTTGCACATGGCGCCATTTCCATAGGCCCTAAGTGCCATCTTCAGGCCACTTTTCCTAGCCCGTTTGTGTGTCAAATTTTACCAACTTTTTCTTTTAAGGCCCTCTTGCCTTAATCTCCCATTTTAAACTTTAAAACTCATCATCTTAGGGTCATTTCCAAGTTTCCTAAAATTTTCGATCGGCTCTGTTTACTTGCCATTTTCTTACATTTCCAAGTTCCTCGAAATGTGTACTTTCCATTTTTGGATCATTTCCATTTTCATTTCTTAGTTTCCAAAAATGTGTACTTTCCATTTTTGAACCATTTCCTTACATTTCTAGGTTTCCTAAAATGTTCATGTCCTAATGCATTTCCAGGTTTCCAAAAATATTCATTTCCATTCATTTTCATACATTTCTAAGTTTCCAAAAATTTCAAAAATTTATTCATAATGCTTAAGACTTGTCATTTCATACAATTAAACCGAAAATGCATAGGCCCTTTCCAGGATGTTACATTATTCTTCCTTCTCCAATCCCTCCAAAAGCGGAAAGTTGTGAGATCATCATCTAGCCATAACCGAATCTCTGAAGATTGAAGTGAAGGTGCAATCAATTTCTTCATGTAAGGGTAAGATCTCATTCAGTTTCATCCTTTTTCTTTTAAGATTTGCTGAAATCTAGGACTAACCCCATTAATATCTTGTTGCCGAAACTTTGAAGAGATCTTTCAGGATTTACTAAGTGTCGACTACAAGGAAGGAGAAGTTCTTTTCCCGAAGGAACACCATAGGCCACATGTTCCCTAGTTATTCAGTGAGTTTTGGGATTTAAAATCCACAAGGTAAGCATATGAAGTATTCGGCCAAGGCTTATTTTTGGTATTTAGAATTATTTCCTATTTATTCAAAAGCCGAAAACTGACCTAGTTAAATGATTTGGTGGCTAGCCGATTTTTAAGGAAGGAATACTACAAATTACGGGATTTGATTATTAATTAAATCGGCAAACAAGGTAAGTTTAAGAATACTAATCCTACTAGGATTTGGATTTGTGGCCGAATGGCTTTTTATTAAAGTAGTAAGTGATTAATCAAATGTAGGGATTAAGGATGTAAGCATTAGATCAAGCTTTTCGGGATCTCAAGGAATTTGCTAAGCGAATCAGGTGTGTACCCCACATTATTTCTTAATAAGTTTTATGGCAATGTTTAAATATATGTATGTGATTTTAAGAATGTGAAAAGTATGGCTAAGGTACCATACAATGGTACAAAGTACTCAGGTACGTTTCCTACTCCTACTAGGATTACGAAATATGTTATATTTAACATGTGAAAGGTGACATGAATGTGAATTTAAGTATGATATGCATAATATGAATAATATGGGGCATTCGGGTTATATGAAAAAGAGGAAGTGAATGTGGTGACTTCGGTCTCACTATCTGAATGTGGTGACTTCGGTCACATTATCTGAACGTGGTGACTTCGGTCATATTATCTGAATGTGGTAACTTCGGTTACATTATCTGAATGTGGTGTCTCATGACACAATTATCTGGTGGCTATGCCACAAATTTTATATGGGCGATGAGCACGTCGACTGCAGCGACTGCCTTCGATGGTGTGTAGCAGATGGAGGGTCGACTTAGTAGTCCCCACGGTGTGACTGGCAGGTAAGGGGGTGTGTAGCAGATGGACAATTAGGTTTGGGTTTGGGAATGTATCATAACTTGTATTTTATGTTTTGAATGTGTAACTATTGTATGCCTGATTCTATTATGATTTAGTGTCTGTTTGACTCACCCCGTTGTGGGACCATATTTCAGGTGATGAACAGTGATGGACCGGGACGGTAGTACTTGTGGTGGCCATGCTCAACATGAAGTTTATATGTTTATGGACTTCTGAATTTATTTTAGTACTTTGAAATATTTTGGAAACTATTTGATGTAATAAGGCCATAAGGCCATGATGAACGATTTTATTTCTACTTGTTGTTTTATTGTGTGACAAATTTTGATTAAGTTAAAGACTAAGTATTTTATTTTAAAATATACTCTATATGTTTTATCACTTAATATTAAAAAGGGGTTTTCTAATATAAAAATCCAGTTTGTTTTCAACACAAGCCCAACCCAAACAATATTTTTTTTAATCACACAAGTTTTTCTCTAAGTAACAAAAGAATTTGAAACCGGTTTACTTGAGGAACATACCAAATCTGGTCAAAGCTCGTGGGCCGAGTTTGGGGTGTTTCAGTTTGGTATCAGAGCCTAATTTTAAACTCTCGGCCTGTGGGCTAAGGCCCAAAACATTTTCCAAACGAGCCCAAATGAGTTTTATGAAAAGTATTTCTAAAGTTAAGCAGGTTTTTCTGGCATGGCACCCAAGTCTCCGACCCGCAGTCCACCAGGTAAGTATCCATATCTGTTATGTGATTTATATTATGATTTGTAGAAGGGTAGAAATGGAACGCAGAATAGAATATTAAGTATGTGAACCATAGGACTAGTCTACTCAAACACAAGTGCATAAGACTTAAGGAACATTAAACAAACCTATGGCTAAGTCACTGAGTTAGGGTGTGGTAACCCCTGTACGCATGTCTAGGATTGGATCCGGAAGAGCTTGGTATTTAAGCAGTCCTAGTGACTCACCTCCTCTTCGCAGGAATCCTACCTGGTGCGTAGCTTCGGTTCACCCTAACCCAGAGGGCTCAGTTGGTGTGGCAACCTCTGTGCGCATGTCTAGGAATGGTTTCGGTGGGAGCTTGGTATTTAAGCAGTCTGCGTGACTCACCTCCTCTCCACTCGAATCCTGCCTGGTGCGTAGCTTTGGTTCACCCTGACCAAGAGGACTCGGTTGTAAGCTAAACACAATGACTAAAACCCGAAAGGGAACTAGCCGTGTTTCTATAAAAACAACAAAACCCTAGTTTTAAAACTCTTAAAAACTTTCCTCTAAATTTGTGAAAACCATCTTTACAAAATTTTTCGAAAATTTTTCTGATTTGTGAAATTACAAAAATACCCTAGTGGTAAAATTACCAAAATGCCCTTGATTTACAAAATGTCAAACTACTCAACAGTTTTGCCAAAATTTCATTATTTTACAAATGTTCAAAAACCCTAATTTGCAAACTAACAAAAATACCTTGATTTTGGAAAATTACAAAATTGCCCCTAACTTACAAAATTACCAAAATGACCCTGATTTCCAAAATTTTTGTAACATCACCATTTTGGAAAGTACAATTCTCAAAGAGAACCCTCAAAGTTTTGCAACTTTTGAAATATCCTTGATTTATTAAATTTTACAAATTTATCCCAGTTGTGAAAAATTACCTAAATACCCCTGAGGTCTAAAATTACCGAAATACCCCAGATTTCAAAATTTTTCCAAAATACCCCAAGAATTTGAAATTACTAAAATACTTTGGGACAAAATCACCAAGGACCTTTTTTTTT